>CM035849.1:114676556-115276556 GCA_020510985.1 Pholidichthys leucotaenia | reverse complement strand
AAGCGCAGTTCAACCTCCGGGGGATATCGGTAGATGCCACAAGATTCTACCACGTAGTTGCAAAGCTGGACAACAACACGGCCCAGCATGTGGAGAGCCTGATCGACCAGCTGCCGGACAACGACAAATACGGCACGTTGAAGGCTGCACTCATCCAGCAAATCACCCCCTCGGCGGAGGAGCGAGCAGAGAGGCTCCTGGGGCTGACGGAGTTGGAAAATGACATGCCCGCGAACCTGATGGAGAAGTTGCTGAGGTTGAAAGACTCTGACGACGATCACTTCATTTTCACCCACCTCTTCCTCAGGACTATACCGTTAGCAGCGAGAGCGACTCTGGCCAGTTCGCCACTGTTGGCCCAACGGGACTACCACACGCTGGGTCGAGAAGCGCAGCGGATTGTCAATGCCACCAAGCGGCGCGCAGCCGCGGCCGCTGCAGCAGAACTCAGTGCGGCGACCGGAGACGACAGGAGACCAGAGGCAGCAGTACCAGACGCACCGATGACGGCGGCGGCAGGTGCCAGGGAACACAGATTGGATGTCGTTTGTTTCTACCATCGCCGCATCGCAGAGAGGGCACGCAAATGTGTACCACCGTGCCAGTTCGGGCGTTCGGGAAACACCAAGACCGGGGGTCGGTAGCAGCCGCGGCCCTCGGGGAGGAGAACAAGCTGCTCTACTTGTCGGACGCACGCTCGGGGAGGCAGTTCCTCGTCGACACAGGCTCCCAGTTGAGTTTCATCACGCCTTCCTACGCGGACAGACTAGCTGGTTACGGAGGTCCCTGGGTGTCAGCAGCGAACGGCTCAGAGATTAAGACCTTCGGTGAGAAGACTCTGCTTCTGTCTCTACACGGCCGTACATTTGAGTGGACTTTTGTTGTAGCAGCAGTAAATTTCAATATGTTGGGGGCTGATTTTCTGTGCTCACATGGTTTGTTGGTTGATCTCGCTAACAGGCGCCTGGTTAATGCACTTTCTTTTGATTCTATCCCCTGCACAGCGCGAGTGGCCCTGCCTACAGCACAAACCAACGTCACAGCTGCAAGCGATAAGTTCCACACACTGCTCACTCAGTTCCCAGCACTCACGGTCCCCACATTTTCGGCAACAGTCGCTAAGCACGGGGTGGAGCATTTTATTACCACTACCGGACTGCCCGTTTTTGCAAAAGCTTGGCGCTTGGACGCAGCTAAACTAGCCATAGCGCGCGAGGAATTCGCCAACCTGGAGAGGTTGGGCATTATCAGACGTTCAAACAGTCCGTGGGCTTCTCCGCTGCACATGGTCCCAAAAGCCGATGGATCATGGCGACCTTGCGGGGATTTCCGCAGGTTAAACAATGCTACAGCGCATGACCGCTACCCAATCCCGCATATCCAAGATTTTTCCGTTCATTTGGCAGGGGTGCGCGTTTTTTCTAAAATAGACTTGGTCCGCGGTTACCACCAAGTCCCAGTGCATGCTGAGGACATACCCAAAACAGCGGTAATAACTCTGTTTGGCCTCTTCGAGTTTTTACGCATGCCATTCGGACTTAAAGGGGGGGCTCAGACGTTCCAACGCATGATGGACGTGGTGCTTCGCGATCTCCCTTTCGTGTTCGTCTACTTGGACGATATTTTAGTAGCCAGCGCGTCCGAAGACGAACACGAAAAACACCTGGCCACAGTTTTCCGAAGGTTGGGAGATCACGGGTTAATAATCAACCCAGCGAAGTGTCAGTTCGGGGTGGCGCAGATCGATTTTTTAGGACACCACGTCTCCCCCGAAGGAGCAGTTCCACTTCCTGATAAAGTGCGCGCGGTGGCAGATTTTCCCCGGCCACAGACGGTCAGGGCATTGCAGGAATTTTTGGGAATGGTGAATTTTTATAACCGTTTTCTCCCCCGCGCAGCGCAACTCATGCAGCCGCTGTATGCCGCGCTCAAAAAAAAGAAACCCGCGGATAAGGTCGAGTGGTCCCCGGAGCGGGACCAAGCGTTCTTGGAGGTGAAAGCAGATTTGGCAAGGGCTGCATTGTTGGCACACCCAGACCCAACGGCCCGCATAGTACTCACCACTGACGCTTCAGAGGTGGCCATAGGGGCGGTCCTGGAGCAACATGTAGCCGGGGTTTGGCAGCCCCTCGCTTTTTTCAGCAGGACCTTGCGCGATAGCAAACGTAAATACAGCGCGTTCGACAGGGAGCTGCTTGCTCTCCATTTGGCCATTCGCCACTTTCAGTTCTGGCTAGAGGGACGCTCTTTCACCGCGTTCGTTGACCACAAACCGCTAACATTCGCGATGGCCAAGGTTTCCGAACCGTGGTCAGGCTGGCAGCAGAGACAGCTGGCCGCGATATCAGAGTTTACCACTGATGTCCAGCATGTGGCGGGCAAACTCAATGTAGTGGCAGATTGCCTCTCGCACGCTGTAGCGACCCCAGTCAGCGTAGGAATAGATTATGCAGCCATGGCCGCGGAGCAGGGTAGTGATGCGGATGTGCGCGCGCTCCAGTCTGGACCAACAGGGTTAAGGCTGGAGAACAGGGTGCTGCAAGATGGTATGCCCCCCTAATCTGCGATGTCTCCACGGGTCGGCCGCGTCCAGTAGTACCAGCTGCGTGGCGCCGCCGCGTTTTTCATTCTTTGGTGCACCCGGGAGTGCGCGCGTCGGTCAAAATGGTAGGAGAAAAATTTGTGTGGCCGAGCCTCCTCAAGCAAGTGAAAGAGCGGGCAGCAGCTTGCACGGCGTGTCAACGAGCCAAAGTACACAGGCACACGAGGGCTCCTTTGGAGCCATTTCACATTCCGGCCAAGAGGTCCGACCACGTTCATGTGGACCTCATGGGCCCCCTCCCGCTGTCACAAGGGTGCACACACCTTCTCACAATGGGGGACTGCACCACGCGCTGGCCTGAAGTGGTCCCGCTGGCATCAACCACGGCTGAGGAGGTTGCGCGCGCGTTTTTAACAGCTTGGGTGGTGCGCTTCGGCGTTCCATCGGATGTTACGTCTGACAGAGGCCCTCAATTTGTGTCCAAGCTTTGGTCAACAATGGCCCGCAGCCTGGGTGTCACAATTCACCGCACAACCGCGTACAATCCGCAGGCTAACGGGTTATGCGAACGTTTTCATAGGTCATTGAAAGCAGCTCTCAGGGCGTCACTGACGGGTGCAAATTGGGTAGACAAGTTACCGTGGGTGTTATTGGGGTTGCGTTCTGCACCTAAAGAGGACTTTGAAGCCTCCCCAGTGGAGCTCGTGTTTGCGCAGCCACTCCGGCTCCCTGGGGAGTTTCTCCCAGATAACCCTCCGCCAGACACCTCCCCGTCTCAGCTGTTGCGGAGTGACATAGAATCAAGCACTCTGCCCGGCCCCGCGCACCACAGTTTTCCGCGTGTTTTTGTGCCTAAAACTTTGAAGAACGCAGAGTTTGTTTTTGTCAGACACGATGCGCACCGAACCCCGCTGCAACCGCCTTATGACGGACCCTTCAGAGTGCTGGAAACAGGGGACAAGCAGTTTTTGCTAGATTTGGGGGGTAGGGAAGAGAAAGTTGGCATAAACAGACTCAAACCCGCTTTTGTGGTGGCAGATGAGCAAGTGCTGTTGGCGAGGGCCCCGCGGCGAGGTAGACCCCCGCGGAGGGCTTCACAGAGTAATGTTTCCCCAGAACCCCCACAGGTGCTGACAAAAGGTTCCCACCCCCAGATGGCAAACCCCCAGCGTGACAGCGCCGCAGAGACGTCCAACCCCAGCTACAGCAGATACGGCAGGAGACGGAAGCCCAGACAACATGTGGACTAATGTGTATTGATACTATCACGGCATGCATGTTGTTTTTCCCTTGTTTGTTCTAAAATGCTGGGGGGGCTTTGTGTGGTGGACACACACATACGTGACCTGCTTTTGGACTCACATTTTAGACCAGAGCAAGGGCAGAGCTTCTGTGGTGATTACAGGAAGCTGCAAGAGGGTTAGCTTTGGTATGCAAAGCTTGAGACTGTGGGGTATAATTAAAGGATTAATGAGGGGATGCATTGTAGACAGTGGTGTGATATCATGCAGAGAGGATGCATTGTTGCTGTCTTTATAATGCAATGTGTTTTGTGAGACATGTGACCTGTTAACTGTAAGAGTCCTGGTATTTAAGGACGAGAGTTCCCTTTGTTGCTCTCTTTTATTCTGCTTCGTGATGTTGGAGATGTGAATAAAACTGACTCGAGAGAAAACTCTGTCTCGTCATTCTCACATTTTCACAATATATATACACAGTGGGGCAAAAAAGTATTTAGTCAGCCACCAATTGTGCAAATTCTACCACTTAAAAGATAAGAGAGGTCTCCAATTTTCATCATAGGTATACCTCAACTATGAGAGACAAAATGAGAAAAAAAAAAATCCAGAAAATCACATTGTCTGATTTTTAAAGAATTTATTTGCAAATTATGGTGGAAAAATAAGTATTTGGTCACCTACAAACAAGCAAGATTTCTGGCTTGCACAGACCTGTAACTTCTTCTTTAAGAGGCTCCTCTGTCCTCCACTCGTTACCTGTATTAATGGCACCTGTTTGAACTCGTTATCAGTATAAAAGACACCTGTCAACAACCTCAAACAGTCAGACTCCAAACAAAACTGTAGACCTGCAACAGGCTGAGAAGACTGAATCTGCAATAGGTAAGCAGCTTGGTGTGAAGAAATCAACTGTGGGAGCTATGGCAGATGATAAAATAAAGGCAGCAAAGTGAGGTTTTAAGCAGGTTTATTAAATCACACCGCCATCATAGGAACTCCGCTCCAGCCCGAAGTGTGAGCAGACTGGAGCGGGGCCCTCAGGCTCTCCAGCAAAGAGACACAAGATGTGTGTGTGTCAGCAGCAGCAGTTGAAGAGAGAGTGAGTTACAGAATATGTGCGGTATTTATACCAGTTACAGACAATGCATGAAAGGGCATTCACAGCAGTGGGTATGGCATTTGCATTTGAGAGACACAGTGAGAACAGGAAGCATGAACACAATGCATGAATGGGACATTAACATCACAATACTGAGCCGAAACAAGCCAGAAGGAGCGGGGCTGCCTGTAGACATTAATACACACATTTCACTCTTCTGTTATTTGCTCTAGCCGAGCGTTGTGTCTGTCTCAGTCTGTTGTGGGGGTCACGCCACAGGAGCAATTATTAGAAAATGGAAGACATACAAGACCACTGAAAATCTCTCTCGATCTGGGGCTTCACGCAAGATCTCACCCCATGGGGTCAAAATGATCACGAGAACGGTGAGCAAAAATCCCAGAACCACACGGGGGGACCTAGTGAATGACCTGCAGAGAGCTGGGACCAAAGTAACAAAGGCTACCATCAGTAACACACTATGCCGTTAGGGACTCAAATCCTGCAGTGCCAGACGTGTCCCCCTGCTTAAGCCAGTACATGTCCAGGCCCGTCTGAAGTTTGATAGAGAGCATTTGGATGATCCAGAAGAGGACTGGGAGAATGTCATATGGTCAGATGAAACCAAAATAGAACTTTTTGGTAAAAACTCAACTTGTCGTGTTTGGAGGAGAAAGAACACCATACCTACTGTGAAGCATGGGGGTGGAAACATCATGCTTTGGGGCTGTTTTTCTGCAAAGAGACCAGGATGACTGATCCGTGTAAAGGAAAGAATGAATGGGGCCATGTATCGTGAGATATTGAGTGAAAACCTCCTTCCATCAGCAAGGGCATTGAAGATGAAACGTGGCTGGGTCTTTCAGCATGACAATGATCCCAAACACAGCACCTGGGCAACGAAGGAGTGGCTCCGTAAGAAGCATTTCAAGGTCCTGGAGTGGCCTAGCCAGTCTCCAGATCACAACCCCACAGAAAATCTTTTGAGGGAGTTGAAAGTCCGTGTTGCCCAGCGACAGCCCCAAAACATCACTGCTCTAGGGGAGATCTGCATGGAGGAATGGGCCAAAATACCAGCAACAGTGTGTGAAAACCTTGTGAAGACTTACAGAAAATGTTTGACCTCTGTCATTGCCAACAAAGGGTATATAACAAAGTATTGAGATGAACGTTTGTTATTGACCAAATACTTATTTTCCACCATAATTATATATATATATATATATATATATATATATATATATATATATATATATATATATATATATATATATATATATATATATATATATACATATACATGTATATATGTATATATATAAATTTGTCATGAGTCAAAAGCACTTTACAGATCTTGCTATCCATCCATTCACACATATTCACACAATGATGATTATTTAAGGTGTGGCAACCTGGGGAGTGCATAATGGTTTACCACCTTAGACAGGAACAAGGGACGTGAAGTTAACCTTTTGTGTGTGAGAAGTTTCTAGATGCCCTAGTAAGATAACAGGGAGGTGTCAAGGATGAATGGACTGACTGCAGCCGGGGGAGATTGTCTTTTGTGTGTGATGAATGGACTGACTGCAGTCGGGGGAGATTATCTTTTGTGTGTGAGAAGAGCCTAGAAGGATGTCATGTTATTTAAGGGAAGAGTTCCTACTTGTATGCCATTCTGTCTATGCTACTTGTGTGAGTCGTGTAATAAACCACCTGAAACAAATCAGCCTCATTCTTTACACGCTCCACACTGGTGACCCAAGATGAATCATGGAATACGACGGAAGATCCCCGGAGCCAACCTCGACTGGAAACCCCAGCTTCGCGTGCGCTGTAGCGATCAAACTACCTGATTTTTGGCAGCACAACCCGTGCTCCTGGTTCCATCTAACCGAGGTGCAGTTCGCCCTCCGAGGGATATCGGCGGATGATACGAAATTCTACTATGTGGTTGCAGTGCTCGATGCCAGCACGGCTCAGCACATCGAGAGCCTGCTCGATCAGCCACCAGCCGACGGCAAATATGACGCGCTGAAGGCTGCCCTCATCCAGCACTACACACTCTCGGATGGTGAGAGAGCAGAGAGGCTTCTGACGCGGACCGAGTTGGGAGACGGTTCGGCCGTGGACATGATGGAGAAGATGCTGAGGTTAAAGGGCACGGATGACGACCACGTCATCTTCACCCACATTTTCCTCAGGAACCTTCTGACAGCGGCGAGAGCGGCCCTGGCCAATTCATCGTTGCTGGCCAAACGGGACTATCGTGCGCTAGCACGAGAGGCAGACCGGATCCTCGTCGCCACCAGGGCTTTTGTGACCATTGCGGCAGCGACGGAGCCCGGCACGTCGACACGAGGAGGCGAGGAGCCGCCGACGGCAGCAGCAGAACCACCGATGGCAGCAGCAGTGGGGGCCAAGGAACGTGGAGGTGACACGCTTTGCTTCTACCATCGCCGCTTTGCAGAGAGGGCACGCAAATGTATACCACCGTGCCAGTTCAAGCGCTCGGGAAACACCATGACCGGGGGTCGGTAGCAGCCGCGACCCTCGGGGAGGAGAACAAGCTGCTCTATTTCAAGGACGCACGCTCGGGGAGGCATTTCCTCGTGGACACCGGCGTACAGAGGAGTTTCATCCGGCTGACCTACGCTGACCGGCTGGCAGGAGCCAGCGGCCCCGAGATGGCAGCAGCAAACGGCTCAGACATTAAGACCTTTGGTGAGAGGACTCTGCTCTTGTCTCTACATGGTCGTACATTTGAATGGACTTTTGTTGTAGCAGCATTGGATTACCATATACTGGGTGCTGATTTTCTATGTGCACATGGGTTGTTGGTAGATATGGTCTTTTGACTCTCTCCCCTGTATAGCTCGAGTGACCCGGCCAACAGCACAAGCCAACGTCACAGCAGCATGCTGTAAGTTCCACACACTGCTCGCTCAGTTCCCAGCACTCACAGTCCCGACGTTTTCAGCAGCTATCGCTAAACATGGGGTGGAGCATTTTATCACCACCACCGGGGCGCCCGTTTTTGCAAGACCTTGGCGTTTGGACGCAGCTAAGCTGGCCATAGCGTGCGAGGAGTTTGCTAACCTAGAGAGGTTAGGCATCATCAGGCGCTCAAACAGCCCATGGGCTTCCCCGCTACACATGGTCCCTAAAGCTGAAGGTTCGTGGCGACCTTGCGGCGATTTCCGCAGGTTAAACAACGCTACAGCGCATGACCGCTACCCAATTCCCCACATTCAGGATTTTTCTGCTCACCTCGCGGGAGCGCGCATTTTTTCTAAGATAGATTTGGTCCGCGGTTACCACCAAGTCCCAGTGCGCGCTGAGGACATACCCAAAACAGTGGTAATAATTCCGTTTGGTTTATTTGAGTTCTTGCGCATTCCGTTTGGGCTTAAAGGGGCAGCACAGACGTTCCAACGCATGATGGATGCAGTGCTGCGCGATCTCCCTTTCGTGTTCGTCTACCTGAACGATATCTTGGTAGCCAGCACGTCCGAAGACGAACACGAAACCCACCTCACGACGGTTTTCCGTAGGTTGGAAGAGCACGGTTTGATAATCAACCCAGCGAAATTTTAATTTTTTTAATTTACATCAAAGAGAAATTTAAATGTCAATTGGTTGATTTGAATACTTCACTCGAATGTTTAGCTGTTAATGTATGTCTCTCACCGGTAATGAATTTCAACATTGCAGTATTGTACAACCCACCGTCACACAATTCTTCTTTTTATAATGAATTAAGTGATCTGGTTAAACAACTTGAGAGGAGCAGAGAAACAATATTTCATGGTGACTTTGATATTAACTGGTCTGATAAAAAGGACAAACAGAAACTGAAAAGCCTCATGACTAAATTTAATTACCAACAAATGATCAAAGGACCCACCAGGATAACCAAACAATCTAGAACACTTATTGACATGGTATTTGCTAATAGACCAGAACGAATAACCCGAACCTATAATCTTGTAACTGGTCTCTCAGATCATAACATGGTTCTTGCTGTCAGAAAACTTACTAAAAAGCGACTACAGTATTTTGGGGGAGTCGATATTGACAAATCAAATTTTATTATTCCCAAATCAAAAAATGAGGAGTTTGAACATTACTTAGAGAATCAAAATTGGGAGTAGCTCATGTCAATATATGAAGTAGATGATTGTTGTAATTTTTTAACTGCAACAATTACAAAGTCTATAGAAAAATTTACAATGCAAATTAAAAGTAGACAACAGAAGATTAACCTACCATGGTTAAATAATGAAATAAGAAAACTTATGAAGAGGCGAGACTCTGCATTGAAAACATCATTAACCTCTAAACTACAAAATGATCACCTTGTGTACAAAAGTTTAAGAAATAAAGTGGTACAAGAGCTGCGAAAATCAAAAGTATCTTATTACAATAAACTGACAGATCATGCAAAGGGTAACAACAGTTCCCTATGGAGGCATTTAAATAACTTAACTAATAAAAAAAATGTTCAGAAGGGGGTAAAGGAACTTAGAATCAATGGCAAGACCATCAGTGACAAGGCTACATTGACAAATGGATTTAATTCATATTTTGTGGACTCTGTGGAAGACTTAACAAACAACTTTGTGCTGCCAAATGTGCTCAACAACACAAAATCAATACTCTCAACAGATTCTTTTCACATCAATGAGGTAAATGAGGAGTTAATTGCTGGTATTGTTAAAACACTGTCAAACTCAAAAACTAATGATATCTACAATATGAGCTCTTCCTTTCTCAAAACGCACAGCAAAATATTAATCAAACCACTGACTCATCTCATTAATCTCTCCATTAGGTCTAGTACATTTCCATCTGGTTGGAAAAAAGCTGTCGTCATACCAGTTCATAAATCAGGCAGTAAAGACGATATATGCAATTACCGCCCAATCTCTATTTTACCAGTCCCGTCTAAGGTTCTTGAAAAAGTTGTAGCTACACAGCTGATAGACTATTTACAAGACAGTCAACTTCTTCATCCACATCAATTTGGTTTTAGACCAGGATACTCAAAAGAAACAGCAAATTGTTGCCTTATTGAAAATGTCAAACAGTCCTTGGACAGGGGTAATGTGGCAGGGGCTGTTTTTCTAGATCTCAAAAAGGCTTCCGATACTGTAAACCACAGTTTGCTTTTATCCAAAATGGTATCTTTTAACTTCTCTCCAGATACATTAGAATGGTTTGCATCTTATCGCCAGAATAGAGAACAGTGTGTAAAAGTTCACCAGGATAAATCCTCATTTTTAAACAACCGTATGGGTATCCCACAAGGGTCCATTCTTGGTCCTTTACTTTTCAGCATTTTTATTAATGACTTGCCGCTACACTGCTCAGCTGCAACATGTCAACTTTATGCAGATGATGCAGTTATTTACACAGCTGCCAAGACTCCAGCACAGGCTGCAGATGTACTGTCCACAAGTATGGTTGATGTCCAAGAGTGGCTCTTCCAGAACCATCTATTGCTGAACCTTCAGAAAACAGTTTCAATGTGCTTTTCAATCAAAAAATGTAACCTGCAACGTTTTAAAGTTAATATACATGATCAAGACATCAGTTTAGTTACAGAATTCAAATACCTTGGCACTGTACTAGATCCTCAATTCAAATTTAATCTTCATATAAAGAAAATTTCAAAAACAGTAAAAAAAAATCTGAACTGCTTTAAATTAATTAGATATTACATACCATACGAAGCAGCTGCACTGTATATGCATTCTATGGTTTTTTCTCATATATCATACTGTTTGACAGTCTGGGCTCAAGCAGCCCCTTCTACAATAAGACATATAGGTTCATTATATAATCAAACTCTAAAAATCTTGGACAAAAAGCCCATTAGGTGGCATCACTGCTATATTTTAAAAAAATACAACCTATTGAGTTTTGAGAGTTTCATTGACCTCTGTTTTCTGAAATTAATTTTCAAATGTTTCCATAAATCAGCGCCTGAGCCACTTGCTGGATTCATCCAAAGACAGGACAGCAGCAGAGCCACCAGGAGTTCTGTAAACAATAACTGTAAAATATTCCACAGCAGAACCACATTTGGACAAACAGCTTTCTCTATAAAGGGCAGTCACATCTGGAACACAATGCCAAATGAAATTAAAATAATAACGGACTTTAAAACATTCACTAAAAAGGTTAAAAACTGGCTGAAAAATAAACAAGAATGTACCCATGGGTGAAATGATTGTCTGCAGGGTGAGAGTGAATGAAGGGAAGGAATGAATGTGTTTGTTTATAGTGAGTGACGAAGGGAGAGAGGCCTGAAATAGGCAAATGTGAGTCAGGTTGTTATATCGTGTATTTATAATATTTATAATCTTTATAATCTTTATAATCTTTATAATTGTGTATTTATAATGTATTTATAATCTTTTTTGCATTGATGTATGTGGTTATTATTTATTCTGTTTTCATTTTTTTCTTTTCCTTATCCTTTTTTTCTTTTTACTTGTTTCTCCTTTCTAAAGCCCATCCAGGGACAAAAGTTGCAAATTAGCTAATAGCTATACACTCTTTGTGCAACACATCAGATTGATTGTCATTTGATTAATTGTCTATGTTTATTGCACTGTCCCTGTCAAATAAACAAATAATCTAATGTCAGTTCGGGGTGACGGGGATTGATTTTTTAGGACACCGCGTCTCTCCCGAAGGAGCGGTTCCGCTGCCTGACAAAGTGCGCGCAGTGACAGATTTTCCCCGACCACAAACGGTCAGGGCGCTACAAGAATTTTTGGGAATGGTGAACTTTTATAACCGTTTCCTTCCCCGCGCAGCACAGCTCATGCAGCCATTGTACGCTGCGCTCAAAAAACAGAAACCCGCGAATAAGGTCGAATGGACCCCGGAACGAGAGCAGGCATTCTCGGAAGTTAAAGCAGCCCTGGCAAACGCCGCATTGTTGGCACATCCAGACCCAACGGCCCGCATAGCCCTCACCACTGACGCCTCAGATGTGGCCATAGGGGCTGTCGTGGAGCAGCGCGTTGCCGGGGCTTGGCAGCCGCTTGCCTTTTTCAGCAGAACCTTGCGCGACAATGAATGTAAACACAGTGCGTTCGACAGAGAGTTGCTGGCTCTCCACCTGGCCATTCGCCATTTCCAGTTCTGGCTGGAAGGGCGCAATTTTACTGCGTTCGTTGACCATAAGCCACTAACATTCGCGATGCCCAAAGTTTCAGAACCTTGGTTGGGCCGGCAGCAGAGGCAGCTGGCTGCGATCTCAGAGTTTACTACCGATATTCAGCATGTGTCGGGCAAACTGAATGTAGTGGCAGACTGCCTCTCGTGCACCGTTGTGGCCCTGGTCTGTATAGGGTTGGATTACGCAGCCATGGCCGCGGAGCAGGTTAGTGATGCGGACGTGCACGCGCTCCAGTCTGGACCAACAGGGTTAAGGCTGGAGAAGAAGACGCTGCTTAACGGCATTCCCCCCTTAATCTGCGACGTCTCCACGGGTCGCCCATGGTCTGTTGTTCCGGCCGCATGGCGCCGCCGCGTGTTTGAGTCGGTTCACTCTTTGGCACACCGAGGGGTGCGCGTGTCGGTCAAAATGGTAGGAGAGAAATATGTGTGGCCGGGCCTTCGCAAACAAGTGAAAGAGTGGGCGGCAGCCTGCGTGGCGTGCCAGCGAGCCAAGGTTCAGAGACACACGAAGGCTCCTTTGGAGCCGTTTCGCATCCCGGCTAAGAGGTTTGACCATGTCCACGTGGACCTCGTAGGCCCCCTTCCGCTATCACAGGGGGACACGCATCTCCTGACAATGGTAGACCGCACCACGCGCTGGCCAGAAGCGGTTCCGCTGGCGGCAACCACGGCCGAGGAGGTGGCGCGCGCGTTTTTAACAGCATGGGTGGCACGTTTTGGAGTTCCGTCGGACATTACGTCCGACAGAGGCTCTCAATTTGTTTCTGAACTCTGGTCAACCATGGCCCGCAGCCTAGGTGTCTCAATTCACCGCACAACTGCGTACAACCCGCAGGCAAATGGGTTATGCGAACGTTTTCATAGGTCGTTAAAAGCGGCTCTGAGGGCTTCACTGACGGATGCAAATTGGGTAGACAGGCTACCATGGGTTTTATTGGGGTTACGTTCTGCGCCTAAAGAGGATCTGGAAGCTTCCCCAGCAGAACTCGTTTTTGCACAACCACTCCGGCTGCCTGGGGAGTTTCTGCCAGATAATCCTGCGCCGGGCAGCTCCCCGTCTCAGCTGCTGCAGCATTGCATAGACTCAAGCACACTGCCGGGCCCTGCCCACCACAGTTTTCCGCGCGTTTTTGTGCCTAAAGCTTTGAAAAAAGCAGAGTTCGTGTTTGTCAGACACGATGCCCACCTTATGATGGACCATTTAGAGTGCTGGAAACAGGGGATAAGCATTTTTTGCTAGATTTGGGGGGTAGGAGGGAAAAAATTGGCATAGACAGACTCAAACCTGCTTTCGTTGTGGCTGACGAGCAAGTGCTGTTGGCGAGGGCCCCTTGGCGTGGAAGACCCCCACGGGGCGCTTCCCAGAGAAAAGATTCTCCAGAGCACCCACACGGACAGTCAAAAAGTTTTCACCCCCAGACATCAGCCCCCCAGCATGGCAGTGCCACGGAGGCAGCGAATCCTGGCTACAGCAGATACGGCAGGAGACTGAAGCCCAAGCAGCATGCGGACTGATATTGATGGTTCTACAGCATGTGGACTGATGTTAATGGTTCTATCACAGCATGTGGACTGTTACCCTTTTTGTCCTATCTAAGTTGCTGGGTAGCGGTGGTGTGGCAACCTGGGGAGTGCATAATGGTTTACCACCTTAGACAGGAACAAGGGACGTGAAGTTAACCTTTTGTGTGTGAGAAATTTCTAGATGCCCTAGTAAGATAACAGGGAGGTGTCAAGGATGAATGGACTGACTGCATCAGGGGGAGATTATCTTTTGTGTGTGATGAATGGACTGACTGCAGTCGGGGGAGATTATCTTTTGTGTGTGAGAAGAGCCTAGAAGGATGTCATGTTATTTAAGGGAAGAGTTCCTACTTGTATGCCATTCTGTCTATGCTACTTGTGTGAGTCGTGTAATAAACCACCTGAAACAAATCAGCCTCATTCTTTACACTTCTTTACACGCTCCACAAAGTTCATTTTTGTTATTTTCTGTGCTTATTATTATTATCCTGGTTGGCTTTGCATTATTTATCCCTGTCATGTCTTCAGTTCTGATCTTCATTATATGTGATCATTTTTCCTGCCTCAGTATTGTCATTCTGTTTATTATTATCTTGGTTCTTGTTGCAATTTTGTCTATTGTCATCATGGCTCTGTCATAAGTATTGTCTGAGTTATGTCTCCCCTGGGCCTGTATTCATGTCTCGTGTTTACCTTTTGTCTCAGTCCCTCATGCTTTCCGGACCTGTTGCCATGCCCTGCTGTCTTATTGCCCCTGATTGTTCCCACCTGTTCTGTGTTGTCTTTATTACCTCCCTGTTTGTATATATATATACATCTCAGTCTGTGTCCTGTGCGGTGACCTTGAGTCATGTTGGCATCAAACCCACGCTTCAGCCTTGCCTGTTTATTCCTAGCCTTTTTTGTGTAATCTAAGCCTGTATTTTACCTGCTGAGCCTTGCTTGTGTTTTTTGTTTCAGCCCTGGCGCTGCTTTATTTTCTGTTTGTGAATAAATTATGGTTTATCAAATTTGCCTCACATGTGGGTTCTCCTGTTCGTTGCCCCAGAGGGACAACTCTAACACTAATAAAATATTTTGATGCACTGGTATCATTCAAATTTCCCCTTCCCATGCCTTGTAAAACACGTTATGTAATAGTGTGTAATGTACCACACTTTTCAGCAACTATCTCCCAATCAGCCTGCAATTTTCATGCAATTTTCATGCAGTTTTCATGCATTTCTCCTGTATTGGTGTGGTGCCCATTACCCTTCTCCCTCTGCTTCTCCCATAGGGTTGTCCGGCTGAACGGCTTCCTGCCCCCGTGCCTGACGCAGACGCCACCACCAATACATCCACATATCACAGACACGCAGCCACACACACACACTTGTTGTTTAATAAACTGTTAAACCTATTCTGAGCCTGCGTGTGTGTCTCCTGAGCCGTGCATTATGTCAGTACGGCTTCAGCTGAGCGGCTCGGCGGACAGCGGGCTCACACGCCGTCTCACCACTTTCGAGGCTCAAATAGATTTGATAGTTTATCAGCAACAGGTGATGCTGAATCAATTAGTTAAGATCACTCACCGGTTAGATCGCCTGGACCTCCCGCAGCCGTTCCCCCCGGCTCGTCAGGGAGGTGCAGCTCCTGCCGCTCCGGCGGCCGGTCAGACTGATCCCGGGTCGCCCACCTGGCTCACACCCATTCCGACCCCCGCCCGTTTTAGCGGACAGCTCGGCGGAGCGCGGGGGTTCATCATGCAGTGTGAGTCGGTGTTCTCCCGCGTCCCTGGGGATTTTCCCTCAGACCACAGCCGAATTGGCTATATGGGAAATCTCCTGGAGGGGCGGGCACTCACCTGGGCTTATGCCGTCATGGCGAAGCCCAGGTATGCCAACCTCTCCTACGGCCAATTCGTGCAACAGTTCCTCGACGTGTTTGACCATAGTCGTCGAGATAGTGTGTTAGTTGATTGCCTTCTCTGCCTCCAACAGGGAGGTCGGTCAGCTGCAGACTACTCGATCGACTTCTGGGTCATCGCGGAGGAGGTTGGCTGGAATGAGCCCTCGCTCTGCGGCATCTTCCTCCACAGTCTGAACTCTGGTCTGAGGGATGAGTTGGCTGGTCGCGATATTCCGGGGAGGCTTTCGGAGCTGATATCACTAGCGATTAGTTTGGATAACAGGCTTCGCGAGCGGTCTTCAGAGCGGAAGTCTGCTTCTCGCTCGTGGGGAGGCCCGTCTCCCCTGTCCCAAGCTCGCCCCCTGGCGTCGCCACTGCCAGACTCCTCCGAGAAGTCGGAGGCGAAGGCGGTGGTCCGGTCAAAGCTCCATCTAGCGGAGAAACAACGCCGCCGGGAGTTGGGCCTCTGCATGTATTGCGGAGGCAGTCAACACCCTGTGGAGCATTGTCCAGAGAAGCCGGTTAGGGGTCCGCGAATCACTGTAGGGGGCTTTGCAGATTCTAACCGGTCGAGTCCCCTCATGAATTTGACACTGCCCATCCAATTCTGCCATAATCCCACAGGGCACCTCACGCACGCACTGGTGGATTCAGGCGCGGAGGGTAGCTTCATTTCACAAGGCCTGGCAACCCGATTGGACATCCGTAGCCACCCTCTCGAGTCTCCTCTCGCCCTAGTAAATCTCTCCTGTGTCTCCCTGGGAAAAGTAACACACCGGACGACCCCTGTCCCAGTAATCATCTCTGGAAATCACCGGGAGGATATCACCTTCTACGTCCGACCATCTTCAGTAACACCTGTGATTCTTGGATACCCATGGCTCCGCCTCCACAATCCTGTCTTGGACTGGGGGACCGGCAGGGTGTCCGCTTGGAGCTCATTCTGCATGGGCACCTGCCTCCAATCCGCTGTCTGCGCCCCGTCCTCTCCTCTCTCTCCCAAGGACGCCGCACCTCCGGATCTCACCCTGGTGCCCTCGGAGTTCCATGACCTGGGCATGGTCTTCAGAAAATCCAAAGCGATGTCCCTTTCTCCACACCGGCCCTACGACTGCGCTATTAACATCCGCCAGGGGGCACCCTTACCCTCGGGACGTCTCTACAGCCTGTCAGCGCCGGAGAAGGAGGCAATGAACACTTATTTGAAGGAGTCGCTGAGTGTTGGACTCATCCGCCCCTCATCATCTCCATTAGGCGCAGGGTTCTTCTTCGTGGGCAAGAAGGACGGCTCCCTTCATCCTTGTATTGACTACCGCGCCCTCAATGACATCACGGAGAAGGACCACTACACCTTGCCCCTAATGGACACCGCCTTCCACTCCCTCCAGGGGGCGACTTGGTTCACTAAGCTGGATCTTCGCAGCGCATACCACCTCATCCGGATCCGGGAGGGAGACGAGTGGAAGACAGCCTTCCGTACCCCGAACGGTCATTTCGAATACCTGGTTATGCCGTTCGGGTTAACCAACGCTCCAGCCATCTTTCAGCGCCTTATTAATGACGTCCTCTGGGATTTCATCGGCCTGTTTGTGTTCATCTACCTGGATGATATCGTCATCTTCTCCAGATCCAGGGACGAGCACCGTGTCCATGTGAGGCGGGTCCTTCAGAGGCTGCTGGAGAACAGGTTATATGTTAAAGCGGAGAAATGTGAATTCTATGCCAAGACTACGTCCTTCCTGGGGTTCGTCATCTCTCATGACCAGGTGCTCCTGGACCCAGCAAAGGTTAAAGTGGTGGTAGAGTGGCCCACTCCTACATCTAGGAAGCAGGTACAACAGTTTATTGGATTTGCCAATTTCTACCGCCGCTTCGTCCCAAATTTTGGAGCCATCGTCGGTCCCCTGACCCGCCTCACCTCCCCTAAGACCCCGTTCCAGTGGACTGAAGAGGCCGCAGCTGCTTTCCAGGCGCTGAAGGCGGAGTTTTCCTCCTCCCGGGTTCTCAGCCAAGTCGACCCCGCGCTGCAATGCATCATTGAGGTGGACGCTTCGGACACGGGGGTGGGGGCGGTGTTGTCCCAGCGGTCGCCTGTCAACGGGGCCAAACGGCCTTGCGCCTTCTTCTCTCGGCGCTTGTCCCCAGCGGAACGTAATTACGATGTGGGGGACAGAGAGCTCCTCGCCATCAAGCTCGCGCTTCAGGAGTGGTGTCACTGGCTGGAGGGGGCTGCCCTGCCGTTTGTGGTACTTACCGATCACAAGAACTTGGAATATTTAAGATCTGCCAAACGTCTGAATGCCCGCCAGACGCGTTGGTCCTTGTTCTTTGCCAGGTTTCGCTTTAACATCACCTTCAGGCCTGGCTCCAAAAACGGCCTGCCCGACGCCCTCTCTAGGCAATTTGCCCCTGAGGCGTCAGAAGACGCTGTCCACACCATCTTGCCCAGGTTGTGCGTTGTGGGGGCCGTCTCGTGGGACATCGAGAGCAAGATCCGGAAGGCGCAGGAATTGGAACCGGACCCTGGTGGCGGACCGGAGGGGAGGCTTTTTGTGCCGTCCACTGTCCGGGGGGAGGTTATCCACTGGCTTCATACATCTAAGCTCACCTGCCATCCTGGGTCCTCTCGGATGATCGACCTCCTCCAACGCTCCTTCTGGTGGCCAGGTCTGCGGAGGGACGCCGCCCGCTACGCCCGGGCCTGCCCTGTCTGTGCCACCAGCAAATCAGGTAACGCTCCCCCCGCGGGCCTGCTCCAGCCCCTGCCCGTCCCTGGTAGGCCCTGGTCGCATATCGCCCTAGACTTTGTCACCGGTCTCCCTGTTTCCAACACCTTCGACACAGTCCTGACCATCGTTGATCGTTTCTCCAAGGCTGCTCACTTCGTGCCATTACGGGGGCTCCCTTCTGCCTTGGAGATGGCGGACCTCCTCATCCAGCATGTGGTCAGGCTGCACGGGATTCCGGTAGACGTGGTTTCGGACCGAGGCCCCCAGTTTGCCTCGGACGTCTGGAGGTCTTTCTGCAACGCCCTGGGAGCCAAGGTAAGCCTCTCCTCTGGCCATCACCCCCAATCCAACGGGCAGTGTGAGCGGACCAATCAGGAGCTGGAGGCTGCGCTCCGCTGCGTCACTGCATCCAAGCCTGCATCCTGGAGCACACACCTCGCCTGGGTGGAATACGCTCATAACACCGCCCGCTCTTCTGCTACCGGGATGTCCCCATTCAAGGCATCCCTGGGCTACGATCCTCCTCTGTTCCCTACGCAGGAGAGCGAGTTGACTGTCCCCTCAGTCCGGGCGCACCTCAGGCAGTGCCGCTCCATTTGGTCTTCAGCGCGCAGCGCACTTTTACGCACAGCGGAGCGCAACAAGTCCACAGCGGACCGGCACAGGAGACCTGCCCCTGCCTATCAGGTAGGCCAACGAGTCTACGTGACCACTCAGGACGTCGTTTTAAAGGGTGAGAGGAGAAAGCTGGCACAACGTTTCATGGGCCCATACCCCATCACCAAGATTATCAACCCGGTGGCTGTGCATGTGGCTATTCCCCCCTCCCTCCACATCCATCCCACCTTCCACGTCTCCAAGGTGAAACTGGCGGTCTCCGACCCCCTCTGCCCTCCCCCTGCAGCGCAGCCCGCGCCCAGGATGATAGATGGCCATCCGGCCTGGCCAGTCTCTACCATCCTGGACTCCCGGCGCCGGGGTCGCGGGTTGCAGTACTTAGTGGATTGGGAGGGCTACGGACCTGAATGGAGGCAATGGGTGCCCTCATCGTTTGTGTTGGATCCGTCCCTCATCGCTGAGTTCCACCGATCGCACCCGGAGAAACCATCTCCAGGAGGCGCTGCTAGAGGGGGGGAGTACTGTCACGACTCGCCGCTCATCAGCGGCGCCAGCTGTGCGCACACCTGCGCCTCATCAGCGGCGAGGGATTTAAGCCGCCTTGCCCTGGGCTTCGGCCTGAAGCCGTCTGATCCCATCGGTTACTCTTGCTGCAAGGAACCCCCTTCATCAAGCAAGATAAGACGTAAGCATCCCTTACCTTCTCCTCCCAGCATTCTCCCCTGTGCACAGGTGGATTTCCCAGCGGCGGACAACGTTCCCTTGCCACCATCTCCTCGCTGCTGCTTCAGGCGCTCCAGGTCGCTGTCTACCGGGCTACGCCCTTGCTTAACGCCAGCCACCTGCCCAGACCAAGTAAGCCAGCTGTCACTATCATAATCTCCTGTATTGGTGTGGTGCCCGTTACCCTTCTCCCTCTGCTTCTCCCATAGGGCTGTCCGGCTGAACGGCTTCCTGCCCCCGTGCCTGACGCAGACGCCACCACCAATACATCCACATATCACAGACACGCAGCCACACACACACTTGTTGTTTAATAAACTGTTAAACCTATTCTGAGCCTGCGTGTGTGTCTCCTGAGCCGTGCATTATGTCATATAGCACCTTTCAAGATACCCAAAGCGCTTTACAATGAGCTCATTATTCATTCATTCCACAGACAGACAATGGTTGTGGTAAGCTACTGCTGTAGCCACAGCTGCCGTGGGGCAGACTGACAGAAATGTGTCTGCTAATCTGCACCAACAACCTCCCCCACCACTACCAAACATTTATACACATTAATACCCAGTGTCATGGACATTGGAGGCAAGGTGGGTAAAGTGTCTTGCCCAGGGATACAACGACGGGATTACTGGGGAGAGTAGGATTTAAACTGCCAATCCTCTGTTTATTGGATGACCTGCTCTACCTCCTGAGCCTCTGCTGCCCCAAACATTTCCCTTCTCCATTCCATTTTTGCTGAGCACCAAGCTGGACAGCAGGAAGTTCCATTTTTTTTATGGTCTTTTGGCATGACCCGGCCTGGACTTGAACCCTGACCTCACAGTTGTGGGGCGGATGTGCTATCTCTAGGCTACCACTCCACACTTCCTATTAATTTTTGAATCCTATAGCCCTAAAAAACCAAAAAAAACCAAAACATTGTTAATCTTTTCATCTGGCACAGTGGTCACTATTCTCTGATTTTGCTCATTGGATTTTTTTTTTTTTTTACAAAATAAATGTTTGTGTTGAAGTACCTTAGTTACAGTGGGGCAAAAAAGTAGTCAGCCACCAATTGTGCAAGTTCTCCCACTGTAAAAGATGAGAGAGGTCTCCAATTTTCATCATAGGTATACCTCAACTATGAGAGACAAAATGAGAAAAAAAAATCTAGAAAATCACATTGAAGGATTTTTAATGAATTAATTGGTAAATTCCTCAGTAAAATAATTATTTGGTCACCTACAAACAAGCAAGATTTCTGGCTCTCACAGACCTGTAACTTCTTCTTTAAGAGGCTCCTCTGTCCTCCACTCGTTACCTGTATTAAGGGCACCTGTTTGAACTCGTTATCAATATAAAAGATACCTGTCCACAACCTCAAACAGTCAGACTCCAAACACCACTATGGCCAAGACCAAAGAGCTGTCAAAGGACACCAGAAACAAAATTGTAGACCTGCACCAGGCTGGGAAGACTGAATCTGCGATAGGTAAGCAGCTTGGTGTGAAGAAATCAACTGTGGGAGCAATTATTAGAAAATGCAAGACACACAGGACCACTGATCATCTCCCTCGATCTGGGGCTCCACGCAAGATCTCACCCTGTGGGGTCAAAATGATCACAGAGCTAGGACCAAAGTAACAAAGGCTACCATCAGTAACACACTACGCCCCCAGGGACTCAAATCCTGCAGTGCCAGACGTGTCCCCCTGCTTAAGCCAGTACATGTCCAGGCCCGTCTGAAGTTTGCTAGAGAGCATTTGGATGATCCAGAAGAGGATTGGGAGAATGTCAAATGGTCAGATGAAACCAAAATAGAACTTTTTGGTAAAAACTCAACTTGTCATGTTTGGAGGAGAAAGAATGCTGAGTTGCATCCAAAGAACACCATACCTACTGTGAAGCATGGGGTTGGAAACATCATGCTTTGGGTTTTTATGCAAAGGGACCAGGATGACTGATCCGTGTAAAGGAAAGAATGAATGGGGCCATGTATCATGAGATTTTGAATGAAAATCTCCTTCCCTCAGCAAGGGCATTGAAGATGAAATGTGGCTGGGTCTTTCAGCATTACAATGATCCCAAGAACACCGCCCGGGCAACAAAGGAGTGGCTTCGTAAGAAGCATTTCAAGGTCCTGGAGTGGCCTAGCCAGTCTCAAGATCTCAGCCCCATAGAAAATCTTTGGAGGGAGTTGAAAGTCCATGTTGCCCAGCTACAGCCCCAAAACATCACTGCTCTAGAGGAGATCTGCATGGAGGAATGGGCCAAAATACCAGCAACAGTGTGTGAAAACCTTGTGAAGACTTACAGAAAACGTTTGACCTCTGTCATTGCCAACAAAGGGTATATAACAAAGTATTGAGATGAACGTTTGTTATTGACCAAATACTTATTTTCCACCATAATTTGCAAATAAATTCTTTAAAAATCAGACAATGTGGTTTTCTGGATTTTTTTTTTCTCATTTTGTCTCTCATAGTTGAGGTATACCTATGATGAAAATTGGAGACCTCTCTCATCTTTTAAGTGGGAGAACTTGCACAATTGGTGGCTGACTAAATACTTTTTTGCCCCACTGTATTTAGAAATAAAACATGCTAGTACAGCAGTGGTACAGCCACAGTTGACATTTTGTCAAATTCTTTTTTATTTTTTTTTTTATTACTTATTTTGTACCAGTAGATAGATTTGTTTTGCAGTCTGGTGACAAACCACCAGCTGCCGGTCGCTGTGTGCGCAAGCGCCCCTTAACTCCCTAACCTGCATGTTTTTGGCATGTGGGAGGAAACCGGAGAAATCCCGGAGTAAACCCATGCAAACACGGGGAGAACATGCAAACTCCACACAGATCACTGTTGGCCGGGGGCAGGGATCGAACCCACGATCTCACGGTCCCCGCGATCCCCTGGCTGAGGGTAAAACTGTGCTGCCACAGTGCTAACCACTGCGCCACCGTGCAGCTGAACAGCTTCTGAACAATGAACAATAACATATGTTAGAATAAATGAAGTATTAAGATAAGATAAGATAAGCCTTTATTAGTCCCACAACGGGGAAATTCCAGGATTGCAACAGCACAGGGATAGCAACACTCAGAGCAACAATCAGAAGGCAAGAAAAAAAAAGCAAGCAAGCAAGAGCAGCTAATATACATATGTACATATTACTATAAATATATATATATACACACAGACACACAGTGTAGAGCATTGTAGCTGGATGGGATAAATATATGAGTATATAAACACACAGTACGGAGCACTGCAGCTAGATGGAATAAATATGTAAATATATAAACACACAGTGTGGAGCAATGTAGCTAGATGGAATAATATGTAGATATATAAACACACAGTATGGAGCATTGCAGCTAGATGGAATAATATGTAGATATATAAACACACAGTGTGGAGCAATGTAGCTAGATGGAATAATATGTAGATATATAAACACACAGTATGGAGCATTGCAGCTAGATGGAATAATATGTAAATATATAAACACACAGTGTGGAGCAATGTAGCTAGATGGAATAATATGTAGATATATAAACACACAGTGCGGAGCATTGTAGCTAGATGGAATAAATATGTAAATGTATAAACACACACAGTGCAGAGCATTGTTGCTAGATGGGATGAAACAGCACAACCATCTACTTAGTTATCCTACATGGTATGATTACGTGCCCATACATATTCTCACCCTCCGTAGCTACCGGTATTTTCCTAGTTGTATGCCGGAGGGGACCATTGTGTAAGTCTATTGCATCTTTTGCATTCAAAAAAAAAAACTATTAGGTTGTTACGTCTTTTTGCTATCTCTGCGTGCAGCCCTGCTTAGGTTGTACAGTCTGACAGCCGTTGGTAGGAAGGACCTGCGAAACCTCTCGGATGACACACCTGTTCTCTAATTTTGATCTCCACTGTATATTATAATCCTCATTTGGAGAACAGGTGATCATACCAATGATGCTGCAGCACCAGTCTTCTCCATAACATGGTTCTTTTGCATTTAAAGTGACTTCTGAGGTTAACAGACTATACTATATAATTATTTTTTCACTTCTCTTATAACATGTTGAAGTTTAATGTTAATTTGAAAGGGACATTACATACTAATGAACATTAATGCAAATGTAAGTATTCCAGATTTAACAGTACTGCTAATTTGCATCTGTAGTTTCCCGGCGGGTCACAAAAACACACAAACAAACAATCATACATGAGAAGAACAACTGCAATGAAACTGTACAAAGTGAATATGCTAATGTGCAACAGTTAAGGTGCTACAAAACAAAACATTCAAATGTCACACACGTGAATTGCTGTGCATGCGTACACACACATGCACCCAAGCACCTCACAGCAACAACAAACAGCAACAAGCAAGAGGCCGGGCATATGTGTGTGACGCACAGGCACATATATATATGCGTATGCCGTAGAGAAACCATTAGTTATGGGTACAGTTTTGGTTGTTTAAAAGCCAGTTTTTACAATGCATAATTTTTACAATATAGTCAGTTTCTACTTTGGAAAAGTTTTTCTTTTTGCCGTCTCCTGTTCCTCTGTATCGTAAATTCTGGGGGCGAGACGTGGGTGTGGAATTAAAATGACACTGAGATTCATCTGTCAGATTGATCAGCGGGTGAACGATTGTAGGATGAGATTGACCTGATAAGCACGGTTTCATAAATACCACCTAGACCTTTTTGTGTGATTATATTTATACTCAAATGTGTAGCGATTTCTACACACTTTTGATGAAAGAGGGCCATTGAACTTTGTTTTTTTTTTCCCTCTAAGAGTGTATTAAAGAATAAATCACTTGTCTTTAACACTCCTCCTGAATACATACACTAATGCAAAAATATTTTAATAAGAATCTGTATTTGTTTAAATGATTATTTTCATCTTTGTTTTACCTTTCAGTAGTATTTGTTTTTAAAGTTATCATTTTTCCTTTAGGAGTGTAGAGGAGCTGAAATAACGAGGCAATTTTGTATTAAAAACAGGGTTTTTAATGAATAGCTCTTCTATCGAGTCTCATCAGGTGTAGAGCTTGGCAGAAGGCAAGAGAGTGATCTCTGCTCCGCTCGCTGGTTAAATACAAGCACACATAGAGCCACACATTGAAAAAGCTGACATCAGAGCCACACATTGAAAAAGCTGACATCCCCCCCCCGTTATCTTAACCCCCCATTGTTCTGCTATCTCCTCTCCTTGTCTTGGGAGGTGATGGGAACTCCTCCTCTCGCTTTAGGGGGTAAAGGTGTCAAGTCCTTCTCCGCCGCCGTGTCTTGGGAGGTCCATTGTCTTTAACCCGGCGGGGGAGATCCTTTGTCCTTTCTAGGTGTGAAGTTCCTTACATATGCTGTCACAAAACATTTCCACTTGTTCTAACATATGTAGATATGGGATATAAGAGTCATAATATACCACAGGCCCCCCAAACACTAGGAAAGGACACAGAAAGAACTAGAAAAGCACTCGGAGAGCACAGACCTCCGCCAAGCGGCACAGTTCCCCCCATACAGTGTTTGTGTGTACGTTTTCAGATTCCCTGAGCATGAAAAGATATGAGTAGCAATTGGATTCACAATGATTATTTTTTTATTTGACATGGACAGTGCAATAAACAGACAATTAATGAATGACAATCAATGTGATAGTGATAGGATTAGTGGTTCAGTAGTGTAAAATGGGGCTATAAGGGACGGCGGGTTAATAAGGGACACTTTTGTGGGAAATGTTTTAAATGTAATTGTGCTTTTTTTATTTTGAGCAGGACGCTGAGTTGTGTTGTTATTGTCAAATATCCATGAATCCTTCATCAAATCTAGGCGGAAGCAAAATTAAAAAAGCAGAATTACATTTAGAAAAGTGTCCCATATTACCCCGCCGTCCCTTATAGCCCCGTTTTACGGTTGTAAAAGCATTGGCTCCTTGGCGGAGGTAATAAACTGAAGTGTTGGTGTGTCCATCTCCTCCACTGACGGATGCAGATTGGTTAGACAGGTTGGCGTGGGTTTTATATTATATTGGGGTTGCGCTCCGCAGCAAAACAGAATTTAGAGTCTTCCCCGGCAGAGAGGTCGTTTTTACGCAGCGCCTATAGCTGGGCGGGGAATTTGTGGCAAATAATGGGGCGGCGGACAGGTGTCCGTGTCAGGTTTTGCAGCGTGGCGCAAAAGCAGCCACGCTGGCGTGCCCAGGGCAGCAGTGTTTTCCGCGTGCTTTTGTGCCTAAAACGTTGAAGAACGCGGAGTTTGTGTTGGTCAGACACGACAACCAGCGCAATGTGCGCAGCGCCTATGGCTGGCACAGGCACGCTGGGGGTCCGAGGCCAGCAGTGTTTTCCGCATGCTTTTGTGGCTAAAACGTTGAAGAAGGCGGAGTTTGTGTTGGTCAGACACGACGCCCAGCGGCCTCCATTGCGCCTGCGCACATGTTGAAAATGGCCCTATGTCACAGTGTGGAAAAAATGCTTTAAAAAAATTCCTGTATCCAGACGGTGAACCGGATCACCCCCAAATTTAATCAGTTCTTCCTTGTCCCATTTCCAACAACGCCTGAAAGTTTCATGCAAATCCGTCCAAGACTTTTTGAGTTATCTTGCTAACCAACAGACAGACAGACAGACAAACACACAAACCCTGGCAAAAACATAACCTCCTCCTGGCCTTTTCGGCCTGGCGGAGGTTATCACAGTCTAAGATAATAACTATGAAATACTACGTGTTACAACTGTTGCCACAGGAGAAGTTTTCTAGCAGCCATGCTCCTAAGAAAGTTCAGTGGTAAACATAACAGCATAGTGAAATCATAAGTAGCCTTAAACTGTTGTAGCACAATTAGTGAATAATTGCGGGGTGGTTGGTATCAGTCTCTGTGCTGTCTGGGCTTTATTCTTCTCCCAAAACTGCTGTAGGTTGGCTTAGGTGCCCCGCTGGGACCTTCTCGTGGTGAATCTGCATTGTGGGAAGGAAAGAGATTATTTGTTCCCTGCCTGGGGGCTGAGACTTTTCCTCTGGGGGGTCTACCACGCCGAGGTGCTCGTGCCAACAGTGCAGGTTCGTCTCTCAGCAAGAAGGCAGGTTTGAGTCTGTCAACACTGACCACTTCCTTTCTGTCCCCATAATCAAGCACAAAGTGTTTGTCACCATTTTCCAGCACTCTGAACGGGCCATCGTAAACTGGGCGTAACGTTGGATTAATGGCTTCATGCTTAACAAAAACGAACTCAGCGTTTTTTAAAGTTTGAGGAACAAAAACTCGTGGAAAAGAGTGATGAGCTGGACCGTGGAGGGAATCCGGTCCACTGCTGCCTAAAAACCTTGGGACTGGAAGGTGTCCTGGTTCTGGGTTCTCTGGTAAGAATTCTCCTGGGAGTCTGATAGGCTGGGCAAAAACTAATTCTGCAGGAGAAGTGTCTAAATCCTCTTTAGGTGCTGCACACAACCCCAATAAAACCCAGGGAAGTTTATTAACCCAATTTGTGTCCGTTAGTGAGGCCCTGAGGGCAGCCTTTAAGGACCTGTGAAAACGCTTGCATAACCCATTAGCCTGAGGGTGATAAGCGGTGGTGCGATGAATTGTTGCCCCTAAACTGTTAGACATGGCTAACCAGAGCTCTGAGATAAATTGAGGCCCTCTGTCTGACGTGATGTCTGATGGAACGCCGAAACGTGCCACCCAGTTTGCTAGAAAAACGCGAGCGACTTCCTCCGCTGTGGTTGACGCTAGAGGGACTGCCTCTGGCCAGCGCGTGGTGCGGTCTATCATTGTTAACAGGTGTGTGAAACCTTGGGAGGAAGGTAGCGGCCCCACGAGGTTGACGTGAATGTGGTCGAATCTTCTAGCAGGAATTGGAAAAGGCTCCAGAGGGGCTTTTGTGTGTCTGTGTATTTTGGTGCGTTGACAAGGAATGCAAGTTTTTGCCCATTCTTTTACGTTTTTGCGCAGGCCTGGCCACACAAACTTTTCAGCAACCATTTTGACCGAGGCGCGCACACCTGGGTGCGCGAGGGAGTGAATTGCGTCGAAAATACGGCGGCGCCAAGCAGCTGGTACTAACGGGCGAGGTCGGCCGGTTGAAACGTCGCATATTAGGGGGGGCACGCCGTCGCGCAACTCTTTTTTCTCCAGCCTTAACCCTGTTGGTCCGGACAGGAGCGCGCGCACGTCTGCATCACTGTTTTGTTCTTCCGCCATGGCTGCATAATCTATTCCATCCTGGATAGGTGCTGCGTATGTGTGTGCGTTAGTGAAGAGTTCCGCTGCTGAGGCGGCGTAATCTGTCTCCTCGTGCTCTGGCGGTGTCACAGCGCGAGAGAGACAGTCAGCTACAACGTTAAGTTTGCCTGCTACGTGTCGAATGTCTGTGGTGAACTCTGAAATCGCAGCTAGCTGTCTTTGTTGTCTGCCCGACCATGGTTCTGAAATTTTAGCCATAGCAAAAGTGAGTGGCTTATGGTCCACAAAAACCGTGAAACTCCGCCCTTCTAACCAAAACTGGAAGTGGCGGATGGACAAATGAAGCGCTAGCAGCTCTCTGTCGAAAGTGCTGTATCTGCGTTCCGTTGGGTTTAGCGATTTGTTAAAGAATGCCAAAGGTTGCCAGACTCCGCTGACAAGTTGTTCTACAACTGCCCCTATAGCCAGGTCTGAAGCATCTGTGGTCAGAGCAATGCGGGCTGAGGGATCTGGGTGGACTAACGTGGCGTTAGCTAAGGCGTTTTTTACTTCCGCGAAAGCGCGTTTGCGCTCCGGGGTCCATTCGACCGCGTTGGGAGCCTTCTTTTTTCTGAGCGCGTCATATAGGGGTTGCATGAGCTGAGCTGCGTGGGGGAGGAAACGGTTGTAAAAATTAACCATCCCCAAAAATTCCTGTAGCGACTTAACCGTTTGAGGCCGTGGAAAACCTTCTATCGCACGAACTTTGTCTGGAAGCGGAAATGCCCCTGTCGGGGAGACCCTATGTCCCAAAAAATCAATTTGCGATACGCCGAATTTGCATTTGGCTGGATTGATTATAAGTCCGTGCTCTTCCAGCCTCTGAAAAACGGTAGTGAGGTGCTGCTCATGTTCTCCCTCGGATGAGCTGGCTACCAGCATGTCATCGAGGTAGACAAAAACAAAGGGTAGGTCGCGTAGGACTGCATCCATCATCCGTTGAAAAGTTTGAGCAGCGCCTTTGAGGCCGAACGGCATTCTTAGGAATTCAAAAAGGCCGAAAGGGGTTATAACCGCTGTTTTAGGAATATCTTCAGCTCGGACTGGGACTTGGTGATAACCGCGGACTAAGTCTATTTTTGAAAAAATGCGCGCACCTGCTAAATGTAATGAGAAATCCTGAATGTGAGGAATGGGGTAGCGGTCATGCACTGTAGCGTTGTTTAGCCTGCGGTAATCTCCGCACGGTCTCCAAGAACCGTCGGATTTCGGAACCATGTGAAGTGGTGAAGCCCAGGGGCTCTTTGAGCGTCTAACAATGCCCAATATTTCGAGAGCTGCAAATTCATCCTTTGCTATGTTGAGTTTGGCCGCATCTAAGCGGCGAGCTTTGGCAAAAACAGGAGATCCGGTTGTCGGAATAAAGTGTTTAACTCCGTGTTTGGCTACAGTGGCTGAGAATTTGGGGGTTGTGAGTGCTGGAAATTGGGTGAGGAGTTGCTCAAACTTACCTCCCGCCGTGGTGACGTTGGCCTGCACAGGTGGTGGAGAAACTCGAGCTGAGCATGGAATAGAAGCAAAAGATAGTGTATTAACCAGGCGCCTATTTGCAAGATCCACTAATAACCCGTGTGCACACAGAAAATCTGCGCCTAACAAGTTAAAACTCACCGCTGCTACAACAAATGTCCATTTGTAGTTGCGGCCGTGGATGAGAAGGTGCAGGCTCTTTTCCCCGAACGTGTCGATGTCAGAGCCGTTGGCTGCCACTGCTCCGTTGCCCCGGGTGCCCATGGCTCGATCTGCGTGGGAGGGCATGATGAAACTCAGCTGAGCTCCCGTGTCGATGAGGAACTGCTTGCCTGTGTATCCATCCGTCACATATAACAGCTTATTCTTTACGCCGAGGACCGCTGCTGTTAATGGCCCTCGGCTTTGGCGTTTCCCGACCTCGTAAACTTGCAGGGGGGAACACATTTGCGGGCTTTCTCTGCGAAGCGGTGGTGATAATAGCAGACGTCGTTCTGCTTGTTGTGCTTGGGCCGCGCCGCTGTCACCGTGGGTTGAGTCTCTCCATGGCTCGGGGTGTCAGTTTTCAGATCTGCGGATGCCACTGTGGGTGCCCGCTCTCTGCAGGCGTTGACGAGCCGGTAAGCCTCGTTGGCCAGTGTGCGGAAGTCCTGATGATTATTGCACCTCATACTGGCTAGTGTCCCTCTCAAATGCGGTGGTAGCGTGCTGAGGAAAATGTACTGGAAAAGGAAATTATCATTGTCCTCCTCCTTGAGCTGTAGCAAATCCTCCCTGAGGGTCCTCGGATTGCCCCCTCTGTGGCCGTAGACCGCCAGGATCTTTTCGGCTCTTTCCTCCGCTGACGGGACATAATTCGCCATGATGGTAGCCTTGAGTGTCTCATATTTGTCCCGGGCTGGTGGTTGCTGGACCAAGCTCCGCACACACTTCGAAGTTGCGGAGTCGAGTTTGGAGATGATATGATAAAATTTAGTATCATCTGCTGTGATGCCCGCCAGTATAAATTGGGCTTCAGCTTGCTGAAACCAAGATGCAGGGTCTTCTCTCCAGAAGTCTGGCAGCTTGACAGCGACGGCGTTCGTGCACACCATCATTGTCGTGCTCGCCGGGTGAGAGTGCGTTTCTATGGCTCTCACGACGGTGCTGGAGCTCGGTTGAGCTCTTTTTTAAAATTTTTTTTTTAATTTCAGTGCACATTTATTTTCACTCTTTTCCTGTTGCTCTCTGAGTATTTTGTGTGTAAAAATAAATGAACTGAAACTACATATCTATCTATAAAACGAGACATTACTGTCTGTTTGTGTGTCTGTATGTCTGTATATCTGTGTGTGTTGTGTGTGTGTGTGATCTCAGATATCTCTCAACCCGTTCGTCACACTGACCTAAGATTTTAAATGTGCTTTGCTGAAGCTATGAGGGTGTGCATCCCTGAATATGGAGTCACTCAGTCAAAATATGTAATTTTTATCAATAAAAGTTTAGCCGCCACTGTGTGACCACTCTATTTCTTCATCCCCTGGCTTCAAGAAGTGTGGGCGGGGTTTTGGATTGACTCTGTGCCCATTGGAGAATATGCCGCATCACGGCCATGCTGATTCGACAATACGCGGCATCACAACGATGCTGATTGGATAACACAGTCAGTCACCACAACGCTTAGCAAACAAAGATTTTGCTGGTGAGATGTGCATCCACGAGTATGGAACCGCTCAGTCAAAATACAGACCATAAAGTTGTGGAGGTCTAATGGATATATTCGCCATACAGATGACATCACTGCCACATGGTAAAGCAGCAGCTGAGACTCCTGTTAACCGGCCAACACCAGTGTCCCACCGTGTGCGCCATGAACGTTCGGTTGGGTGGGGGGCTCAGCCTGCCTGGTTGCAGGCGGAGGTGGCGCACAATGACCAGATCGACTGCATATTACATGCGGACACGTGCTTTGACTAAATGACAACAAGACGCAACAATGTCTAAATAGCATAATAAATCATTTTTATTTAAATATTTACAGACAAATGGGCAACACTGATGTAAAACTTGCAGCCAAATTGGTCATTCTACTCTGTGTGTGTGTGTGTGTGTGTGTGTGTGTGTGTGTGTGTGTGTGTGTGTGTGTGTGTGTGCATGCGTGCGTGTGTGAGCAACAGGAAGTGAGAGAGAGATGCACTTGTAACCCAGTGTTAAAAACGTGATGGAATTATGAATGTCGATACCGCTTTAAGAAAAAGGGGGGACATTCATTTCACAATGGGAGTAGATAGTTTAACGTGAATTAAATTATAAATATTGATACCGCTTTTAAAAAGAAAAACACCCATTTCACAATGGGAATACATAATTTGAATATGAATATTTAAATAAATATATATTCATAAATAGTTAGGAACATTTTCTAGAAGGTTCTGATAAAGTTCCTAGTATTGTGTGTTGATATTTTGTAACCAATGGCTGTGCCATTGCTGGGTCACGCCACCCAGTGGGTTAAGCGCTCTCTCCCTGGGTCTGGGATGACTTGCATTTTTGGCTCAGTCACGCCAGACGCCGAAAGACACAGACCAGAGAGAGAGACTGTCCTTGGTGATATGGCGATGCTAACGTGCTAATAGCAGCCTTTGCCTGGATAAAACCCTTGAAATTGATTGGGATCCAATGGCTGCCGACGCCGTTGAGCGCGGGAACCCCATTGAAGCACGAGCCACTTAGCATGAGCGTGGATCTCCAGATCTGGATGGCGAGCCGAAGCCCGAACCCTAGAAACTGCTAGAGGTGACCCCAATGGTCACCTGGAACTGATACAACAAGAACTGTGAATATTGTAAATATAATTTGAGTTTATGAATTGTATTTTCTTTTATCGTGCTGTGTATTTATTTATGTGTACATAATTGTAAATAATATACATAGTTGCAAGTTCCATATACGGCTGTGTATGTGTCATCTGTTGTTGCACCTCCCAGGCTCCTACGAACCCAGAGTCGGTCTGACCTGGCCCAATTATCCCTTTTCCCTCAGGTAGAAAAGTTAAGGTAAATACATTGCCATAACACACCACTACCAAAAAGGGTACTACACCTAAAGTGAGTAGGGTGAGTGGGTGTTAGTAAGGGTTACACGCAAAAATCTGGTGAGCACAGGTGTTAGTGGACCCTGTTATACCCAATTACAGCAGGTCCTGTTACCCAATCCAGTGATATTATACCCCGCAGGTATTATACCCTAATTATACCCTGTGTGTTACAGTGGTATATTATTGTATATTATTACTGTATATTAGTGTCACAAAAAAGTGGCGAGCACAGCCAGGAGTCTGGAACGTTGCACAACAGATGTGAATTCTGTTTTGACCCCTGACTAAACAGTTGATATACGGCCAAAATGGATTTTGTGGAAAAACGTGTTAAAATCCCTATGCAGTCATTGTCAGTGGTGTTGTTGATAAAGAGAAAGACACAGACATTTTTGAGTTTCTAGAGCAACATGGTACTATCCGTAGGGTGCTTCACATTAATGATAACTCATCTGACTTTGACAAAAGTCATATTGTAGAGTTCGAGCCTGGATTAACCATTGAAGCATTAGCACCTACGTTGCCGTGCTCCTTTCCATCCACTGACAATCCTGAGGTTAAGTACTGCATTCAAGCTCTAACTGATGTGTACACTAAAACTGTAGGGAGCAGTGTTACTGAGGCTTATCTTAGCAACCTGAGGGGTTTAGCTAAGCTAAGTGGAAAAGGTTTTGAAGAGGTGTTGCGGGAGGTTATGTCCACAATAGGGAAGTCTATTGAAGCTGCTGAGACAGCTGAAACGGTCTCTGCCGATGTTGGTCCTGTTTCCCCTACCGTAGTCTCTCCTCCACTCCAAGTTGAAGTGCCTCACACCTCTAAAACCACTCAAGCACTCTTCCAAAGCCCTCTTAGACCAAACTTGACACCTCAAGTGTTGAGTCCAGCTGATCTTAACCCACCCGAGGTTCAGAAAATTGTAGTCGAGCATGTCATTAAACATGCAGAGAAGCTGTCAAACGCCCATTCCTCTTGGAGAAGCAGAGCTTTCTTTGGCAAAATGCCAAGACCGTATACTGAAGCTGATTATGAAACATGGCATTCACATGTTGACCTGATGATGGAAGATACTTCTTTGTCTGACTTGGAAAAATCTCGCAAGATCTTTGAAAGTCTTCTTGCTCCTGCGTCTGATGTTATTCGCTTTCTTGGGCCTGAAGCCACCTCTGCCGACTATCTCAAGCTTTTGGACTCAGCTTTCGGGACTGTTGAAGACGGTGAGGAACTGCTTGTGCGATTCATGAACACTTTCCAAGATTATGGAGAAAAACCATCTGCATATCTGCATCGTTTGCAGGTGGCGCTCAATCTCACAGTGCGTAGAGGCGGTCTGGAGCCCCAAGAAGCGAACAAACAGCTTCTCAAGCAGTTTAACAGAGGCTGTTGGGATGATAATCTGCTAAAAGAGCTACAGCTGGAACTAAAAGATAAACACCCACCTGAGTATGCAGAGTTATTGCTTCACCTTTGCACTGTTGAAAACAGACAAGAAGTTAAAAACACACGCATGAAAAAACACTTGGGCGCCACAAAACCAAAAGCAGTCTCCTACGAACAGACAGTCACCAAAACAAGCACAAACAGTGAAGTAGAGTCTGACAGTCTGAAAGAACTGAAAAAGCAAGTCGCTGATCTAAAAAGCCAATTAGCTGCTGTCGTGAAACAAAAGAAACAAGCACCACCGAAGAAAGACCCAACTAAGAAATCTGGAAATAAAAAACCTGACCATGTCAAACCTGAAAACTTACCTTCGTCCAGCCGTCCCAATACTAGGCCCAAACCGTGGTATTGCTTCCGCTGTGGCCAAGATGGGCATATTGTAGCCACGTGTGAGTCCGAGCCAAACCCTGCGCTTGTGGCTGCAAAACGCAAAGAACTAAGAGTAAAAAGACAGATTTGGGACAGTTAGAACCCCCAATCTTCTTTAAAACTGAAGTCTACCCCTGTTGTGGAACAAACAGAGGATAGTTCAGAGATGACCCGTCCCAAACCAAAAGTTCCGTTCAAGACATGTGCTAAACTGAAGTCGCATTACAAAACAGACCCCTTTAACTTTCCTAATGGTCTAATTGGTACAAAAAGTACAACACAAGTGAAAGTGAATGGCTGTACTGTGAACTGTTTGTTAGATACAGGCTCCCAGGTGACTACTGTCCCTGAGTCCTATTACAGACAGTACTTATCCAACCATGAGATTAAGCCACTTTTTGAGCTGTTAGAAGTGGAGGGAGCTAACGGTCAGAGTGTACCTTACTTAGGCTACATGGAAATGCATGCCACTTTCCCAAAAGACTTTTTCGGTATTGAAGTTGAAGTGCCAACACTTGCCTTAGTGGTTCCTGATGTACGTGCAGCTGATCAGTCCTTAGTGTTAATAGGGACAAACACATTAGATGTACTTTACGAGCTGTACTCTGATGCATGTTCTGAACTGCAGCCAACCATGTCACTTGGTTATAAGGCAGTGTTACAAGTCCTTGAGCTACGGCACAGACAGTCCAAAGACACTAGCCTTGGTTTAGTGACCATGCGCCATAAAGAGCCACAGTTAGTTCCTGCAGGCCAAACAGTTGTTCTAGATGGCGCTGTAGCTGTGCCAGCCGGCAACAGTGAAAAATCTGTCTTGTTAGAACAACCGTTAATGTCAGCCTTACCTGGTGGTATCCTGGTAAAACCATGTCTCATAGACTTACCTGAAAGAGCACCTTACCTTGTTCCAGTTATACTCACCAGTGAATCGGAACATGACGTGACAATCCCTCAGAAGTGTGTCATTGGAGAAATTTGTGCATATCAACGAGTCCTATCACAAGAACACTCCGTGAAAGTTGCAAAGTCCAAAACGGAACCAAAGTCCACTCTGAAATTCAACTTTGACTCTTTCCCCATTAGCGCTGAACGGAAAGAGCGCCTAACAGAAAGACTCAGTCAAATGCCCGAAGTATTTGCACAAAACGATCTTGACTTTGGCAAAACGGATCAAGTGAAACACACAATCAAATTATCAGATGAAACACCGTTCAAACACAGAGCCCGTCCCATAAATCCAAATGACCTGGAAGCGGTCCGTAAGCATCTCAAAGAACTCCAACAAGCAGGCGTGATAAAAGAGTCCAATTCCCCATTTTCTTCGCCCATTGTAGTGGTGTGAAAGAAAAAATGGCGATGTCCGCCTTTGTATTGATTACAGGAAGCTTAACATGCAGACTGTAAAAGATGCTTATGCCCTCCCCAACTTGGAGGAAACGTTTTCCACCTTGACCGGTTCGCAGTGGTTCTCTGTCCTCGATTTAAAGTCGGGGTATTACCAAATTGAGGTAGAGGAGCTGGACAAACCAAAGACGGCGTTCGTATGTCCCATGGGCTTTTGGGAATTCAATAGAATGCCCCAAGGCATTACAAATGCCCCCAGCACATTCCAGCGCCTCATGGAGAAATGCATGGGCGACATGACTCTGCATGAGGTGATTGTGTTCCTCGATGACATCATTGTATTCTCCAAGACGCCCGAAGAACATGAGGCTCACTTAATGAAAGTTCTTACTCGCCTAAAAGAGTACGGGCTTAAACTCTCCCCTGAGAAATGCAGATTTTTTCAAACTTCTGTCAGATGCCTCAGTCACATTGTGTCCAGTAAAGGAGTTGAGACCGACCCCGAAAAAGTGAAAGCCCTAAGTATCTGGCCTGTGCTCCATGATCTCAAACAGCTCCACTCGTTCTTAGGCTTTTCAGGGTACTATAGGCGGTTCATTAAGAACTATTCCAGCATCGTTAAGCCCCTCACTGACTTAATAGCAGGCTACCCTCCTTTGCGAAAGAGCAAAAAGCCCAAAGCTAAGCCTGCCCAGTACCACGACCCGAAGACACCATTTGGCGAGCGATGGACTTCAAAACCATCATTGAAAAGCTCAGTACTGTGCCTGTCCTGGGTTTCGCTGACCCTCAGTTGCCAGTTGATGCTGTTTCCAAATTTATGCAGATTGTTTCCTCTATGCCATGTGTCAACACAACGGAAATAAGCTATAGACAGCTTGCTCCTTCTGTAATTGATAACATGGTGGATAGTGTTTCAGCTTCTCTGCATCAGGCTCTAGACTTAGTGGCCCCCTTAAAAAAGAAAAAGTCTAATCAGAGATTTTTAACTCCTTGGTTCAACACAGAAACTCGTAGCTTAAAACAGAAGACTCGTCAATTAGAAAGAAAATGGCGCTCTACTAATTTAGATGAAATCTATTTAGCTTGGAGAAATCATCTTTTAATTTATAAAAAATCTCTTAGAAAAGCTAGAACGAGTTATTACTCTGCATTAATAGAAGAGAACAAGAATAATCCCAGGTTTCTTTTCAGTACTGTAGCCAGGTTGACAAAGAGTCAGGACTCTGTCAATCCTAGCATCCCCTTAGAGCTTACTAGTCAGGACTTTATGAACTTTTTCAATAATAAAATTTCATCCATCAGAGATAAAATCAATCAGATTCTTCCCACAGTTAACTTAAATACTGTAACTACTACAACTCCTTCTATTGATGTCTGTCTTGATGAGTTTACTCCAATCGACCTTTGTGAGTTAGACAAAATAGTTTCCTCATCCAAACCTTCAACTTGTCTTTTAGACCCTATTCCTACCAGGTTATTTAAAGAAGTCTTCCCACTTATTGGTAGCTTTATTCTTCATATAATCAATTCTTCATTAACTTTAGGCCATGTACCGCAGGCTTTTAAAACGGCTGTAATTAAACCCTTACTCAAAAAGCCAACGCTAGATCCAGGAGCTTTAGCTAACTATAGACCAATCTCTAATCTCCCTTTCATTTCAAAAATCTTAGAAAGAGTTGTTGCTACGCAATTATTTGACCACCTGCAGGGAAATGGTTTACTTGAAGAGTTTCAATCTGGGTTTAGAATCCATCATAGTACTGAAACAGCCTTAGCGAAGGTCACTAACGACCTCCTCATTGCATCTGATAATGGACTAGTTTCTGTACTTGTCCTTTTAGATCTTAGTGCAGCTTTTGATACTATTGATCATAATATTCTACTTGATAGATTAGAACACTATGTTGGACTTAATGGAACTTCGTTGCAGTGGTTTAGATCTTATTTATCTGATAGGTTCCAGTTTGTTCATGTAAATGATGAGTTTTCTTTCAGCTCAAAGCTTAGTCATGGAGTTCCACAGGGATCTGTGCTAGGCCCTACTCTTTTTAGTTTATATATGCTTCGGTTAGGCAACATTATTAGAAAGCACTGTATACATTTTCATTGTTATGCAGATGACACACAATTATACCTGTCAATGAAGCCAGATGATACTAATCAATTAGCCAAGTTAGAAGCCTGTCTTAAGGAAATCAAAGCTTGGATGACTTGTAATTTCCTGCTATTAAATTCAGATAAGACTGAAGTCATTCTTGTTGGTCCAAAAAACCTTAGAAATTCCTTTCCAAATCAAACTTTCAGTTTGGATGCAGTTACTCTTTCTCTTAATAGCTCTGTGAGGAACCTTGGAGTTATTTTTGATCAGGATTTGTCCTTCAATTCACATATTAAATTTGTTTCTAAGACTGCCTTCTATCATTTGCGTAATATTGCCAAGATTAGGAGCATCTTGTCTCAGAGTGATGCTGAGAAGCTGATCCACGCTTTTGTTAGCTCGAGATTAGATTATTGTAATTCTTTATTATCAGGCTGTCCTAAAACATCTTTAAAAAGTCTTCAGCTGATCCAAAATGCTGCAGCAAGAGTTTTAACAGGTACTAGAAAGAGAGATCATATCTCTCCGGTTCTGGCCTCCCTTCATTGGCTTCCCATAGAGTTTAGAATTAAGTTTAAAATCCTTCTTCTTACTTACAAAGCTCTAAACAATCAGGCTCCTTTTTATTTAAAAGATCTGATACTACCGTATCATCCTAACAGAGCACTACGCTCCCAAAATGCAGGATTACTTGTAATACCTAGAATCTCCAAAAGTACAATGGGAGGCAGAGCCTTCAGTTATCAAGCTCCTCTCCTGTGGAATCAGCTGCCAATCTGGATTCGGGAGTCAGACTCGATCTCTGTTTTTAAGAATAGGGCTAAAACCTACCTTTTTGATATAGCCTACAATTAGGGAGGGATCATGTGTTTCTGAACCCTCCCTTAGTTATGCTGCTAATAGGTTTAGTCAGCCGGGGGACCTCCAGTAATGCACTGGGCCTCACTCCTTTCCTCACTCTCTATGAAATATTTTTTTTTTTTTTTTGCTGGTCATTAACATCTGTTTGTTCTCTCCCATAGATTGAGTCCCCATCGTGCTGTTTGCTCTCTACATGTCTGTTCTTTTCTTCTTCTCTATCCCCTCACCCCCCAGCCAGTCGCAGCAGATGACTGCCCCTCCCTGAGCCTGGTTCTGCTGGAGGTTTCTTCCTGTTAAAAGGGAGTTTTTCCTCTCCACCGTCGCCAAGTGCTTGCTCACAGGGGATCGCCTGATTGCTGGGGTCTTTCTGCAACTGTGGGGGTCCCCCCTACAGTTGATAGTGCTATGAGATGACTGTTGTTGTGAAATGGCGCTATATAAATAAAGTTGAATTGAATTGAATTGAATTGAATATACACTCCATACTGACGCCAGCACTACAGGGCTTGGCGCCGCCCTCTATCAAGAGCAGGAGGGCCAGATTAGGGTCATAGCTTATGCAAGCCGGGGGTTGTCTCGAAGTAAGTCCCGTTACCCCGCCCATAAATTAGAATTTTTGACTCTAAAGTGGGCAGTAATGGAGAAGTTCACAGACTATCTATATGGCAACCACTTTACTGTCGTGACAGACAGTAACCCCCTGACGTACATCTTAACTACTGCTAAGATGGATGCCATGAGTTATAGGTGGCTAGCTGCTCTGTCGACGTTTAACTTTAAGCTCCAATACAGAGCAGGCAAACTTAACTCAGATGCAGATGGCCTCTCTAGACGGCCACATGGCGAGTTACTTGATGACGCAGTGTCCCAAAAGGAGTTTGACCGCATACAGCAGTTCACTCAAACTCACTTGTGTCTTCCTGAAAGCAGTTTAAGTTCCGAGGTAGTGTCTGCTATATGTGAAAAACACCTTGTCTGTAGCTCTCCAGACAACACCTTCCCTTTGGTTCACTCATTAGCCATCTCTGTAGCCGCCATTCCAGATGACTACGCCGATGAAGATGGCTGTGTTGGTCTTCCAGTTGTACCCCACATGACTTCTGAACAGATCAAAAATGAACAAAGAACTGACCCCTGTTTAAGAGAAGTGATTGCACAAATTGAAACTGGGCTGAAAGTTCCACCAACTGTACGAACTGAACTTCCTGACATCAACTTGTTACTCCGAGAGCTCAGTCGACTTGAAATGTGCAATAACATCCTTTACCGTACTCGCCAAGACAGAGGAAATGTTACTTACCAGCTTGTCTTACCTTAACAGCTCCGCGATTCAGTCTTTCAAAGCCTCCACTGTGACATGGGCCATTTAGGCACAGAGCGTACTTTGAATCTCGCCAGAACAAGGTTCTATTGGCCTAGCATGGCGGCAGATATTGAAAAGAAGATCAAGAAATGTAATCGCTGCATAAGACGTAAAACTGCTCCAGAACGAGCTGCTCCCCTGGTCAACATCAAGTCCACCCGACCACTTGAACTTGTCTGTATGGATTTCCTGTCCATTGAGCCCGATCAAAGTAACATGAAGGATATGCTCGTGTTAACTGATCGTTTCACGAAATACGCTATAGCCATCCCTACCAGCAATCAGAAAGCTCAGACCGTTGCAAAGGCACTTTGGGACAACTTTATAGTCCACTACGGGATACCTGAACGATTACATAGTGAGCAGGGTCCCGATTTTGAGTCCCACATTATAAAAGAACTTTGAAAAATCATGGGTATTCGCAAAATCCAGACGACACCCTATCATCCCAGAGGTAACCCGGTAGAACGTTTCAATAGAACGTTATTGAGCATGCTGGGTACTCTGGAAGAAAAGAACAAAACTCATTGGCACAACTATGTAAAACCACTTGTACATGCGTACAATTGTATGAAGAATGACACTATTGGTTTTGCCCTGTACGAGTTAATGTTCGGTCCTCAGCCGAGATTGCCAATTGATCTTGCATTTGGGTTCCCGTTTCACAACAAAAGTTTCAAGTCACATTCCCAGTACACTGAAAAACTGAAGACAACTCTACAAGAAAGCTACAAACTAGCAACAGAAAATGCTAACAAGATGGCTGAAAGAAACAAAACAAGATTTGATATGCGAGTGAAACCCTCAAAACTAGAACCAGGCGACAGAGTTTTGGTACGTGCAGTCCGCCTCAGAGGCAAGCACAAACTAGCAGACAGGTGGGAAGCTGAAATTCACATTGTGGTGAGCCAAGCAGATGACTTGCCTGTTTACATTATAAAACCTGAAACAAAAGGTGGTCCTGTTCGCACCGTTCACCGCGATCTCTTGCTTCCCTGTGGTTTTCTTGCCCCTGTTGAAGACGAACCTGTCCAATCAAAATGTGTCCACAAACCTAAGACAAGACAGTCACCTGAACAAAGTGAGGAATGTGAGAATTCAGAACCGGAAAATGAAGATGCCTATTGGTACAGAGAAGAACCAATCCAAATGCCCATAAAGCTCACTCGAGTTTATGAAATTCCCTATCCAAAGACATTCTTAAAAGGAGACATTCCTGCTAAAACTCACTTACCTGAGAATGACAACCAAATAGAAAATGTCACTTCACCTGGATGTGACAACTTGCCTGGAAATGACAATTCACCTGGATGTGACAACTTACCGAATGATGGAAACCTGGAGGAAACTGAAACAAATGTGGAACCATCAAACAATGAGAATGGAACTGAAAGTGAAACCAACTCACCTGATAAAAGTACCTGTGATGAACCTGTGGAAGAAAAAGAACCTGAAAAAGAAGTCCCACAGACTGTGAGACATTCCGAGAGGACAACCTCCCACCCAGAAAGACTACAGTATAGTCAGTTGGGAAACCCTCTCCTAACTGTTGCCCAGTCCCTGTTTCAAGGATTAAACCTGGCTTTTACCAGAGCCTTAACAGAGACAGATCCTAACATTATTCAAACCTGGCTTTTACCAGAGCCTTAACAGAGTCAGATCCTAAGATTATTCCCATGAACACTAGTTCTCCCGTCATTACTATTTAGCTAATCCCATGCAAAGGGACTTGCATGATTCTAAGGGGGGATAGTGTAACCCAGTGTTAAAAACGTGATGGAATTATGAATGTCGATACCGCTTTAAGAAGAAGGGGGGACATTCATTTCACAATGGGAGTAGATAGTTTAACGTGAATTAAATTATAAATATTGATACCGCTTTTAAAAAGAAAAACACCCATTTCACAATGGGAATACATAATTTGAATATGAATATTTAAATAAAAATATATTCATAAATAGTTAGGAACATTTTCTAGAAGGTTCTGATAAAGTTACTAGTATTGTGTGTTGATGTTTTGAGTAACCAATGGCTGTGCCATTGCTGGGTCACGCCACCCAGTGGGTTAAGCGCTCTCTCCCTGGGTCTGGGATGACTTGCATTTTTGGCTCAGTCATGTCAGACGCTGAAAGACACAGACCAGAGAGAGAGACTGTCCTTGGTGATATGGCGACGCTAACGTGCTAATAGCAGCCTTTGCCTGGATAAAACCCTTGAAACTGATTGGGATCCAAAGGCTGCCGACGCCGTTGAGCGCGGGAACCCCATTGAAGCACGAGCCACTTAGCATGAGCGTGGATCTCCAGATCTGGATGGCGAGCCGAAGCCCGAACCCTAGAAACTGCTAGAGGTGACCCCACTGGTCACCTGGAACTGATACAACAAGAACTGTGAATATTGTAAATATAATTTGAGTTTATGAATTGTATTTTCTTTTATCGTGTTGTGTATTTATTTATGTGTACATAATTGTAAATAATATACATAGTTGCAAGTTCCATATATGGCTGTGTATGTGTCATCTGTTGTTGCACCTCCCAGGCTCCTACGAATCCAGAGTCAGTCTGACCTGGCCCAATTATCCCTTTTCCCTCAGGTAGAAAAGATAAGGTAAATACACTGCCATAACACACCACTACCAAAAAGGGTACTACAGTGATCCCTCGCTACTTCGCACTTCACCTTTCGCGCCCTCAGTGCATCGCGGATTTTTCAAAAATATTCATCAAAAATTCAAAATTGAGAAATAATGGGTGGGCGCTAGCAGAAGGCAGGAAGACTACATTAGACAATCAGGTGTCAACACGGAGAGCAGCACAACTCTCTGTTCGCTGTTGTCGTGTTGGCTGGGCTCGGAAATCTCGCAAGCTGATTGGCCGAGACGTTTCACCCCGCAAGCTGATTGGCCGAGACGTCTCACCCACCTCCTCTCCCTGCCAAGCACCCATGAAGGGAAGAAAGACCGCATTCATTGCTTTTTATCGCTCGTGTTACTTAGTCTCGCCGCGTGGAACTTTTTGCTGTTCTCTTGTGCCATTTTGTGCGAAATAGTCTTCCCGTCGAGGCACTATGCCGCCTCCTGCAGCTTCAGCTCTATCGGAAGCTGCCCTCGCTGATCCTGAGCCTCCAGCACCTCACGATGAGGCGTCACCTGAGGAGCAGTAAAGCTCTCATTAACCTGTGCAGTAAATCATTTTCATCTTGAGTTACGTATCTTGTTATAAGAATAAAAGAGTTCTAAAAACATATTTATGTACACTTTGTTTACATCTACGTATGTATGTACACGTACACACACACACACACGTATCATATGAGAGTGAGAGAATGAACGTACGTATTGTTTATGGATGACGTCATTGGGGTGACGCTACTTCGCGGTTTTTCACTTTTCACGGTCGGTTCTGGAACCCATTAACCGCTATAAGTGAGGGATCACTGTACACCTAAAGTGAGTAGGGTGAGTGGGTGTTAGTAAGGGTTACACACAAAAATCTGGCGAGCACAGGTGTTAGTGGACCCTGTTATACCCAATTACCGCAGGTCCTGTTACCCAACCCAGTGATATTATACCCCGCAGGTATTATACCCTAATTATACCCTGTGTGTTACAGTGGTATATTATTGTATATTATTACTGTATATTAGTGTCACCCACTGGTCTCAAATATTTGTAAACGTGTCCTGTTATAGTACTGCATGACTTTATTGATGATAGACTATAAACTACACATACTGTATAAACTAAATTATAATCGTGGCTGAACAACTCCCATTCCCCAAAGTGCAGTATTCAACATTTATGAATATAACTCTTAAAAGATCACACAATTAAGTGATCTTTGGAGTTTGGAATCAAGATGGCGGCGCGCGGTTGTGCAGCGGCTCTTTGCTCCCTATTTTTGTGTGTATGTATGCTGTTTTTGGATATTGGACCGTGTGAAGCTGGATTTGTGTACAGTCGTACTGAGCTGATAAACATTGGACTTCAACAAAAGTCTGCTGTTACAGCAGTTTTCGAGAACACACAAAACATACCGGAGGCTATCTGTAAACCAACGGGATCACCATGGATTGTTGTCGGTCCTGGGAAGCGACGCAGATGGAGGAGGGACAGAAAGAAAAAGTGGGGATGCCGGTTGGGCCTGCTAGCGAGGCTAAAGAGATAGCCGCATAGACCTCTGCTACCCAGCATTTTTCTCTCCAACGCCAGAAGCATCGTCCACAAGATGGATGATTTAGAGCTACAGCTGGCAACTAATAAAACTGTGAGAGACTGCTGTGTGCTGTTGTTAACGGAAAGCTGGCTCCACCCGCTGATCACCGATGCTGCAGTGCAGCTGCCAGGGCACACACTTCACTGTATGGACCGAACAGCAGAATCCGGTAAAAAAAGAGGAGGCGGTCTCTGCATTTTTCTTCACAACACTTGGACTAATCACAGCCGTATTATTAACACTTACTGTTCTCCTGATCTAGAGACACTGTCAGTCTTATGTCGGCCTTTTTATCTTCCAAGAGAGCTGAGCGTGATTATTATAACAGCCGTCTATATTTCTCCTGATGCAAATACTACAGCGGCCCATAGTCATTTGTACAGTGTAATAAATAAACAGCAGCAGGCCTATCCCGAGGGTGTTCACATTATAGCTGGTGATTTTAATCAAGCGTGCTTGAAAACTGTGCTGCCCAATTTCACACAGTATGTGAAATGTGCCACTAGGGGAAAGAATTGTCTTGATCGAGTGTATTCGAACCTGAAGCATGCTTACAGAGCTGTGCCGTGTCCACATCTTGGCCTGTCAGACCATCTATCATTGCTTCTCATCCCAGCATACACCCCCCTCAGGAGAACTGCTAGACCTACTATAAAGAACATCACAACATGGCCTGAGGGAGCTCTTTCTCAGCTGCAGGACTGTTTTTCAAACACTCTATGGGATTTATTCAAGAATGAAGATCTGGAAATGTACACACAGACTGTATTACATTACATCACCTACTGTATCAATCAGGGGACTGTGGAAAAACGCATCAGGGTTTTTCCTAACCAGAAGCCTTGGATGACAAAAGAAGTCCAGGCACTCCTCAGAGCTCGTGATAAAGCCTTCAGGTCAGGGGATACAGATCTATATAGCACCGCCCGGGCTAATCTGAAGAAAGGCATTAAGGAGGGTAAACAGACCTATAAGAAGAAAGTCGAGGACCATTTTTCTGATAATGATTAGAGACGAGTATGGCAAGGCTTTAACCATATCACAAACTATAAGGGCAGCAGCATCATTTCCAGTGACATCAGCGCCTCACTGGCAGAAGAACTGAACTGCTTTTTCGCACGGTTAGAGGCAAATACACCTCGCCCGGACCCACAGATGTTATTGAATGCCAGCTCTGATGTGCTTATCCTGCAGAATCATGAGGTGAGACAGACACTGAGAGCAGTTCACCCGAGAAAGGCTACTGGTCCCGATGGAGTGCCAGGAAAGGTGCTCAGAGCATGTGCAGATCAGCTATGCTCTGTTTTGACTGACATTTTTAACTTGTCTCTCAAGGCAGCCGTTGTTCCACAGTGTTTAAAATCTGCAGTCATTATTCCTGTACCTAAAAAACATACTATTAGCAGTCTGAATGACTATCAACCAGTAGCATTAACACCCATTGTTATGAAGTGCTTTGAGAAAATGGTATTGAAACATCTTTTGCCTAGTCTCCCCCCAGACTTTGATCGGTACCAGTTTGCCTACAGGCGGAGCAGATCCACTGAAGCTGCTATTGCTATAGCTCTCCACTCGGCATTCAGCCATTTAGAAGACAAGGGGAGCTATGTAAGAATGTTGTTTGTTGACTATAGCTTGGCATTTAATACAATTATTCCCAACATTCTCATCACCAAATTGCTTCAGCTTGGTCTGCCTACTCACACTTGCAGCTGGATTAAGGTCTTCCTAACAAACAGAACACAGACTGTTAGACTCGGACCCCATTCCTCCTCTACAGTCATGCTTAACCCAGGCTCGCCACAGGGCTGTGTGTTGAGCCCCACTTTGTATTTATTGTACACATATGACTGCATACCTGTTCATCCCACAAACATTATAGTGAAGTTTGCAGATGACACAACAGTAGTGGGGCTCATATCAGGAGGAGATGAGTCCGCATACAGAGATGAGGTCCAGAAACTGGTGAGATGGTGCTCAGATAATAATCTGCTATTGAATACAAAAAACAAAACAAAACAAAAGAACTCATTATTGATTTTAGGAAGCATAGCAGTGAGCCGCCTCCTCTATATATAGGCAAGGAGTGTGTGGAGAGGGTGGAGGCTTTTAAGTTTCTGGGTGTTCATATTTCTCACAACCTTACCTGGGCATTTAACACCATAGCTACGATAAAAAAGGCTCAACAACATCTACACTTTCTGAGGCTCCTCAAGAAGAATGGCCTGAATGCACAGTTGCTGGTTTTATTTTATCGCTCTGCTATTGAGAGCATTTTGTCATATGGCATCACGGTTTGGTATGAGGGCTGTTTAGCCGCAGACCGCAAAGCCTTCCAGAGAGTGATCGAGACTGCGCAAAAAATCACTGGCTGTTCTTTCCCTTCTCTGGAAGAGATTTCCAGGTCTCGGTACCTCAACAGAGCTACTGCCATCATTAAAGACTGCACTCATCCAGGCCATGATTTTTTTCACTTGCTCCCCTCGGGAAAGCGGTACAGATCCCATAAAACCCGGACTACCAGGTTCAATCGCAGTTTTTTCCCAGCAGCAGTACATATTTTGAACGGATTTATGTAACATGCACAGACTGCTGATATTATTTTGTTATTTTAGGTTATTTTGCGGCAATAACCCTGTGTGTATAAGCTGGTCTTTTATATTTATCGCTCAGTATGTTTTCATTATTGCTACGTACATATTGTATTCAACTTTTAGGTAATATTGTTTCAAGCATTATTTATTGTTGTAATTATAAGAATGTTAAATGCATGAGTGAACTGTGAGTGTGATAGTTTGTTTTTAGAGAGCAGCATCTCAATTTCATTGCATTGTTTATTAACAATGGAATGACAATAAAGGCACTTTGACTTTGACTTTGATCTGACAAAAAATAAGCAAGCACTTCTTAAACAGAGGCTAATATTGGATGTCCCATTCATTTTCAATTATTCTGTAATTAATATTCACACAATCAAATCTCACTTCAGTCTCCTTCATATCTGTCAAAGTCTAACATGTTATTGCCTACATATAGGCTACACCTCTGTATTCCACTTTCAAACACAGCCTACATTTGGGCCTGCAAAGCCTGATTGGGCTACCTGTTTCAGACAGGAATACTTGCTTTCTACTGGCATACACTAGTAGGAAAATAAAGGCAAATCAAATGGAGATTGTGTTGAAGATAAAGACTTTATTGATTAGAATGGAAACTTGCTACACATTTTACATCACTCAAAAGGAATGGACTTTTTGTAGAATAGTAGAAATGCAGTAGAGTATAATGGTGATCAAAGGATCAGACTTAATAGTTGGCCATGGTTTTCTCAAGCCAGTCAGAAAAGATGCAGACCTGTGGATGAAGGCAAAACAAAGCTAGTATAGAGCATCATCAGCAAGCATGATGAAATTTAAATGGAGTAGCATCCAGTAGCAGCTAATTACCACAAAGCTGCATCAATTGTGTTTAGCTTTACCTTGGCATAGACACCAGGGTGGTCCCTCTGAGCACATCCATAACCCCAGGACACAACACCCTGCAGCTCACCATTGCACACGACGGGGCCACCAGAGTCACCCTGACAACAAAAGGCCGAGGGATGTTTAAACTGTAGTTACTGAAATAATTTTCCCTTCCATCTTGTTTCTTGCACACACAGTTAATGAAATAATTTCATTCATAAATTCTAGAACAAAATTTGAGTTGTTGCATACCTGGCAAGAGTCCTTGCCTCCCTCCAAGTATCCAGCACAGAACATGGAATTATCGATCATACCAGGATAGGAGTTATTGCAGTCGCTGTCAGACAGGATGGGGATGTCCAGGCATCGCAGCTTGTCTGGATCATCAGCTGTAATTAGGAAAAACAAAATGTCATTGATTAATAGGCAAAGGCAAATGTTGGGAAGGTAATTTTGTAAGGTGCTGATATGCAGATGTTACTCACTGGAGCTCATGGTGTTGCCCCATCCAGAGACCCTGCACATGGTGCCAGCGGGAGCACAGCTGCTGGGCAGAGCCACAGGCTTCACGTAAGAGTTGAGGGTGGCAGGCTGGCTCAGCTTGATCAGCATGATGTCATTTGACAAATTCCAGTAATCGAAGTCGGGATGGGAAATGACATGGGAGGAGGAGATGAACTGCTCAGTACCCTCACTGTACATGATGTGGTGCTCTCCAAGACGCACCTCCACACGACTGAAAGCATTGAAAGATAAAAGATTAGTCCAAAAACTTAGCAAAAATGTACAACAAAGGTGAATCTATGTAATCCCATGATAGCTAACTCCAACTTCAATCTTCAGGGAGGAAAAAGCATTATATTATGCTTACGACATGGCGCAGTGAGCAGCAGATACAACCCAGTTCTCATTGACCAGAGAGCCACCACAGAAATGGTAGCCAGAGTTCAGAGACACCTGGTGGGGCACACTGTGAGGTGTGCACTCAAACCCTCCGACGATCTTGTCGTCCTCGGCGACTGGAAACACAATAGCAATCAAGAACTCTATTTCTACTCACAGCAGGGATTAACAGCAGTACTGATAATGTCCACTTAGCAAAGAAGAGAATCTGTTAGAATAAAACTTCACACTCACAGACAGCGCCGATGAGCAGAACAAAGACCAGAGACCTCATGGCTGCTGAGTGATCCTGTGATGAGAGGCATGTAGCATGTGGATCCTGGTTTTATACCCACTGCTAGATCTGCCCCACTCTTCAACAATCCTCACTGGTCAATGGGGAACCAATCTGAGCTTTTTGGGTTGATAAACTGTTAACAAAGGAAGTTGGTTATTTCCAAAAGTACATAGAAACTGATATCTTGGTTTACATAATATTTGAATTAGATTAAAAAACTCCAGCAGAGGTAGGTATAGAAGCCAGAAATTACATTCATTCATCTTCTTCCGCTTAATCCTTTTTGGGTCGCGGGGGGGTGTGAAGCCTATCCCAGCATCTTTGGGCGAGAGGGAGGGTACACCCTGGACAGATCGCCAGTCCGTCATAGGGCCAACACAGAGAGACAGACAACCATTCACTCTCACAGTCATACCTAAGGACAATTTAGAATCCCCAGTTTAAGCCAGTTAACCTAACTTGCATGTTTTTGGCATGTGGGAGGAAACCGGAGAAATCCCGGAGTAAACCCACGCAGACACGGGGAGAACATGCAAACTCCACACAGATCACTGTTTGTCAGGGGCTGGGATCAAACTCAGGATCCCACGGCCAAGGGTGAGTTGCTGTGCTGCTGCAGTGCTAACCACTCCACCACCGCGCTGCCCGCCAGAAATTACAGACATGGACAAAATTGTTGGTACCCCTCTGTTAATGAAAGAAAAACCCACAATGATCACAGAAATAACTTGAATCTGACAAAAGTGGTAATAAATAAAAATTCTATGAAAATTAACCAATGAAAATCAGACAATGCTTTTGAATTTCGGTTCAACAGAATTATTTTAAAAAACAAACTCATGAAACAGGCCTCGACAAAAATGATGGTACCCCTAGAAAAGATTGAAAATAATGTGACCATAGGGACTTGTTCAACCAAGATGTGTCCTCTAATCAACATCACAGGTGTCTACAAACTTGTAATCAGTCAGTTGGCCCATTTAAAGGGTGACAAGTAGTCACTGTGCTGTTTGTTGACATGGTGTGTACCACACTAAACATGGACCAGAGGAAGCAAAGGAGAGAGTTGTCTCAGGAGATTAGAAAGAAAATTATAGACAAGCATGTTAAACTTTAGGACTTTAGGAGGAAAACTCCCAGGCACAAAGTCACCATAGTAAAAGGCCAGACCACCGAATGTGTACAATCCTACAAATATCTTGGGACGATTATTGATAGTAATTTAAACTTTGAAGAGAACTGTGAAAGGGTGTGCAAAAAGGGTCAGCAACATTTGCATTGCTTGAGAAAACTTGCACGCTTCCAAATTGACCGAACCATAATGTAGCATCATCGTCCCCTCAAACCAAGACAGAAGATCACTTCTCTCCAGTTTACAGGAATCTCATTTTATTCATTACACAGGAATATCACTTTTCTGCCTTTTCAGGAATATCACTGGCTTTTATGTCGACTCATGCAGGCTTCTTCCAGGCCTGACCAAAGATGCTTGCTTTCCCAGGACCCCAATGTAAACAGTTGCCTCTTGCAGAGATTGTAAGGATCAGAATTTGCTTTTAAAGGCTCAAAGGAACATAAAACTCAGGAGACCAGACCTCTCAACGTGAACACTGCATTTGATAACGTACCTTTTCACAGGAAACCAATGTTCTTAAAAGAGTCATAAACCACTTAATCTGACGGGTTTATAGCCGATGCTGTCCAGGTTTCTTCGCCCAGATACTAAAGGAAATCATCTACAGCTCAACAGTACCTCCTAGCGGATGCCTACGGAATGTGTTTTCAGTATGTAGGATGACTTTTAATTTGTTCTAAACATTAAGTTTCTTTCAGCTTATCCTCTGGATCCTAAGGACACTGAAAATCATCCCTCTTTTATCACCAACCATGGTTTGCTGCATGTTTTGCTGCATTTTTGATCTAAATGTGAATGCATGTATTATAATTATGTATAAGAAATGTTATATTCATGAGTGTTATTGGAGTAATGGTATAAATGCATGATCACCAAATATTAGCTAAGTCATTTAATTTAGTTAGATTTTATATTGAGCATTTATTTTATAAGAACTGACTGAGTGTTGATTTTCCCTCTGAAATTTCATGGGATGGTGTCTTCATTTGATTGGCTGCTCTCAAACAAAGAAGTGTTCTCACATTGGATAGCAGCCATTTCAAACTGCTTCTGAAAAAGCCGATTGGTCAGTCTTGCGATCGACTCATCAGTTTTACGACCCGGCGAAGTAACTTTAAAAGAGAGAAGTTAGATTTGAGTTTAGTTAAGAAAAAGGGTTGGAAAAAGCAGAGTTAAGACAAAGGGTAGAAAAAAGACAATGAACAGGCAGGAAGATTAGAACAGTAAGAGAACGGTAAGAATTAGAAACACAGAAAGAAGAAAGAACGAGATTTTGAGAAGGATTAGGAACTAAATTAAGATTAAAGAAGCAGAATAGTAATCTAGATCTCAGAAGAAGATTTTATTCCACCGTTTCAAGGCCCTGTGAAGTTTTATTTTATTCTCTGCGTGTTTGTCAAGTCTTTTGTTATATTCTGGTCACTGAGGAGAAACCATTTTTTTCTTTAGAGCTCGTCCTTTTAGAGAATCAAATTCTCAAACTTTTTCTTTCACCTCAGAATCCATTCTTATCCTAGTAAATGTTTTTCTAACATTTTTTTTTCTTCATGACTTTTCACGCCATTAAAGTGGACCTTTAATTTGCCTAGTTTAAAGTGAACAGAGACTGAGAAGATTTTCCTTCAGTTTTTTGGTCTATCCCGCTACAAGAGACCTCAAATTTAGATTCTTTTCAAGGACTTTTCACGCCGCCCTGAGACAAATCATCCACGGCTGCAAGTGTCTCCTTGAAGGGCCCCCCAGCTGAGTTTACACTTCCACGGCTGTGAGGAGGCATCGCAGCAGCCGCTTCCTCCGACGTCCTAACCCCTAACTCGGCCGGTATCGACCCGCTGAAACGTGGACCTCCAGCTGTCTTGTGAGTGAAACTCTTATTTCTCCTATCTCCTGGGTTAAAAACGTGATGTCCTAACAATTAAATTACAATTGAATATGGCCCGTATTTCAGGGCTCAATTAGTCTCTCAGCCACAGGATAAAGCTATAAACTGAAGGAAAACTCTTAGTCATTTTTAAGTAACTGCCCTTAAATTTTTGTAGATTAATTCAGGAGTCATTTTTAGATAATTAGCTTATGAATTTTCCCCATAAAATTGCGTTGTTTTGTTAAAACATTCCAGCCTCATTTACCGTTGAAACATAAGCCTAGTTTCTCCTTGGTTCTGCAGAGGTGTAACGCTGGATTTTATGTTCAGGAACCCAATATCAGTTGATGTGATATTTTACGCTGTTGTCATCTGAATCTGTTTATTCATCATTTGAACGCTATGCCATGTAACCTGAATGAGTTTAATAAAGGGATGAATGAGAGCAGTTGAAGCGTTTTCCTTTCACATATACAGGTTTCCTAATCACGGCAGGACAAAAACTCACTGAAACTTTGAGACTGATTCATTAAGTAATTTAAGGTACAAAGTTAATTAAAATTAAAGTTAATATTATTGTCCATTAGGACTGGTGCCCCTTTTACGAGTGCTTTTATTTAATTTAGCGGGTGTAGAAGTGATGGTTCAACTCCGCCCCCTTTCACATCCACTATTAAATAAAATAAATAATTCCTGTACCTTATGACAAATATTTTTATAGGCAATTCACCCTACAGTTTAATGGTGCGCCCGCTGTGAGGCCTCTGTAATTGGGAAACGTATATGCAAAAAGAAAATCATTGAAATCATAATATTTTTTTTTCCTGCAAATATTGATCCACTTTATTCAGGAGCCTGTGTGTTGTTGGGGAGAGGCTGTCTCTCCTCCTGCCTGTGTGTGTCTGCTGTGCTTGTTTACCTAACCTCCCGCTGAGGAGGCTGGTGGCTGATAGCTGAAAAGGGGGGTGAGTGATTCACCCACTAAAGTCAACAGTTTTGATGCATGCAAAAAGAAGTTTGAAGCATTATATGCTGGCTTAAGAAACATAAAGGCCTAGAGTGACAGAAACACGAAGAAAACCGTCCTGTCTCTCGCCAGTTTAACCTTCCGGCGATTATCCCGAAAGGAGTAATTAAACTGGCCAGTTCTGTAATTTAATTACCCAAGCATGGTGACGTCAGATTAAGCTGGACGCGGTTTGATCTGGTCCCTGAATAAACCGCTGGGGAAAGTAGCGCTAAACTATACCCGGAATTAAAGGGGTTACATTATTTGTGAAAGTTGGAGATTAAACTCTCATTTTGAAAAGCAAGGCATGGCGTTGTCGCTGAGACTCGCGCCCGCATCACGTGTCACGTGAACACGCACAGTCGCGCGCGTGACCGAAAGGCGTGCACGAAAAACTGCGCATGAGCAGAGTAAGCGTGCAGACGCCATTTTGAAGGCGCTAAGAGGGAGTCTCTCTAGCCGCCATTTTGAGTGAGACCGGTAGACCCGCCCAGAGCGACGTCACCAGTGTCTCCTCCCCCTGGGAGGGCAGAGACAACTGCCTCCATCGTGTGGTCAACTATAGGAGTTGCATTTCTTGCATGAATGCACACTCGGATTAAAGCAGAGCAAATCTATTAAGCTGATTTATAATCAAACAGAGCTTCCAAATTGACTTTAAATCAATCCGAATTATCTGGAACAATCTAAATTTAAACCCAATTCAAAGTTTTATCCCAAGAACCAAAAGGAAAAGGAAACTTGTGGGTTTGAAGTTTGTTCTCATTGGTGGAAGAGCTTTTGACTGCATATACACACAGTGAAAGAACATGGAAGCATAGACTTTGTATTTACTCACATATGTTAACCACATATCTTAATCTTTTTAGTTAAAAGCATATATTCACACATCTTACGCTAAAAGTCTGCAAACTTTTGAAGCTATATATATGTGTTTTGTTTTTAAATATCACTTTGTGCGATTTCTTTCACAGGAAGCCATTCAACTTAGGGACTCAAATAAATGACAATGTTCATTTAAACTCAAGTTAATGTTAATCCTGTGCATGTTGGTAAAGGATTTAGTGATTTACTAAATATTTAACCAAAATTCTCCAAAATTAGGAAACCACATCCAGCAATTAACACTTGAAAGCTTTAGCTTATTACCTCCGCCAGGCCGAAAAGGCCAGGAGGAGGTAATGTTTTTGCCGGGGTTTGTCTGTGTGTTTGTTTGTCTGTCTGTCTGTCTGTCTGTCTGTCTGTTTGTCTGTTGGTTAGCAAGATAACTCAAAAAGTCTTGGACGGATTTCCATGAAACTTTCAGGCGTTGTTGGAAATGGTACAAGGAAGAACTGATTAAATTTTGGGGATGATCCGGATCACCGTCTGGATACAGGAATTTTTTAAAGCATTCTTTAACACTGTGACATACGACTATTTTCAACATGTGCGCAGGCGCAATGGAGGGCGCTGGTCATCGTGTCTGACCAACATAAACTCCGCCTTCTTCAACGTTTTAGGCACAAAAGCACGCGGAAAACTGTGTTTGTGCGACGCTGCAAAAGCTGAGACGGGCAGCTGTCCGCCGCCGGATTATTTGGCAGAAATTCCCTGGTCAGCCATAGGCGCTGCGCAAAAACCAGCTGCTCGGCAGCGTGCTGTGTGCCTGTGTTTGCGCAACGATGCAAAAGCTCAGACGGCCAGCTGTCCGCCGCTGGATTATTTGGCAGAAATTCCCCGGTCAGCCATAGTAGCTCCGCAAAAGCTGAGACGGGCAGCTGTCCGCCGCCGGATTATTTGGCAGAAATTCCCCGGGCAGCCATAGGCGCTGCGCAAAAACCAGCTGCTTGGCAGCGTGCTGTGTGCCTGTGTTTGCGCAACGATGCAAAAGCTCAGACGGCCAGCTGTCCGCCGCTGGATTATTTGGCAGAAATTCCCCGGTCAGCCATAGTAACTCCGCAAAAAGAAGCTCTCTGCCGGGGAAGTTTCCAAATCATCTTTGGCCGCGGAGCGCAACCCCAATAAAGATAAAGATTAGATGTACCACGAAGGTCGACTGCAAGCAAGATGTTTGTGTCTGTGAACATTCCGTCTTTTGGCGAGTTGATACGTAACGATGTTTACAGTTTGATGAGAAGGTTGCTGCCATGTAACAATCACCTTATATCACCAATTGTCAACTTGTCACTCACACTTAAGCATTTGGAAGTGGTGGCGTTCCATTTTATACTGAGTCCAATATTGTATGTTATTGTTGTTACAAGACCGCCGACTGTCTGCTGATCTGTATATACTTTTATTTATTTATTTGTTTTCTACTCCTTTTAGTTCTGCATTTAATATGAACCCTGAGTTTGAAATAAACGTTTGATTTTTGAATAAAACCCACGCCAACTCGTCTGCCTAATTGGCATCCGTCAGTGAAGCCCTCAGTGCTGTTTTCAGTGATCTAAAACGCTCACATAACCCATTGGCCTGTGGGTTGTACGCAGTTGTGTCAGGACTTCTTTTGTTTTTTCTTTTGAATTCTTGGATGGAACATGGGGGGGCAATATAAGCTGCGGATTCAGCCATCACATATTTCGGATAACTTATGTTGAACTGTATAATCAGAGGAGCTATTGTCTAATTTGACCTTGTTGGATTTTATTACCCCCTTTGTTATATTATTCACTTTCTTTTAACCTGTACTCTTAATCTATTCGAAATAAAGATTAATTCATTCATTCATTCAATTGCAACGCCCCCGGCCTGGGAGTTTGCAGATGCAGGACATGGACACAACACCAACACTTCAGTTTATTACCTCCGCCAAGGACGTAATGCTTTTACTACTGAACCACTAATCCTATCATTGTGAATCCAATTGCTACTCAGATGTTTTCATGGTCAAGGAATCTGACAACGTACACACAAACACTGTATGGGGGGAACTGTGGCGCTTGGCGGAGGTCTGCGCTCTCCGAGTGCTTTTCTAGTTTACAGTCAGTGTTGCTTTTGATTCATATTTCCTCCCCAGGAGAAGGAAAACATTTAACCAGCTCACTATTTCTCACCAGGATTTGAAATAAGTCAAAAGGTGAAAACTTTGACTAGTCTGTAAAACATTTTTTTTTGTTCTCTTCTTCTCTTTTTAAATAATCATTAACTTTAATCCTAAGGAAGCCTTAGTGACAATACACAAAGACAATTCATTTGTTTCCTAACTTGTAAATATTAAAACATTGAAAGGCTTTAAATGAAGATAAGCTTTAACAAATAGAACCAAGCCAGTTCTAACTTTAAAACAAAGTGAAGACTTATACTGTAACCCTAAAACCTTAAAGCATTTAACCTTTTCTATTTTTGTTGCTTTCTTTTTCTTTTGTAAATAAAATCATTACCTTCAAGTGAGATTCAACAAAAAATTCACAACTTAGTTGAGGACTATTCCAAAACTACACTTTGATAACTGAACTGAAAGAAGTCAATCAACACAATTTTTTTTTTTTTTTTTGCTTTTGTCTTGTGAAATACAAATCAAAATACAGTGTCAACAAATAAACTAACACGTATTCCACATTTCTAAAGAATTCCAAAATATTTTCTTTCCTTCTTACAAGCCTGGAAGTTGAAAAAAACTCCAAAAAGAAGCTTGTAATTACCCTCACTGTAAAACGACACTCAAGGTTAACTCTTGACGCACAACTTTAGCTATAATCAACGAATTGATTTCAAGCTAAGCGTTACACAAACGGTCAAACATGTCGAATCCACTTGACGAATTAAATGACCTTCAAGTAATATTGGAAGAGTTGGCTTCCGACCTTATACCCGGTTTCTCCAAACAAGTTCGGGATACTCCACCAAAAGATTTGAAGCAAATCACAAAAAAACTTTCGGATGAATGCGAAGCTAACCCACCGAAAGCAAAGGAAATCCCCGGTGTGTTAGGAAAGTTTGCACTAGCATTAGTTGCAAGGCTAAAACGAGCTGAAACCCAAGTACTCTACGCCGAAAAGGAACTGGTGAAACGACAAACAACCATCCTTTCTCTTCAGGAAGAGAACAAATCCCTTGTGAAAAAGCAGGAACAAGCTCGCATAGAGAAAGAAGACACCCAAGCTATGCTCGATCAGACGTTGCTAAATCTGGAACAAGCAGAGGAAGAAAAGCAACGACTAGAAGACAGCAATACCTCACTTCAGCAAGAAAACGAGGAATTGAAAACCGCCCTGCTTCACATAGAGAATCAACTCAAGGAAGTTGAAGGTCAATTGGACGAAACAAGCTCCGATTATGGGAAATGCAAACTGCTCCTACGAGAAGCACAACAAGGTCTTCAGGACGTCCAAGAAGAGCTGGAGGACCACCGCAAACAAAGGGATCTGAGATCAGAATCCATGAACAGGCCAGTTCCCTTGACAAAGGGGGGCATCCCCTCATGGGATGGGGACTCCCCCGGCTCACACTCACCTGACCCGTTCAGACCCAAACGGCAAGGTGAAAGACGTGCGCAAATTCCATCCGATGGAAATCTCAATAAGATCGCTCGCCACGTCACGAAATTTGACCCCTCAACCAGTGGGTCACCTGATACCAGGGCTTATTTGCAATATATCAACTACTACTTGCGTAAATACCCTGATGCTACTGTTGACGACCGCATTTATTTGATCAAGTTGACATCCAACAGGTCGGTATCAAAATTTATAGATCGGCAACCATTTGACATCAAGATGAACCACCGGAAACTCTATGAAGCCATCAAAAGAGAGTTTTCCGACGACTGCTTACAGTCAGGGCTAGCGACAGCCCTAGCTGTGAAACAGGGTCACTTAGAGCCCACACAGGCATACTACCAGCGACTCCTGCGCGCATATTTCGGATCTCAAAACACGCCTGAGATGGAAGAAGACCACAATTTCAAGGCTCTGTTCATTCAGAATCTCCATCCCACGATTGGACACCACCTTGGAGTCATGGCTAACCCAAAGACAAACTCGATAAACCAGCTAAGAGAGTTCGCACATTATGCATTCCAGAAAAAGCGACAGAGCAATCAGAAGCATACCGAGTCTACCGCGGTGTTAGCAGTCAACACCGCATCAGACACCCTGGACCTAGAGGGCGCCCCAAGACCAGCCCCTGTTCCAGCATCTCGGTCACAAATAAAACGACGACAGTCCTCTAGTCAAGATAAGTCGAGTCATGACCCGGAAAAATTTTTGACACCAAGTTCCAAGCCAACATCACCAAAACCTGACTACCGTCGGAGACTAAGCCCACCAGGTAAGTCACGAGAATACGGTACAGATACCCGGGATGACAGATATCGATTTCGAGACTCACATAACCGCGGGAAGTGGTCACCTCCTTCGTACCGCTGGAAAAACTTCGACAGGGAAGCAAGACCTCCCCCTGGAAAGTTTAACTCCAAACCCTGGGAGAAGAAAGAAAAGCCCATTTTCAGCCAAGAAGACCTGGAGACTCTCCAACGCATACTTGACGAACTGAAGAGGAAAAAGGAGGCGAAAGAGGACAAGAAACCAGATGTCCTAGCCATAAATATTGTGACCACCCCAAACGATCCTTTAGGTTTGCCACAAGTCAACCCTGAGGATTCTCCTACTACAAAGGGGAAGGATACCGAAGACACAACCGAGCATCCTCCACCCGAAACTCAGGAGGAGCTCCAAAATTCAACACCACCCAGTGCCATTTTGGTAGTCCAGCTACCTGGCAAACCTCACTCGCCCGAAACCGGCGACTCTTTAATCTGCGTTGAACCACCGGTCCAAGAATTTCTGTGTGATTTAACCGAGAGGGGGGTTGCACGAAAATTTTTTCTGTCATTGACCTTGGAAGATGTGATGACGCACGAAGCCCTACTGGATACTGCATCGGACATCACACTCATGTTGCATGACCTTTTCAAACACCTACATGTCACTGCTAACCTTGCGCACAAAGACTTGAAACTAAGACCTTGCTGCTTAGCTATTCAACCTTATGCACCCTCAAACACGACTGTGTCACACATGTCATTGATACAAATCTCCATTGGGCCCATGACCTTGATCCACCCGGTCTATGTGTCCAATCTCAACTCAATTCCATTGCTGATAGGCAAGGATCTACTTAATCGCTTTGAGCCTCTGATAGACTTCAAGAATCTCAAGCTATGGGCTCAAGTTCGACAACCTCTTCCAACCACTCTACCTGAAGCAACCGGATCACAGTGCTACACTCTTGACACCTTGGATGTTCCAGGAGTCAACCCACTCGCACTGCTGACCCAACAAAGTTTGACGGAAAGTGACCTTGGGGACCAGGCTGAAACAGACACCCCTTTTCAGGTCACCACATCTGACAACCCAACCTTAAATGAACACAGTTCATTTCTTTGCACCCTGAAACCAGCGGCAGTCGATGAAGAGTACTGCCCCCAAGTGGTCAAAGGACTAGCTATCCAAAGCTCCCACGTAGAAGACGTGGTACTGGCTCTCTGGGCTGATAAATCTGCAATCAGCCAGACACTTTTCGACTCTCTACACGAGAAATACCCTGACCTTATGGTCACTAACAAGTCTTTTCATTTCCCTGCTGGGACCAAATCAAACAAAACATTGGTCGCCAGAAGTATCTGCGCCCTCCACCTTCAGTGGAACCACAGACTGCTAACGCATCCCTTCTTGGTCATTCCCGACCTGCCACATGCAGTCCACATCGGCAGTGATCTTCTTGTGAGACTTGGAACCCAGGTTGATACCATAAACAATGTCTTATGGTCTCTCACCTCAGTTCGAGACGCTCACTCTAAACCAGATCTTGACACTCTAAAGTCAGGCCAGACCATCCCTGAGGCCTGCCAGGTACTGAACACTCAACATTGTCTCATACCTGCTAATGTCAAGTGCTACCCGGTCCAACTATGCATTCAAACAGGACAGAAACTTATGCATCCACAAGCATTTTTCCAACCGGCTCCTTTGCTTGACAATCTAGGCTTAACTCTGGAGGCCATGCCCCTTCTAAGCCTAGAATACAGAACCACCACATTACCAGTTAACAATCCCACGGCAGAGACCATCGTCCTGCCCAAGGCCACGCCTCTTGGCTGGCTCATCACCACAGATTTCCACGATTTTGAACTGACTGTTCCTGTGCTAGGCGGCCTCCCTGATTCTCTTTGGGCCGACTCTCTTGAACCTACAGTCATTTACACTAAGCCTTCTAAGGCCATCACTCTTGTGTCAATACCAACCCCTGACAAAGAGTCAGTGGGACGAATCGACTTGACTAACAATGACCAAATGCTCGTCCAAGCCACTGAACTCCTTCCATCGGAGTCCGATCAGCAAACCAATGACAATCCCAGTGATGCTCCGCCGAAACCAGTCCTCACTATCGCTGAAGAGATTGCACAGGTGGTAGCTGATGCTGATGCCCTAACCTCTGACGAAGAACGTGAAAAACTTCACCAAGTTCTTCTTAAGTATGAACAATCCTTCTCCAAAGACTCCTTGGACTGTGGACTGACCACAATCCACTCAGTACGTATTCCTACACCACCTGACGCCCCTCCAACCTACGTCAGGCAATACAAGATTCCCTTGGCCTCGTATGGCCCAGTACAAGAAATAATCGATGATTTACTGGACCGTGGCATAATCAGGCCATGCAACAGTACCTACTCGGCTCCCTTATGGCCTGTCCAAAAGCCCCATGGTAAGTGGAGACTCACCATTGATTACAGGAAATTGAACACTCAAGTTCCTCTCTCTAGGTGGCCTATGACTCAACTGGAGCAAGAACTCCCTAGAGTCAAAGATGCCAAATACTTCTCAACACTGGAAATTGCTTCTGGTTTTTGGACTATTCCTATCCAAGCTGAAGACCAACACAAACTGGCCTTCACGATCGTGAATCGCCAATACACATTCACCCGATGCCCTTTTGGTTATGCCAACTCTCCTGCAGAGTTCAACATTTTCTTGAACAAAGCATGCCCAGACGCCCGAGACAGAGGTAACCTTATCTATGTTGACGACATTCTCATTTGGAGTCCAACTCTGTACACCCACCTCACTGAAATTGACCATGTCCTTGGCCAGCTCACACGAGCTGGAGCCAAAATTTCTCTCTCCAAATGCCAATGGTGCAAAACCAAAGTCAACTATGTCGGTCTCTTGGTAGGATCCAAAGGGGTACTACCACAAACAGCACGAACTCAAGGTGTGTTAAACATCAAAGCCCCTACAAACATCTCCAAACTCCGGAGCTTCCTAGGGGTATGCAATTACTCATGTCAGTTCATGGAGGATTATGCAGACTTGGCAAAACCCCTTACAGACCTCCTACGAAAGGACACCCCTTTCATTTGGTCTGAGGCTCAAGAACAGGCTATGCTAGCGTTGAAGCAAAAGTTATGCACAGCACCATGTTTGGCCTATCCCAACTGCGACCAGCCATTCTTCTTACAAGTGGGGTTCTCTGCCAACTGCTTAAGTGCTGGATTATACCAAATCTACGACCACGACAAACGAGTCGTGGCCTATGCCAGCAAAACCCTCTCTGGCCCGGAATTGAAATACTCAGACTGCGAAAAAGCCCTTCTGGCCACTGTATGGGCAGTCAAACATTTCTCCAACTATGTAGGAGGCCAGAGAATCACAGTTGAGACTCACCACCAACCAATGGTCTTCCTCCACAGTCAACGCATCAGAGAAGGCGTTGTAACAAATGCCAGAATAGCCTCCTGGTTGATGGCTCTACAAAGCTTTGATGTGGAGGTCCGCTACGCACAAAAGTTGAGAAGCCCTCTCGGCACAGACTTGGCTGCCTGCCAACGGTGCTCTGAGGACATTCTAGGACCATCCATTCGTGCAAAGCCACCTACAGTCACTGAAGACTCAAACCATCACTACTTTGACCAGAACATCTGTCAAGATATGGTCACCGCCTATGTCGATGGTTGTTCTTTTCACCATGAAACTCACATTCGTGCTGGTGTGGGTGTGGCATGGCTGAACAATCAGCCTTGTGAACCCCACAACTATCAACTGGGTTCCCAATCATCTCAGTATGCGGAAATCGCAGGTGTGCTCATTACACTGCAACTTGCTGTAGACCATGGCATTCGCACATTGGTCATCTGCACTGACTCCAACTATGCACGCCTCAGTTTCACTTGTCATTTAGCACTCTGGAAGGCCAAAGGTTTTGTAACCTCCAACCGCAAACCGGTTAAACATCAAGACCTTTTCAAGGCATGTGATCACCTGGTCACCTCCAACAACCTCCAGGTGTACTGGAAAAAGGTCAGAGGTCACTCGCGCACACCAGGTCAGGACAAAGAATGGAATGACCTTGTAGACTCACTTGCAAAACAAGGAGCTATACAAGGCACACCCTGGTCCTTTGATTCTGCTCAAGACACGACACAAACCACAGGTCCCCTTGCGGTTGACCCTGTTTTCACTGACACTGACCTTATCTCTCTTCAAAACCTTGACCCTGCGGTCCATAAAATGATACAATACATCTCAGATCCTGCACTTAATGCACCATCCGACTTGGATCTCGCTGACACTCCAGACTTGAAGCCACTTTTTGCCGCACGATCATCCTTGCAGCTGCGAAATGGCATTCTAGTTCATGTTTCCGATGAACTCCCTACGCCTGCGCTTGTGGTCCCTCGTAATCAGAGGGGGGTGATGATTGTTCATGCCCATGATCTCCCAACTGCAGGACACAAAGGCGTCAAAGCGACGTACAACGCGCTCAAACAAGTGGCATATTGGCCATACATGCGAAAGGATGTAGCCGACTACATCAAGGGATGTCTCGTATGTTGCCAGTTTCAACCAACCAACCCGATGCATTGAGCACCCCTACAGAAAAGAGGCATTTCATTCCCATGGTCTGACCTCCAAATTGGCTGGGTAGGTCCCCTTCTACGGTCAGCGAGAGGAAACAAATACTTCCTCACAGTTACATGTGCTTTCACCAAATGGGTCGAGTGCCTGTCTGCCCCTAATGACACGGCAGAAACCACGGCCTACTTGTTGATGAACCACGTATTCTCTAGGTTTGGTCTGCCAAGCCGAATCAACTCTGACCGCGGCACTCATTTCACCGCCGAAGTCATGCGACAACTGTGGGAAACCTTGGGAGTTAAAGCTAACTTCCATATTAGCCGCCACCCACAATCCTCCGGACAGGTTGAAAGAACCCACCGAACTGTGATCAACATACTGAAGAAGTATGTTTCACCACACCAAAAAGACTGGGATGTAAAACTCCCGCTGGTCTTAATGGCCATCCGAGCCACACCCCATGAAGCTACGGGGGTGTCACCTTTTGAAATGATGACAGGCTGGCAAATGACTTTGCCCCTGCACTTACTCTACCAACCTGGAGAAGCCAGTGTTGCTACAGCTTACACTACTCACCAGTACATGACTGACCTGACCAAACATCTCCGACAGACTTTTGCCTTTGCCCAAAAACATTTGGACCGATCAGCTGAAGGACGCAAAGCCTACTACGATCAGAAAGCCTCATATGACGAACTCCAAGTGGGAGACAAGGTTTTCTATTATGCTTTCATTCCTCAGACAGGACAGACCAACACATGAGCAGGAAAACTCGCTCGGAAGTTCCTCCCCAGGTGGACAGGTCCACACACGATCACAGATAAACTCTCTCCGGTCGTTTACCAAATCAAAATAAGCAAAGGTCGCCAGGATCCCATCTCCAAATGGGTCCATCGTAATCAAATCAAAGCTTACAAAAACCCCATGGGACTTGTCGGGGACAACACTGTTCCATTAAGTCAGTAAACAAACCTAAATCTTGTTTGTACCCGATAGATAACTGTTAGCTGACTATCCGCCTCAGACATTCTCAGTTGCATTTCTCTTCCTCAATCAGGTAACTGCATTAAACCTTCAAAAGGAGAAAGTTAACCCAAACTAACTGACTTCCTTAAAATCTAACCTTAAAAGACCCCGCAAAATTTCATTCAGTATCATCAAGTTACTATTTCAAAGTAGTACAAACAAAATCAACAACATCACTAGCTTAAGTCAATAATCACAAAACCCTCTAAAGGTGATAAACACTAATAGCTTAGAGCTCAGCCTCTAACAAAGTTGTTCCACCTCTAAGAATAACTTTCACCTACCACTCAGGTACCTCAAGAAAAGGAAAACTGACAAGAAGCTCAAGATTAAAATGACTCACTTCTATTCGTTGGCCAGGACGATGGCCCTCCTGTTTTTCAGTTTAGCCCTCTACCTAGCACTCTCACCTACTTTCGCCCAGTTAGAACTGGACAGAACCCAGACAAGAAGTCAACAATCCTTAAGTAGATTCTCAACCACGGCCTCATCATTAGGGCCCCTTGCTAGCCTTAGCACGTCTACTGTTAAATCAGTCAACACCGCTACACTGAAATGCCAGATAGTTGAACCACCAACTGTTACCAAAACTTTGCAAGATATTGTGTTGGTTTTGAATGTTTGCTCCAAAGCCTCATTCAAACTCAACAAGGTCTTGGACTTGTCACTCTTCATGTTAGAGGGTGACCCTGCTCACCCACATCTAATGCCTGTGTTTCTTCGAAAGGTAGCTAAAAATATTCGACTTTCAGCTAACACTTTGACAATGAGTCTGCCTTCACCGCTTCTTGCCCCTGCTTCAGATGTCACAAAGTTATTCCTCATTGCTACTCAAAGAACAATGATGACTTTCCATGTTCGCTCAGTCTTCCTGAACAAAGGTCTCAGACACCCTCTGAGTAAGACCTCTGTGGAACCATGGTTTAGTCCAGCTAAACCAATTCAGTTCGAACCTCCTTGAATTAACTCAATATTGCTTAACCTAAACATCTACCTCAGATAAGCAATACATTTTTGTTTTGCATTCTTTGTTTTGACTTTTATTTTTCTTTATTTTTAGAATTTTTGAAGTTATATGCATGCTTATATACAAACCTATATTTTTATATATAGTTCTTGCACTCCATTTTGATTTTTGTACCCATTCAAACTATTTTTTTTAAACAACTATGACAGCTATTTCATCATGAACCAAAATTCCTACCTCAGGTATGTAAGACTACGCACTTATTTTTGTAGCTAGAATTTTTGAGTCATTTCAAGACCTATGCCTTAGCGTACTACTCCAAGTCAATTTTATAATCTACATTGTCCATATTCAAATTATTTTTGGAAATTCATGGAAGTCCTTCCAGTAAACCAAAGTCAAAGATCTGTACTTAGTAATAGATACTGTTTGCATGCTAGTGTGTATGGACATCACAAAAACCTTTTAACCCAGTATTTAGGTCAAGTGTTGCCAAGGAGACGAAGCTGCCATGGGTGTGTACCAACGCTGACCGATGCTCACCATTGCTACAAAGGGGGGAACTGTAGCATCATCGTCCCCTCAAACCAAGACAGAAGATCACTTCTCTCCAGTTTACAGGAATCTCATTTTATTCATTACACAGGAATATCACTTTTCTGCCTTTTCAGGAATATCACTGGCTTTTATGTCGACTCATGCAGGCTTCTTCCAGGCCTGACCAAAGATGCTTGCTTTCCCAGGACCCCAATGTAAACAGTTGCCTCTTGCAGAGATTGTAAGGATCAGAATTTGCTTTTAAAGGCTCAAAGGAACATAAAACTCAGGAGACCAGACCTCTCAACGTGAACACTGCATTTGATAACGTACCTTTTCACAGGAAACCAATGTTCTTAAAAGAGTCATAAACCACTTAATCTGACGGGTTTATAGCCGATGCTGTCCAGGTTTCTTCGCCCAGATACTAAAGGAAATCATCTACAGCTCAACAGTACCTCCTAGCGGATGCCTATGGAATGTGTTTTCAGTATGTAGGATGACTTTTAATTTGTTCTAAACATTAAGTTTCTTTCAGCTTATCCTCTGGATCCTAAGGACACTGAAAATCATCCCTCTTTTATCACCAACCATGGTTTGCTGCATGTTTTGCTGCATTTTTGATCTAAATGTGAATGCATGTATTATAATTATGTATAAGAAATGTTATATTCATGAGTGTTATTGGAGTAATGATATAAATGCATGATCACCAAATATTAGCTAAGTCATTTAATTTAGATTTTATATTGAGCATTTATTTTATAAGAACTGACTGAGTGTTGATTTTCCCTCTGAAATTTCATGGGATGGTGTCTTCATTTGATTGGCTGCTCTCAAACAAGGAAGTGTTCTCACATTGGATAGCAGCCATTTCAAACTGCTTCTGAGAAAGCCGATTGGTCAGTCTTGCGATCGACTCATCAGTTTTACGACCCGGCGAGGTAACTTTAAAAGAGAGAAGTTAGATTTGAGTTTAGTTAAGAAAAAGGGTTGGAAAAAGCAGAGTTAAGACAAAGGGTAGAAAAAAGACAATGAACAGGCAGGAAGATTAGAACAGTAAGAGAACGGTAAGAATTAGAAACACAGAAAGAAGAAAGAAAGAGATTTTGAGAAGGATTAGGAACTAAATTAAGATTAAAGAAGCAGGATAGTAATCTAGATCTCAGAAGAAGATTTTATTCCACCGTTTCAAGGCCCTGTGAAGTTTTATTTTATTCTCTGCGTGTTTGTCAAGTCTTTTGTTATATTCTGGTCACTGAGGAGAAACCATTTTTTTCTTTAGAGCTCGTCCTTTTAGAGAATCAAATTCTCAAACTTTTTCTTTCACCTCAGAAGCCATTCTTATCCTAGTAAAGGTTTTTCTAACATTTTTTTTTCTTCATGACTTTTCACGCCATTAAAGTGGACCTTTAATTTGCCTAGTTTAAAGTGAACAGAGACTGAGAAGATTTTCCTTCAGTTTTTTGGTCTATCCCGCTACAAGAGACCCCAAATTTAGATTCTTTTCAAGGACTTTTCACGCCGCCCTGAGACAAATCATCCACGGCTGCAAGTGTCTCCTTGAAGGGCCCCCCAGCTGAGTTTACACTTCCACGGCTGTGAGGAGGCATCGCAGCAGCCGCTTCCTCCGACGTCCTAACCCCTAACTCGGCCGGTATCGACCCGCTGAAACGTGAACCTACAGCTGTCTTGTGAGTGAAACTCTTATTTCTCCTATCTCTTGGGTTAAAAACGTGATGTCCTAACAATTAAATTACAATTGAATATGGCCCGTATTTCAGGGCTCAATTAGTCTCTCAGCCACAGGATAAAGCTATAAACTGAAGGAAAACTCTTAGTCATTTTTAAGTAACTGCCCTTAAATTTTTGTAGATTAATTCAGGAGTCATTTTTAGATAATTAGCTTATGAATTTTCCCCATAAAATTGCGTTATTTTGTTAAAACATTCCAGCCTCATTTACCGTTGAAACATAAGCCTAGTTTCTCATTGGTTCTGCAGAGGTGTAATGCTGGATTTTATGTTCAGGAACCCAATATCAGTTGATGTGATATTTTACGCTGTTGTCATCTGAATCTGTTTATTCATCATTTGAACGCTATGCCATGTAACCTGAATGAGTTTAATAAAGGGATGAATGAGAGCAGTTGAAGCGTTTTCCTTTCGCATATACAGGTTTCCTAATCACGGCAGGACAAAAACTCACTGAAACTTTGAGACTGATTCATTAAGTAATTTAAGGTACAAAGTTAATTAAAATTAAAGTTAATATTATTGTCCGTTAGGACTGGTGCCCCTTTTACGAGTGCTTTTATTTAATTTAGCGGGTGTAGAAGTGATGGTTCAACTCCGCCCCCTTTCACACCCACTATTAAATAAAATAAATAATTCCTGTACCTTATGACAAATATTTTTATAGGCAATTCACCCTACAATAATGACAATGTTTTATTGGGCTTTTATTGAATCTGTTTTATCCTTTTCTTTAGTGTCATGGTTTGGTCAGATAAAACTGAAACAGAGGAAATCCTTGGATCAGGTAGTTAGATGGTCCAGTTGTTTTCTTGGTGAGTCACAGCTGAGCCTGACATCCCTGTACACCAGGCAAGTACAGAGGATTGCTACCTCCATTTTAAATGATGACTCCCACCCTTTGCACTACAACTTTCAGCTTCTTCCCTCAAGACAGAGGTTTGCTGTCCCAAAAAGTAAAACCCAGCGCTACAAAAACAGCTTTGTTCCTGCTGCTGTCAAAGAGTTGAACAAGCTGTAACAATATATTGCACATAATTTAGGTACCTATTTATTAACTCCATTTTATATTTACTTATTTTTGTAGGATGTTACTTGGGTTCTAAATATTTTATTGGGTTTTAGACCTTTGAGTTTTTAACCTCTTTGACTAGTTTTTAACTTTTAATATGACCCTTCTCTCTTACCTCTGGTTTTTCTCCCATCTCTTTGTCTTTTTATACCCTGATTGATGGAGCCTTGAGTATTTTTATCATGTTTATAGTCAGCTTCATGTGTGCCTGTGTTTGTGTCTATGTTGAATGTAATTTGTGGCTTGTAAATATGGATGTCACCAGACTGCAAAACAAATCTTCCTACGGGTACAAATAAAGTAACCTGAACCTGAACCTGAAGGTAAAGGCTATAAGACCATCTCCAAGCAGCTTGATGTTCCTATGACTACAGTTGCACATATTATTCAGAAATTTAAGATCCCCGGGACTGTAGCCAACCTCCCTGGACGTGGCCGCAGGAGGAGATGGATAATACGAATGGTAACAAAAGAGCCCAGAACAACCTCTAAACACATTCATGGTGAACTCCAAGGTCAAGGTACATCAGTGTCAGATCGCACCATCCGTCGTTGTTTGAGCCAAAGTGGACTTCATGGGAGACGACCAAGGAGGACACCACTGTTGAAAAGAAATCATAAAAAAGCCAGACTGGAATTTGCCAAACTGCATGTTGATAAGCCACAATGCTTCTGGGAGAGTGTCCTATGGACAGACAAAACAAAACTGGAACTTTTTGGCAAGGCACATCAACTCTATGTTCACAGACGCAAAAATGAAGCATACCAAGAAAAGAACACTGTCCCTACTGTGAAACATGGAGGAGGGTCTATTATGTTCTGGGGCTGCTTTGCTGCATCTGGCACAGGGTGTCTTGAATCTGTGCAGGGTACAATGAAATCTCAAGACTATCAAGGTATTCTAGAGAAAAATGTGCTGCCCAGTGTCAGACAGCTTGGTCTCAGTCGCAGGTCATGGGTCTTGCAACAGGATAATGACCCAAAACACACAGCTAAAAAGACCCAAGAATGGCTAAGAGCGAAACATTGGACTGTTCTAAAGTGGCCTTCAATGAACCCTGATCTAAATCCTATTGAGCATCTGTGGAAGGAGCTGAAACATGCCGTCTGGAGAAGGCGCCCTTCAAACCTGAGACAACTGGAGCAGTTTGCTCATGAGGAGTGGGCCAAAATACCTGCTGCGAGGTGCAGAAGTCTCATTGACAGTTACAGAAATCGTTTGATTGCAGTGATTGCCTCAAAAGGTTGTGTAACAAAATATTATGTTAAGGATACCATTTTTGTCCAGGCCTGTTTCATGAGTTTGTTTTTTAAAATAATTCTGCTGAATCACAATTCAAAAGCATTGTCTGTTTTTCATTGGTTAATTTTCATAGAATTTTTATTTATTACCACTTTTGTCAGATTCAAGTTATTTCTGTGACCACTGTGGGTTTTTCTTTCATTAACAGAGGGGTACCAACAATTTTGTCCACTTCTGTATATTCAGATAAAATTACCATTAATGTATGATATTAATTACTCAAGTAGAATGAACAAGTTACAAAAATTGCTTGTGTAATCTTAAACAAATATCTACTGCAAAAGTTACTGGAGTGTGTGTGCTTGAGTAAATGTAAGGTGACACTACAGAGCTCTGGGCCAATTACACCCTGCATCAACAAAGAAAATGCAAAACATTATTCTTTGGCTCTGTTAGTTTAGTTATTAGTTAATATCTAAATCGTACATTTACTCCATGATTTTCCTATTGAGCCAGTGGTTTTGTTAGTTTCTGTCAGTGTACTGTCTATTTCTTATGCTTTGTGCCCTTGTCATTAGAATTCTAACTGACTATGTATGCACTTTATGTTTGTGGGAGGGGATTCATTTGGAAGGGGTATGGCATTGTGCAAACCCATAGCTCATTAATTACTCAATAATTAATTAATTAAGTAATATTGTGTTATTGTAGCGGTTTGATTAAACCCCCCACAACACACAGACAGAACACAGAGACAGTCAGCTTGCACTCCTGTGTTTCTTTCTGCTGCATGCTGCGTTTACAGCCGTGAAGTTAAAGTGTTAATGCATTTTGTCCTTACTGTGCTTCTTCTGAGCATCTTACATATGTAGATGTGCTTTGAGGTAAATCTCCACAAAAAGACTGGTCAAACACAGCGCTCGGCTAGAGCAAATAACAGAACAGTGTAATGTGTATTAATGTCTACAGGCAGACGCGTTTCGTCTGGCTCACCTCTGTGATGTTAATGGTTGCCTTTCATGCATTGTGCTCATGCGTCCTGTCCCCACTGTGACCTAGGGACTGAGATCAATATGTCTCTCAAATGCAAATGCCTTATGCCTGTTCTGTTATCTCTTTGATCATACTAACTGCTGGGGTATGTCCTTTTGATGTATTGTTATGGTCAAGTATATATGCTGCAACTCTGTAATGCACCCTCTCTCTCTCAACCTCTGCTGTGGGACACACACGTGTCCCCTCTCCTTCTCTGAGAGCCGTGGGCTCGCTCACCGGCGCTCATGCATGGCGCCGGGAGCGGAGCTCGTGACGGCGGTATGATAATAAAACTCTACTTAAAACCTCCAACAACGCCGCTTTATTTCATGCCGCCGCACTGGTGACCCCTTGAAGACGCACACGCTTTGTGCGACGCAGCCTTCTGATTTGGACGGCCACGCTGGCGAACCGACGCTAAAAAAAACGAGCGGCCAGCGAACGCAACACCCAGACACGCACACGCACACGCTTTGTGCGAAGCAATCTTCTGAGCTGGACAGCTGCACTGGTGACCCGTTCTACAGGATGAGATCTGCACGTCTGAGATCTGCTCATCCACGCTGGACCGGCCGCGCTCGCATTTCCTTCACACGAGAGCGCGGGCACCTCATCCCTTCTCCACGACGGCGTCCTCCAGGGCCGGCGGAGAACGCAACGCGTGGACCTGAACGCACCACGCCCGAGCCTGAGGAACAAAAGATCGTCTATTCCCTCCCGCCGCTCCAACGCATCTGCACGAGCCTGAGGGACAAAAGATCGTCTATTTCCTCTCACCGCTCCAACGCACCACGGCCAATCTACAGCCACAGCTCAACCTGGATTTTTATCGGCGCCGTCTGCGCCGATCTCCACCAAGTTTCTGCACCCTGGTTCTCCTCCCCAGCGGCCCACCCACGCACGGAACCCCCGCGCACGCATCGGGGAGTTACGAGGACGGCGCATCACGCACGGGACAAGTAACGGCTCCAGAGACCGCCATCGTCCTCCGCCGCTGCACATGCCCGAGAAAAACGGCCGATCGCCACCCTCGGAACCTTCAGGGCTGCCCGTTCACCTGAAGCAAGCACGCAGCTCACCACTGGATTTTTTAATGGTCTCAGCCACGGCACAAAGGGATTTCAGCCGTCAGCTGTTCCCGGGGGGTTTTGGGGTTGCTTCTGCACCTAAGACCAACACGCCAGTCCCTCTGCTTTTGTTTATTTTTTCCTTACAGCCGCTCCTGCTTTTCTTCATGGCCACGAGAGGAGCCAGAGACTAATTTTTCTTCTTCTGATCTCTGCATGTTCAGACGGGACATCGCGGAGCAGCAAACACTTTTGGCGCGACTACCCCCCCCCCCCTCCTGCACAGAGCTTTTCCCTGCTCGCTGCCCAGACTGCAACATCGAGGTCACGGTCCCCTACCGTTTCCCTCTGGGGGGGGGGCAGTGTAGTGGTTTGATTAAACCCCCCACAACACACAGACAGAACACAGAGACAGTCAGCTCGCACTCCTGGGTTTCTTTCCACTGCATGCTGCGTTTACAGCCGTGAAGTTAAAGTGTTAATGCATTTTGTCCTTACTGTGCTTCTTCTGAGCATCTTACATATGTAGATGTGCTTTGAGGTAAATCTCCACAAAAAGACTGGTCAAACACAGCGCTCGGCTAGAGCAAATAACAGAACAGTGTAATGTGTATTAATGTCTACAGGCAGACGCGTTTCGTCTGGCTCACCTCTGTGATGTTAATGGTTGCCTTTCATGCATTGTGCTCATGCGTCCTGTCCCCACTGTGACCTAGGGACTGAGATCAATATGTCTCTCAAATGCAAATGCCTTATGCCTGTTCTGTTATCTCTTTGATCATACTAACTGCTGGGGTATGTCCTTTTGATGTATTGTTATGGTCAAGTATATATGCTGCAACTCTGTAACGCACCCTCTCTCTCTCAACCTCTGCTGTAGGACACACACGTGTCCCCTCTCCTTCTCTGAGAGCCGTGGGCTCGCTCACCGGCGCTCATGCACGGCGCCGGGAGCGGAGCTCGTGACGGCGGTATGATAATAAAACTCTACTTAAAACCTCCAACAACGCCGCTTTATTCCATGCCGCCGCATTATATTAATATAGTATTAGTAATAAATAATGGTAATGTCTTAAACTTAAAAGCTCAAAGCACACACACAGTTACTGTCACTTTTTCATGTACATAATATTCACTGATAGAAAAAAGGAATAAAGTTTTGAAGTTCAATTCAATTCAATTCAATTCAATTCAACTTTATTTATATAGCGCCATTTCACAACAACAGTCATCTCATAGCACTATCAACTGTAGGGAGGACCCCCACAGTTGCAGAAAGACCCCAGCAATCAGGCGATCCCCTGTGAGCAAGCACTTGGCGACGGTGGAGAGGAAAAACTCCCTTTTAACAGGAAGAAACCTCCAGCAGAACCAGGCTCAGGGAGGGGCAGTCATCTGCTGCGACTGGCTGGGGGGTGAGGGGACAGAGAAGAAGAAAAGAACAGACATGTAGAGAGCAAACAGCACGATGGGGACTCAATCTATGGGAGAGAACAAACAAATGTTAATGACCAGCAAAAAAAAAATATTTCATAGAGAGTGAGGAAAGGAGTGAGGCCCAGTGCATTACTGGAGGTCCCCCGGCTGACTAAACCTATTAGCAGCATAACTAAGGGAGGGTTCAGAAACACATGATCCCTCCCTAATTGTAGGCTATATCAAAAAGGTAGGTTTTAGCCCTATTCTTAAAAACAGAGATCGAGTCTGACTCCCGAATCCAGATTGGCAGCTGATTCCACAGGAGAGGAGCTTGATAACTGAAGGCTCTGCCTCCCATTGTACTTTTGGAGATTCTAGGTATTACAAGTAAACCTGCATTTTGGGAGCGTAGTGCTCTGTTAGGATGATACGGTAGTATCAGATCTTTTAAATAAAAAGGAGCCTGATTGTTTAGAGCTTTGTAAGTAAGAAGAAGGATTTTAAACTTAATTCTAAACTCTATGGGAAGCCAATGAAGGGAGGCCAGAACCGGAGAGATATGATCTCTCTTTCTAGTACCTGTTAAAACTCTTGCTGCAGCATTTTGGATCAGCTGAAGACTTTTTAAAGATGTTTTAGGACAGCCTGATAATAAAGAATTACAATAATCTAATCCCAAGCTAACAAAAGCGTGGATCAGCTTCTCAGCATCACTCTGAGACAAGATGCTCCTAATCTTGGCAATATTACGCAAATGATAGAAGGCAGTCTTAGAAACAAATTTAATATGTGAATTGAAGGACAAATCCTGATCAAAAATAACTCCAAGGTTCCTCACAGAGCTATTAAGAGAAAGAGTAACTGCATCCAAACTGAAAGTTTGATTTGGAAAGGAATTTCTAAGGTTTTTTGGACCAACAAGAATGACTTCAGTCTTATCTGAATTTAATAGCAGGAAATTACAAGTCATCCAAGCTTTGATTTCCTTAAGACAGGCTTCTAACTTGGCTAATTGATTAGTATCATCTGGCTTCATTGACAGGTATAATTGTGTGTCATCTGCATAACAGTGAAAATGTATACAGTGCTTTCTAATAATGTTGCCTAACGGAAGCATATATAAACTAAAAAGAGTAGGGCCAAGCACAGATCCCTGTGGAACTCCATGACTAAGCTTTGAGCTGAGAGAAAACTCATCATTTACATGAACAAACTGGAACCTATCAGATAAATAAGATCTAAACCACTGCAACGAAGTTCCATTAAGTCCAACATAGTGTTCTAATCTATCAAGTAGAATATTATGATCAATAGTATCAAAAGCTGCACTAAGATCTAAAAGGACAAGTACAGAAACTAGTCCATTATCAGATGCAATGAGGAGGTCGTTAGTGACCTTCGCTAAGGCTGTTTCAGTGCTATGATGGATTCTAAACCCAGATTGAAACTCCTCAAATAAACCATTTCCCTGCAGGTGGTCAAATAATTGCGTAGCAACAACTCTTTCTAAGATTTTTGAAATGAAAGGGAGATTAGAGATTGGTCTATAGTTAGCTAAAGCTCCTGGATCTAGCGTTGGCTTTTTGAGTAAGGGTTTAATTACAGCCGTTTTAAAAGCCTGCGGTACATGGCCTAAAGTTAATGAAGAATTGATTATATGAAGAATAAAGCTACCAATAAGTGGGAAGACTTCTTTAAATAACCTGGTAGGAATAGGGTCTAAAAGACAAGTTGAAGGTTTGGATGAGGAAACTATTTTGTCTAACTCACAAAGGTCGATTGGAGTAAACTCATCAAGACAGACATCAATAGAAGGAGTTGTAGTAGTTACAGTATTTAAGTTAACTGTGGGAAGAATCTGATTGATTTTATCTCTGATGGATGAAATTTTATTATTGAAAAAGTTCATAAAGTCCTGACTAGTAAGCTCTAAGGGGATGCTAGGATTGACAGAGTCCTGACTCTTTGTCAACCTGGCTACAGTACTGAAAAGAAACCTGGGATTATTCTTGTTCTCTTCTATTAATGCAGAGTAATAACTCGTTCTAGCTTTTCTAAGAGATTTTTTATAAATTAAAAGATGATTTCTCCAAGCTAAATAGATTTCATCTAAATTAGTAGAGCGCCATTTTCTTTCTAATTGACGAGTCTTCTGTTTTAAGCTACGAGTTTCTGTGTTGAACCAAGGAGTTAAAAATCTCTGATTAGACTTTTTCTTTTTTAAGGGGGCCACCAAGTCTAGAGCCTGATGCAGAGAAGCTGAAACACTATCCACCATGTTATCAATTACAGAAGGAGCAAGCTGTCTATAGCTTATTTCCGTTGTGTTGACACATGGCATAGAGGAAACAATCTGCATAAATTTGGAAACAGCATCATCTGAGAGGCATCTACTGTGATAATATTTTTCTTTTGGAGCCAAATAGTCAGAAATAGTAAAATCAAAGGTTAACAGACAATGGTCTGACAGTACAGGGTTATGAGGAGACACTACAAGATTTTCTATTTCTATGCCATATGTCAGAACAAGGTCCAATGTATGGTGGAGGTAATGAGTAGAAGTTCCTACTTTCTGAGAAAACCCAATCGAGTCTAATATTGAATTAAAAGCCACATTAAGGCAGTCACTATCTACATCCACATGTATATTAAAGTCCCCTACTATAATTATTCTATCAGATTTCAGCACTAAATCAGCTAAGAAATCAGGAAATTCGGATAAAAATTCTGAATAGGTTGATGGGGGACGATAAACTATGGCAAATAAAATTGGGTTTAACCTGGAATTGCTAAAGTGCCCAATACTGAGGACCAGACCCTCAAAGGAATTATAACATGTTTTTTGCTTTACATTAACTAGTAATTTGGAATGGTAAATTGATGCTACTCCTCCTCCACGACCAGAACTTCTGGGATTTTGACAGTTTAAATAACCAGAGGGAGTTGATTCATTTAAACCAACATAATCCTCTTGTCCTAACCAAGTCTCTGTAAGGGAAATTAAATCAATCTGATGATCAATTAACAGATCATGGACTAACAGAGACTTGGGAGTTAGAGACCTAATATTTAATAAACCACATTTAATTTTTAAATTATGAGGAGGAACAGAGGCCAAATCATTCAATTTAGAGGCTTTATGTTTAATTTGAGTTTTACCAATATTTTGCTTTATCACTTTGGGATGCTTATACATTATATTTTTATTTATTTTATGAACTTATTTCATTAAGTTCATAATTTGTTTCTGAAGGCAGTGCCAACCTTGCTGTTTAAATTTAGCTTTCATGTAACAGGTGGTGAGAAATACAACATCTGTGAGATAGTGAGTTATCAGCGCTGAACCTCTGTTGTCTGACCTGAAAAGGCACCATCACTTTTATCAGAGAGAATTCAAATCTTCATAAAAATAAAGTACCAACTAAATAAAAAAGAAGCTTTCACTTGAGCATAATTTGAACAACATACTGAAACATACACCAAAAATTACATATACTGTATCTTGAATATATTCTTTGGGCGAAAAGCTCTGTCATAGAACACTAAACAATAAAATAATGCAATAAGATAAGATAAGATAAGATAAGCCTTTATTAGTCCCACAACGGGGAAATTCCAGGATTGCAACAGCACAGGGATAGCAACACTCAGAGCAACAATCAGAAGGCAAGAAAAAAAAACAAGCAAGCAAGAGCAGCTAATATACATATGTACATATTACTATAAAATATATATATACACACACACACACAGACACACAGTGCAGAGCATTGTAGCTGGATGGAATAAATATATGAATATATGAACACACAGTGCAGAGCATTGTAGCTAGATGGAATAAATATGTAAATATATAAACACCCACAGTACGGAGCATTGCAGCTAGGTGGAATAAATATGCAAGTATATAAACACACACAGTGCGGAGTAATGTAGCTAGATGGAATAATATGTAGATATATAAAAACACAGTGCGGAGCATTGTAGCTAGATGGAATAAATATATAGATATATAAATATAAACACACCCAGTGCTGAGCATTGTAGCTAGATGGAATAAATATGTAAATATATAAACACACACAGTGCAGAGCATTGTTGCTAGGTGGGATGAAACAGCATAACCGTCTACTTAGTTATCCTACATGGTATGATTATGTGCCCATACATATTCTCACCCTCCATAGCGACCGGTATGTTCCTAGTTGTATGCCGGAGAGGACCATTGTGTAAGTCTATTGCATCTTTTGCATTCAAAAAAAAACTATTAGTTTGTTACGTCTTTTTGCTATCTCTGCGAGCAGCCCTGCTTAGGTTGTACAGTCTGACAGCCGTTGGTAGGAAGGACCTACGAAACCTCTCGGTTGTGCACCTGGGATGATGTAGTCTGCTGCTAAATGAGCTCCTCAGTGCATCCAGTATGTCCTGCATAGGGTGGAACTCGGACTCCAGCAGAGATGACAGTTTAGCCACCGTCCTTCTCTCTCCTATCTCCTCCATCGGATCAAGGCGCTGCCCCAGGACAGAGCTAGCTTTCTTAATCAGTTTGTTCAGTCTCTTCCTATCGGCTGCAGTAATGCCACTGCCCCAGCAGACCACTCCAAAAGTGATGGCTGATGCCACCACCGTGTCATAGAATGACTTCAGCAGCGCCCCTTGTACACCAAAAGACCTGAGTCTCCTCAGCAGGAACAGCCTGCGCTGTCCCTTCTTGTAGAGTGCGTCAGTATTGTGTGACCAGTCTAGTTTATTGTTCAGATGAATACCCAGGTACTTATAGGATGTCACCATCTCGATGTCTGTTCCCTGTATATTTACTGGTGCTATGAGGGGCTGCCCATGCCTGCGGCAGTCCACCACCAGCTCCTTAGTTTTCCTCGCGTTGATCTGGAGGCAGTTCCGATGGTACCAGTCCACAAAGTCCTGGATAAGCCCTCTGTACTCAGCTTCATCTCCGTTGGAGATGAGACCAACGATCGCAGAGTCATCAGAGAACTTCTGTAGATGGCAATGTGTTGTGTTGTGTGAGAAGTCCGCAGTATAAAGAGTGAACAGGAAGGGAGCCAGCACCGTTCCCTGGGGGGCCCCCGTGCTACTGATGATCGTGTCGGAAACACAGTCCCGGGTTCTCACAAACTGAGGCCGGTTCGTGAGGTAGTCCAGGATCCATGATGACAGGTGCTGGTCCACCCCTGCGCACAGCAGCTTGTCCTTCAGGATCATCGGTTGGATGGTGTTGAAAGCACTGGAGAAGTCAAAGAACATGATCCTCACCATATTCCCGGGCTTCTCCAGGTGGGACAGAGAACGGTGAAGGAGGAAGATCACCGCATCCTCCACCCCAATGCCATGCTGGTAGGCGAACTGGAGTGGATCCAATCTGAACATAGAAACAATTGTGAAAAAATGCTGAAAGTATTTTAAAAGAAGAAAAAACATTTTTTGAGAATAGATCATGAGTTTTCCAAAAAAAATGTTTTTTTCTTTTTTTTAAAAAAAAAGAAAGAACAGAATTTTTTTTTTAAACAGATTCTGAGTTCCCCTCATGGATCATCACCTTATCATGGAAGTAAAACCTCTAATTATGTATTTTTAATGTCCTGGTCCAGGGGTGTCAAACATGTGGCCTCGGGCCAAAAATGGCTGCCAGGGAGTCCAAGTTTTTCTCTGAATTTACAGCTTTCTTTCTAGTAAATTTCCGACTTTTTCTACTGATTAGAATTGTTCATGTAAATTTGAGACATTTTTCTCTGTTGCCGGGTGAGAAATCAATGACTGTAAAACTTTTAAACTCAGATAAATAGGTCAGGGACACTGATAACTCCTGTCCTTAATGACTGCTGTTATACATTTATGTATGTATGTTCTTGTATTATTTATTGGGTTTTATTTCATTCATTATGTACTACATCCATTGTGTATGTGTGTATTGTGTGGTTGCAGCACGGGTGACAAGCCCAAGACAAATTTCCCCTTGAGGGACAATAAAGTTTATCTTATCTTATCTTATCTTATCTTATCTTACCTCCAACCAGTGTCTTCAACAGCAGATTCCACTGAATTTCTTCCCCCGATTGCTGATAAGTGAAAACACCTGCTGAAGATACTGAATAGAAGAGAAAACCTGCAGTGTCTTGGCCCTCCATGGCACGAGTGGACACCCCTGGTTTAGTTGTTTATTTTTCAGTTGTTTAGTTGCTTATTTGTTTATCAGTTGTCATTTAGCTGTTTTTTTATTTAAGATAAGATAAGATAAGATAAGATAAGCCTTTATTAGTACCACAATGGGGAAATTCCAGGATTGCAACAGCACAGGGATAGCAACACTCAGAGCAACAATCAGAAGGCAAGAAAAAACAAGAACAGCTAGTAAACATATGTACATATTACTATAAATATATACAGTATATTTATATATATATATAGACACACAGTGCGGAGCATTATGGTTGGTGAATGTGCAGCAGAAAGTCCAAGCTCTCTCTCCGCGGATGCGGCAGGCCAGCTGGAAGTCTTTGGGCATGATGGCGACCCCCTTAGCGAAGAACAGACCCACCAGGTAGGCCTCGCCGGCCTCCTGCAGAGCCACGACGGCGAAGCTCAGGAAGCGCAGGTCGGTCTTGGAAGTCCTGAGCGATCTCCCTCACCAGGCGCTGGATGGGCAGCTTACGGATGAGCAGCTCAGTGGATTTCTGGCAGCTACGGATCTCTCTCGGAGCCACGGGCCTGTAACGGTGAGGCTGTTTGTTTGTTTTCACCTTTTGCTGTCACACCTACTGCAGAATATTTTAACGCTGCTCCCTTTCTTGGAGTAGTCAGATTAAAGATCTCTGAATTTAGTATGTGTGTGGCATGAGTTTAAATTTACCACCCCACCACATCTCCTTAAGATGAGACTTTTTTCCTCATCGGTTTTCTTTTTCTTCTTTTTTTTTCTGGGGATAACAGGTAGTGTCGATGTAGATTAAATCCATCAGCAACTACCAATGACCTCATACAGCCCTGAATGGGTGACCCAGTTCATAGGGGTAATTTTCAACCTCTATCAAGGATCAAAGGGTACGAGCAGGCGAAGGGGTAGGGATTCAAATGAGAATTGGGACAGACCTCAAATCTACCTGTACTTTACTCTCATATTGCAAATATTTTTCTAGACTGTTTTACAGCATTTTGCTGCTGTTAATAAATAATTCAGCAGTGTTTCTCTTGCTATTTTTATGTATGTATAAGGGTCATTTACATTTAACCTGTTGCACTCCTGTGTACCGCGGACGGGCACGTCTCTGCATCCTACAGCGCACGAGGGCGCTCAAATGCGCTCTAGGATGCACGAGGGCGCTGCGTCCTAAGAGCGCACTGGAAAAAAAAACTGCATTTCCGTTTTTCCACTACAGACACAGCCGCAAACACATTGGATATGATTGACCTCTCATTCGACTAATAAGAGCCTTGGATTGGGTTTCTGAAACCTTGAAGAACCAATGACTGAAAACCTAGCAAGAAGGACCCGCCTACCAACGCTGTGAATGCAGCGAGCCAATTGAAGCACAGAAGTTCGCAAGCTGTTTTGTGTAAGGCTGGGTGAAGACAGACTGCTGCAGCAGCAGATGAAGAAAGGACCCGCAGGAAGAACCGTCACAGACCCAGCAGCAGGGAGACCACCCACAAGTGCGACCTGTGTGACAGGGACTGCCATTCGCGCATCGGCCTGTTCAGCCACAGGCGGTGCCTTTTTTTTTTTTTATTCCAGCAGAATAGACGTTTAAGATTCTCTTCCATGGTTATCATAGACCGATGGAGGCCGACAACGAAGGTCGTAAATCATTCGCCAAAACTGCAATCAAGGAAGCGCAAAACTGCAATAATGGCATTATGTTTTGACCGGGTCGCGAGACCAGAACCACGAGTCCGTAACAAGGGACTAGCGTTGTGTTTGTCTGACAATGAGGAAGAGAAGTTTGCCAGGACACTGCTGCTGTGAAGAGGTAAGTGTTATAAGCTAAATTATTCTTTATCCCTGAAAATTGTAATCAAAAATGACTTTTGACCGATCGGTAAATTACAACTGTGCGGCGCACGAAGTCCAAAGTCCGTGCGCCGCGGTACATGGTTCATGTGCCGCGTCCGGACCATGAACGCCCCCCCCCCCAGCTACTCTTCTGTAGCGGGGGGGGGGGGAGCCGCGGTGACTGCGCCGCGATCGCCACATGACTATTCCGTCATGTAGCGATGGCCGATGTCCGTCCTCTGTAGCGGGGGGGGGACAACCCCCCCCCCCCACACACACACACACACTGCCCTGAGTGTCACCTTTCATTAGAGCCCAAGATGAAGATTCTATATTGAATCATTCAAAAGTTACACACGTTTTTCCAAACTGTGCCATTTGGCACAGTTCAAAAACGCCTGGGAACTACCTGAGGAAAAAGCTGTGTAATATATTCATTTTTTGTGGTATTGTTACAAAATTTTGACCTCAGCTGGATAACACTTGGTTCTACATTTCTGTTGCATTTTCCAGCCCGGATCTGAAGCTGTGTGTTATTTGCAAGCATTTGTATCCAAAAAAACACCCAGGCCAAATTTATTTTCTTCAAGTTCAGTATGTTTAGATGACTGTAACTCAGTGGCCAGAGCACTTAGAGAGATTATGACTGTTTTGCCAAAAAATTCAAAGTGTTTTCTTTTAAATGAGACCAACCCCATGAAGATGCTGCAAAGGGTTGAAGAACAGCTTTCAATTTACTTTGGGCACATTATTTTTTTTAGTGTTTTTAGGGAAATTGACCGGAGTGCAAGGGGTTAAAATGATTGTCATTGTAGTTCAAGTAAATTTTAGCATGTGATACTCAAATTTGATCATATTAAACATAATTTGCCAACCACAAAATTGTAGCTAGTGAAAAGTGAGTGGCTAGAAATGAGTGGCTAATAAATATGGAAAATTACTCACCACAGTGGCTGGTGAGCAAAAAAAGTTAATGTCAAGCCCGATCTGCCACTAACGATACCAACAACAAAAGCGCCTGTTTGTCCTCATCGTCATCATAATATTCACTTTCCTCTATTGCCTCCGCCATTTTCTAAAAAACTTCTGCCACCTTGCTATTCTTTTGTGTTTTGATTGCAGCTGTTCAAATGTTTGATGGCTCTTGGTTGCTGCCGACAGTATGGGCATGTGAACTGCAGATTATTTTAACTGTGCATGTACAAAAAGTGGCTTCTGAGCGGCAGCCACAGTGGCTGAAAAATCACTCTGAATATTGTCGTGTACACAAACGCAATCTACAGAACGCAAACATTTTCTCCTTAGAGGGACTATGATCAGGCCTTAATGGAAAGGACAGTGACTGGTGAGATGGAAATCGATCTCTCTTCTATCTCTTTCTCTATCTCAGGGGTCACCAACTGGTGGACTCCAGTCCGGATCTGGACCCTGAGAGTCCACCATCTGGACCCCGAAGCCTTTTGATGCAATTTGGGGAAAAGGGAGACTGTTTTATTTTGGTGGGGAAAAAAAGCAGAAAAAGCAGAACTGAACTGCTGCATCGGCAACCGCCTGACAGATTTTGGCACGAGCCCTTAGGCGCTCTCCTCCTGCTGCACACTCCCCTCTTCACTGTCCCATGAACGCCACTCTCTGCAGAGACTCTGCGGCTCCAACCACTCCAAAGAATCAGCGGGTTGCAAATTCAGGTTCGCTGCCCCCCCACCCCACCCACACACACACACAAGGCCGGCAGCCAGGACATCCACCCGGGACAGACTGGTTCAGGTCTGTTCCAACAAAAAGAAGCACTGTTGTGAAACTGAATGTATTTACCGTCTTCCTCTATTCTGCCTAGCGTAGTCCATGCTGGGATGCAGAGGTGAGGTTGCTGGTTATGCAGGTCCCTTTTGTAGCCTCCGATATCACTTAAAAACTCAGTAAAAGCTCCGTGTGTTACTGAACATGAAAAGTTCCATCGCCCCTCTCCCTGTAACCATGGAGTTACAGCTCCATCCATGTTGTAACAGAGTTTACTGTTGAGATTTAAAAAAATGTTGCAGAATTCTGTCATGTGGAATTATATCTTGTGTCCTGGAATTGTATTTTGTTTCTGTTTTTTTGTCCATCCATCTTCTACCGCTTTTCTGGAGGTCTGGGTCGCGGAGGCAGCAGTTCAAGCAGAGAAGCACAGACTTCCCTCTCCCCAGCCACCTCCTCCAGCTCTTCAGAAAGGATATCAAGGAGTTTTCAGACCAACTGGGAGACGTAGTCTCTCCAGTGAATCCTGGGTCTGCCCCGGGGTATCCTCCCAGTGGGACGTGCCCAAAACACCTCAAGTGGGGGGCGTCCAGGAGGCATCCTGATCAGATACCCAAACCACGTCAACTGGCTCCTTTCAATGTGAAAGCAGGATTAATGTTGTTATAATGACCAATACAGATTTCCTTCAAAAAGTGGAAATGAGGGATTCTGTTGAAACCAAGCCACAGTCAAGTAGACCAACAAAAATTTCAGCCACAACTGCCAGGAAAATTGTTCAGGATGCAAATAAAAACCCTCAAATAACTTCAGCCGACATACAGGACTCTCTGAGAAAAGTGGTGTGGCTGTTTCAAGATGCACAATAAGGAGGCACTTCAAGAAAAATGGGCTGCATGGTTGAGTAGCCAGAAGAAAGCCATTACTGCACCAGTGTCACAAAGCAGCCCACTTACAATATACCAAACAGCACAGAGACAAGCCTCAAATCTTCTGGAACAAAGTTATTTGGAGTGATGAGACCAAAATTGAACTTTTTGCCCACAACCATAAATGCTACATGTATAGGCCTTTTCCACTAGTATCGCTTTGGCCTTACTTACTTCTACTCTACTCGCTTTCTCACCCTTTCCACTGTACCCAGCACGGTTTAACCGACACTATTTTTGTGCCCGTTTGAGGGCAGGGTACAACCGAGCTGAAGCGAGCCGAGATGTGACGTCAACAGACTGCGAGCCGCTGATTAGTCAGGGCGTAACGTCACGAAAGCGCCCGTCTTCAGTGGAATCTTTACGACCGCCATTTGCAATCTTTCATGGACTAACTCGGTCACGGAGTAAATACGATATTAATACAGACAGCGTTGTAGGTTTTGCGGAAATCTACACCGTGGTCCAACGAAGAGGTGCGGGGTTTTCCCTGCTTGGTGGCAGATACACAGTGAGAGGAGTGCTCCGGACCGATACAGATGGCAGCCCAGCATAAAACCGGACTAAGGACAAGCTGAAGACGAACATGAGAGAACCATCGATGGTGAGTGATTTGTAATAATGTGCATCTGTTCGCTTATTTATCCTGTTGGTGGTAAGGTCACTTTTTTTGAGCAATACAGCGCCGTCCTGTGCTGGCTAACAAGTGTTAGCTAGTAGCTAGCTAGTACCAACTGCTGATTCGTGCTTGTTTTCTCCTAAGTATTCGCTTGTGAGAGCAAAACGATGAAATATGTTAATCCTGGTTAAAGTCCTGGTTTTTGTACATGCTGCACTTTGGTGCTGCGCATTAAATTGTGTGCAATTTAATGCTAGAATGTGTTTCCACATGCCAGGGGTTAGCCTCCCTGTTTATAGTGGATACTGGTGAAATGGACCACAGGAGCTGAAATCTCACCAATATAAAAGTGCTTTTTCAAACCAGTGATTTATAAAGTCATTCATATAATTTCCTAAAGCGTCAGAATAGACCCACACACCTATTCTGTGGATTTTCCATAAAAGGTGCTGGAACAGTATTGTGCTGTTCCACCATAAATCCCTGGATTTATAATGTTCTTTTACCTGTACAGAGTGGCTCCTGAGGTGCTTGTCAGGGAAACGAAGCATTTTTGTCACATCCCACCACTGACTTTCACAAGTGTATTTCCCTAATACAGGTACATCTCCAAAAATTAGAATGTCATGAAAAAATTCAATATTTTTTGACACTCATTTCAGAAAGAGAAATCCATATATTATATCGATTCATTACACAGACAGTGATATATTTCAAGCATTTATTTATTTTTAATTTGGATGATTATGTCTTACAGCCCCTGAAAACCCCAAATTCAATTTGGCAAAAAATTAGAATATTACATAAACTTTAAAAAAATAGTTTTTAAATAGAAATGTTAGCCGCTGAGGTGTTGGTTAATATGGGCTGTAGCCATAATCATCAATATTAAAATAAACACTTTCAATATCTCACTGTCCCTGTAATGAATCTATATATGGGTTTCACTTTCTGAAATGAGTGACAAAAATATTGAACTTTTTCATGATATTCTAATTTTTGAGATGTGCCTGTATAAGTGTTGAACTTGCTTGAAACTAACCACCATCCATTTCTGTCGTTTGTCTAGGCAGAAGGAAAGCAGCCGCTCCACAACGACCTCGCCACTGTGGAAAGTACTGAAATCCTTTGCTTTTATAGGTAAAGTGTCAAAACCAAAGTAGCACAATTTCCACTCAATATAAAAGGGACTGAACTGAGATTTATTTGATTGTGTGAGTATTAATTACAGAATAATTGAAAAAGAATGGCACATCAACTGTAAAATAAACCACTTGTTAATGTATTTATTTTTTTGTCAGATCACTTGTGTGATCCTTTGTGGGTTATGTTCATAACTGTATCTTTTGGGGAATGGCAGTTGTTCAGTCATCAATATAATTTACTTTATATGTGTAGTTTATAGTCTATCATCAATAAACTCATGCAGTAACAGGACACATTACAAATATTTGAGACCCATTGTAGTGCTTCCTTTTATATTTTAGCAATGCTAGTACAAAACACCGCCCACACTTGAAGCCAGGGCAAGAAGAGACACTTTTACATTCAAGACAAACTCTTATTGATAAAAAATCCATATTTTGACTGAGCGACTCCATACTCGGTGATGCCTTCATTTAAAATACTATATTCCATTCAAGTGAATGTATTAATTCATTCTGATTGCTGAGGCCACTGTAAAAACTGATGATTTTAAATGTAACGCAGCCCTTGTAAAATCGACTTTACATCAGTGCAGCTACATGAAAATTGTGGTTAAATACAACAACGAAGTACTTTATTGTCACATTGGAATTGGAATCGCTGCTGTTTTGTTTTTCTTTTGAATTCTTGGATGGAATATGGGTGGGCAATATAAGCTGCAGCTTCAGCCATCACCCATTTCAGATAACCTATGTTGAACTGTATAATCAGAGGAGTTATTGTTTAATTCGACCTTATTAGATTTTTTTTCCCCTTTATTATATTATTCTATTTTCTTTTATCCATCCATCCATCCATCTTCTACCGCTTTTCCGGAGGTCCGGGTCGCGGAGGCAGCAGTTCAAGCAGAGAAGCCCAGACTTCCCTCTCCCCAGCCACCTGCTCCAGCTCTTCAGAGGGGATACCAAGGCGTTCCCAGACTAGCTGGGAGACATAGTCTCTCCACCGAGTCCTGGGTCTGCCCCGGGGTCTCCTCCCAGTGGGACGTGCCTGAAACACCTCAAGTGGGAGGCGTCCAGGAGGCATCCTAATCAGATGCCCATACCACCTCAACTGACTCCTTTCAATGTGGAGGAGCAGCGGTTCTACTCTGAGCCTCTCCCGGATGACTGAGCTCCTCACCCTATCTCTGAGGGTGAGTCCAGCAATCCTACGGAGAAAGCTCATTTCAGCCGCTTGTATCCGCGATCTCGTTCTTTCGGTCATTACCCAAAGCTCGTGACCATAGGTGAGAGTAGGAACGTAGATTGACTGGTAAATCGACAGCTTTGCCTTAGAACTAAGCTCCCTCTTCACCACAACAGACCGGTACAACGTCCGCATCACTGCAGATGCTGCTCCAATCCGTCTGTCGATCTCTCGCTCCATTTTCCCCTCACTCGTGAACAAGACCCCAAGATACTTAAACTCCTCCACTTGGGGCAGGAGCCTGTCCCCAACCCGGAGAGGACAATCCACCTTTTTCCGGCTGAGGACCATGGACTCGGACTTGGAGGTGCTGATTCTCATCCCAGCCGCTTCACACTCAGCGGCAAACCGTCCCAGCAAGAGCTGTAGGTCATTGCTGGATGAAGCCAACAGGACAACATCATCTGCAAACAACAGAGATGAGATCCTGTGGTCACCAAGCATGACACCCTCCATTCCCTGGCTGCGCCTAGAAATCCTGTCCATAAAAATTATGAACAGGACCGGTGACAAAGGGCAGCCCTGGCGGAGTCCAACTCTCACTGGGAATGACTCCGACCGAGTGTTGGCAATGCGAACTAAACTCTCACAACGGTCGTACAGAGACCGAATAGCTCGTAACAACAAGCCCGATACCCCATACTCCCGAAGCACCCCCCACAAAAATCCACGAGGGACGCGGTCAAATGCCTTCTCCAAGTCCACAAAACACATGTAAACTGGTTGGGCAAACTCCCACAAACCCTCAACAATTCTCGAGAGGGTAAAGAGCTGGTCCGATGTGCCACGGCCAGGACGAAAACCACATTGCTCCTCCTGAATCTGAGGTTCGACCAACGGCCGGACTCTCCTCTCCAATACCTTGGCATAGACCTTCCCAGGGAGGCTGAGGAGTGTGATCCCTCTAAAGTTGGAGCACACCCTCCGGTCCCCTTTTTTGAAGAGAGGAACCACCACCCCGGTTTGCCATGCCAAAGGCACTGCCCCCGACCTCCACGCAATGTTGCAGAGGCGTGTCAACCATGACAACCCAACAACATCCAGGGCCTTGAGGTACTCGGGGCGAATCTCGTCCACCCCCGGGGCCCGGCCACCAAGGAGATTTTTAACCACCTTGGCGACCTCAGCCCCTGTGATAGGCGAGTCATCCCCCTCGTCCCCAAACCCTGCTTCCTCTGTGGAAGGCGTATCAGTGGGATTGAGGAGATCCTCGAAGTATTCCTTCCACCGCCCGACGATATCCCCAGTTGAAGTCAACAGTGTCCCATCCGCACCATACACAGTGTGGACGGGGAGCTGCTTTCCCCTCCTGAGCCGCCGAACAGTTTGCCAGAATCTCTTTGAAGCCGACCGAAAGTCTTGTTCCATGGCCTCACCGAACTCCTCCCATACCCGGGTTTTTGCTTCAGCAACCACCCGAGCTGCACTCCGCTTGGCCTGCCGGTACACCTCAGCTGCTTCGGGAGTCCCACAAGCCAACCAAGCTTGATAGGACTCCTTCTTCAGCTTAATGGCCCCCCTCACCACTGGTGTCCACCACTTGGTTCGGGGGTTGCCACCACGAGATGCACCGACCACCTTGCGGCCGCAGCTCTGGGCTGCCGCTTCAACAACAGAGGTGGAGAACATGGCCCATTCAGACTCCATGTCTCCAGACTCCCTCGGAATGTGGTTGAAGTTCTTCCGGAGGTGGGAGTTGAAGACCTCCCGGACAGGGGCCTCAGCCAGACGCTCCCAGCACACCCTCACTATACGTTTGGGTCTACCAGGTCTGAATGGCTTCCTCCCCTGCCATCGGATCCAACTCACCACCAGGTGGTGATCAGTTGACAGCTCTGCACCTCTCTTTACTCGGGTGTCCAAGACATACGGTCGCAGGTCTGATGATACGATAACAAAATCGATCATCGACCTGCGGCCTAGGGTGTCCTGGTGCCAGGTGCACATATGGACACCCTTATGCTTGAACATGGTGTTCGTTATAGACAGACTGTGGTTAGCACAGAAGTCCAATAACTGAACACCACTCGGGTTCAGATCGGGCAGGCCGTTCCTCCCAATCACCCCCCTCCAGGTTTCACTGTCGTTGCCCACGTGCGCATTGAAGTCCCCCAGTAGGACAATGGAGTCTCCAGGAGGAGCACCCTCCAGCACCCCAGTCACAGACTCCAAAAAGGGTGGGTACTCTGAAACATCATTTGGTGCATAGGCACAAATGATGGTCAGGACCCGTTTCCCAACCCGAAGGCGCAGGGAAGCAACCCTTTCGTCCACCGGGGAAAACTCCAATATAGAGGCAGCAAGGTGGGGCGATACAAGAATACCTACCCCTGCTCGTCGCCTCTCGCCCGGGGCAACTCCAGAAAAGGCCAAGCTCCAGCCCCTCTCCAGGAGACTGGTTCCGGAACCGGAGCTGTGTGTTGAGGTGAGGCCAACTATATCTAGCCGGTATCGCTCAATCTCGTACACCAGCTCAGGCTCCTTCCCCACCAGAGAGGTGACATTCCACGTACCAAAAGCCAGTTTAGAAAGCTTGGGATCAGTCCGCCAAGGTCTCCGCCTTTGACTGCCACCTAATCCACATAGCACCGGACTTCCATGATCCCTCCTGCAGGTGGTGAACCTACTGGAGGGCGGACCCATGTAACTCCTTCGGGCTGAGCCCGGCCGGGTCCCATGGGTGGAAACCCGGCCACCAGACGCTAGCCTTCGAGCCCCTCCCCCAGGCCTGGCTCCAGGGTGGGGCCCCGGTAACCCCATACCGGGCGGGGTACACTGAATCCTTGATATACAATTTATCATGAGAGTCTGTTGGATCGTTCTTCGTCTGGCCCTTCACCCAGGACCAGTTTGTCTTGGGAGACCCTATCAGAGGCAAATTGCCCCGGACAACATAGCTCCTGGGATCACTGGGGCACGCAAACCCCCCCACCACGATAAGGTGACGATCCATGAGGGGGTATTTTCTTTTAATCTATCCGAAATAAAGATTCATTCATTCACATTCCACCACTGGCTTTTAGCAACAAGTGTATTTCCCAAATATGTTTTAAACTTCCTTTATTTAACCACCACCCATTTCTGTCTTTTGTCTAGGCAAGAGGTAAACGATCGATCCACCCCAAACTGGACCTTGCATCACTATTTACAGAGATGCAGGCCTAAGATCTGCTGATCTGAGACCAGTGTGAGCTGCACATCCCAGCTGCTGAGTGACCCAGTCTTACAGTTTGAGTTTTGCACATTCTGAGTAATCTGGAATTTGCTGCTGATTGTAATAAACAATTTAGTGACTTATGTGTTTGCATCATGATTTCTATTTTTGTCTGTTAATACACTGGTGGGAAAAGAGTCAATAGTACAAACCATTAATGGGTGACCTTGAAAATAATGGCTCATTTTTAAGAAAAGTAACCAAAACAATTATTTTATTAACTGAAGACTGTATTGTTGGAATGTGCCACCGCAGAAGACCCTGCATACTTTAGTGACAGTACCAGTATATGTAGGAATTCTGGGTCATATTAGCATCTGCTCTTCATCATAATGGGTTTGGGCAGGGCTGTCCAATCATGTGCCATGGAGGGTCAAGACCCTACAGACTTTAACTCCAACCAGTGTCTTCAACAGCAGACTCCACTGAACTTCTTCCACTGACTGCAGATCAGTGAGAACACCTGCTGAAGAGACTGGGTAGAAGAGAACCTGCAGGGTCTTGGCCCTCCATGACACATGATTGGACACCTGTGGGTTAGAGTTTAATGGGATTTAACATTTTAACAAACTGCTTTATGGTTCATAATCCTGTTGACAGACTTACACCAAACCAAAAGTGATTTCTCAAACAGCTGGATTGTTCTTAGACAGCTTTTCCAATCTGTCAGTATTAAATTTATGTCACATGGTGGTAACCTTCACATATAAAAAAGAGACATCTGCAAAAACTTCAGAGGTTTATTGTCAGTGCAATACTACATGAATGCATGTATAGTACATTGCTGATGCAGAGAATATATATTTCTACAGTATATGTATCTAGTAAATCAAGCATTTTCCATGTAACCTTGTGACTGCATTATTTTAATTGCTTTTAATCCTAGATCAAGTTTGTTTTGGCCTAAAATGCATCATAACTGTCAAATATATCTTATTATACCTAACTCAGTACTGTTTACTTTTTGAATATATATTCTGTGGCTAATATAGTTGTTAACATGGTGATCAAGTTGTGGCAGCTGATCATTTTTTGCTATGACACCATCTCAGACTCAGTGCAGCTGGAGCAGGTACGTCCATGATGTCTCAACAGTCTCTCCATGATTTTCCCGCAGATCAGAGCAATTTTTTTTCCCACAATATTTTTATTGAACCTTTTTTTTTTTTTTTACAAACATAGCACACACAGTCAGACACTAACACAAAAGTAATTTAAAAACTAAAAAGAACAATAACAAAAAAAGGGTAATAAAAACAACAACAACCATTAACAAAAACAAGTCAACAACAATGCTCCTCTGTTTAGTCTAGGTAATCTATTACATAAGAATACATAATATACATTCACCATTTTGGAATTTGCAAGGTCCACACATATCATTCACCTTCTTCTTCAGAAGTTATGTTTAATTTCTTTACATAATCAATGAAAGGTCTCCATATATTCTCAAACACATTTTCCTTTGATTTCAGTATATATAGTATATATGGACTGCACGGTGGCGCAGTGGTTTAGCACTGTGGCAGCACAGTTTTACCCTCGGCCGGGGGATCGCGGGGATCATGAGATCGTGGGTTCGATCCCAGCCCCCGACCAACAGTGAGCTGTGTGGAGTTTGCATGTTCTCCCCGTGTTGCGCGGGTTTACTCCGGGATTTCTCCGGTTTCCTCCCGCACACCAAAAACATGTAGGTTTAGGGCGCTCGCGTACGCAGCGACCAGCAGCCGGTGGCTTGTCACCAGACTGCAAACCAAATCTACCTACGGGTACAAATAAGTAACAAAAAAAAAAAAAATATATGTTATTCTTTCTAGTGGAAGGTTGGTAACATCTGTCTTAACCACTGAGTCACATCTGGTCTATGAGTTTTTCCACAGTAACGCAATACATTTTTTGGCATTAAGCAAACTGAGGTCTATGAATGTTCTTTCACTCTTATTAAAGTTATGTTTTTCTGGACACAGACCCAACAAAAACAGTTTAGGGTTCAATGTGATTTGTTCTGAAATTATTTTTTTTCAATTGTTAACCTCACCTCTTCCCAAAACATTCTGATTTTTCTACATTCCCATAAACAGTGAAATAGGGTTCCTTTACTTAGATCAGAGCAATTTTTTGCACAGGAAATAAATCAGACATTCTTAAGCTCTACAACCACTGATCATTTGTGAAGCTGTGCTGACATCAGTGACAGGCTGTGCTGAACGCCAGACTGACAGTTTGAAGTGGTAATTTTCCCACAACAGAGCCATCTGAAACACACACAGCGTACATATTTTAGTACCTAACAGCGATAACTTGCAGAGATTACAGTGTAGTACGACGTACTTATAGCAAACTAGCATTAGCAACATTAGCTTATCGTCATATATGACCTAGTTTGTATCCTCACGTCTTCAGCTCTCCCAGAAGCTGCAGAATTATTCCAGAGTGTTTCGTCTCACTGCCTGTACCCTTGTCTGGCGGTCCTTTTTGGCATTTACGGTGAAAAAAGCCACAGACCAAGGAGTCGCCTTGTAGAGCCGCCATGTTATGTTTTGCTTGGGTCGCGTGTTTTACGTCACGGGAGTGTGGCGCCGCCTTGCTGTAAAAAAAAATCCCGCCCACCACAGCTTAACCCCGCTTTACCCGGCTGCTATGGAGACACAACCGCGGCCAAACCGAGTAGTAACGAAACGAAACGAGGCGAGTTGAACTGGGCTAGTGGAAAAACGGCATTAGAGAGGAGTCAACAAAGCCTATGATGAAAAGTACACCATCCCTACTGTGAAACACGGAGGTGGATGGCTGATGTTTTGGGTATGTGTGAGTTACAAAGGCACAGGGCACTTGGTCAAAATTGATGGCAAGATGAATGCAGCATCTTATCAGAAAGTACTGGAAGAAAATTTGCACTCATCAGCCTGGAAGCTGTGCATGGGACACATTTGAACATTCCAACATGACAATGATCCAAAACACAAGGCCAAGTCAACCTGTCGTTGGCTACAGCCAACGACAGAGTATCATGCTGTGTTTTGGACATATTGTCTAATCTTATGTGTATGTTGATTATTATACTTTTGCATGTTTATACTTTTGTTGTTGATAGTTACAGTATGATTATTTGGAGTGCAGTGTTTTCTTGTTTCTTTTTATACTTATATGCATGCTTTTGAATGATTGAACACAGCTGGACACAATTAGTGGGGAACTCAAGCATTGACTGACAGCCTGAACCAACCGCTACAGGATGCAACTTTGACACAACTGCTTCATGAGCGACACAGTGTTACGACACATCTAATAAAGACTGCCATCTTGTGGCTTACTTTCAGAACTGAATTTGAGTTGAAAAATTGAAAAAAGCCACTACTCTATATCACAGGTTGCACTGCACTTTTTATGTCATTTTCTCAGACAGCCTTGTAAAAATTCTGTTATCTATCATTTTAATTGACTTTAATTACATCACCCTCCATGTAATCTGTCAAATGATTGACAGCTTTCAGAATTTGTAGTCATTGCTGGAAAAACTCTGGAAATACAGTTTTTAAGTGAACAAAACCTGACTTTATAGATAGATAGATAGTATGCAGGGTTTGATATTAACACCGGCCAATGGCTGGTGAATTTCAGCAGTGGCCGGTAAGATATCTACAAGCTCGACACCGCCCACTTAGCACTGATTCCGTCCATTTTCCATCTTCTTCCGCTTAGTCCTTTTCAGGTCACTTCACATTCCAATTAACAAGAAAAAAGGGATATATTAAAAGAGAGAGAGTAAAGCGCACAACAATTCTTATAGTCTTTTTTTTATTATAGTAATAGGAGCTGCCCAATGTCTCTTGCAATTTTTTTTGCATCATGAGCAGTGCATTGTGCGCCGTTTCAGCACACCCACAGTCACGTGACTGTAGCGATAACATCTGCAATGCCCAGCCCTCTCAAATTTCTCACCAGGTCTCACATCACATGACGTGACAACGAGGCCTCGTTCGCTAGGATCACGTGACTGTGGGCAGCCTGACACAGTGCTCGACACTCTGCTTGCGACTCTTCCGTGTTATATTGCTCCAGTCAGTCTGGAGTGGGCGGTGTTGAGCGTAACATCACTAGTTTGCAGTAGCTTCTGGACAGTCCCAGTGTGATGGGGTCAGAAGTGTATTGGAGGCCTTGGGTGCTCACCAAAGCTGTGAATTTTTTTAAATCCAATTCACTAATTGTTGTTAGAGGTTTGAGTAGAACTGACCCCTTTGTGTGAAGAATAGACTGCTGGCCACTTTCCTTTCTTCTAGGTGTGGGTGAGGAAGACTGCTGGATGTGTGGGCCTGTTTGGTGGGGTCTCAGTTGAGGATATTGAAGGACAAGGCCTGGAGTGTGATGGCGAGCCTCTGGGACTGATAAGAACATTTCAATGACTTTTGCCTTTTTAAAGGCTGCCTCATTTTTAAGGTCACATTTGCACTATTTGTGATTTTTATCTTATTTTGCCTTGTGCAATAAATGTTTGTGCTTGCAACTTTGGTGTCTGATGGTTACTAAGTGCTGCTCACCCTTGTAGTAGGAACCTAAAAGGGATTTGTTTTATTGGAGGTTAATAAGAGAATTAATTAATTCTGTTCCACTAATCGGGTAACCTCCATACTTCACATAAAGGCAGCAATACACTGTATTAAGAACTATGGTATGTAAACTTTTGATCAGGGTCATTTGGGTAGTTTCTATTGTCATTATGATTTAAAAAGAGCAAACAATTGTTTGATAATAAATGGCTTCACCCAACCACTAACTATGAGTGAAAGAAAAGTTTTTGTGTTCTCATTCAAATTCTCTGAAAAATGGCCAGAAAAATCACAAATTCCGCCAGGGTATGTAAACTTGTGAGCACAACTGTAAATCCCTAATCTCAAGCCTATAGAAAATCTGTGGGCAGAGCTGAAAAGACGTGTGTGAGCAAGGCGGCCTACAAACCTGACTCAGTTACACCAGTTTTGTCAGGAGGAATGAGGCAAAATTCCAGCAAACTATTGTGAGAAGCTTGTGGAAGGATACCCAAAACCTTTGCCCTAAGTCATACAATTTAAAGGCAATGCTTCAAAATACTAAGGAAATGTACATGTACTATATGTAAATTTCTGACTTCCAAGAAAGTAATAAAAAAATTCTCAATATATACTGTATATATATAAAAATTTGTCATGACTCCCCTTGGGCTTTTATGTAGCACACGGAGAGGGGAGAAATAATGAGGATTTATGCGCTGACAACACATTTATTAACTGACAACACATTTATTAACATAGACAAGACAGACAGTTCCCAAAAAGGTGAAGATTTACAAAAATGTAAAGAAACATTTACGGTTGGGGTTCGGGGGGCAGCATCGCCCCACGAATGCAGGTGGAGAGACGTGAAGCCACGCTGGTGTCCCACAGCCGGAATCGCTGTGAGGACGCAAGGGAACCACGGCAAACGCAGAGTGGCTACATGTCGTTATAGAGCAGACAGCAAACTACTCACTGACAATGCAATGCAATACAATACACAACACTGACAATTCAATGACCCAGCAATGCGTGACTGGCAAAAGGCTGCTTAAGTACACGCATTGCTGGTGATGGTGAAATTGCGAGCACCTGGGCGAGGAGCGGGGAGATGGTAAACGGGAATGGGAACAGCTGATGGTAATGAGAGAGGAGGCGTGGTCGGACCAGCAGACTGTCAGCCAGTGCTCACAGAAGAGTGAGCCAGAGAGAGCTGCCTCACAGCTGCCGGCCAGAGAGCAGTGACACAGGATAGGGAAGCACACTGAAATACATAATTAACACATATACAGCGGCACCTAAACCCATAGGGAGGTCAGGACCGAGCTGGGGAAACCAAGCCGGCTCGGCTCCTGACAAAATTAGCAAATAGAAATAATTTTGGTAATCCTAACTGACCTAAAACAGTAATTGTTTAGTCTGATTTAATGCCAGACAGTGATGGAAAAAAAAAGTTTATGTCTTTTTATACAGTGTATGTAAATATCTGGTTTTAACTGTATATGCTCAAAATTGTCATAGGCATAATGTCTGTCAGTGAATTCACATCATATTTAAAACAAATTAGACTACAGTTATCTCTTTTTAGGTAAAGTGTGCCAGGATTGTTGATAGGAGGATTGATCTTGTTGGGGGGGGGGGGGGACAAAACAATATCAGGGACTAGCCCTTACACACATTACATGATATTAGTCCATTCAGTACCTGATTAGAACATAATTACTTGCTTCTTGTGAAATTAGACTGGTTTTAATTTAGCTATGGTTGAATAATTTGTTTATATAAGTATGGAAAGTTTCATGAGAAACCAGAAATATTAGTTCTATTTTCTGTGACAGAATGTAAAGTTTCTAAATTCAGATAAGTGTCTTATCAAAGAGGGTAGAATAAAATTATTATGTTTAGTATTAGGATAATAAAACATATTTTCAAAAAAGATTAGAAAATATTTAAAATTAATATTCATTCATCTTCAACCGCTTAATACTTTTCAGGTCACAGGGGGGCTGGAGCCTATCCCAGCATCTTTGGGCGAGAGGCAGAGCACGTCCTGGACAGTTTGCCAGTCCTCTGCAGGGCCAACACAGAGAGACAGACAACCATTCACTCTCACATTCATAATTAAGGACAATTTAGATTCCCCCGTAGATGCCAATTAACCTAATGTGCATGTTTTTTTGGCCTGTGGGAGGAAACTGAAGTACCTGAGAAAACCCACACAGACACAAGGTGAACGTGGAAACGCCACACAGAAGGGCCACCAATAGCCAGGGGGTGGGATCAGTCCCACGGCGCTCTTGCTATGACGCCACAGTGCTAATCACCGTGCCACCGAGCTGCAGTGGTTAGCATTATAATTCAATCAGAAATAACCACATAATAACTGGAATCAACAATGATGAAAGATTGAGCTGGAAAAATTATATTTCATTTCGTCTCTAATTGTCAGGGTCTAAACATGGTCTGGAGACCATACTCACCCTTTAAATGGTAAATTGTAAAGGGCATTCACTTATATAGTGCTTTTTCTCATCTTGAGATGACCAAAGCACTTTACAGATCTTGCTATCCATCGAATCACACACATATTCACACAATGACGATTATTTAAGTTCATTTTTGTTATTTTCTGTGCTTATTATTATTATTATTATTATTATTATTATTATTATTTTGTTCACGAGTGAGGGGAAAATGGAGCGAGAGATCGACAGACGGATTGGAGCAGCATCTGCAGTGATGCGGATGTTGTACCGGTCTGTTGTGGTGAAGAGGGAGCTTAGTTCTAAGGCAAAGCTGTCGATTTACCAGTCAATCTACGTTCCTACTCTCACCTATGGTCACGAGCTTTGGGTAATGACCGAAAGAACGAGATCGCGGATACAAGCGGCTGAAATGAGCTTTCTCCGTAGGATTGCTGGACTCACCCTCAGAGGTGAGGAGCTCAGTCATCCGGGAGAGGCTCAGAGTAGAACCGCTGCTCCTCCACATTGAAAGGAGTCAGTTGAGGTGGTATGGGCATCTGATTAGGATGCCTCCTGGACGCCTCCCACTTGAGGTGTTTCAGGTACGTCCCACTGGGAGGAGACCCTGGGGCAGACCCAGGACTCGGTGGAGAGACTATGTCTCCCAGCTGGTCTGGGAACGCCTTGGTATCCCCTCTGAAGAGCTGGAGCAGGTGGCTGGGGAGAGGGAAGTCTGGGCTTCTCTGCTTGAACTACTGCCTCCGCGACCCGGACCTCTGGAAAAGCGGTAGAAGATGGATGGATGGATATTATTATTTTCTGTGCTTATTCTTATAATGCAAAGCCTGGTTGGCTTTGTATTATTTATCCCTGTCATGTCTTTAGTTCTGATCTTCATTATATGTGATCATTATTCCTGCCTCAGTATTGTCATTCTGTTTATTATTATCTTGGTTCTTGTTGCAATTTTGTCTATTGTCATCATGGCTCTGTCATAAGTATTGTCTGAGTTATGTCTCCCCTGGGCCTGGCTGCACGGTGGCGCAGTGGTTAGCACTGCGGCAGCACAGTTTACCCTTGGCCGGGGGATTGTGGGGATCGTGGGATCGTGGGTTCGATCCCAGCCCCCGACCAACAGTGATCTGTGTGGAGTTTGCATGTTCTCCCCGTGTTGCGTGGGTTTACTCCGGGATTTCTCCGGTTTCCTCCCACATGCCAAAAACATGCATGTTAGGTTAATTGGCTGTTCTAAATTGTCCCTAGATATCTGTTTCCTATAGGCCCTTAGAATAGAGGGTTAGTATTAATGAAAGCGCTTTGAGTGGTCTTTGTGACTAGAAAAGCGCTATATAAGTGCAGGTTAGTTAGTTAGTTAGTATTCATGTCTCGTGTTTACCTTTTGTCTCAGTCCCTCATGCTTTCCGGACCTGTTGCCATGCCCTGATGTCTGATTGCCCCTGAATGTTCCCACCTGTTCTGTGTTGTCTTGATTACCTCCCTGTCTGCATATATACATCTCAGTCTGTGTCCTGTGCGGTGACCTTGAGTCATGTTGGCATCTAACCCACACTTCTGCCTTGCTTGTTTATTCCTAGCCTGTTCTGTGTAATCTAAGCCTGTATTTTACCTGCTGAGTCTCACTTGTGTTTTTTGTTTCAGCCCCGGCGCTGCTTTATTTTCTGTTTGTGAATAAATTATGGTTTATCAAATTTGCCTCAAATGTGGGTCCTCCTGTTCGTTGCCCCAGAGGGGCAACTCTAACACTAATAAAATATTTTGATGCACTGGTATCATTCAAATTTCTCCTTCCCATGCCTTGTAAAGCGCGTTATGTAATAGTGTATAATGTACCACACTTTTCAGCAACTGTCTCCCAATCAGCCTGCAATTTTAATGCAAGACAATGCCTGCTGTCGCACTGCAAAGCAGGTTAAATAGTTCACTGAATTGAACAATATAGAAACAATGAAATGGCCAGACCAGAGTCCAAATTTAAACCCCATAGAGAATCTCTGGAAAATCCTTCTTGACAAAGTAATGACTAAGAAACCCACTTAGAAACCCACTACAGTTACTGAACTGTGGAAGAGACTGCAAGAAGAATGGACCAAGATCAAACCAGAGCAGTGTGAGAAACTAGTGATGTCCTGAGGGCACAGCTGTGCTGAAGTCATTCAAAGCAAGGGCCTCTAATAATGGATTGCATTTATATAGCACCTTTCAAGATACCCAAAGCGCTTTACAATGAGCCCATTATTCATTCATTCCACAGACAGACAATGGTTGTGGTAAGCTACTGCTGTAGCCACAGCTGCCGTGGGGCAGACTGACAGAAATGTGTCTGCTAATCTGCACCACCAGCCTCTCCGACCACTACCAAACATTTATACATATTAATACCCAGTGTCATGGACACTGAAGGCAAGGTGGGTAAAGTGTCTTGCCCAGGGATACAACGACGGGATGGTTGGGGAGAGTGGGATTCAAACCACCAACCCTCTGGTTATTGGATGACCTGCTCTACCTCCTGAGCCACTGCTGCCCCAAACATTTCCCTTCTCTGTTCCATTTTTGCTGAGCACAAAGCTGGACAGCAGGAAGTTCCATTTTTATATGGTCTTTTGGCATGACCCGGCCTGGACTTAAACCCCGACCTCACAGCTGTGGGGCGGATGCGCTATCTCTTGGCCACCACTCCACACTTCCTATTAATTTTTGAATCCTATAGCCCTAAAAAAAACCCCATTGTTAATCTTCTCATCTGACACAGTGGTCACTATTCTCTGATTTTGCTCATTGTTTTTTTTTTTTTTTTAACAAAATAAATGTTTGTGTTGAAGTACCTTAGTTATTTAGAAATAAACATGCTAGTGGTACAGCCACAGTTGACATTTTGTCAAATTATGAGCTATGAACAATAACATATGTTAGAATAAATGAAGCATTAATACACTGTTCTCTAATTTTGATCTCCACTGTATATTATAATCCTCATTTGGAGATCAGGTGATCATACCAATGGTGCTGCAGCACCAGTCTTCTCCATAACATGGTTCTTTTGCATTTAAAGTGACTTTTGAGGTTAACAGACTATACTATATAATTATTTTTTCACTTCTCTTATAACGTGTTGAAGTTTAATGTTTATTTGAAAGGGACATTACATACTAATGAACATTAATACAAATGTAAGTATTCCAGATTTAACAGTACTGCTAATTTGCATCTGTAGTTTCCCGGTGGGTCACAAAAACACACAAACAAACAATCATACATGAGAAGAACAACTGCAGTGAAACTGTACAAAGTGGATATGCTAATGTGCAACAGTTAAGGTGCTACAAAACAAAACATTCAAATGTCACACGCGTGAAGTGCTGTGCATGCGTACACACACATGCACCCAAGCACCTCACAGCAACAACAAACAGCAACAAGCAAGAGGCCGGGCATATGTGTGTGACGCACAGGCACATATATATATGCGTATGCTGTAGAGAAACCATTAGTTATGGGTACAGTTTTGGTTGTTTAAAAGCCAGTTTTTACAATGCATAATTTTTACAATATAGTCAGTTTCTACTTTGGAAAAGTTTCTCTTTTTGCCATCTCCTGTTCCTCTGTATCGTAAATTCTGGGGGCGAGACGTGGGTGTGGAATTCAAATGACACTGAGATTCATCTGTCAGATTGATCAGTGGGTGAACGATTGTAGGATGAGATTGACCTGATAAGCACGGTTTCATAAATACCACCTAGACCTTTTTGCGTGATTATATTTATACCCAAATGTGCAGTGATTTCTACGCACTTTTGATGAAAGAGGGCAATTGAACTTTGTTTTTTTTTTCCCTCTAAGAGTGTATTAAAGAATATATCACTTGTCTTTAACACTCCTCCTCCTGAATACATACACTAATGCAAAAATACTTTAATAAGAATCTGTATTTGTTTAAATGATTATTTTCATCTTTGTTTACCTTTCAGTAGCATTTGTTTTTAAAGTTATCATTTTTCCCTTAGGAGCTTTTTTTTAATTTTTTTTTTTTTTTAAATTTCAGTGCACATTTATTTTCACTCTTTTCCTGTTGCTCTCTGAGTATTTTGTGTGTAAAAATAAATGAACTGAAACTACATATCTATCTATAAAATCGAGACATTACTGTCTGTGTGTCTGTATGTCTCTATATCTGTGTGTGTTGTGTGTGTGTGTGATCTCAGCTATCTCTCAACCCGTTCGTCACACTGACCTAAGATTTTAAACGTGCTTTGCTGAAGCTATGAGGGTGTGCATCCCTGAATATGGAGTCACTCAGTCAAAATATGTAATTTTTATCAATAAAAGTTTAGCCGCCACTGTGTGACCACTCTATTTCTTCATCCCCTGGCTTCAAGAAGTGTGGGCGGGGTTTTGGATTGACTCTGTGCCCATTGGAGAATATGCCGCATCACGGCCATGCTGATTCGACAATACGCGGCATCACGACGATGCTGATTGGATAACACAGTCAGTCACCACAACGCTTAGCAAACAAAGATTTTGCTGGTGAGGTGTGCATCCACGAGTATGGAACCGCTCAGTCAAAATACAGACCATAAAGTTGTGGCGGTCTAATGGATATATTCGCCATACAGATGACATCACTGCCACATGGTAAAGCAGCAGCTGAGACTCCCGTTAACCGGCCAACACCAGTGTCCCACCGTGTGCGCCATGAACGTTCGGGTGGGGGGGGGGCTCAGCCTGCCTGGTCGCAGGCGGAGGTGGAGCGCACTGACCAGATCGACTGCATATTACATGCGGACACGTACTTTGACTAAACATCAACAAGACGCAACAATGTCTAAATAGCATAATAAATCATTTTGATTTAAATATTTACAGACAAATGGGCAACACTGATGTAAAACTTGCAGCCAAATGGGTCATTCTACTCTGTGTGTGTGTGTGTGTGTGTGTGTGTGTGTGTGTGTGCGTGAGCAACAGGGAGTGAGAGAGAGATGCACTGGTCTCAAATATTTGCAAACGTGTCCTGTTATAGTACTGCATGACTTTATTGATGATAGACTATAAACTACACATACTGTATAAACTAAATTATAATCGTGGCTGAACAACTCCCATTCCCCAGAGTGCAACATTCAACATTTATGAATATAACTGCACGGGGCTGCACGGTGGCGCAGTGGTTACGACTGTGGCAGCACAGTTTTACCCTCGGCCGGGGGAGCGCGGGGATCGTGTGTTCGATCCCAGCCACCGACCAACAGTGATCTGTGTGGAGTTTGCATGTTCTCCCCGTGTTGCGGGGGTTTACTCTGGGATTTCTCCAGTTTCCTCCCACACGCCAAAAACATGCAGGTTAGGGATACGGGGAGCTTGCGCACGCAGCGACCGGCAGCTGGTGGCTTGTCACCAGACTGCAAAACAAATCTACCTACGGGTACAAATAAGTAACAAAAAAAAAAAAAAAACTCTTAAAAGATCACACAATTAAGTGATCTTTGGAGTTTGGAATCAAGATGGCGGCGCGCGGTTGTGCAGCAGCTCTTTGCTCCCTATTTTTGTGTGTATGTATGCTGTTTTTGGATATTGGACCGTGTGAAGCTGGATTTGTGTACAGTCATACAGCAGTTTTCGAGAACACACAAAACATACCGGAGGCTATCTGTCGACCAGCGGGATCACCATGGATTGTTGTCGGTCCTGGGAAGCGATGCTGAAGGAGGAGGGAGAGAAAGAAAAAGCGGGGATGCCGGTCGGGCCTGCTAGCGAGGCTTAAGAGACAGCCGCATAGACCTCCGCTACCCAGGATTTTTCTCTCCAATGCAGAAGCATCGTCCACAAGATGGATGATTTAGAGCAGGGGTGTCCAACCATGTGCCATGGAGAGCCAAGACCCTGCAGGTTTTCTCTTCTACCCAGTCTCTTCAGCAGGTGTTTTCACTTATCAGCAATCAGTGGGAAGAAGTTCACTGAAATCTGCTGTTGAAGACACTGGTTGGAGGTAAAACCTGCAGGGTCTTGGCTCTCCATGGCACATGGTTGGACACCCCTGATTTAGAGCTACAGCTGGCAACTAATAAAACTGTGAGAGACTGCTGTGTGCTGTTGTTAACGGAAAGCTGGCTCCACCCGCTGATCACCAATGCTGCAGAGCAGCTGCCAGGGCACACACTTCCCAGGGCGCACACTTCACCGTATGGACCGAACGGCAGAATCCGGTAAAAAAAGAGGAGGCGGTCTCTGCATTTTTCTTCACAACACTTGGACTAATCACGGCCGTATTATTAACACTTACTGTTCTCCTGATCTAGAGACAATGTCAGTCTTATGTCGGCCTTTTTATCTTCCAAGAGAGCTGAGCGTTATTATTATAACCCCCGTCTATATTTCTCCTGATGCAAATACTAAAGTGGCCCTTAGTCATTTGTACAGTGTAATAAATAAACAGCAGCAGGCCTATCCCAAGGGTGTTCACATTATAGCTGGTGATTTTAATCATGCATGCTTGAAAACTGTGCTGCCCAATTTCACACAGTATGTGAAATGTGCCACTAGGGGAAAGAATTGTCTTGATCGGGTGTATTCGAACCTGAAGCATGCTTACAGAGCTGTGCCGTGTCCACATCTTGGCCTGTCAGACCATCTATCATTGCTCCTCATCCCAGCATACACCCCCCTCAGGAGAACTGCTAGACCTACTATAAAGAACATCACAACATGGCCTGAGGGAGCTCTTTCTCAGCTGCAGGACTGTTTTTCAAACACTCTATGGGATTTATTCAAGAATGAGGATCTGGAAATGTACACACAGACTGTATTACACTACATCACCTACTGTATCAATCAGGTGACTGTGGAAAAACGCATCAGGGTTTTTCCTAACCAGAAGCCTTGGATGACAAAAGAAGTCCAGGCACTCATCAGAGCTCGTGATACAGCCTTCAGGTCAGGGGATACAGATCTGTATAGCACCGCCCGGGCTAATCTGAAGAAAGGCATTAAGGAGGCTAAACAGACCTATAAGAAGAAAGTCGAGGACCATTTTTCTGATAATGATTTGAGACGAGTATGGCAAAGCTTTAACCATATCACAAACTATAAGGGCACCAGCATCATTTCCAGTGACATCAGCGCCTCACTGGCAGAACAACTGAACTGCTTTTTCGCACGGTTTGAGGCAAATACACCTCGCCTGGACCCACAGATGTTATTGAATGCCAGCTCTGATGTGCTTATCCTGCAGAATCATGAGGTGAGACAGACACTGAGAGCAGTTCACCCGAGAAAGGCTACTTGTCCTGATGGAGTGCCAGGAAAGGTGCTCAGAGCATGTGCAGATCAGCTATGCTCTGTTTTGACTGACATTTTTAACTTGTCTCTCAAGGCAGCCGTTGTTCCACAGTGTTTAAAATCTGCAGTCATTATTCCTGTACCTAAAAAACATACTATTAGCAGTCTGAATGACTATCGACCAGTAGCATTAACACCCATTGTTATGAAGTGCTTTGAGAAAATGGTATTGAAACATCTTTTGCCTAGTCTCCCCTCAGACTTTGATCGGTACCAGTTTACCTACAGGCAGAGCAGATCCACTGAAGATGCTATTGCTATAGCTCTCCACTCGGCATTCAGCCATTTAGAAGACAAGGGGAGCTATGTAAGAATGTTGTTTGTTGACTATAGCTCGGCATTTAATACAATTATTCCCAACATTCTCATCACCAAATTGCTTCAGCTTGGTCTGCCTACTCACACTTACAGCTGGATTAAGGACTTCCTAACAAACAGAACACAGACTGTTAGACTCGGACCCCATTCCTCCTCTACAGTTATGCTTAACACAAGCTCGCCACAGGGCTGTGTGTTGAGCCCCACTTTGTATTCATTGTTCACATATGACTGCATACCTGTTCATCCCACAAACATTATAGTGAAGTTTGCAGATGACACAACAGTAGTGGGGCTCATATCAGGAGGAGATGAGTCCGCATACAGAGATGAGGTCCAGAAACTGGTGAGATGGTGCTCAGATAATAATCTGCTATTGAATACAAAAAAAACAAACAAAAGAACTCATTATTGATTTTAGGAAGCATAGCAGTGAGCCGCCTCCTCTATATATAGGCAAGGAGCGTGTGGAGAGGGTGGAGGCTTTTAAGTTTCTGGGTGTTCATATTTCTCACAACCTTACCTGGGCAGTTAACACCATAGCTACAATAAAAAAGGCTCAACAACGTCTACACTTTCTGAGGCTCCTCAAGAAGAATGGCCTGAATGCACAGTTACTGGTTTTATTTTATCCCTCTGCTATTGAGAGCATTTTGTCATATGGCATCACGGTTTGGTATGAGGGCTGTTCAGCCGCAGACCGCAAAGCCTTCCAGAGAGTGATCGAGACTGCGCAAAAAATCACTGGCTGTTCTCTCCCTTCTCTGGAAGAGATTTCCAGGTCTCGGTACCTCAACAGAGCTACTGCCATCATTAAAGACTGCACTCATCTAGGCCATGATTTCTTTCACTTGCTCCTCTCGGGAAAGCGGTACAGATTCCATAAAACCCGGACTACCAGGTTCAATCATAGTTTTTTCCCAGCAGCAGTACGTATTTTGAACGGATTTATGTAACACGTACAGACAGCTGATATTATTTTGTTATTTTAGGTTATTTTGCGGCAATAACCCTGTGTGTATAAGCTGGTCTTTTATATTTATCACTCAGTATGTTTTCATTTTGCTGTGTACATATTGTATTCAACTTTTAGGTAATATTGTTTCAAGCATTATTTATTGCTATAATTATAAGAATGTTAAATACATGAGTGAACTGTGAGTGTGATAGTTTGTTTTTAGAGAGCAGCATCTCAATTTCGTTGCATTGTTTATTAACAATGGAATGACAATAAAGGCACTTTGACTTTGACTTTGATCTGACAAAAAATAAGAAAACACTCCTTAAACAGAGGCTAATATTGGATGTCCCATTCATTTTCAATTATTCTGTAATTAATATTCACACAATCAAATCTCACTTCAGTCTCCTTCATATCTGTCAAAGTCTAACATGTTATTGCCTACATATAGGCTACACCTCTGTATTCCACTTTCAAACACAGCCTACATTTGGGCCTGCAAAGCCTGATTGGGCTACCTGTTTCAGACAGGAATACTTGCTTTCTACTGGCATACACTAGTAGGAAAATAAAGGCAAATCAAATGGAGATTGTGTTGAAGATAAAGACTTTATTGATTAGAATGGAAACTTGCTACACATTTTACATCACTCAAAAGGAATGGACTTTTTGTAGAATTGTAAAAATGCAGTAGAGTATAATGGTGATCAAAGGATCAGACTTAATAGTTGGCCATGGTTTTCTCAAGCCAGTCAGAAAAGATGCAGACCTGTGGATGAAGGCAAAACAAAGCTAGTATAGAGCATCATCAGCATGCATGATGAAATTTAAATGGAGTAGCATCCAGTAACAGCTAATTACCACAAAGCTGCATCAATTGTGTTTAGCTTTACCTTGGCATAGACACCAGGGTGGTCCCTCTGAGCACATCCATAACCCCAGGACACAACACCCTGCAGCTCACCATTGCACACGACGGGGCCACCAGAGTCACCCTGACAACAAAAGGCCGAGGGATGTTTAAACTGTAGTTACTGAAATAATTTTCCCTTCCATCTTGTTTCTTGCACACACAGTTAATGAAATAATTTCATTCATAAATTCTAGATTAGAATTTGAGTTGTTGCATACCTGGCAAGAGTCCTTGCCTCCCTCCAGGTATCCAGCACAGAACATGGATTCATCAATCCTACCAGGATAGGAGTTATTGCAGTCCCTATCAGACAGGATGGGGATGTCCAGGCACTGCAGCTTGTCTGGATCATCAGCTGTAATTAGGAAAAACAAAATGTCATTGATTAATAGGCAAAGGCAAATGTTGGGAAGGTAATTTTGTAAGGTGCTGATATGCAGATGTTACTCACTGGAGCTCATGGTGTTGCCCCATCCAGAGACCCTGCACATGGTGCCAGCGGGAGCACAGCTGCTGGGCAGAGCCACAGGCTTGACGTAAGAGTTGAGGGTGGCAGGCTGGCTCAGCTTGATCAGCATGATGTCATTTGAAATGGTCCTGGAATCATACTCAGGATGGGAAATGACACGGGAGGAGTAGATGAACTGCTCAGTACCATCATTGTACATGATGTGGTGCTCTCCAAGACGCACCTGCACATGACTGAAAGCATTGAAAGATAAAAGATTAGTCCAAAAACTTAGCAAAAATGTACAACAAAGGTGAATCTATGTAGTCCCATGATAGCTAACTCCAACTTCAACCTTCAGGGGGGGAAAAGCATTATATTATGCTTACGACATGGCGCAGTGAGCAGCAGATACAACCCAGTTCTCATTGACCAGAGAGCCACCACAGAAATGGTAGCCAGAGTTCAGAGACACCTGGTGGGGCTCACTGTGAGGTGTGCATTCAAACCCTCCGACGATCTTGTCGTCCTCGGCGACTGAAAACACAATAATAATCAAGAACTCTATTTCTACTCACAGCAGGGATTAACAGCAGTACTGATAATGTCCACTTAGCAAAGAAGAGAATCTGTTAGAATAAAACTTCACACTCACAGACAGCTCCGATGAGCAGAACAAAGACCAGAGACCTCATGGCTGCTGAGTGATCCTGTGATGAGAGGCATGTGGCATGTGGATCCTGGTTTTATATCCACTGCTAGATCTGCCCCACTCTTCAACAATCCTCATTGGTCAATGGCGAACCAATCTGAGCTTTTTGGGTTGATAAACTGTTAACAAAGGAAGTTGGTTATTTCCAAAAGTACATAGAAACTGATATCTTGGTTTACATAATATTTGAATTAGATTAAAAAACTCCAGCAGAGGTAGGTATAGTAACCAGAAATTATATTCATTCATTCATTCATCTTCTTCCGCTTAATCCTTTTTGGGTCGCGGGGGGGCTGAAGCCTATCCCAGCATCTTTGGGCGAGAGGGAGGGTACACCCTGGACAGATCGCCAGTCCATCACAGGGCCAACACAGAGAGACAGACAACCATTCACTCTCACAGTCATACCTAAGGACAATTTAGAATCCCCAGTTTAATGCCAATTAACCTAACTTGCATGTTTTTGGCATGTGGGAGGAAACCGGAGAAATCCCAGAGTAAACCCACGCAGACACGGGGAGAACATGCAAACTCCACACAGATCACTGTTTGTCAGGGGCTGGGATCAAACTCAGGATCCCAGGGCCAAGGGTGAGTTGCTGTGCTGCTGCAGTGCTAACCAGTCCACCGCCGCGCTGCCCGCCAGAAATTACAGACGTGGACAAAATTGTTGGTACCCCTCTGTTAATGAAAGAAAAACCCACAATGGTAACAGAAATAACTTGGATCTGACAAAAGTGGTAATAAATAAAAATTCTATGAAAATTAACCAGTGAAAATCAGACAATGCTTTTGAATTGTGGTTCAACAGAATTATTTTAAAAAACAAACTCATGAAACAGGCCTGGACAAAAATGATGGTACCCCTAGAAAAGACTGAAAATAATGTGACCATAGGGACATGTTCAACCAAGATGTGTCCTCTAATTAACATCACAGGTGTCTACAAACTTGTAATCAGTCAGTTGGCCTATTTAAAGGGTGACAAGTAGTCACTGTGCTGTTTGTTGACATGGTGTGTACCACACTAAACGTGGACCGGAGGAAGCAAAGGAGAGAGTTGTCTCAGGAGATTAGAAAGAAAATTATAGACAAGCATGTTAAAGGTAAAGGCTATAAGACCATCTCCAAGCAGCTTGATGTTCCTATGACTACAGTTGCACATATTATTCAGAAATTTAAGATCCCCGCGACTGTAGCCAACCTCCCTGGAGGTGGCCGCAGGAGGAGATGGATAATACGAATGGTAACAAAAGAGCCCAGAACAACCTCTAAACACATTCATGGTGAACTCCAAGGTCAAGGTACATCAGTGTCAGATCGCACCATCCGTCGTTGTTTGAGCCAAAGTGGACTTCATGGGAGATGACCAAGGAGGACACCACTGTTGAAAAGAAATCATAAAAAAGCCAGACTGGAATTTGCCAAACTACATGTTGACAAGCCACAACGCTTCTGGGAGAGTGTCCTATGGACAGATGAGACAAAACTGGAACTTTTTGGCAAGGCACATCAGCTCTATGTTCACAGACGCAAAAATGAAGCATACCAAGAAAAGAACACTGTCCCTACTGTGAAACATGGAGGAGGTTCTATTATGTTCTGGGGCTGCTTTGCGGCATGTGGCACAGGGTGTCTTGAATCGGTGCAGGGTACAATGAAATCTCAAGACTATCAAGGTATTCTAGAGAGAAATGTGATGCCCAGTGTCAGACAGCTTGGTCTCAGTCACAGGTCATGGGTCTTGCAACAGGATAATGACCCAAAACACACAGCTAAAATCACCCAAGAATGGCTAAGGGTGCGACATTGGACTATTCTATTATGGATAGAGGAGGGATCGAGGAGGGAGGACGCTGGCGCTGCTCTGTTTGCCGCTTCCCCATTCGTGATTCATTCGTAATTTCTTTTTTTTTTAAATTTACAGTTTCTGTGTTTTTTGTTTGTTCGTTTCCCTACATTGCTGGACCTGGATACTACTATTTTTTGTTCATTTTACTGGTGGTGTGGACGCTTATCTGCAAGACGATCTTGGCTGTCAACTTCACCCACCGGGCTGACTCAAGTGCCACTCCGATCACAAACTGTTCTGTTGTCCTGCCATGGTTTGGATTGTCTTCATCTGCCTCTCTACTCTCCATCTCTGGAACATCTATCCGCGACTTGCTGGTGGCCTTGGCCTGTGGGCTAGCAGGCTAGCGGGAAACTGGCTGTTAGCCAGCCAGTTGACGGCTGGCCGACCGCTACCTGTCCGTGCTTTGGCTGTCATCTGTCTGGGACTCCCTGCTAACATCGCTGGGCCATCAGCTAGTTCGCTACCGAGCTTGCTACCGGGTGTCTCGCTACAAGCTGGCGGGTCAACGGCTAACTGGCTGCTGCCTGGTGCTAGCGCTGCTCGGCTAGAAATCAGAGAGGCTGGGAAGCGTCCTTCCATGGTCGACACGTTCTGTCACTTCATCCTGCAACTCTGCCGACTCACTGGTTTTAACGCCTGCAACAAACTCGGACCTCCATCACCCACCTCCAGCACTGGCATAGCCCCAGTTATGGCGCTACGCTACACATTCGCACAACTCCTCCGGCTAAACCACCAAACCTCTCCCTCCTTGGAACTCATTGCCTCACTAAAAAGCTCCAGACTTCTCCTCCGGCCCCGATATAGCCACCAAAGTTCACGCCGCAAGTTTAATTACCACTTCACCACAACAAACTGTATCCCCGTTCTCTGGTCAAATCGCTGCATGGACACCGGCTTCCGCACTTCCGCGTTGTGTCATCACAACAATGTGACGCGTCATCAGAACAACCCCAACGTGAATCCTTTCAATCTCCACCCTATCCCGACTTCTGCACCCGCATTTTCAAAACAAAAGCACCTGAAACTTGCCCTCTTCAACACACGATCCCTTAACAATAAAAGCCTCATTCTAAATGAATTCATCACTGATAATAAACTGGATCTCCTCTGTCTCACTGAAACTTGGCAAAAACCCCTGGATTACATTGCAATTAACCAAACCACCCCTGCTGGATATTCATACCTGGACAACCCACGCCCTGAAGGCCGTGGAGGAGGCATTGCTGCTATTCATCTTCATGACCTCAATCCACGACCTCTCTCCATACCCGCTGTTTCCTCTTTTGAACACCTGACTTTTAAACTCCCCGGCCCAAAACCTCTCCTCATTACAATTATTTACCACCCTCCCAAACCAAATCCATCTTTCTTATCAGATCTTTCAGAACTCATTACAGTACTGTCTGCAACCTCACCATCTGTCCTACTGCTTGGCGATTTCAACCTCCACATTGATTCCCCTGAATGCAAATACGCAAACGATTTTCTGGACTTACTAAAGTGTCTAAACTTCACCCAACACATAACTTTCCCTACCCACAGACGTGGACATGTCCTGGATCTGGTTTGCTCCACTGGTCTCCACATTCACAACATCTCCAGCACTGACCTCACCATCTCGGATCATCTCGCCATCACACTGGGCATTGACATCCCGGCCCCTCAACCCAAACAAAACCGAACAATAACCTTCAGGAATCTTAAGTCCATCTGCTCAGTTTCTCTCTCCACATGCATATCTAACACTCTCTCCAACTTCACCTTCCCTGTAAACCCAACCCCTACGGACTTAGTAAACATCTACAACAACACATTGTCTACCTCCCTCAACAAACTGGCCCCCATGAAAACAAAATCCGTCACTTTCATTCATTCGGCCCCCTGGTACACCTTAGAACTTCACAAACTCAAAAAACAACTGCGACAGCTTGAACGCCTGAGCTGCAAAACTGGTCTGACTGTACACACCCTCGCTCACATAGAACTGATGCACCTATATCAATCCTCACTCAATGAAGCTCGCTCTGCCTACTACTCCAGCATCATTCACTCTGGATCCTCCAACTCCCGCACTCTGTTCTCCACCATCAACAAACTCCTCAAACCCCAGGACATCATTTCATCATCCTTCACCCCTGAAAAATGCAATAGCTTTCTATCATTTTTCCATTCCAAAATTGACAATATTCACAACCAGCTTGCCTCCTCCCAAGCCATCACCCCTGACTCAGAACCCACTTTTTCTCCACCCATAGATAAACAGCTCTCCCTTTTCTCACCCATAACCACTGATGAACTTTCCGAAATACTCTCCAGCATGAAATCATCTACATGCCCCCTGGACCCCATCCCCTCCCCCCTTATCAAAGCCTGTCTCACCCCTCTTGCCCCCCTTATCATCGACACCATCAACTCCTCCCTCACCACTGGCACTGTCCCCCATCATTTAAGATTGCTGCCATCACCCCCCGCCTTAAGAAACCTGGCCTGGACTCTGACGACCCCAACAATTTTAGACCTATCTCCAACCTCCCATTTCTGGCTAAAATATTGGAAAAAGCTATCACCACTCAACTCAAGAAACACCTCCTCTCCAACAAACTCTACGAAACATTTCAATCTGGATTCCGTTCTCACCACAGCACTGAAACCGCCCTCCTCAGGGTCACCAATGACCTCCTGCTCGCCTCTGACTCTGGCTCCCTCACCATTCTTCTCCTCCTCAATCTCAGTGCTGCTTTCAATACCATCAATCATTCCATCCTGCTCTGTCGTCTGCTTTCTATTGGCATCACTGACTCCGCCCTCTCTTGGTTCACCTCCTACCTGTCTGAGAGATTCCAGTACATCTCCATCAACAATCATAAATCACGCACCACCCCCGTCTCACACGGTGTCCCTCAAGGCTCTGTGCTCGGTCCAACCCTTTTCACTCTCTACATGCTTCCGCTTGGTCACATCATCCGTCAACATGGTCTTCACTTTCACTGCTATGCTGACGACACCCAGCTGTACATCTCCTCTAAATCCATCACCCCCGCTATTCTCTCCACCATCACCAACTGCCTTACAGACATAAAAACCTGTATGACTAACAACTTTCTCAAGCTAAACAGCAATAAAACAGAAATCATCATTTTTGGACCAAAATCTCTTTTACCCTCTTCCCAGAACTTTTCATTCCAAATCGATGGTCACTCAGTCACCCCCTCCCCCCTGGCCAGAAACCTTGGCATTATCATGGACCCCACCCTCTCCTTCAAATCTCACATCAACCATATCACCAAAACATCATTTTTTCATTTTCGTAATATTGCACGCCTCCGTCCCACCCTTTCACCCTCTGCTGCTAAAATACTTATCCACGCCTTCATCACCTCCAGACTTGATTACTGTAACAGCATTCTGTATGGGCTTCCTTCCACCATCCTCCAAAAACTACAGTATGTCCAAAACTCAGCCGCCCGCCTACTTACTCACTCCTGCTCCAGAGACCACATCACTCCTCTCCTCCGTCAGCTCCACTGGCTCCCCATTCAACAGTGCATCAACTCCAAGATCCTCCTCATCAACTATAAAGCTCTTCATAACCTCGCCCCCTCATACCTAACGGACCTTCTGTCTCGTCATTCTCCCACTCGTCTCCTCTGCTCTGCTGACACTCACCTTCTTACCCCCGTCACCAAGACAAAATTCCGCACCCTGGGTGATAGATCATTCGCCATCACCGCACCAACCCTCTGGAATTCCTTGCCCCTTCCCATCCGGTCTGCCAACACACTTGCTTCTTTTAAAAATCAACTCAAAACCCATCTTTTTAAATCTACCTATAAAAACTGACTGCCTCTTCTACTTATGTGTACCTATGTGTATGTGTTTACCCGTTCTCTGTATGTTTGTCCCTATGCTGCTTTGTAAAGCGTCTTTGAGTATTTAGAAAAGCGCTATATAAGACTGATGTATTATTATTATTATTATTATTATTATTATTATTATAAAGTGGCCTTCTATGAACCCTGATCTAAATCCTATTGAACATCTGTGGAAGGAGCTGAAACATGCCGTCTGGAGAAGGCACCCTTCAATCCTGAGACAACTGGAGTAGTTTGCTCATGAGGAGTGGGCCAAAATACCTGCTGAGAGGTGCAGAAGTCTCATTGACAGTTACAGAAATCGTTTGATTGCAGTGATTGCCTCAAAAAGTTGTGTAACAAAATATTAAGTTAAGGGTACCATCATTTTTGTCCAGGCCTGTTTCATGAGTTTGTTTTTTTAAATAATTCTGTTGAATCACAATTCAAAAGCATTGTCTGATTTTCAATGGTTAATTTTCATATAATTTTTCTTTATTACCACTTTTGTCAGATTCAAGTTATTTCTGTGACCATTGTGGATTTTTCTTTCATTAACAGAGGGGTACCAACAATTTTGTCCACTTCTGTATATTCAAATAAAATTACCATTAATGTATGATATTAATTACTCAAGTAGAATGAACAAGTCACAAAAATTGCTTGTGTAATCTTAAACAAATATCTACTGCAAAAGTTACTGGAGCGTGTGTGCTTGAGTAAATGTAAGTTGACACTACAGAGCTCTGGGCCAATTACACCCTGCATCAACAAAGAAAATGCAAAACATTATTCTTTGGCTCTGTTAGTTTAGTTATTAGTTAATATCTAAATCGTACATTTACTCCATGATTTTCCTATTGAGCCAGTGGTTTTGTTAGTTTCTGTCAGTGTACTGTCTATTTCTTATGCTTTGTGCCCTTGTCATTAGAATTCCAACTGACTGTGTGTTTACTTTATTTTTGTGGGAGGGGATTCATTTGGAAGGGGTATGGCATTGTGCAAACTCATAGCTCATTAATTACTCAATAATTAATTAATTAAGTAATATTGTGTTATATTAATATATATTAGTAATAAATAATGGTAATGTCTTAAACTTAAAAGCTCAAAGCACACACACAGTTACTATCAGTTTTTCATGTACATAATATTCACTGATAGAAAAAAAAGGAATAAAGTTTTGGCGTTCATGATTTGTTTCTGAAGGCAGTGCCAACCTTGCTGTTTAAATTTAGCTTTCATGTAACAGGTGGTGAGAAATACACATCTGTGAGATAATGAGTTTTCAGCGCTGAACCTCTGTTGTCTGATCTGAAAAGCCACCATCACTTTTATCAGAGAGAATTCAAATCTTCATAAAAATAAAGTACCAACTAAATAAAAAAAGAAGCTTTCACTTGAGCATAATTTGAACCACATACTGAAACATACACCACAAATTACATATACTGTATCTTGAATATATTCTTTGGGTGAAAAGCTCTGTCATAGAACACTAAAACAATAAAATAATGCAATCTGAACGTAGAGACAATTGTGAAAAAATGCTGAAATTATTTTAAAAGAAGAAAAAATATTTTTTGAAAACAGATTCTGAGTTTTCAAAAAAAATGTTTTGTTTTTTTTTTAAAAAAAAAAAAGAAAAAACAGATTTAAAAAAAAAAAAAAAAAAAAACAGATTCTGAGTTCCCCTCATGGATCGTCACCTTATCATGGAAGTAAAACCTCTAATTATGTATTTTTAATGTGCTGGTCCAGGGGTGTCAAACATGTGGCCTCGGGCCAAAAACGGCTGCCAGGGAGTCCAAGTTTTTCTCTGAATTTACAGCTTTCTTTCTAGTAAATTTCTGACTTTTTCTACTGATTAGAATTGTTCATGTAAATTTGAGACATTTTCCTCTGTAGCCGGGTGAGAAACCAATGACTGTAAAATGCCACCAGGAGGCACTGTTCTCCCAAGTTATTTCCTAAGGATACGCGCTGCAGTAGGAGTCTCCTGAGAAGGGAATTCAGGAAGAGACACAATGTGGAGCCGCCTGTTGTCATGTGGACATGGAGAGAACATTCTGAGGAGTAATTATTCTTTAAAGGTGTTATTTTCTGTACCAAAACCCCTGAATATGAGCATGTTGATATGTTGTGTGTAATCTATGATGCGATGTGTTTTCCAAAGCTAATTATTTGGCCCGATGTTGGTAGACTCTGTGTGTTTGCCCTGACGGACTGACCACACTATTCTGCACGAGGCTGATGGCCTACTGCCACATTTGTGTCTGATTTTCTCACAGAGCTGTGTTGTGAGTATGACTGAAATTATAGATTTATGTTAACGGAAGGTTAATGTGTTACTGACTGTATGTGGCTTGTGTGCTGTGTTTTTGTTTTTAAGCAGTCAAGCGACAACTACAGTTATTTATTGTGCAGTTGTTTATTATTTATTTGGTTTGTTTTTAGTCATTACTTACAGTTGTTAATTGTTTAGTTCAGGGTAGTGATGGGTCCGGCAACACTGATGCGTCGGCGCATGCGTCGAGCTCATAGAGCGAAACCCTGTGTCGGTGCGTGTCGGTGCGTATCGCTTTAAGAAAGTCACATGACCGATACAGGTACTGTATCGGTCACGTGACGCTAGCGCGTCAAAACACTGACGAGCCAGCGTTTATAAGGAAGCGCATCTGTCAAAGGGATGCATTTGCCCAAAGACTCTCGTATGTGTTGCGGACGGTCCTTGTGCAAATTTATCACAAATTATGGAGCACGAGCAGCCTCAAGGAAAAAGAAAGGTTTCCGCCGTGTGGGACCATTTTGATCTGATATCGGAAAATAAGGTATTTAAAAATAGTATTTTTAAAATACTATTTTCTTTGTTTTAATTTCCCTGTTGTTTCAGCCTGTTCCTCTCAGAGTTTCCACTTGATCTATCTGAATTCAAATTCATTTGAAAGTGACTCTTAGTTTACTCTTCATATTTTCTGCAGGCTAAATGTTGCATTTGTTCAACAGAGCTGTCATATTTAAACAAAAGTGCCTCCTCAATGCTGAGACATTATAGAGCCAGGCATGAAAATGAAGTCCCGGATATACCCAGGATAGACTCAGGTATACAGCCCTTCTACTACTTACTCACAGTTGCTTTATTGATAATTAATTCCTATTAATTTATTCTTTACTTCATTTTTAACCATCAAGCTTCCAGGAAGCAGATGCTGGATGAAGCTGTGCTGAATTTCATCCTGAAGGACTGCCAGCCCCTCAGCATTGTGGAGAGTGAAGGGTTCAGGGAACTGATTCAGGCCCTTCAGCCCTCCTATGTTTTGCCAACCAGAAAGGTTTGTGGAAATTATCTAAAGTAGTAGTTGATATATCCAATTTATTTAATCTTTAATTTAAATATATGGATTTGCTTTTGGTTTGACTTGGTGTAATTTTCAGGCCATCAAACAAATGGTGGCCAAAAAGTAGGAGGAGGAACAGGAACGAGTGAAAATGCAAGTACAGCAAGCTGTGGCAATGAGTATAACAGCTGACATGTGGACATCTGTGAACATGGAGGCTTACTTGGCTCTTACCTGTCACTACATTAATGAGAATTTGCAGTTGTGTACGTCTGTGTTGGGAGTGCAATACTTTCCACAAAGTCACACTGCTGACAATTTGGCCCAAGTCAAAAGGGGCATGATGGAGGACTGGGCCATAACCAATAAAGTAAAGTGTTTTGTGACCGACACAGCACCAAACATGATTGCATCCACTAGACAGCTCCAAATTCGGCACTCAATTTGTATTGCACATAGTCTCAATTTAGACGGGACCGTCTTCACAACAGCTGTCTGCACCCACTTCAGGCATGTTATTCAGCATTATTTGTTTGTTGTTGTTTGGAAATCCTGTACTAAAATGCCAATTTGTTGTTTTTTTTAGCTAACCTTTGGCAACATCTCAACATCGAAGTGGGCAGGCAGACCAAAATTGCCACAGCTGATGCCATCCAGGAGGTGCAGAGATACCTGGCAGAAGGCATTATTGCCAGGTCCCAGGATCCTATGAGGTACTGGGACAACCAAAAGACCATCTATCCAAACCTCTTTCAGCTTTCCTTACAATTTCTCTGCACTCCAGCCTCATCTGTGCCGTGTGAGCGGGTGTTTTCTACAGCTGGAGAAGTTGTATCAAAAAAGCGTAACAGACTCAATTTCAAAACGTTGGAAAAGCTTTTTTGTTTTTAATAAAAATTTGTAAAAAAAAAAAAAAAAATCCCAGTCCACAAGCATCTTCATTCACAACACGTTCACTTAGATTTTCACGTTATGATACATGTTCACATTATTTATTGACTGTATCTAAAAATATCAACGATATTTGAAATTAAAATGAAGATATGAAATAATACAATATAAAATACAATGACTTAAATTATATACTGCTCAAAAAATAAAGGGAACACTAAACATCCTAGATTTGAATGAAATATTCTTATTAAATACTTTGTTCTTTACATAGTTGAATGTGCTGACAACAAAATCACACAACAGCATGTGAAATTGATTGTCAATCAGTGTTGCTTCCTAAGTGGACGATTTGAGGGACAGTGTTCCCTTTATTTTTTTGGAGCAGTATATTATTGTATATACTAGGTCATCAAATCAGTGTCAGTTGAGTCTGTCATCTAGGTTGCCTGTGGTGATGGGTCCATGAGGCGTCATGATGCGTTTCGACACATTGCAAAACTGTATTGATACTGTGTTGATACTGTGTCACTGAACACTGACACCTGCTGGACCTTAAAAATCCCTACAGGCAACCTAGTTGACAGACTCAACTGACACTGATTTGATGACCTAGTATATACAATAATATACTGCTCCAAAAAAAATAAAGGGAACACTGTCCCTCAAACTGTCCACTTAGGAAGCAACACTGACAATCAATTTCACATGCTGTTGTGTGATTTTGTTGTCAGCACATTCAACTATGTAAAGAACAAAGTATTTAATAAGAATATTTCATTCAAATCTAGGATGTTTAGTGTTCGCTTTATTTTTTTGAGCAGTATATAATTTAAGTCATTGTATTTTATATTGTATTATTTCATATCTTCATTTTAACTTCAAATATCGTTGATATTTTTAGATACAGTCAATAAATAATGTGAACATGTATCATAATGTGAAAATCTAAGTGAACATGTTGTGAATGAGGATGCTTGTGGACTGGGATTTTTTTTTTTTTTTTACAAATTTTTATTAAAAACAAAAAAGCTTTTCCAATGATTTGAAATTGAGTCTGTTATGCTTTTTTGATACAACTTCTCCAGCTGTAGAAAACACCCGCTCACACGGCACAGATGAGGCTGGAGTGCAGAGAAATTGTAAGGCAAGCTGAAAGAAGTTTGTATAGATAGTCTTTGGTTGTCCCAGTATCTCATAGGATCCTAGGACCTTGGCAATATTGCCCCTCTGCCAGGTATCTCTGCACCTCCTGGATGGCATCAGTTGTGGCACTTTTGGTCTGCCTGCCCACTTTGATGTTGAGATGTTGCCAAAGGTTAGCTAAAAAACAACAAATTGGCATTTTAGTACAGGATTTCCAAACAACAACAAACAAATAATGCTGAATAACATGGCTGAAGTGGGTGCAGACAGCTGTTGTGAAGACGGTCCCGTCTAAATTGAGACTATGTGCAATGCAAATTGAGTGCCGAATTTGGAGCTGTCTAGTGGATGCAATATGTTTGGTGCTGCGTCGGTCACAAGATACTTTACTTTATTGGTTATGGCCCAGTCCTCCATCATGCCCCTTTTGACTTGGGCCAAATTGTCAGCAGTGTGACTTTGTGGAAAGTATTGCACTCCCAACACAGACGTACACAACTGCAAATTCTCATTAATATAGTGACAGGTAAGAGCCAAGTAAGCCTCCATGTTCACAGATGTCCACATGTCAGCTGTTATACTTACTGCCACAGCTTGCTGTACTTCCTTTTTCACTCGTTCCCGTTCTTCCTTGTACTTTTTGGCCACCATTTGTTTGATGGTCTGAAAATTACACCAAGTCAAACTAAAAGCAAATCCATATATTTAAATTAAAGATTAAATAAATTGGATATATCAACTACTACTTTAGATAATTTCCACAAACCTTTCTGGTTGGCAAAACATATGAGGGCTGAAGGGCCTGAATTAGTTCCCTGAACCCTTCACTCTCCACAATGCTGAGGGGCTGGCAGTCCTTCCAGGACTTCATTTTCATGCCTGGACCTATAATGTCTCAGCATTGAGGGGGTACTCTTGTTTAAATATGACAGCTCTGTTGAACAAATGCGACATTTAGCCTGCAGAAAATATGAAGAGTAAACTAAGAGTCACTTTCAAATGAATTTGAATTCAGATAGATCAAGTGGAAACTCTGAGAGGAACAGGCTGAAACAACAAGGAAATTAAAACAAAGAAAATAGTATTTTAAAAATACTATTTTTAAATACCTTATTTTCCGATATCAGATCAAAATGGTCCCACACGGCGGAAACCTTTCTTTTTCCTTGAGGCTGCTCGTGCTCCATAATTTGTGATAAATTGGCACAAGGACCGTCCGCAACACATACGAGAGTCTTTGGGCAAATGCATCCCATTGACAGATGCGCTTCCTTATAAACGCTGGCGCGTCAGTGTTTCGACACGCTAGCGTCTTTCTTAAAGCGATACGCACCGACACGCACCGACACAGGGTTTCGCTCTATGAGCTCGACCCATCACTAGTTGCCTGTAGGGATTTTTAAGGTCCAGCAGGTGTCAGTATTCAGTGACACAGTATCAACACAGTATCAATACAGTTTTGCAATGTGTCGAAACACATCATGATGCCTCATGGACCCATGAAAAATAAACAACTAAACCAGGGGTGTCCAATCATGTGCCATGGAGGGTCAAGACCCTGCAGGCTTTACCTCCAACCAGTGTCTTCACCAGCAGATTCCACTGAATTTCTTCTCCTGATTGCTGATAAGTGAAAACACCTGCTGAAGAGAAGAGAAAACCTGCAGTGTCTTGGCCCTCCATGGCACATGAGTGGACACCCCTGGTTCAGTTGTTTATTTTTCAGGTTTTTTTTTTAGATTTTAGTATACTTTATTGACGCCCAGAGGGGAAATTGAGGGTCATCCACCACCTGGATGGATGAAGCAGCCACGATACGGCGCTATCCCTTAACCATTCACACCTAGGGCCACTTTAGAGTCTCCAATTAACCTAACTTGCATGTTTTTTGGCATGTGGGAGGAAACCGGAGAAATCCCGGGGTAAACCCACGCATACACAGGGAGAACATGCAAACTCCACACAGATCACTGTTGGTTGGGGGCTGGGATCGAACCCACGATCCCCACGATCCCCCGGCCAAGGGTAAACTGTGCTGCCGCAGTGCTAACCACTGCGCCACCGTGCAGCCCCGTTTAGTTGCTTATTTGTTTATCAGTTGTCATTTAGCTATTTTTTTATTTGTTTGATTTCACCTTTTGCTGTCACACCTACTGCAAAATAATTTAACGCTTCTCCCTTTTTTGGAGTAGTCAGATTAAAGATCCCTGAATTTAGTATGTGTGGGCGTGAGTTTAATTTTACCACCCCGCCACACCTCCTTAAGATGAGACTTTTTTCCTCATCGGTTTTCTTTTTCTTCTTTTTTTTCTGGGGATAACAGGTAGTGTCGATGTAGATTAAATCCATCAGCAACTACTAATGACCTCATACAGCCCTGAACGGGTGTTCCAGTTCATAGGGGTAATTTTCAACCTCTATCAAGGATTAAGGGGTATGAGCAGGCGAAGGGGTAGGGATTCAAATGAGAATTGGGACAGACCTCAAATCTACCTGTACTTTACTCTCATATTGCAAATATTTTTCTAGACTGTTTTACAGCATTTTGCTGCTGTTAATAAATAATTCAACAGTGTTTCTCTTGCTATTTTTATGTATGTATAAGGGTCATTTACATTTAAAATGATTGTCAATGTAGTTTCAAGTAAATTTTAGCATGCGATACTCAGATCTGATCATATTAAACATAATTTTCCAACCACAAAATTGTAGCTAGTGAAAAGTGAGTGGCTAGAAATGAGTGGCTAGTAACTATGGAAAATCACTCACCACAGTGGCTGGTGAGCAAAAAAGTTAATGTCAAGCCCTGTCTGCCACTAACAATACCAACAACAAAAGCGCCTGTTGTCTTAATCGCCATTATAATATTCGCTTTCCTCTATTGCCTCCGCCATTTTCTAAAAAACTTCTGCCCCCTTGCTATCCTTTTGTGTTTTGATTGCAGCTGTTCAAATGTTTGATGGCTCTTGGTTGCTGCCGACAGTATGGGCATGTGAACTGAAGATTATTTTAACTGTGCATTTACAAAAAGTGGCTGCTGAGCGGCAGCCACAGTGGTTGAAAAATCACTCTCAATATTGTCGTGTACACAAATGCAATCTACAGAATGCAAACATTTTCTCCTTAGAGGGACTATGATCAGGCCTTAATGGAAAGGACGGTGAATGGTGAGATGGAAACCGATCTCTCTTCTATCTCTTTCTCTATCTCAGGGGTCACCAACTGGTAGACTCCAGTCCGGATCTGGACCCCGAGAGTCCTCCATCTGGACCCCGAAGCCTTTTGATGCAATTTGGGGAAAAGGGAGACTGTTTTATTTTGGTGGGGAAAAAGGCAGAAAAAGCAGAACTGAACTGCTGCATCGGCAACCGCCTGACAGATTATGGCCCGAGCCCTTAGGCACTCTCCTCCTGCTGCAGACTCCCCTCTTCACTGTCCCATGAACACCACTCTCTGCAGAGACTCTGCGGCTCCAACCACTCCAGAGAATCAGCGGGTTGCAAAATCAGGTTCGCTGCCCCCCCCACCCCACCCACCCACACACACACACACACACACAAGGCCGGCAGCCAGGACATCCACCCAGGACAGACTGGTTCAGGTCTGTTCCGACAAAAAGAAGCACTGTTGTGAAACTGAATGTATTTACCTTCTTCCTCTATTCTGCCTAGAGTAATCCATGCTGGTTCCAAGGTTGTCATAGCCAGGAGCGGCACTGGGGTTAAGCTCCCAGTGCTCATAAAATGCTCCTTTCGGCGTGCGTCTCAAAAAGCCTCTGACAACTAAGTCCAACTCCTAGCCTGCCCGTGTAGTTTAGTCTCTAAGCCTGGCGGAACTGCTTTTACTAATAGGAGAAGGGGCGAGGGCGGATCTCTGGCGCCTTAAAACCAGATGCTTCGGGTAGATGGTGGCTTGTTAACCTGGGAAGGTAGCCCATCTAGGGGAAGGTAAACCCTGATTTCAAACCTCCGCTGCCTTGCGGCACACCCAGTCACGGGAAAGGCTTCGGGAGTCAACCCTGAGGAAAAATCCGGAGTCGGAGCCCCTAAGGCAGTTCTCTGTTGTGCTCAACATTGTTCTGGCAGCTCCTGCGACGGCGCTGGTGCCAAACTATAGCAGCCCTGCTGTTCCTTTGGATTCATCAGTGACGTGGAGAGGGGGGACATGCTGCATGGGTAACATCTTGTCCTCCATATCTTCCTGCACAGGCTTGAATCCTACCAACGCCCAACGCTGGAAGGTAGAACACCGGTGTGCATCGGCCTGTTCAGCCACAGGCGGTGCTGTTCCAGCAGAGTAGACGTTTAGGATTCTCTTCCATGGTCATCATAGACCGACGGAGGCTGACAAGTCCATGCTGGGATGCAGAGGTGAGGTTGCTGGTTATGCAGGTCCTTTTTGTAGCCTCCGATATCACTTAAAAACTCAGTAAAAGCTCCGTGTGTTACTGAACATGAAAAGTTTCACCTCCCCTCTCCCTGTAACCATGGAGTTACAGCTCCATCCATGTTGTAACAGAGTTTACTGTTGAGATTTAAAAAAAATGTTGCGGAATTCTGTCATGTGGAATTATATCTTGTGTCCTGGAATTATATTTTGTTTCTGTTTTTTTGTCCATCCATCCTTCCATCCATCCATCTTCTACCGCTTTTCTGGAGGTCTGGGTCGCGGAGGCAGCAGTTCAAGCAGAGAAGCACAGACTTCCCTCTCCCCAGTCACCTGCTCCAGCTCTTCAGAAAGGATATCAAGGAGTTCTCAGACCAACTGGGAGACGTAGTCTCTCCAGTGAATCCTGGGTCTGCCCCGGGGTATCCTCCCAGTGGGACGTGCCCAAAACACCTCAAGTGGAGGGCGTCCAGGAGGCATCCTGGTCAGATGCCCAAACCATGTCAACTGGCTCCTTTCAATGTGAAAGCAGGATTAATTTGTTATAATGACCAATATAGGTTTCCTTCAACAAGTGGAAATGAGGGATTCTGTTGAAACCAACCACAGTCAAGTAGACCAACAAAAATTTCAGCCACAACTGCAAAGAAAATTGTTCAGGATGCAAAGAAAAACCCTCAAATAACTTCAGCTGACATACAGGACTCTCTGAGAAAAAATGGTGTGGCTGTTTCAAGATGCACAATAAGGAGGCACTTCAAGAAAAAAAGGGCTGCATGGTTGAGTAGCCAGAAGAAAGCCATTACTACACCAGTGCCACAAAGCAGCCCACTTACAATATACCAAACAGCACAGAGACAAGCCTCAAAACTTCTGGAACAAAGTTATTTGGAGTGATGAGATCAAAATTTAACTTTTTGGCCACAACCATAAATGCTACATTTAGAGAGGAGTCAACAAAGCCTATGATAAATAGTACACCATCCCTACTGTGAAACATGGAGGTGGATGGCTGATGTTTTGGGGATGTGTGAGTTACAAAGGCACAGGGAACTTGGTCAAAACTGATGGCAAGATGAATGCAGCATGTTATCAGAAAATACTGGAAGAAAATTTGCACTCATCAGCCCGGAAGCTGTGCATGGGACGCATTTGGACATTCCAACATGACAATGATCCAAAACACAAGGCCAAGTCAACCTGTCGTTGGCTGTAGCCAACGACAGAGTATCATGCTGTGTTTTGGACATATTGTCTAATCTTATGTGTATGTTGATTATTATACTTTTGCATGTTTATACTTTTGTTGTTGTTAATAGTTACAGTATGATTATTTGGAGTGCAGTGTTTTCTTGTTTCTTTTTATACTTATATGCATGCTTTTGAATGATTGAACACAGCTGGACACAATTAGTGGGGAACTCAAGCATTGACTGACAGCCTGAACCAACCGCTACAGGATGCAACTTTGACACAACTGCTTCATGAGCGACACAGTGTTACGACACATCTAATAAAGACTGCCATCTTGTGGCTTACTTTCAGAACTGCATTTGAGTTGAAAAATTGAAAAAAGCCACTACTCTATATCACAGGTTGCACTGCACTTTTTATGTCATAATTTGCAAATAAATTCTTTAAAAATCAGACAATGTGATTTTCTGGATTTTTTTTTTCTCATTTTTGTCTCTCATAGTTGAGGTATACCTATGATGAAAATTGGAGACCTCTCTCATCTTTTACGTGGGAGAACTTGCACAATTGGTGGCTGACTAAATACTTTTTGCCCCACTGTATATGTAAATTTCTGACTTCCAAGAAAGTAATAAAAAAATTCTCAAAAAAATTTAGCATATATATATATATATATATACTGTATGTATATATATATATATATATATATATATATATATATATATATATAAATTTGTCATGACTCCCCGTGCGCTTTTATGCAGCACACGGAGAGGGGAGAAATAATGAGGATTTATGCGCTGGGTATATCACAACACATTTATTAACATAGACAAGACAGACAGTTCCCAAAAAGGTGAAGACTTACAAAAATGCAAAGAAACATTTACGGTTGGGGTTCGGGGGGCAGCATCGCCCCACGAATGCAGGTGGAGAGACGTGAAGCCACGCTGGCGTCCCACAGCCGGAATCGCTGTGAGGACGCAAGGGAACCACGGCAAACGCAGAGTGGCTGCATGTCGTTATAGAGCAGACAGCAAACTACTCACTGACAATGCAATGCAATACAATACACAACACTGACAATTCAATGACCCAGCAATGCGTGACTGGCAAAAGGCTGCTTAAGTACACGCATTGCTGGTGATGGTGAAATTGCGAGCACCTGGGCGAGGAGCGGGGAGATGGTAAACGGGAATGGGAACAGCTGATGGTAATGAGAGAGGAGGCGTGGTCGGACCAGCAGACTGTCAGCCAGTGCTCACAGAAGAGTGAGCCAGAGAGAGCTGCCTCACAGCTGCCGGCCAGAGAGCAGTGACACAGGATAGGGAAGCACACTGAAATACATAATTAACACATATACAGCGGCACCTAAACCCATAGGGAGGTCAGGACCGAGCTGGGGAAACCAAGCCGGCTCGGCTCCTGACAAAATTAGCAAATAGAAATAATTTTGGTAATCCTTACTGACCTAAAACAGTAATCGTTTAGTCTGATTTAATGCCAGACAGTGATGGAAAAAAAAAGGTTATGTCTTTTTATACAGTGTATGTAAATATCTGGTTTTAACTGTATATGCTCAAAATTGTCATAGGCATAATGTCTGTCAGTGAATTCACATCATATTTAAAACAAATTAGACTACAGTTATCTCTTTTTAGGTAAAATGTGCCAGGATTGTTGATAGGAGGATTGATCTTGTTGGGGGGGGGACAAAACAGTATCAGGGACTAGCCCTTACACACATTACATGATATTAGTCCATTCAGTACCTGATTAGAACATAATTACTTGCTTCTTGTGAAATTAGACTGGTTTTAATTTAGCTATGGTTGAATAATTTGTTTATATAAGTATGGAAAGTATCATGAGAAACCAGAAATATTAGTTCTATTTTCTGTGACAGAATGTAAAGTTTCTAAATTCAGATCAGTGTCTTATCAAAGAGGGTAGAATAAAATTATTTCATTCTTGCATTCAATTACAAGGAAGAAACATCTTGACATCCAGCATTTGTTGTCATGTGTACATCTGATGTTCAGTGAGCATGTCAGAATCAGAATCAGAATCAGATTTATTGCCATTGTTCATGTAGTACACAAACTAGGAATTTGTCTCAGTGCAATGCTGCAACATTAAACATGATCAAATAAAAGAAATAAACTATACATGCAATAAAGTGTAGAATAAGAGTGAGTAATACTAGTCAGCAGTTAAAATATATTAGCGAGTAGCAGATAATGTGGAGAACCATATAGTGCAGTCGGTAATGCAGGAAGAAAACAGTGATGATTGACATGAGTCTGGTTGAGCTGCTGTACATAGTGCACGAGAGTCAATAAGTCACTTAGTGTTCAGCAGTCTGATGGCAGAGGGGAAGAAGCTGTTCATGTGACGGGAGGTTTTAGTCTGGATGGACCGAAGTCTTCTACCTGAGGGGAGAGGGGCAAACAGTACGTGACCAGGGTGTGAGGGATCGGCTATGATCCGGCCAGCACGCCTCCGGGTCCTGGAGATGTACAGATCCTGGAGAGATGGGAGCTTGCAGCCGATCACCTTCTCAGCAGTGCGCACGACGCGCTGCAGCCTTAGTCTGTCCCTGGCAGTGGCTCCTGCGTACCACACAGTTATGGAGGTGGTGAGGATGGACTCGATGATGGCTGTGTAGAACTGCACTAACATCTTGGTGGGTAGCTTGAGTTTCCTCAACTGCCGCAGGAAGAATATCCTCTGCTGGGCCTTTTTGATGAGGGAGCTGATGGTCGGCTCCCACTTGAGGTCCCTGGTGATGGTGGTGCCTAGGAAGCGGAAGGAATCAGCAGTGGTGATGGGAGAGCCTGTGAGGGTGAGGGGGGCCAGAGGGGTTGTGACTTTCCTGAAGTCCACAATCATCTCCACTGTCTTCAGAGCGTTCAGCTGCAGGTTGTTGTTGTTGCACCAAGACGCCAGCTGGGCCACCTCTCTCCTGTAGGTGGACTCGTCGCCGTTGGAGATGAGCCCGATGAGGGTGGTGTCGTCCGCAAACTTGATCAACTTGACAGACTGGTGGCTGGAGGTGCAGGAGTTGGTATAAAGGGAGAAGAGTAGGGGGGAAAGTACACAGCCCTGGGGTGAGCCGGTGCTGATGCTAGCAGAGTCTGAGACAGTCTTTCCCAGCCGCACATGCTGCCTCCGGTCTGTCAGGAAGTCGGTGATCCACCTGCAGAGGGAGTCAGGCACGTTGAGCAGGGACAGCTTGTCCCGGAGCAGAGCGGGGCGGATGGTGTTGAATGCGGAGCTGAAGTCCACAAACAGGATCCTGGCGTAGGTTCCCGGGGAGTCCAGGTGCTGCAGGACGGAGTGGAGGGCCAGGTTGACTGCGTCGTCTACAGACCTGTTGGCTCGGTAGGCAAACTGCAGCGGGTCCAGGAGGGGGGTGGTGATGGACTTGAGGTGGGGCAGGACCAGGCGCTCAAAGGACTTCATGACTACAGAGGTGAGCGCTACAGGTCTGTAGTCGTTAAGTCCAGTGATCCGTGGCTTCTTGGGGACAGGGATGATGGTGGAGGATTTGAGGCAGGACGGCACGTGGCATAGCTTAAGGGAGGTGTTAAAAATGTCTGTGAAGACCGGAGCCAGCTCTTTCGCACAGTGTCTCAGGGTGGAGGGAGACACGCCGTCCGGACCGGGGGCCTTGTGCGGGTTCAGTCTGGAGAACTGTTTGAGCACATCCTGCTCACTGATGACAAGGGCAGGGGGGGAGGAGGGGGGGCACCTTTGATGAAGTAGGGATCGTGGAGGCTGTGGAGCTGGAGGGAGGGGGGGGGAGTTTGGACACAGATGACGAGGTGTCAAAACGGGCATAGTGTTGGGACAGTCTTTGACAAAGGGCTTTGTCATCCTGACCTTTAGGAGCCTGAGGCCGATAATTGGTGATTTGCCTCAGTCCTCTCCACACAGAAGCCGAGTCGTTAGCAGTGAACTGCTGCTGGAGTCTCTCAGAATACACAGATTTAGCTCTCCTCAGCTCTCTGTTAAACCGATATTTAACCTCCCTGTAGCAGTCCCTGTCTCCACTTTTCAGCGCTGCTTCCTTCTCCTTCCTGATCTGTCTGAGCTTAGCAGTGAACCAGGGCTTATCATTAGAGTACCTCACCGTGGTGCGCGATGGAAGAATGCTCTCCTCACAAAAGTGGATATATGAGTTCACAGTGTCCGTGTACTCATCCAGATCATGCGTGGCTCCTTTAAACATGCCCCAATCAGTTATTTCCATGCACGTTTCCAGCTTCTCCTCAGCTGCACTGGTCCATTTCTTCGTAGTGCTCACAACAGGTTTAGTGAGCTTCAATCTCTGTCTGTATGTGGGAATGAGGTGGACCATCACGTGATCAGATAGTCCGAGCGCAGCGCGGGGAACAGCGCGATATGCGTCTTTCACTGTAGTGTAACAGTGATCCAGCGTGTTTATTCCTCTGGTGGGGCATTTAATAAACTGTTTGTAGTGGGGGAGATCGTGGCTCAGATTGCTCTGGTTAAAGTCGCCAACCACAATAACCAGAGAGTCTGGAAAAATCCGCTCCGTGTGTTGGATGTGATCCGCGAGCACGCGCTAAGCTTCGCACGTGTCCGCGTCGGGAGGGACGTACACAGCGACGAGGATGAATGAGGCGAACTCCCACGGGGAATAAAATGGCTTGCAGTTAATAAAAAGAAATTCCAGGGCGGAAGAACAGTGTTTGGAAATTACCGTTACATCAGAGCACCAGCTGCTGTTGATGTAAAAGCAGACTCCGCCTCCTGTGGTCTTACCGGAGAGCTCTGTGTCACGATCAGCACGAAACAGCTGAAATCCCTCGAGGCGCAGCGCGCTGTCCGGTGTATTTTCCCTGAGCCAGGTCTCGGTAAAACAGAGGGCAGCCGAGGAAGAGAGGTCCTTAAAACGCATCAGCAGTCTTAGTTCATCTACCTTGTTAGAGAGAGAATTGGCATTGGACAGAAATATGCCAGGCAAAGCCGTGCGCGTGCCTCTCCTGCGGAGCCGGACGAGAGCGCCCGCTTGTCTTCCTCTCTTTCGCCGTCTCACTTTCCGAGCCAAGCATGTACTAGCATGTATAACAGGTGCATGTATAACAGGTACATTAAATGTCAGCTGTTTTTCTACGGTTTCCTAAATGTAATGTAGCCCCTGTTTAGTATTAGGATAATAAAACATATTTTCAAAAAAGAGTAGAAAATATTTCAAATTAATATTCATTCATCTTCAACCGCTTAATGCTTTTCAGGTCACAGGGGGGCTGGAGCCTATCCCAGCATCTTTGGGCGAGAGGCAGAGCACGTCCTGGACAGTTTGCCAGTCCTCTGCAGGGCCAACACAGAGAGACAGACAACCATTCACTCTCACATTCATAATTAAGGACAATTTAGATTCCCCCGTTGATGCCAATTAACCACTTGCACTCCGTTGTTCCGCGGGTGGGCAAGCCTCTGCGTTCTAGGGCGCACGAGGGTGCACGAGAGCGCCCTCGTGCGCGCTTGGACGCATGACGCATGATGGTGGTGATGGTGATGTAGTGGCGTCCAAGCGCCACTAAAAAAAAAAACTGCAGAGACAGCCGCGAACAGATTAGTTCATCTGATTGACCTCTCATTCGACTAATAAGAGCCTTGAATTGGGTTTCTGAAACCTTGAAGAGCCAATGAATGAAAATCTAGGAAGGAGGACCCGCCTACTGTGAACCCAGGAGCCAATTGAAGCACAGAAATTCAGGCTGGGTGAAGAGAGATTTACTGTTGCAACAGATGAAAACAAAGGACGCTGGACGAATCTACTACAGACCCCGCAGGATGGAGACCACCCACAAGTGAGACCTGCACTCATTCCAGCAGAATAGACATTTAGGATTCTCTTCCGGCTGCCGACGACAAAGGTCGTAAATCATTCACCAAAACCGCAATAATGGAATTATGTTTTGATCGGGATCCACGAGCCGAGCAGCGTCGCGTTCGTCTTACAATGGGGAAGAGAAGTTCGCCACAACTCTGCTGCTGTGAAGAGGTAAGGTGTTATAAGCTAAATTATTATTTATCCCTGAAAACTGTAATCCTAAAATGACTTTTGACCGATCAGTAAATTACAACTGTACTGCGCACGAAGTGCGTGCGCCGCGATAAACGGTTCATTTGCCGTGTTCGGACCGTGAACGCGCCCCCCCCCCCCCCCCCGCTGCAGAAGAGGAGCGGGGGGGGGCGTTCACAGTCCGAACGCCCCCGGTCCGCGGGGGGAAGCATATAAGTCTATTCCTTCATGTAGTGATGGCCCTCTTCTGCAGCGAGGGGGGGGGGAAACAACCCCCCCCCCCACACACACACAGTAGCGAGGGGGGGGGCGCTGTGAAAACATGCAAGGAGTGTAATCCATCATGTGGCGAAGGCCGAACTCCCGTCTTTTTTAGCGGGGGGGGGGACAACCCCCCCCCCCACACACACACACAGACACAGCCCTGAGTGTGACCTTTCATTAGAGCCCAAAATGAAGATTCTACATTGAATTATTCAAAAGTTACAGATGTTTTTCCAAACTGTGCCATTTGGCACAATTTGGCACAGTTCCAAAACGCCTGGGAACTACCTGAGAACAAAGCTGTGTAAAATATTCATTTTTTGTGGTATTGTTACCAAATTTGGATCTCAGCTTGATAACACTTGGTTCTACATTTCTGTTGCATTTTCCAGCCAGATCGGACAGCTGTGTGTTATTTGTAAGTATTTGTATCCAAAAAAACACTGTGTCCAAATTTATTTTCTTCAAGTTCAGTATGTTTAGATGCCTGTAACTCAGTGGCCGGAGCACGTAGAGAGATTATGTTTTTTTTGCCAAAAAATTCAAAGTGTTTTCTTTTAAATGAGACCAACCCCATGAAGATGCTGCAAAGGGTTGAATAACAGCTTTCGATTTACTTTGGGCACGTTATTTTTTGGCATTTTTAGGAAAATTGCCCCGAGTGCAAGTGGTTAACCTAATGTGCATGTTTTTTTGGCCTGTGGGAGGAAACTGAAGTACCTGAGAAAACCCACACAGACACAAGGTGAACGTGGAAACGTCACACAGAAGGGCCACCAATGGCCAGGGGGTGGGATCAGTCCTACAGCGCTCTTGCTATGACGCCACAGTGCTAATCACCGTGCCACCGAGCTGCAGTGGTTAGCATTATAATTCAATCAGAAATAACCACATAATAACTGGAATCAACAATGATGAAAGATTGAGTTGGAAAAATTATATTTCATTTTGTCTCTAATTGTCAGGGTCTGAACATGGTCTGGAGACCATACTCACCCTTTAAATGGTAAATGGTAAAGGGCATTCACTTATATAGCGCTTTTTCTCATCTTGAGATGACCAAAGCGCTTTACAGATCTTGCTATCCATCCAATCACACACATATTCACACAATGACGATTATTTAAGTTCATTTTTGTTATTTTCTGTGCTTATTATTATTATTATTATTATTATTTTCTGTGCTTATTCTTATAATGCAAAGCCTGGTTGGCTTTGTATTATTTATCCCTGTCATGTCTTTAGTTCTGATCTTCATTATATGTGATCATTATTCCTGCCTCAGTATTGTCATTCTGTTTATTATTACCTTGGTTCTTGTTGCAATTTTGTCTATTGTCATCATGGCTCTGTCATAAGTATTGTCTGAGTTATGTCTCCCCTGGGCCTGTATTCATGTCTCGTGTTTATCTTTTGTCTCAGTCCCTCATGCTTTCCGGACCTGTTGCCATGCCCTGCTGTCTGATTGCCCCTGATTGTTCTCACCTGTTCTGTGTTGTCTTTATTACCTCCCTGTCTGTATATATACATCTCAGTCTGTGTCCTGTGCGGTGACTTTGAGTCATGTTGGCATCAAACCCACACTTCTGCCTTGCCTGTTTATTCCTAGCCTGTTTTGTGTAATCCAAGCCTGTGTTTTACCTGCTGAATCTCACTTGTGTTTTTTGTTTCAGCCCTGGCGCTGCTTTATTTTCTGTTTGTGAATAAATTATGGTTTATCAAATTTGCCTCAAATGTGGGTCCTCCTGTTCGTTGCCCCAGAGGGGCAACTCTAACACTAATAAAATATTTTGATGCATTGGTATCATTCAAGTTTCCTCTTCCCATGCCTTGTAAAGCGCATTATGTAATAGTGTATAATGTACCACACTTTTCAGCAACTGTCTCCCAATCAGCCTGCAATTTTCATGCAAGACAATGCCTGCTGTCGCACTGCAAAACAGCTTTAATAGTTCATTGAATTGAACAATATAGAAACAATGAAATGGCCAGACCAGAGTCCAAATTTAAACCCCATAGAGAATCTCTGGAAAATCCTTCTTGACAAAGTAATGGCTAAGAAACCCACTACAGTTACTGAACTGTGGAAGAGACTGCAAGAAGAATGGACCAAGATCAAACCAGAGCAGTGTGAGAAACTAGTGATGTCCTGAGGGCACAGCTGTGCTGAAGTCATTCAAAGCAAGGGCCTCTAATAATCAATTGCATTTATATAGCACCTTTCAAGATACCCAAAGCGCTTTACAATGAGCCCATTATTCATTAATTCCACGGACAGACAATGGTTGTGGTAAGCTACTGCTGTAGCCACAGCTGCCGTGAGGCAGACTGACAGAAATGTGTCTGCTAATCTGCACCACCAGCCTCTCCGACCACTACCAAACATTTATACATATTAATACCCAGTGTCATGGACATTGGAGGCAATGTGGGTAAAGTGTCTTGCCCAGGGATACAACGACGGGATTGCTAGGGAGAGTAGGATTCAAACCACCAACCCTCTGGTTATTGGATGACCTGCTCTACCTCCTGAGCCACTGCTGCCCCAAATATTTCCCTTCTCTGTTCCATTTTTGCTGAGCACCAAGCTGGACAGCAGGAAGTTCCATTTTTATATGGTCTTTTGGCATGACCCGGCCTGGACTTAAACCCCGACCTCACAGCTGTGGGGCGGATGCGCTATCTCTTGGCCACCACTCCACACTTCCTATTAATTTTTGAATCCTATAGCCCTAAAAAAAAAACATTGTTAATCTTCTCATCTGACACAGTGGTCACTATTCTCTGATTTTGCTCACTGTTTTTTTTTTTTTTTTACAAAATAAATGTTTGTGTTGAAGTACCTTAGTTATTTAGAAATAAACATGCTAGTGGTACAGCCACAGTTGACATTTTGTCAAATTCTGAGCAATGAACAATAACATATGTTAGAATAAATGAAGCATTAATACACTGTTCTCTAATTTTGATCTCCACTGTATATTATAATCCTCATTTGGAGATCAGGTGATCATACCAATGGTGCTGCAGCACCAGTCTTCTCCATAACATGGTTCTTTTGCATTTAAAGTGACTTTTGAGGTTAACAGACTATACTATATAATTATTTTTTCACTTCTCTTGTAACATGTTGAAGTTTAATGTTTATTTGAAAGGGACATTACATACTAATGAACATTAATACAAATGTAAGTATTCCAGATTTAACAGTACTGCTAATTTGCATCTGTAGTTTCCCGGTGGGTCACAAAAACACACAAACAAACAATCATACATGAGAAGAACAACTGCAGTGAAATTGTACAAAGTGGATATGCTAATGTGCAACAGTTAAGGTGCTACAAAACAAAACATTCAAATGTCACACACGTGAAGTGCTGTGCATGCGTACACACACATGCACCCAAGCACCTCACAGCAACAACAAACAGCAACAAGCAAGAGGCCGGGCATATGTGTGTGACGCACAGGCACATATATATATGCGTATGCCGTAGAGAAACCATTAGTTATGGGTACAGTTTTGGTTGTTTAAAAGCCAGTTTTTACAATGCATAATTTTTACAATATAGTCAGTTTCTACTTTGGAAAAGTTTCTCTTTTTGCCATCTCCTGTTCCTCTGTATTGTAAATTCTGGGGGCGAGACGTGAGTGTGGAATTCAAATGACACTGAGATTCATCTGTCAGATTGATCAGTGGGTGAACGATTGTAGGATGAGATTGACCTGATAAGCACGGTTTCATAAATACCACCTAGACCTTTTTGTGTGATCATATTTATACCCAAATGTGCAGCAATTTCAGGTTCAGGTTCAGGTTCAGGTTACTTTTTTTTTTTTTTTTTTTTTTTTCTCCTCTCGGCGCCACACCAGTCGGCTGCCTTTTGCAACAGCGGCTCGATTCCGAGTTTTTTTTTTTTTTCCCTTCCTCTCTCTTTTGATCACTTTTTTTTTTCACCCCACTTATATCACGGACACACAGATCATCCCAAATGTCTCCTGAGCCGGTGGACGGAGCCACTGTTTATAGCAGGATACGATATAACAGGGAAGAGCTGCTAGCATTTAACCGCCACCCGGTCCCACTGGAAAAACTCGACATACCGAGAGAACTGAGGCGAAAACGCCGCGGCTGCCGGGCTGGAGTAAGGCGGAGGACAAAAAATATAAGGTACAGACCCTCCCTTCCATCTGTTGTCATGGGAAATGTACGGTCGATACTGGGAAAGTTAGATGAGCTAGCGGCTATCTCCCGTTATGATAGCACTTACCGGGAGTGCTCTCTCCTTTTGTTTACTGAGACGTGGCTAACTGAACTAGCAGCAGATGCTAACATTGAGCTGGAGGGTTTTCACACGATACGAGCTGACCGAACACCAGAGAGTGGCAAAACTAGGGGCGGTGGAGTGATAATGTATGTTAACAACAACTGGTGTAGACCGGGACATATCACTGTTAAACAACGACACTGCAGCAAAGACATTGAGTTGCTAGCTGTTAGCATGAGGCCTACATATCTCCCGAGAGAACACTCACACGTGATCTGCATTGTTGTTTATGCAAATCCGACGGCGAACGCTGGGACAGCGCGTGACGTCATCCATTCAGTAACCAGCAGGCTGCAGACAGAACACCCAGATGCTCTTCTCCTCATCTCAGGCGATTTCAACCACGTTTCACTGTCTCCCATTCTGCCCACTTTCACCCAGTATGTCACATGCCACACTAGAGACAATAAAACACTGGATTTGTTCTACGCAAACACTAAGGAGGCGTACACCTCATCACAACTCCCCCCACTTGGGAGATCGGATCACAACTTGGTTCATCTCCGACCGGTGTACAAACCCCTAGTGCACAGACAACCTCCGGCCATGCACACTGTGGAGTTATGGTCTGAGGAGACAATGGACACTCTAAAGGACTGTTTTGAAGCCACTGCCTGGAAGCAGCTCTGCGATCCACATGGTGAGGACATCGATGGCCTCATTCACACCTTCACGGGCTACCTCAGCTTCTGTGTGGACAAATCCGTTCCCACCAAGACCATACGGCGTCACTCAAACAACAAACCCTGGATCAACCCTGAGATAAAAACACTTCTGAGAGAGAAGAAGAGGATCTTCAGGTCGGGGAACAGGGAGATGCTGAAGTCCGTACAGAGGGAGCTGAGGAGAAAGATCAGAGAAGGCAAGGACAGCTTCAGGAAGAAGATGGAGGACAAGCTGCAACAGAGCGACATCAGCGGGGTCTGGAGAAACCTCAAAACCATCTCGGGGCTCCAGAATACCTCCCCCCAGGCCACGGGGGGCAGGGAGTGGGCGAACAACCTGAATCTGTTTTTCAATAGATTTGACCAACCGCCCTCCCCCCTGTCTGCACAACAACCACTGCTGCCTCTAAGAAATCAAGTCCTGCTACCCACTCCCCACTCCACCGACACCCCCCCCACTCCCAACACACAGCCCCCCATCCTGACCCTGACCAAGACCCAGGTGAGGACGGAGCTGAGGAAGATCAAGGCGAGGAAGGCGTCGGGATCGGACGGCATCAGCGCAAAGCTCCTCAAGTCCTGTGCAGACCAGCTGTGTGGGATTGTGACGTATATCTTCAACATGAGCCTGAAACTGGGGAGGGTACCACAGCTGTGGAAAACATCTTGTGTGGTACCTGTACCAAAAACTTCCCACCCCAAAGACCTGAACAGCTTCAGACCGGTGGCCTTGACGTCCCACTTGATGAAGACCCTGGAGAGACTGCTCCTTGCTCATCTCCGCCCCCTGGTGGAACCAGCGATGGATCCACTCCAGTTCGCCTACCAGCATGGCATTGGGGTGGAGGATGCGGTGATCTTCCTCCTTCACCGTTCTCTGTCCCACCTGGAGAAGCCCGGGAATATGGTGAGGATCATGTTCTTTGACTTCTCCAGTGCTTTCAACACCATCCAACCGATGATCCTGAAGGACAAGCTGCTGCGCGCAGGGGTGGACCAGCACCTGTCATCATGGATCCTGGACTACCTCACGAACCGGCCTCAGTTTGTGAGAACCCGGGACTGTGTTTCCGACACGATCATCAGTAGCATGGGGGCCCCCCAGGGAACGGTGCTGGCTCCCTTCTTGTTCACTCTTTATACTGCGGACTTCTCACACAACACAACACATTGCCATCTACAGAAGTTCTCTGATGACTCTGCGATCGTTGGTCTCATCTCCAGCGGAGATGAAGCTGAGTACAGAGGGCTTATCCAGGACTTTGTGGACTGGTGCCATCGGAACTGCCTCCAGATCAACGCGAGGAAAACTAAGGAGCTGGTGGTGGACTGCCGCAGGCATGGGCAGCCCCTCACAGCACCAGTAAATATACAGGGAACAGACATCGAGATGGTGACATCCTATAAGTACCTGGGTATTCATCTGAACAATAAACTAGACTGGTCACACAATACTGACGCACTCTACAAGAAGGGACAGCGCAGGCTGTTCCTGCTGAGGAGACTCAGGTCTTTTGGTGTACAAGGGGCGCTGCTGAAGTCATTCTATGACACGGTGGTGGCATCAGCCATCACTTTTGGAGTGGTCTGCTGGGGCAGTGGCGTTACTGCAGCCGATAGGAAGAGACTGAACAAACTGATTAAGAAAGCTAGCTCTATCCTGGGGCAACGCCTTGATCCGATGGAGGAGATAGGAGAGAGAAGGACGGTGGCTAAACTGTCATCTCTGCTGGAGTCCGAGTTCCACCCTATGCAGGACATACTGGATGCACTGAGGAGCTCATTTAGCAGCAGACTACATCATCCCAGGTGCACAACCGAGAGGTTTCGTAGGTCCTTCCTACCAACGGCTGTCAGACTGTACAACCTAAGCAGGGCTGCTCGCAGAGATAGCAAAAAGACGTAACAAACTAATAGTTTTTTGAATGCAAAAGATGCAATAGACTTACACAATGGTCCTCTCCGGCATACAACTAGGAACATACCGGTCGCTATGGAGGGTGAGAATATGTATGGGCACATAATCATACCATGTAGGATAACTAAGTAGACGGTTATGCTGTTTCATCCCACCTAGCAACAATGCTCTGCACTGTGTGTGTTTATATATTTACATATTTATTCCATCTAGCTACAATGCTCTGCACTGGGTGTGTTTATATTTATATATCTATATATTTATTCCATCTAGCTACATTGCTCCGCACTGTGTGTGTTTATATACTTGCATATTTATTCCACCTAGCTGCAATGCTCCATACTGTGGGTGTTTATATATTTACATATTTATTCCATCTAGCTACAATGCTCTGCACTGTGTGTTCATATATTCATATATTTATTCCATCCAGCTACAATGCTCTGCACTGTGTGTCTGTGTGTGTGTGTGTGTGTATATATATATTTTATAGTAATATGTACATATGTATATTAGCTGCTCTTGCTTGCTTGTTTTTTCTTGCCTTCTGATTGTTGCTCTGAGTGTTGCTATCCCTGTGCTGTTGCAATCCTGGAATTTCCCCGTTGTGGGACTAATAAAGGCTTATCTTATCTTATCTTATCTTATCTTATCTTTATTTGTACCCGTAGGTAGATTTGTTTTGCAGTTGGTGACATCCATATTTACAAGCCACTAATTACATTCAACATAGACACAAACACAGGCACACATCTTACAAAATAGGTAAATATAAAATATGTACAATATAATTTTTATAGCTTGTTCAACTCTTTGACAGCAGCAGGGACAAAGCTGTTTTTGTAGCGCTGGGTTCTACTTTTTGGGACAGCAAACCTCCGTCTGGAGGGAAGAAGCTGAAAGTTGCAGTGCAAAGGGTGGGAGTCATCATTTAAAATCGAGTCGGCCATCCTCTGTACTTGTCTGGTGTACAGGGATGTCAGGCTCAGCTGTGACTCACCAAGCAAACGACTGGACCATCTGACTACCTGATCCAAGGATTTCCTCTGTTTCAGTTTTATCTGACCAAACCATGACACTAAAGAAAAGGATAAAACAGATTCAATAAAAGCCTGATAGAACATAGTCATTATGGTTCGGTCAATTTGGAAGCGTGCAAGTTTCCTCAAACAATGCAAATTTTGCTGACCCTTTTTGCACACCCTTTCACAGTTCACCTCAAAGTTCAATCCACTATCAATAATTGTCCCAAGATATTTGTACAATTGTACACATTCGGTGGTCTGGCCTTTTAGTATGGTGACTTTGTGCCTGGGAGTTTTCCTCCTAAAGTCAATAATCATATCTTTCGTTTTTGTTGTATTCAGCTGCAGGTAGGAATCCTCACACCAGTGAACAAAGTCATCAACTACTGGGCCGTGGCCACTCTCACCATCCTGGAGGAGACTGACAATGACTGAGTCATCAGCATACTTTATAATGTGTCTGTTGTCAAGTCTGCTCCGACACATGTTTGTGTACAGGATGAAGAGTAGTGGTGACAACACACACCCCTGAGGAGAGCCAGTAGAAGAGCACTTTAGGTCAGACAATGTGCCATTGACCCTTACTCTCTGCGTCCTGTTGGTTAAGAAATCCAGAATCCAACCCACCAGATTATTGCTTAAATCAAATTGTTGCAGGAGCCTTTCAACTAAAATATGAGGTTGGATTGTATTAAAGGCAGAAGAAAAGTCCACAAATAAAAGCCTGGCGTGTGTCCCATTAAAATCCAGATGTTTAAAAAGCATGTCAAACAGAGTGACAGTGGCATCCTCCACTCCTCTGTGAGGCCTATAGGCAAACTGCAGAGGATCCAATGCATGTTCAGTCTGCCTTAGGACCTCACATCTGACCAGTTTTTCAAAAATGTTCATTAAAATTGAAGTCAAAGCAACTGGTCTAAAGTCGTTTACCGTTTTAGGACAGCTGGATTTTGGAACGGGAACAACCACGGCATCTTTCCAGATCTTAGGCACATGTTGTGTCTGTAAGGACTTATTGAAAATATAATGAAATATAAGACTCAGTTCATGTGCACAGGACTTTACCAGGCGTCCACATATATTATCAGGGCCCTGACTTTTGTTCACTTTTACAGCGCAGAACTCCCTTTTAACATCCTGCATCTCAATATTAAAGTGCTGATTGTCTTTGAGTTTCTGTTTCAAATCTTGGATTTCTGTGCTAAAATCAAAGGAGTCAAAACGACCATAAAAACAATTAAGAGCATTAGCCAGCTGTGTGTCTGAACTAAAACCATCTAAAAACACACGATTACTGCGCTCTGTGCTCTGAAGGCCTGCAGTAGTTTTCATACTGGCCCAGGCCGAACCAAGTTTATTTGCTGCCATCTTGCTTTCCAACTCTGATTTATAATTCTGTTTTGCTCTTAAAATTTCTACGCACTTTTGATGAAAGAGGGCCATTGACCTTTGTTTTTTTCCCCTCTAAGAGTGTATTAAAGAATAAATCACTTGTCTTTAACACTCCTCCTCCTGAATACATACACTAATGCAAAAATACTTTAATAACAATCTGTATTTGTTAATATGATTATTTTTCTATTTTTACAGTCATCTTTGTTTTACCTTTCAGTAGCATTTGCTATTAAAGTTATCATTTTTCCCTTAGGAGCTTTTTTTTTTTAAATTTTTTTTAAAATTTCAGTGCACATTTATTTTCACTCTTTTCCTGTTGCTCTCTGAGTATTTTGTGTGTAAAAATAAACTAACTGAAACTATATATCTATCTATAAAACAGATATGTAGATATGATTGAGTCAGACTCGATCTCTGATTTTAAGAATAGGGTAAAAACCTTCCTCTTCAATATAGCCTATGATTAGGGAGGGATCATGTGTCTCTTAACCCTCCCTTTGTTTTGCTGTTAATAGGTTTAGACTGCCGGATGACCCCCAATAATGCACTTGGCTTCTCTCCTTTAATGCTTGCTCTCTTTATGTCTGTTCTTCTCATCTTCTCTATCCCCTCACCCCCTAGCCAGGTGCAGCAGTGACTGCCCCTCCCTGAGCCTGGTTCTGCTAGAGGTTTCTTCCTGTTAAAAGGGAGTTTTTCCTCTCCACCTTCACCAAGTGCTTGCTCACAGGGGACTGTCTGATTACTGGGGTCTTTCTGCAGTTGTGGGGTTTCCCCTACATTTGAAAGTGCTATGAGATGACTATTGTTGTGATATGGCACTATATAAATAAAGTTGAATTGAACTGAATTAAAATCGAGACATTTCTGTTTGTTTGTTTGTCTGCATGTCTGTGTGTGTGTGTGTGTGTGTGTGTGTTGTGTGAGTGTGTATGCTCTCAGCTATCTCTCAAACCATTCCTCACACTGACCTAAGATTTTAAACGTGCTTTGCTGAAGCTATGAGGGTGTGCGTCCCTGAATATGGACTCACTCAGTCAAAATATGTAATTTTTATCAATAAAAGTTTAGCCACCGCTGTGTGACCACTGTATTTCTTCATCCCCTGGCTTCAAGAAGTGTGGGCGGGGTTTTGGATTGACTCTGTGCCCATTGGAGAATACGCTGCATCATGGCCATGCTGATTCGACAATACGCGGCATCACAACGATGCTGATTGGATAACACAGTGAGTCACCACAACACTTCTCAAACAAAGATTTTGCTGGTAAGTTGTGCGTCCACGAGCATGGAACCACTCAGTCAAAATACAGATCATAAAGTTGCGTAGGTCTAATGGACATATTCGCCATACAGACGACATCACTGCCACATGAGTAAAGCAGCAGCCGACACTCCCGTTAACCGGCCAACATCAGTGTCCCACCGTCCACGCCATGAATGTTCGGGTGGGGGGCTCAGCCTGTCCAGTCACAGGGAGTGGTGGAGTGCAATGACCAGATAGACTGCAAATTACATGCAGACACGTGCTTTGACTAAACGACAGCAAGACACAACAATGTCTAAATAGCAAAATAAATCATTTTTATTTAAATATTTACAGACAAATGGGCAACACTGATGCAAAACTTGCAGCCAAATGGGTTATTCTGCTGTGTGTGTGTGTGTGTGTGTGTGTGTGTGTGTGTGTGTGTGCGTGAGTGTCATAGTGTGGTCCTCGTGGACCACTAATGAGACACTATAAGCAACCAGTGAGTTTGCATGTTTATTAAAGAACAGAGCATGGATACAAAATAATGAGCCACGTGGGGCAAAACAAATAAAGACTATGACTAAGACACACTAACAATATACTGAGAACAAGGAGAAACTTACTGGGAACACGGAGGATCAAGGGAGTGACTGAAGCCAGCGTTAGGGGTTTCAGCTGAACGTTGGGGAAACCAGCTTTAACCGTATGTGTATGTCAGTCAGAAAGCAATTTATACCAGCTCGGACATCGCCCTGATCAGACCTAAATGAAACAGTCATTGTCGCCTCCGACAGACTGCTATGATGATGATGATGATGATGTGAGGTCGCAGCCCGGAGTAACAGAAGCTGTTCCCTTAAATAGGGCAAGAGGATTAATCAGCTGATGAGGGCATCATCAGCTGAATCTAATCCAGCTGTCACTGCGGAGCTCGGCTCTGACAGCTGGAAGCTGTCAGAATAAAAACTCGGAGAGGCCACAAGGAACTAATACAAAACGGGAGGAAAATACTGCATGACCCGAGCGCGGACAACATCAATGCTCAGACCATGACAGTACTCCCCCCTGAACGACACATTCTGGGCGTAGCATGACATCCGAACCTCCCCCCACCCGGAAGGCTATAACGGCCCACCCAGGGCAGGAGGAGGGGGGGGGGGGGAAGGCCATGAGGGCGAGAGTCAAAAAAAAAAACCCCACCAAGAATGGAACCGGGAAAAAATGACAAGGGCCAATACAGAAAAAATAACATGGTGCAACAACAGAGCATGGAAAAAAAAATACAGAACCACAAACATACTCCATAATGCACAGGTGAAAATACAGAAATGGAACAATAGATGCAAATAACAGATACTATGCCTAAAGACCATGATACACAGGCACAAGAAAAAAGGCAACCACAGAGCGTCTCTCAAACAGAGGAAGAAAAAAAAAAAAAAAACGCTTAACAGCGGCAAAATACAGATAGTTCAATAAGTCCAAATGAACTGGCAGAGGCAACAACAGCGCATAACTCAGACTACAGAGGAAAAAAAACACACACACACACACACCGAAGAGCAGCGAACTACAGACAGTATAGATAAATACAAATAAAGAGGCATAAGCAACATAAAGAGCCTCTCAAACAACAGAGGAGGGAGAAACTGAAATACAGGCACAGACCAAAATACAGTGTACCCTAATAATACTAGACAAAAGGGGAAATGAAAAAACAAGCTAAAGAGTGGCGAAATACACAGTATAATATAGTTCATAGAAAACAAAAAAAAACACAAGGGCATCCCAGAACTACAGGGGAGTAAAAAAAAAATCTACAGGGATGACGGCAGGCAGAGCACAAATAAATAATAAGGAAAAACAATAAGTTCAGGCGGTCTACCTGCATCCAGTGTCCAGATCGCTAGCGGGGGAAAAGAATGAGTTTGGGCGGTCTACCCCAGTCCCAGTCCCGGAGAACCAGTACCTCTGGCGGCCGGACCAGGTCGCCGAATGAAAAGTCCAGTTTGTCGGGTGGCTGACCCAGAATGCCAAACCGGCAAAGCAGTTTCCCAGGCGGCCGACCCGCGTCATCAGGCCACCAGGACCGCAGGGGAGAACTTGGAGGCGGCCTTCCAATTGTGAGGAATAGCGAGGAAGAGCCGAGCTGATTATAGGGAATCCCCGCGGCACCCGATGGAGGGGGAAAAAAAACTGGGAAGAGATGAAGGACTAGTCCGGCGTCGATCAGTGGAGGATCTGCAGCTCCTTCTCCGAACTCCACACGGACTGGCGCTGCGCTCTTGCTGGATCCCGAGCGGAACCGTGCTGCACCCACGATGGACCCTGACTGGGCCGGAAGAGCGACCGTGACAGACTCCGACTGGGTCCGCGTTGCACACACGTCGGACCCTGATTGGGTCAAAGTAGCACCCATGTTGGACCCCGATTGGGCCGGAACACTACCCACGACCGACCCCGACTGGGCCGGCGCAGCACCAGGGACAACCTCCAGATACAAATCCAGAACCTCCAAGGCAACGACCAGAGCAGACTCGTCACTGGTGACCCTGGGAGAAGGCTCAGTGGAGAAAAGAGAACCAGGATCAGAATCACCGGCAGTGGCAGAGCCTAGTGAGGCAAGCTCGGATGCAGCGGATGGCTGCGCCCGGCTCGTCTCCCTGAGAGACAGGCAAAAATGCTCCAGAATAGAAGCAAGGAAGATAAAATAGAGCACTTGCCTTATCTCGGGCTCTACCGCAGCCCAGGACTTCGACGATCTGGGTTCAGTGCGCTGAAGGTCCACCTCTGGTTCCCACTCGACTGTGGCGTGCTCCGCAGCCGGCATGATGGTGTCCTCAGTCTGGGGATTCCCTGACACTGATGTCCACGCCGAAAACCCGCAGGACGTGGTGGTAGGGGATCCTTGACCTGCTGGGTCAAACCACTCCTCTGTGGAGACCCGGGGACACTTAGTCATCAGCGCAGGCTCCAGTTGGCAGTTCGTCCTCCTCCTCTCCCCATGACGTGGCTGTGGGGCTGGAACCAGGCACTCCAGGGCCGCAGGCTCCTTCCTCGTCTGGCGGTGTAGTCCTGGCACCAGGGAACGCTCAGGGGAAGGAGGCACACAGGTAGCAGGTTCACAATTAATGATTACAGCAGGTGGAGAGGGCTTGGGGGACTGAGAACTCCGAACTCCACCCCCAGGGATCAAACAAGGCAATTCACCCAGTGAAGGAAAAGAATGAAAAGACACTTACCTGATCTGCTGAGGGCCGATGGAAGCTGCTGCGGTGGGCTTCGTTTTCTCCCTTCCCCTTTGGATGGTGATGGAGGGCCCCCCCGGAGGACGAGGAGGAGCCACTCGCACCGGATCAATGACAGGCACAGCCGGAGCAGGACTCGAGGAATTCTCAGCTGCTGGAGAGAGCGTCGAGGAGGAGGGAGAAACAGCTGAGGCGGGCCGAGGACGAGGCACATACAACCTGGAGGCGGCGACTGCAGGCTTACCCTTCTGACGAGACGCAGAGGCTACAGCTGGCTGGGAGACAGAGTTCGTGCGGCTACCCGGAATTGGGTCGGGACGGGGTTTTTGCTGAGGATTTGCCGAGGGAATCCCGGCTGATGTCTTTCTCCGCTGGGGATGACCCCTGGGTGGTGCGAACTCCTGGACTGGTCGAGGGACAGGAATGGGATCCAGAGATGAGGAGCGAGGCTGTCTCCTCTTCGGCTTCCTGCCGGAGTTTCCCTTCAGCCCACGGAGCTTCTCCCGGAAAGCAGAGATGTCTGCCATCCTCGCCGCGATTTCAAGGTGGTCAGCGTAGCGGGGATGGCAGTTAAAAGCTGCCTCAGCGAGGTCCAGGTATCAACGTGCATCGTAGGGAGTGTCATAAAGCCAAGCGGTGGAGAGGATGCCATCAATGTCGATGAGGGCCATACACCAGCTCGTAGCCCAAGCTCAACGCATAGGCCTTGGGCAGCGCCATCTCACAGCACACTGGTTCGAGAACAGGGGGAAAAACTGCAAGCCCAAATTAAGCGATCTCACGATCACCAGCGTTTCATTTGGGCTGCGACCTACTGTCATGGTGCGGTCCTCGCGGACCACTAATGAGACACTATAGGCAACCAGTGAGTTTGCATATTTATTAAAGAACCGAACAAGGATACAAAATAATGAGCGACGTGGGGCAAAACACAAATAAAGACTATGACTAAGACACACTAACGATATACTGAGAACAAGGAGAAACTTACTGGGACAACGGAGGATCAAAGGAGTGACTGAAGCCAGGGTTAGGGGCTTCAGCCGAACGTTGGGGAAACCAGCGTTATCCGTATGTGTATGTGAGGTTGCAGCCCAGAGTAACAGAAGCTATTCCCTTAAATAGGGCAAGAGGATTAATCAGCTGATGAGGGCATCATCAGCTGAATCTAATCCGGCTGTCACCGTGGAGCTTGGCTCTGACAGCCGGAAGCCCCTCCGAGACACTGTCAGAATAAAAGCTTGGAGAGGCCACAAGGAACTAATACAAAACAGGAGGAAAATACTGCATGACCCGAATGCAGACAATATCAACGCTCAGATGATGACAGAGAGAAAGAGTGAGAGACAGAGAGTGAGAGTGAGAGTGAGAGAGAGAGAGAGAGAGAGAGAGAGAGAGAGAGAGATTTTGATTTTTCAACACACCTTTATTGTCACAAGTTCAACAGAAAAACACAACAACTAAAACAACTAAAAGAAGCAATGGAAAAGAAAAATGACTCACTGACAAGAAATCAAAGACACAAGTAACCAAACCAGGAAAACTAAAACAAAACAAAAAAACAAAACAAAAAAAAAAACAACTTGCTTTTTACATCAGTACCACACCATAGGTAATTTTCCCCTCCTTAACACAACACAGGAAGTTTCAACATTTTGCATCAGATGATAGTAATTGTAATCAATCATTATTCGAGCTTTAGTCATGTCAACCAGCATGTCTTTTACATTACAATCCAGTATTTGTTCAATTTTTCTTTTCCTACTAACATAAATGGCCATTTTAGCCTGACCCAGGATGAAATTTAAAAGTTCACTCTTTTTCTTAGTTCTCTGCCTATATGGAAAGCCCAAGATAAAAATCTGCAGGGAAAAGACTTCTCCAAACAGATAAAACAGCTTCCCCCAAAAAACAAACAACAAATGCAGTCTGTTACAGTCCAGAAAACAATGAAACACAGTCTCTTTCTGAGGACAAAATGGACAAACCTCAACAACATTTGGGTTTAAAATGGAGATAAAAGCATTTACAGCCACAGCACCATGTAAAACTCGCCATTGTAGGTCTCCAACCTTCTTAGTTAATGGTGGTTTATAGAATGCTCTCCAGGCAGGCCTCACCTCTGAACCCAAACCCAAGTGTTTCCTCCATGGTGTATCAGCTCGACCTTTTAACTTATTTACATTTAAAACTTTCACCAAAAGTCCATACATTTTTTTACCCGGAGAGTCACAAATGTTAATGTGTTCAGAGTTTAAAAACACACCAGTGCCATCTTTAAAATCAGGAGATAAAACACTAAAAGGAAAAGGCTCATCAGAAGTTCGCACAGAGTTTTTGCAGTGTAAAACAATAGCAGAGTGTTCTTCTGCAGACAGGCAGTCTCTCCAATCTTTCTGCAAGTTCATTATAGTTCTGACTGAAGAAACGCCAAGAGCCGAGCACAGGGCAACAGCATTGCCCAAGTTAGGACCACATAAATTTACCAAGTGTCCCAGCGTTGTGACCTTTGCAGAAATGAACTTTTTTAAAACAGAAGGTCCTGAAGCATTGCCCACATCAAAACGGGTCCCGAACACAAGTGGTTCCTTTAAAAGCCAGAAAGGTGACAAGGAAGCCTGGGGTTCTTTTTAAAAAGTCCCCAGATTTTAAAAGCAATTTGGTAAAACTGGGGAAGTTCTGGGAGTTTTTGGCTCCTTAAGTCCATTAAAAACAGCGACTCCTCTAGTCCAAGCCCTCCACAGCGAGCCAGGACAGCCCTGGCAATAGGTCTCCACACAAGGTCAAGGGGGCCACTCAGCAGTCGCTGAATGAACTGCAGGCGGAAGACAGCCCCCCTGCTGGCCAGATGGATGAGCCCTTGACCACCTTCTTCCCTCGGTAAAAAAAGGATGCTCTGTGGAACCCAGTGAAGACGGTCCCAGAAAAAGTCCACAACTATAGATTGCACTCTGGCCAGCAAATTGGGTGGAGGGTCCAGACAAGACAGTCGATGCCACAGCATCGAAGCAATCAAGTTGTTGATGATTAAAACACGACCTCTGAAGGACAAGTTTGGCAGAATCCATTTCCATTTTTTTAGTCTTCCTTCAACTTTTTCTAAAAAACACTCCCAATTTTTCCCAGTAAAAGTCTGATTTCCTAAGAACACACCAAGATATTTAAAACCACCTTGTGTCCACGAGAGGCCACCAGGTAGGGCAATTTTTTGTGGTCTCCCCCCCACCACAACAGCTTCACTCTTACCCCAATTCACTCTCGCTGAGGAGCAATCACCAAAAAGATTGACAGTTCTTAAAAGGTAGTCTACATCATTTTGATTTCTTGTAAAAACAACAACGTCATCAGCATAGGCAGACACTTTAAAAACAGAGTCAGAGTTGGGGACTTTAAAACCAGTGAGGCCTTGCCTTAGTTTACAAAGGAGGGGCTCAATGGCAAGAGAGTACAGCATACCTGAGAGGGGGCAGCCCTGTCGGACACCCCTCTCAACTTTGAAAGGAGCACTCAAACCACCATTAATCTTAAGAATACTCTCAATGTCTCTATACAAAGCCTGGATCTTGGTGATGAACCCTGAGCTGAAACCAAAGGCCTCTAATGTCTGCCAAAGGTATGGATGTTCAACTCGGTCAAACGCCTTTTGTTGGTCTATTGAAATAAGACCAAGTTCTTTGACCAATGAGCTGGAGAGGTCCAAAACATCACGAATTAAAAAATTGTTGTCTGTAACCAACCTACCAGGTACACAGTAGGTCTGGTCTACATGTATGACCTGCTCCATCGCCTTCCTCAGTCTGGTAGACAACACTTTGGAGAGAATTTTGTAGTCAGTACAGAGGAGGGCCACTGGACGCCAGTTTTTAATGTCTTTCAAGTCGCCTTTCTTTGGAAGGAGGGTGAGGACTGCTCTCCTACAACTTAGGGGCAGGTGACCCTTCCGCAGACTGTCAGACAGTACTTCCAGCAAGTCCTCACAGATCTCAGACCAGAACGCCTTGTAGAACTCCGATGGTAGACCATCTATCCCTGGGGCTTTTCCACACTGAAGAGACTGGACAGCCACTGCTAGTTCTTGCAGAGTGATCCCACTCTCCAGCTCCGCATTCACGCTAGCCATCACCTTTGGCAAGTCCATCAAAAAATGACTCAGTGCATGTGGATTCTCAACAAATTCTTTCTTAAAGAGATCCTTGTAGAAAGCAACTGCAAAGCGACGGATCTCCGCAGACTCATGGATCGGCCGCCCGTCCTCGGAGCTAAGAGAGTGGATCATCCTCCTCTGACCATTCTTCCTCTCCAAACCAAAGAAAAAATGAGATGGAGCATCCATTAGTGTGATGTTCTGGAACCTATTGCGTACCACAGCGCCCCTGGCAGCCACACCAAGTAGGTCAGTTAAAACAGACTTTTTGCCATTGAGGGCCTCAAAATGTCCTCTTTCTCCTGTGGAGCCTGCCAAAGACTGCAGCTCCACTACTTCTCTCTCCAGGTCCCTGACAGACCTGGCCAAGTCTCCAGAGACATTGCGAGTATACTGTAGGCACAGATTCTTTATTTGGCTCTTCCCTACATCCCACCACTGCTGCAAAGAACTAAAATTTGATTTTGTTAATTTAAAATTACTCCAAAAAAACATAAAAGCAGTTTTAAAACTGTTATCCGATAAAAGTGACGTGTTAAAATGCCAGTATGCACTACTGCACTTTATATTCTTGATAAAAACACAACACTGAATCAGGGAATGATCTGTGAAGCCAACAGGGACTATAAAAGCACTTTTAAAAATGTTAAAATGGTGCTTAAAACTGTAAACCCTATCCAGTCTAGCTAAGGACAGAATATCGTCCTTTTTATGGCTCCACGTGTACTGTCTAGCCTTGCCATGAAAATTTCTCCACACATCACACAGATCATGAGCTTCTATGAGACCTTTTAAAACTCTCTTGGATGCAGCATGTGGCTTTGGGTGATTCCTATCCATAAGAGGATTTTCTGTACAATTCAAATCACCTCCCACAAATAAAAAGTCATCATTACTGCAATTTTTGATCGTGTCATCTAAAATATTTAAAAAGGCCAATCTTTCTGTGCCTACGGTTGAAGCATACACATTTATAAAAACAACTTTCACATTCTCAAAAACAGCTTGAACTTTTAAAATGTGGCCTGCAATTATCTCATCAATGTCATAAGAAAGTGGAATAAAATCTCGAGAAAATAAAATACCCACTCCACCACTGCTGCTGCTTTTATGACTAAGAATAATTTCCCCTCGAAATTCCCTCCTCCAGTCAACAACATTGTCCTCAGAACTATGAGTCTCCTGAACAAACAGAACATTAATTTTCTTGCATTCTGCAAGAGTAAAAACACACGCTCGCTTAGACATTTCTCTTGCTCCATTGATGTTGAGTGTGCCAAAATTAAAACTACACATGTATATAAGAGGGCAAAGCCAATGCAAAAACAGAAAAGAAAGAATGAGCAATAAAAGACTAGTCATCCTGGGCAATTTGGTTCTTAACTTTTAGCACAAGCTTTTTTTGTCTGTAGACCTCCTGATCAGTGAAACTTTCCTGCTCAAGCTCTCCCCTATTTTTCATGTAGACCCGAGCAGAGTCAACAAAGCGTTTTAGATTGGGGAAGAAATTTTCAACTTTAACCATTCTGGATCCCTTAGTGTCCTGCAAAAACTTCTGTATTTTTCTGAAGGGGTAACCGCCTCCACTGGCCACATCATCACTGCTTTCACCATCACTCTCTATCTCAGACCCAGCATAAGAATCTGGTTGAGATAGAGAAACCTCAGAACTGTCTTTGACAACCCTTTTTACTTTGCTCCTCTGCTGTTTGGTTTCCAAATTCTTTCGCTTGATTGAGATTTTACATAACTCTTCATCTAATTCAATGTCATCCTCATCCTCCAACACTGACTCAGCCACCCTGGTAGCTGTCTCTTCTTGTTTTTCGCTCACCCTGTGCTGTGCTTTTATATTCATCTTTCTAGTCCCACCATCTACCTGGGCCTCATTTGGCTCATCTGTCTGATCCTCAGCGTGATCCCTCTCAGTAATCTCACCTTTGTCCACAATGTTGGTCTGTGCAGCAGCCCTGCGATGTGCTTTAACTTTTGCTGCTGTTTCATTTATGATCGACAGGCCGGCTGCGGAGGGCGGTGAAGCAGCCCTGCCGCCAGATGGTGTCGTGGCCTCGGCCGAAAGGCCGCCGCCAGACGGCCCCGTGGCCTTGGCTGAAGTGCCCGACAGCGCGACAGCGCCGTCAGCCTCAGAGGGCGGCAAAGCCGCTCCGCCACCAGACGGCCCCGAGGCCGCACTAGCGGCCTCCCCCGAGTGATCACCCCCCACTCCCTGAGGGCATGATCGAATCAAGTGTCCCTCCATTCCGCAGCCGAAACACTTCATATTATCAGAGGTGACGTGGATGGTATAATCAAAGCCGTCAATCCGGTATTTAAATACGAGGTTGAGGCTTTCCTCGCTATTCTTTAAAATCATGAGCACCTGTCGCCTAAAAGACATGACATGCTTTAAACGCGGGGACTTACAACCGAGAGGGATGTGCTTAATGGGGGACAAAAGCTCCTTCTCCAACAGCTCATTCTTTAAAAATGGTGGGACATTTGAGATCGTAGTTCTCTTCGCGGGATTCACCAGAGACAGAACAGGAACCAGAATCAGAATCAGAATCAGGTTTATTGCCATTGTTCATGTAGTACACAAACTAGGAATTTGTCTCGGTACAATGCTGCAACATTAAACATGATAAGATAAGAGAAATAAACTATACATGTAATAAAGTGTAGGATAACCAGTGTGTCCTTAATCACAACCCCGCTCTCCACTACCTGGTTAACTTTTTCCACACTATCGAGGAAGATTACCATGGCACTATTCATTCTCGAAGCTGATCTAACGCTTTCATAACCGACCAACTCCCCCACAGCCAGACTACATTCCTCCACTGAGCAGCTAACAGCCGGAGTCAGTTTGACAGCATGCCGGCGTGTCAGCTTCTCAAACCCGGAGCCTAGCTCCAAAACCATGCTGACCAGCAGAGCTGGCAGCAGAAACCCCCCTCCCAGAACGCCTACCCCACCCCAGCTACAGAAAACAACAAAAATTAAGATTATTTAACAAAAAAAAACACCTTAAACACAAAAAGATAGAGAAAAGTTTGAGATAAATCACTCACGCTGTCACACGCTCCCAGCTCGCACTCACGACCACGCCCACTCAGAGAGAGAGAGAGAGAGAGAGACGGGATTGGCGTTGTACGTGGATGCCCTGAATTTCCCTCTGGTGATCAATAAAGTATACAAGATACAAATACAAAAAATAATAATAATAATGTTCAGTGTTTTGTACTTATAAAATTGCTAAAATATAAAAGATGCACTGGTCTCAAATATTTGTAAACGTGTCCTGTTATAGTACTGCATGACTTTATTGAGGATAGACTATAAACTACACATATAAACTAAATTATAATGGTGACTGAACAACTCCCATTCCCCAAAGTGCAACATACAACATTTATGAATATAACTCATAAAAGATCACACAAATAATTCAATTCAATTCAACTTTATTTATATAGCGCCATTTCACAACAACAGTCATCTCATAGCACTATCAACTGAAGGGGGGACCCCCACAGTTGCAGAAAGACCCCAGCAATCAGGCGATCCCCTGTGAGCAAGCACTTGGCGACGGTGGAGAGGAAAAACTCCCTTTTAACAGGAAGAAACCTCCAGCAGAACCAGGCTCAGGGAGGGGCAGTCATCTGCTGCGACTGGCTGGGGGGTGAGGGGATAGAGAAGAAGAAAAGAACAGACATGTAGAGAGCAAACAGCACGATGGGGACTCAATCTATGGGAGAGAACAAACAAATGTTAATGACCAGCAAAAAAAAAATATTTCATAGAGAGTGAGGAAAGGAGTGAGGCCCAGTGCATTACTGGAGGTCCCCCGGCTGACTAAACCTATTAGCAGCATAACTAAGGGAGGGTTCAGAAACACATGATCCCTCCCTAATTGTAGGCTATATCAAAAAGGTAGGTTTTAGCCCTATTCTTAAAAACAGAGATTGAGTCTGACTCCCAAATCCAGATTGGCAGCTGATTCCACAGGAGAGGAGCTTGATAACTGAAGGCTCTGCCTCCCATTGTACTTTTGGAGATTCTAGGTATTACAAGTAATCCTGCATTTTGGGAGCGTAGTGCTCTGTTAGGATAATACGGTAGTATCAGATCTTTTAAATAAAAAGGAGCCTGATTGTTTAAAGCTTTGTAAGTAAGAAGAAGGATTTTAAACTTAATTCTAAACTCTATGGGAAGCCAATGAAGGGAGGCCAGAACCGGAGAGATATGAGCTCTCTTTCTAGTACCTGTTAAAACTCTTGCTGCAGCATTTTGGATCAGCTGAAGACTTTTTAAAGATGTTTTAGGACAGCCTGATAATAAAGAATTACAATAATCTAATCTCGAGCTAACAAAAGCGTGGATCAGCTTCTCAGCATCACTCTGAGACAAGATGCTCCTAATCTTGGCAATATTACGCAAATGATAGAAGGCAGTCTTAGAAACAAATTTAATATGTGAATTGAAGGACAAATCCTGATCAAAAATAACTCCAAGGTTCCTCACAGAGCTATTAAGAGAAAGAGTAACTGCATCCAAACTGAAAGTTTGATTTGGAAAGGAATTTCTAAGGTTTTTTGGACCAACAAGAATGACTTCAGTCTTATCTGAATTTAATAGCAGGAAATTACAAGTCATCCAAGCTTTGATTTCCTTAAGACAGGCTTCTAACTTAGCTAATTCATTAGTATCATCTGGCTTCATTGACAGGTATAATTGTGTGTCATCTGCATAACAATGAAAATGTATACAGTGCTTTCTAATAATGTTGCCTAACGGAAGCATATATTAACTAAAAAGAGTAGGACCTAGCACAGATCCCTGTGGAACTCCATGACTAAGCTTTGAGCTGAAAGAAAACTCATCATTTACATGAACAAACTGGAACCTATCAGATAAATAAGATCTAAACCACTGCAACGAAGTTCCATTAAGTCCAACATAGTGTTCTAATCTATCAAGTAGAATATTATGATCAATAGTATCAAAAGCTGCACTAAGATCTAAAAGGACAAGTACAGAAACCAGTCCATTATCAGATGCAATGAGGAGGTCGTTAGTGACCTTCGCTAAGGCTGTTTCAGTACTATGATGGATTCTAAACCCAGATTGAAACTCTTCAAGTAAACCATTTCCCTGCAGGTGGTCAAATAATTGCGTAGCAACAACTCTTTCTAAGATTTTTGAAATGAAAGGGAGATTAGAGATTGGTCTATAGTTAGCTAAAGCTCCTGGATCTAGCGTTGGCTTTTTGAGTAAGGGTTTAATTACAGCTGTTTTAAAAGCCTGCGGTACATGGCCTAAAGTTAATGAAGAATTGATTATATGAAGAATAAAGCTACCAATAAGTGGGAAGACTTCTTTAAATAACCTGGTAGGAATAGGGTCTAAAAGACAAGTTGAAGGTTTGGATGAGGAAACTATAATAAAAATATTATAAGTGATCTGAAAATAAGTGATCTGACTAAAAAATAAACAAGCACTTCTTAAACAGCGGCTAATACTGGATGTCCCATTCATTTTTAATTATTCTATAATTAATTTTCACACAATCAAATCTCACTTCAGTCTCCTTCATATCTGTCAAAGTCTAACGTGTGATTGCCTAAATATAGGCTACACCTCTGTATTCCACTTTCAAACACAGCCTACATTTGGGCCTGCAAAGCCTGATTGGGCTACCTGTTTCAGACAGGAATACTTGCTTTCTACTGGCATACACTAGTAGGAAAATAAAGGCAAATCAAATGGAAATTGTGTTGAAGATAAAGACTTTATTGATTAGAATGGAAATTTGCTACACATTTTATATCACTCAAAAGGAGTGGACTTTTTGTAGAATTGTAGAAATGCAGTAGAGTATAATGGTGATCAAAGGATCAGACTTAATAGTTGGCCATGGTTTTCTCGAGCCAGTCAGAGAAGATGCAGACCTGTGGATGAAGGCAAAACAAAGTTAGTATAGAGCAACATCAGCATGCATGATGAAATTTAAATGGAGTAGCAGCTAATTACCACAAAGTTGCATCAATTGTGTTTAGCTTTACCTTGACATAGACACCAGGGCAGTCCCTCTCAGCACATCCATAACCCCAGGACACAATACCCTGCAGCTCATCATTGCACATGACGGGGCCACCAGAGTCACCCTGACAACAAAAAACAGAGGGATATTTAAACTGTAGTTACTGAAATAATTTTCCCTTCTATTTAGTTTCTTGCACACACAGTTAGTGAAATAATTTCATTCATAAATTCTACATCAAAATCTGAGTTGTTGCATACCAGGCAAGAGTCCTTGCCTCCCTCCAGGTATCCAGCACAGAACATGGATTCATCAATCATAAGAGGATAGCAGTTATGGCAGTCCCTATCAGACAGGATGGGGATGTCCAGGCACTGCAGGTTGTTTGAATTACCAGCTGTAATCAGGAAAAACAAATTGTCATTGATTAATAGGCAAAGGCAAATGTTGGGAGGGTAATTTTGTAAGGTGCTGATATGCAGATGTTACTCACTGGAGCTCATGGTGTTGCCCCATCCAGAGACCCTGCACATGGTGCCAGCGAGAGGACAGCTGCTGGGCAGAGCCACAGGCTGCACGTAAGAGTTGAGGGTGGCAGGCTGGCTCAGCTTGATCAGCATGATGTCATTTGAAATGGTCCAGGAGTTGTACTCGGGATGGCGAATGACACGGGAGGAGGAGATGAACTGTTCAGTACCCTCAATGATCCCAAGGTCGTGCTCTCCAAGAAGCACCTGCACACGACTGAAAACATTGAAGATAAAAGATTAGTGCAAAAACTTAGCAAAAATGTAAAACAGAGGTGAATCTATGTAGTCCCATTGTAGCTAACTCCAACTTCAATCTTCAGGGGGGAAAAAACATTATATTATGCTTACGACTTGTAGCAGTGAGCAGCAGACACAACCCAGTTCTTACTGACCAGAGAGCCACTACAGAAATGGTAGCCAGAGTTCAGAGACACCTGGTGGGGCACACTGTGAGGTGTGCACTCAAACCCTCTGATGATCTTGCCGTCCTCGGCGACTTAAAACACACTAGTAATCAAGAACTCTCTTTCTACTCACAGCAGGGATTAACAGCAGTACTGATGATGTCCACTTAGCAAAGAAGAGAATCTGTTGAAATAAAACTTGACACTCACAGACAGCTCCAATGAGCAGAACAAAGACCAGAGACCTCATGGCTGCTGAGTGATCCTGTGATGAGAGGCATGTGGCATGTGGATCCTGGTTTTATACCCACTGCTAGATCTGCCCCACTCTTCAACAATCCTCATTGGTCAATGGGGAACCAATCTGAGCTTTTTGGGTTGATAAACTGTTCACAAAGGAAGTGGGTTATTTCCATAAGTACATAGAAACTGATATCTTGGTTTACGTAATATTTGAATTAGATTAAAAAAACTCCAACAGAGGTAGGTATCGTAGCCAGAAGTTATATTCACATAAAATTATCATTAATGAATGATATTAATTACTCAAGTACAATGTACAAGTCACAAAAATTGCTTGTGTAATCTTAAACAAATATCTACTGCAAAAGTTACTGGAGTGTGTGTGCTTGAGTAAATGTAAGGTGACACTACAGAGCTCTGGGCCAATTACACCCTGCATCAACAAAGAAAATGCAAAACATTATTCTTTGGCTCTGTTAGTTTAGTTATTAGCTAATATCTAAATCGAACATTTACTCCATGATTTTCCTATTGAGTCAGTGGTTTTGTTAGTTTCTGTCAGTGTACTGTCTATTTCTTATGTTTTGTGCCCTTGTCATTAGAATTCCAACTGACTATGTGTGCACTTTATGTTTGTGGGAGGGGATTCATTTGAAAGGGGTATGGCATTGTGCAAACTCATAACTCATTAATTACTCAATAATTAATTAAGTAATATTGTGTTATATTAATATAGTATTAGTAATAAATAATGGTAATGTCTTAAACTTAAAAGCTCAAAGCACACACACAGCTACTGTCACGTTTTCATGTACATAATATTCACTGATAGAAAAAAAAGGAATAAAGTTTTGGAGTTCATCATTTGTTTCTGAAGGCAGTGCCAACCTTGCTGTTTAAATTTAGCTTTCATGTAACAGGTGGTGAGAAATATAACATCTTTGAGATAGTGAGTTATCAGCGCTGAACCTCTGTTGTCTGACCTGAAAAGCCACCATCACTTTTATCAGAGAGAATTCAAATCTTCGTAAAAATAAAGTACCAACTAAAAAAAAAAAGCTATCACTTGAGCATAATTTGAACAATGTACTGAAACATACACCATAAATTACATATACTGTTTATCTTTTGTTCATATGAAAGGCAAAAAATAAAATAGAAAGATGTCTTTACCTTCTTTACATGTTTCAACATGTAAAGAAGGTAAAGACATCTTTCTATTTTATTTTTTGCCTTTCATATGAACAAAAGATAAATAATTAAAAGAAGACAAAATGAACCTATTTGACGTATTACATATACTGTATCCTGAATATATTCTTTGGTCTAAAAGCTCTCTCATAGAACACTAAAACAATAAAATAATGCAATCTGAACATAGAAACAATTGTGAAAAAATGCTGAAAGTATTTTAAAGAAGAAAAAATATTTTTTTTTAAAATAAGTATCTGAGTGCCTTATAATTAAAAAGTAATATTGTATTTAAAATATTTAAAAAATAAAGATAGTTAAAAAGTTTGCAAAATTTAAATGAGTTCCAGACCCCAATTATCTATTATCACAATAAAAAAATAAAAATCACCTATAGATATATTTCGCCATTCCCCAAATTCCTCAACGCTGACTGGCTCCTCACTATCCAATGAGGATGCTTTGAGATCTGGGCAGCTCTACCTGTGACTATAAAAGAGGATATCAGGTGTAGTCCTCTCATCACAGGATCACTCAGCAACCATGAGGTCTCTGGTCTTTGTTCTGCTCATCGGAGCTGTCTGTGAGTGTCAAGTTTTATTTCAACAGATTCTCATCTTCTTTGCTAAGTGGACATCATCAATACTGCTGTTAATCCCTGCTGCGAGTAGAAATAGAGTTCTTGATTACTATTGTGTTTTCAGTCGCCGAGGACGACAAGATCGTCGGAGGGTTTGAGTGCACACCTCACAGTGAGCCCCACCAGGTGTCTCTGAACTCTGGCTACCATTTCTGTGGTGGCTCTCTGGTCAATGAGAACTGGGTTGTGTCTGCTGCTCACTGCTACAAGTCGTAAGGATATTATTTTTTCCCCCTGAAGATTGTTGGTTACAGCTAGCTACCATAAGAGTACAAAAATTCACCTTTGTTGTACATTTTTTTGTCGTCTTTTTGCATTAATCTTTTATCTTTCAATGTTTTCAGTCGTGTGCAGGTGCGTCTTGGAGAGCACCATATTGAGATCACTGAGGGTACTGAGCAGTTTATCTCCTCCTCCCGTGTCATTCGCCATCCCGACTACAACTCCTGGACCATTTCAAATGACATCATGCTGATCAAGCTGAGCCAGCCTGCCACCCTCAACTCTTACGTGAAGCCTGTGGCTCTGCCCAGCAGCTGTGCTCCCGCTGGCACCATGTGCAGGGTCTCTGGATGGGGCAACACCATGAGCTCCAGTGAGTAACATCTGCATATCAGCACCTTACAAAATTACCCTCCCAACATTTGCCTTTGCCTATTAATCAATGACATTTTGTTTTTCCTGATTACAGTGAATGATCCAGACAAGCTGCAGTGCCTGGACATCCCCATCCTGTCTGATAGGGACTGCAATAACTCCTATCCTGGTATGATTGATGAATCCATGTTCTGTGCTGGATACCTGGAGGGAGGCAAGGACTCTTGCCAGGTAAGCATCTAATCAAGTTTTGATCTATTTATGATTGAAATTATTTCATTAAGAACAGTTTAAATATCCCTCTGACTTTTTGTTGTCAGGGTGACTCTGGTGGCCCCGTTGTGTGCAATGGTGAGCTGCAGGGTATTGTGTCCTGGGGTTATGGATGTGCTGAGAGGGACCACCCTGGTGTCTATGCCAAGGTAAAACTAAATATAACTGATACAGCTTAGTGGAAATTACCTGCTACTGGATGCTACACCATTTACGTAAATATCACCATATAAGCTGATGATCCTCTGTACTAACAGACCTTGCTTCCTCTCCATCCACAGGTCTGCATCTTCCTTGACTGGGTGAATGACATCATGGCCAGCAATTAAGTGTGATGGTCTAATCACCATCTTTCTCTGCTGCATTTCTACCATTTTTTTAACTCCACTGTTGTTGAGTTGTGTAATATGCAGCTAGTTTCCATGTTGATTAATAAAGTCATATAATTTCACTTTGTCTTGCCTTTTTCTTCTACATTTTGATACTTTCATAATACATGCAAAAGTGTGCAACAGCACCACTTCCCTCCATTTATTGTAGGAAGTGGTAAAAAAAGCAGTTTTTGTCATCATGTACAGTATATTCAGAATTCCCACTGGTTCCTTCAAATGTTATACAGTAATGCTTAGAATGCTATAGCTGACATAATTTTTTATAATTTTGATTTGCAAATCAAAAACGGATATCCAATGGATAAACACAGACTGTCAAAAGTATATTCATGAAACATACAAGAAATCCAGAATCATCCATCAAAATAACAAAACAGGTAAGCCAGGTAGATGCTTTTCTCCTCTAAAATAAAATAATTTTATCATATTTTACCACTGAAAATTAAAAAAGCACTCTGTAACTTTCTTGTTCCAGATAGGAACACTGAAAGGACTACAACTATGGCGACTATAGCCTCAGTCCCAACAGCCAATCACAGGGTGCTCAGTTGTTGTCACTGGCTACATTTGTGCCCCATGATTAACTGCTGGGACTGAGGTCATAGTTGCCATAGTTGTAGTCTTTTCAGAACAAAGCCATTGCAGGCTATGGGGGAAGTGACATTCATCCAATCAAAGGTTGCTCTGCTATCAGAATCATTTTGGAAACATTATTTGAAGGTGAAAATGTTACATAGTGTAGCTTTTACACACATACTGTAGGTCACACCTCAGTGTGATGTAATGTATAACTTTAACCATTATAAATGATGATGAACAATGACCAAAGTTAAAATATAAATTTATTTATAAAAAAATATATATATCTCAGTTGCTCGTGGTTCCATGTTGTATGTCCCTCATTGCCTCCCATTCATGCATCATAAAACCTCAAATATACAATATTTAATACATACATGGTACCATGTGTTATGTCCACAAACCTTGAATGAAGATGGACGAGGATGCTGTGCTCAAACTGAACTTTATTACACAATGTTAATAAGTACACTGCACAATGAACACTCAGTCATATCCCTGAGGATGAGCTGTAGCTAAGAGGTAACTCTAACTGTCATGAGATGGCGGACTTTCCCATATATATGGTGGCGTGATGACGTCGTCCGCAGGCTGCGTCATTATGCTGTACCCTGTAGTAAATCCCAACACTACATTCTTCCCCCACTTGCAAAACACAGAACAGTCACTAATCAGCCCTCCCAAATTTGGTGCACTTATGCAATTTAACATTTCAACATTTAGAACCACATTTAGAACCACAAACTAGGGTAAGCGGGTAGACCACTGCTGGATCCGACGTGGCTGGGTGGATTATTCTGCCACCTTCTCCTAGCCCTGTTCCTACCTAAACAGTCATTGTCTTTTTTTGTTATTTTTAACAGTCTTCCATGGGGAAGGCAGTTCTGCCCCTGGAGATGCCAGGCCCCCGGGGCCAGGACTGATCATCATAACGTTAGGCCCCGGGTTCCATACTGCATCAACTGACTCCCGCGAAGCCGCGCCATCTGGAGCAGCCACCCTGTTGGTTTGTGTGCCGAACCAAACTATCTGTCAGTCGAAAGCATGCCGATCCCAGTTTCGGCACGATCCTCAGTGCCGTCTGCAGTGCCATCAGCTGTGACTTGGTTAGTTGCTGTCCCGGTCTCTTGTCAGCGCGGACTTGAACCCAGTCCATGACTTTGAGTGGCATCTTGCTTGGTCTCATGTGCCACTGTGATCGCTGTAGCGCTGCGTGCTCATCTAGTTTGGGACCTCCGCCACATTGTAACAGTTCTATCGTTACCGTCTTTGTTGCGGACCCTTCACCCGACTTCACCGTCACTGCTTCTGTAGTCTGAAGCTGGTTGTGAGTACGGAAAGTGTCCGGTGTCTCACCCATGTCATTCGCTGTTGCGAACTCTTTACCCGTCGGCTCGGTCGTAACCCCCATAGACTGATGCTGATCATGGGTACTGAAGCAGTCTGGTTCCTCCTCTCTCCCATCTGATGTGCTTTGTTGTGCCATGTCGTAAACAGTGTCTGTGCCCGGTTGTTGTGCCTCGAGGTTCTCTGCATGCACGGGCTCCCTATCCTGCGAATCCACAGTGGCCTCCGGCTGGTTGAGGATCTGAGGTGAGTCCGGCCATGGCAGCTCTCCTCCTGTGTGCACAGGGTATACAGTTTGGTGTTGGTATCGTCCTGAATTTTCTCATTGCCGTCGTTCCCAATAGACACGGGATCCCTCTCCTGCAGCTCCGGTTCTGTCTGGGCAAGGAACGGAGGCAAGTCCGGTTGATGTTCTCTCACCATGTCGTTTTCACTGTCCGTACTGTATCCATTCTCTATGCTACATTCACTTCCTGAGCTGTGCTCTTCGGCTGCATCCATATCCATGAAGCCTGGGTACAATGGGTCTGGACCATTGACAGTCTGCCCGGGGACTGTAAGGGTAACACCCAGCTCGCAGAACAAATCCCACCCCATAACATTATCACCCTGGCATGTCACTTGGAACCGGAACGCTGGAGTCTCCCTTTCGCTGTACTGCACCACAAAGGTGACGTTCCTGCCAGTCATTGAGCATTCGTCGTCCAGTAGTTCCACCACATCAGATCGCAGGGTGGTGAGCCTCCTAACCGTGGCCTTGTTTACCATGGATCACAAGGTGACGGTGACCATCAACATTGGCACACTGAAGCCATCTAGCTTCACCACGCGCTGCAGTCCTGACCAACCTTCGGGGCCCACAATATTTATGCCCTCTCCGTAGGGCATGGGGTCAACTAGCCTAGCTTTTCGTGGCTGTCAGCGGGACTTCGCGCCCAGCACCACCATGTTGTTGGGTGTAGCAATGTAGCTAGTTAGCAGCTTAACAGCATCAACATATGAGTCTGTCGGACCAAGTGTGTGAAAAATCCTCTGACCTTCTATGCCCAGGTTCTATGCCCAGTAGTGCCCACTTCCTCACTTTATTAAGTTTTCCCAGGCCCAACTCTGCAACGTAAGTCTCGAACGCATCTAGCACATCGTAGCCACGGGACATCCGGTTCGCCTGGGGACTTGAGGAAAGGCCTTAGCGGTCTCAGGCACGCTTCTATGGTTCATAATTCTTATCGCCAAATGTTATGTCCACAAACCTGGAATGAAGACGGATGATGATGCTGTGCTCGAACTGAACTTTATTACACAACGTTAATAAGTACACTGCACATTGAACACTCAGTCATATTTCTGAGGATGAGCCATAGCTAAGAGGTAACGCTAACTTTACCATGAGATGGCGGACTCTCCCATATACAGTGGTGTGTAAAAGTATTTGTCCACTTCCTGATTTCTCTTTTTTTTATGTTTGTCACACTTTAATGTTTCAGATCATCAAACAAATTTAAATATTAGACAAAGAAAACACAAGTAAACACAAAATGCAGTTTTTAAATGAAGGTGTTCATTATTAAGGATAAAAAAAAATCCAAACCTACATGGCCCTCTGTGAAAAAGTAACCCCCCCCCCATTAAAACATTCAATTTCTCTAGCCACACCCCGGCCTGATTACTGCCACACCTGTTATCAATCAAGAAATCCCTTAAATAGGATCTGCCTGATAAAGTGAACTAGACCAAAAGATTCTCAAAAGCTAGACATCATACTGCAGTTTGAAGAAATTCAGGAACAAATGAGAAACAAAGTAACTGAGATCTATCAGTCTGGAAAAGGTTATAAAGCCATCTCTAAAGCTTTGGGACTCCTGTGAACCACAGTGAGAGCCATTATTCACAAATAGCCAAAGCATGGAACAGTGGTGAACCTTCCCAGGAGTAGCCGGCCGTCCAAAATTACCCAAAGAGCCCAGCAACAACTCCTCCAAGCGGTCACAAAAGACCCCACAACAACATCCAAAGAACTGCAGGCCTCACTTGCCTCAGTTAAGGTCAGTGTTCATGACTCCACCATAAGAAAGAAACTGGGCAAAAATGGCCTGCATGGCAGAGTTCCAAGATGAAAACCACTGCTGAGCAAAAAGAACATTAAGGCTTATCTCAGTTTTGCCAGAAAACATCTTGATGATCCCCAAGACTTTTGGGAAAATACTCTGTGGACTGACAAGACAACAGCTGAACTTTTTGGAGGGTGTATGTCCCATTACATCCGGCGTAAAAGTAACACAGCATTTCAGAAAAGGAACATTATACCAACAATTCAATATGATGGTGGTAGTGTGATGGCCTGGGGCTGTTTTGCTGCTTCAGGACCTGGAAGACTTGTTGTGGTAAATGGAACCATGAATTCTTCTGTCTACCAAAAAATCCTGAAGGAGAATGTCTGGCCATCTGTTCATGACCTCAAGGTGAAATGCACTTGGGTTCTGCAGCAGGACAATGATCCAAAACACACCAAGTCCACCTCTGAATGGCTTAAGAAAAACAAAATGAAGACTTTGGAGTGGCCTAGTCAAAGTCCTGACCTATATCCGATTGAGATGCTGTGGCATGACCTTAAAATGGTGGTTCATGCTCGAAAACCCTCTGATGTGGCTTAATTACAACAATTCTGCAAAGATGAGTGGGCCAAAATTCCTTCACAGTGCTGTTAAAGACTCATTGCCAGTTATTGCAAACGCTTGATTGCAATTGTTGCTGCTATGGGTGGCCCAACTAGTTATTAGGTTTAGGGGGCAATCACTTTTTCACACAGGGCCATGTAGGTTTGGATATTTTTTCCCCTTAATAAAAAACACCTTCATTTAAAAACTGCATTTTGTGTTTACTTGTGTTACCTTTGTCTAATATTTAAATTTGTTTGATGATCTGAAACATTTAAGTGTGACAAACATGCAAAAAAATGAGAAATCAGGAAGGGGCAAACACTTTTTCACACCACTGTATATGGTGGCGTGATGACATCACCCGCAGGCAGCGTCGTCACGCTGTACCCTGTTGTAAATCCCAACACTACACCATGGTCACACCACAAACATATAGATCATAATCACTGCCCGTATATGACAATTAGTGATTCTTTCTGGAGCACTAAGTTTCACATTTTGTGAATTTGATCTTTCAAAGTTGCCTGAAGTGACAGGGAAAAAAGTTCTAATGAGACATCTTAATTGCCTTCTTATTTGTTCACCAGTGAGCAATATGGTTCTGAGTCTCACTGTTTCTGTTATAAAATAGTAACATCATATTGTGGGAGTTCAAAAATACAACTACAAAAAAGAAAAAGGAAAAAAAACAGTAAGATCTCCTGTTTTCATGACTATCCATGTCCTCTTAAGCCAAGGTCAAATGAGATTTTGCAACTAGATCTCACGTAAAAATTGTACAAATGCACGTTTTTTGAGGTGGTGGAAAACATGCATTTGTACCAGTCTTAGTGAGATCGAGTTGTACGGGTTATAGAGAAAATAACACTAAGACTAAACCCATAAATGACTTCCTACAGTATGTGCTTGACAGTGGTAGCTGTTGCTGGCAGACAAGCTGTGAGGTAGATTGGGACGGTGCTCACTAATAATCAGAGCACAATTCAATTCAGTTCCAGTCAACTTTATTTACTGTATATAGCGCCATTTCATAACATATCACAACAATAGTCATCTCAAAGCACTTTCAACTGTAGGAGGGACCCCCACAATTGCAGAAAGATTCCAGCAATCAGGCGATCCCCTGTGAGCAAGAGCTGGGCGACGGTGGAGAGGAAAAACTCCCTTTTAACAGGAAGAAACCTCCAGCAGAACCAGGCTCAGGGAGGGGCAGTCATCTGTTGTGACTGGCTGGGGGGTGAGGGGCTAGAGAAGATGAAAAGAACAGACATGTAGAGAGCAAACAGCATGATGGGGACTCAATCTATGGGAGAGAACAAACAGATGTTAATGACCAGCAAAAAAAAAATATTTCATTGAGAGTGAAGAAAGGAGTCAAGCCCAGTGCAATTATTGGAGGTCCCCTGGCTGTCTAAACCTATTAGCAGCATAACTAAGGGAGGGTTCAGAGACACATGATCCCTCCCTAATTGTAGGCTTTATCAAAAAGGAAGGTTTTAACCCTATTCTTAAAAACAGAGATCGAGTCTGACTCCCGAATCCAGATTGACAGCTGGTTCCACAGGAGAGGAGCTTGATAACTGAAGGCTCTGCCTCCCATTGTACTTTTGGAGATTCTAGGTATTTTTTTTTTTTGTTACTTATTTGTACCCGTAGGTAGATTTGGTTTGCAGTCTGGTGACAAGCCACCGGCTGCTGGTCGCTGCGTGCGCGAGCGCCCTAAACCTACATGTTTTTGGTATGCGGGAGGAAACCGGAGAAATCCCGGAGTAAACCCACGCAACACGGGGAGAACAAGCAAACTCCATACAGCTCACTGTTGGTCGGGGGCTGGGATCGAACCCACGATCTTATGATCCCCGCGATCCCCCGGCCGAGGGTAAAACTGTGCTGCCACAGTGCTAAACCACTGCGCCACCATGCAGCCCCACGGTGCTGCACGGTGGGGCAGCGGTATTGCAAGTAATCCAGCATTTTGGGAGCATAGTGCTCTGTTAGTGCTCTGTTAGGATAATATGGTAGTATCAGATGTTTTAAATAAAAAAGGGCCTGATTGCTAAGAGCTTTGTAAGTGAGAAGAAGGATTTTAAACTTAATTCTAAACTCTATGGGAAGACAATGAAGGGAGGCCTGAACTGGAGAGATATGATCTCTCTTTCTAGTACCTGTTAAAACTCTTGCTGCAGCATTTTGGATCAACTGAAGACTTTTTAAAGATGTTTTTGTCATGGCGGCCTCTGGGCCGTCATTGGCGTCATCAGTTCCAGCTGCGCACAGACCAACAGGTGCCAATCAACGGCTGTTAAAAGCCAGCGTTGCTGACAGCCCGTCACGGAGTCGTCTGTCCTCCTCGTCGGAGTATGAACCAGAGCTCCGCTCTCGAACCTCGTCAAGAACCTCTTGTCAAGTACAACCACGTAAGAGAACTGTTTGTTACTCTACCCCCTGTCTTAACCCCTGTGCACAGGTGGACCTCCCAGGCGGGGGACCAGCTACCCCAGCCGACGGGGCAACGCCACCTCACCCACGTAGCTCCTCGCTACCTCCTCGACTATCGGTACATCTCGCTCCTCAGCTGCAGGAACTGTTATTATCTCAGTTGCAGGAACAGTCGTCACCAGGATCTGTGGAATCCTTGTCATCACTATCATCAGTCCTGTCATCGCCACGGTCAGAGGAATCACTATCCTCACCATCCTCTGAGCAGTCATCGTCACGGGCAGTGGAATCACTGCAGTCATCATCACTGGAACTCCCCTCGTCACAGCCACGGGTGGATTCACTAGCACGGCCACGGACACCTTCACCTCCACGTCACACGGCCGCTGGAATTCAGCAGGACGCCCCCTGCGCCTTGCCCAAGTAAGCCCCTTCTCTTACAGTTACCCACGAGTACTGTACAGCGATAATTGTGTCTGCTTGTGTGTTACAGGGTTGCCGGGTCTCCGTCCAGGTTGCTCGGTTCCAGTGACCAGAACACAATACTTGCACTCACTCACGCACTACATACTCTCACAATTCAATAAAGGGATTATTGTCACAATCTGCCCGTGTCAGTGTCTGTCTCCTGGGTCCTAAACCATGTCAGTACGACTCCGTCACGTTGACCCAGCGGACAGTGCACTGTCGCGCAAACTCAACACTCTTAGCGCCCGGGTAGATTTGTTAGCACATCAACAGACAGTAATCTTGAATCAATTGACTTTAATTAATAGTCGGCTGGATCGCCTGGAAGGACACCAGACGTTCCCCCCGACTACAAATGTCTCAACCCCTGCAGGCTTAGCGTCAGGACAGGCTAACATCTCGTCTTCCTCACGCCTCACCCCTATTCCCACACCTGCCCGGTTCAGCGGAAAACTCGGGGAAGCCCGAGGATTCATATTACAATGCGAATCAGTTTTTCTCCGCGTCCTGGGAGATTTCCTCCCTTGATTCCAACCGGATTGGTTATGTCATTAATTTGTTGGCAGGTAGAGCTCTAGATTGGGCATATTCTATCATGGCTAGACCAAGCTATTCCACGCTTACTTACCAAGAGTTTGTGGCAGAATTTATGTCCGTGTTTGACCATACTGATAGGGGTGAGGTGTTGACAGAATGGCTGTTGAGCCTACAGCAGGGAAAAAGATCAGCTGCTGACTACGCTATTGACTTCCGGGTCCTGGCTGCAGAGATTGGGTGGGGGGAGCCATCACTGTGTGGTATTTTCTTACGCAGTCTCAATGATGAGTTAAAGGATGAGTTAGCGGCACGGGATAAACCAAACAACCTGCACGATTTGATCGCCCTAACAGTTAGCCTGGATAGCAGATTAAGGGAGCGGGCGGCGGAACGGCGAGCTACTTCCCGTTCGGTTAAACCCCGCCCTCGCGTCACTAACTCTCCTCTTCTCGCTCTATCCACGCCAGAGGAATCCCCGGATCAAGAGGCTATGGTTATGGGCCGGTCTAAATTGTCAGCAGCTGAGAAGCAGCGCCGCAGGGATCAGGGCCTCTGTTTCTACTGTGGGAAAGAGTCACATGGGGTTTTCGAGTGTCCCAGTAAGTTAAAAGGGAAGGCCCGTGGATCGCAGTAGGGGGATTCACGGGCAGGAATTCAGAGGAACCCCTTACTAGTTGCCGATTACCCATCAGACTGATCCATGCACATACAGAACACTCCACCCTAGCGTTAGTTGACTCCGGTGCAGAGCAGAACTTTGTTTCTCGAGACCTGGCAACCCGGATGGGCCTTCGCTGTCAGACTCTGGATCCCCCTGTCAAACTTATCACTCTGTCCAAAGCATCTCTGACCACCGTCGCCCATCAGACGGCCCCAGTATCCATTATTGTGTCAGGAAACCACAGGGAGGAAATTAAGTTCCTAGTTCTGCCCGTCTCTTCTTCACCCGTTATTCTGGGGTACCCCTGGCTTCGCTTGCATAACCCCACCATTGACTGGGAAGCAGGGAGAGTTACAGCATGGAGTACGTTCTGTCTAAGTGCCTGTCTCCAATCTGCGGCGTGCGCCCCGTCTGTCAAGGTGCCTCAACCTCATTTGTCACCACCGGACCTGTCCAAGGTGCCAGAGGTCTACCATGACCTGGGGCAGGTTTTTAGCAAGTCTCGGGCGCTGTCTTTACCCCCCCATCGCCCGTATGATTGCGCAATTAATCTGAAGGCTGGGGCCCCTCTTCCTGCAAGCCGCCTATACAGCCTATCAGCCCCGGAGCGCGAGGCTATGGATACATACATCAAGGAGTCCCTGGCCTCTGGTATCATCCGCCCGTCGTCTTCGGCTGTGGGAGCCGGATTTTTCTTCGTCGGGAAGAAGGACGGCTCATTACGCCCCTACATGGACTTCCGGGGTCTGAATGAAATAACGGTGAAGGACAAATACACTCTGCCTCTGATGAACATCGCTTTTGACTCCCTCCAGGGGGCATGCTGGTTTACCAAATTAGACCTTAGGAATGCCTATCACCTAGTGCGCATAAGGGAAGGAGATGAGTGGAAGACGGCTTTCCGGACCCCTAGCGGGCATTTTGAGTATTTAGTAATGCCGTTTGGGTTAACCAACGCTCCAGCCGTCTTCCAACGTTTAATAAACAATGTTTTATGGGACTTCCTAAACTCGTTTGTGTTCGTATATCTTGATGACATTCTAATCTTCTCCCGCACACTAGAAGAACATCAGGTGCATGTCCGCAAGGTACTACAGCGCCTCCTGGAGAATCAGCTGTTTGTCAAGGCCGAGAAATGTGAGTTCCACACTGACCAAACCTCCTTCCTCGGGTTTATAATAGCCCGGAACCAGGTGCTTCCGGACCCGGCCAAGGTCAAGGCAGTAGTGGATTGACCTGCACCCACCTCCAGAAAGCAGCTTCAAGGGTTCTTGGGTTTTGCTAATTTTTATAGGAGGTTTGTGCCAAATTTTGGTAATATCGCCCGCCCGCTGACTGCCCTCACCTCCCCTAAAACCCCGTTTTGCTGGAGTGAGGAGGCAGCTGGAGCATTTGAGAAGCTGAAGAGGGAGTTTGCCTCGGCCCCAGTCCTTACGCAGGTGGACCCGAAGCTGCAATGCTTGGTGGAGGTGGACGCCTCTGATTCGGGAGTAGGAGCGGTACTCTCCCAACGCTCTCCCAAGGACGGTAAGATTCGCCCATGTGCTTACTTCTCTCGTCGTCTTTCCCCTGCAGAGAGAAATTACAGCATAGAAGACAGGGAGCTGCTGGCGGTGAAGCTCGCTTTGGAGGAGCGGAGACACTGGCTGGAGGGGGCTGCTCAGCCGTTCGTGGTTTAGACTGATCATCGCAACCTGGAGTACCTCAGGACGGCGAAACGCCTGAATGCACACCAGGCTCACTGGTCCCTCTTCTTCGGCCGGTTCAACTTTTCCATCACCTACCGGCCGGGAAGCAAGAACGGTAAGCCGGATGCCCTCTCGCGGCAGTTTGACGCTCCATCCTCTGAAGACCAGGAGACCCCTATCCTGCCACCCTCCTGCGTCGTGGGCGCTCTGTCCTGGGGTATCTGCAAGACGGTTCGCCGGGCTCAGAAGACCGAGCCGGACCCCGGGGGGGGGGGGGCGGGGGCCGGGCCGCCTGTTTGTTCCATGCGCTGTTCGGGGCAAAATGATCGAGTGGGGTCACGCCTCCAAGTTGGCTTGTCATTCAGGGGTGGGCCGGACTGTGGATCTTCTCCAGAGGACCTTCTGGTGGCCAGGGCTACGGAAGGACGTGGTAGGCTACATCCGGGCCTGCGCTCAGTGCGCCACCGGGAAGACGACATCATCCCCCCTGGCGGGCCTGCTACACCCGTTGCCGGTCCCTTCCCGTCCCTGGTCCCACGTTGCTATGGACTTTGTGACTGGTTTGCCCACTTCGGATAACTTCACCACAGTTTTAACCATTGTGGACCGTTTCTCGAAGGCAGCCCATTTTGTGCCCCTGCGGGGTTTGCCTTCGGCCCAAGAAACAGCGGACCTCCTCGTGCAGCATGTGGTCCGTCTCCACGGCATCCCCGCTGACATAGTGTCGGACCGGGGACCACAGTTTGTCTCTCAGGTTTGGAAGGCCTTCTGCGTGGCGCTGGGAGCCACAGCCAACCTCTCCTCGGGTTATCATCCCCAGAGCAATGGCCAGTGTGAGTGGGCTAATCAGGAGCTTGAGGCTGCATTACGCTGTGTCATCTCCTCCTGCTCGTCCTCCTGGAGCAAGTATCTTCCTTGGATTGAGTACGCCCATAATACCACGGTCTCTATGGCTACGGGCGTCTCCCCCTTCAAGGCGTCATCGGGGTTTGATCCACCGCTGTTCCCGGAGGAGGAGAGGGAGGCAGCGGTTCCCTCGGTCCAAGCCCACATCAAGCGCTGTCGGCGAGTTTGGCTCATCACCCGCCAAGCCCTGCTTAAGACCACCAAACGCAATATCCAGGTGGCCAATCGGCATAGGAGACCCGCCCCGGACTATAAGGTGGGTCAGAAAGTTTGGTTGTCAACCCGGAATACTGGTGTACCGGCCGAAAAGCGTAAGCTCACCAAGCGCTTCATTGGCCCCTACACCATCAGTCGTATTATTAACCCTGTGTCTGTGCGCCTGTCTCTCCCCTCTTCGATGCGCATCTGCCCCACCTTTCATGTCTCCCAGGTCAAACCGTACTTCTCTGATCCCCTGTGTCCTGCTCCCGCGGCCCCCGCCCCGCCGAGGATGATCGATGGCCATCCGGCCTGGGGGGTGACTGCCATCCTGGACGTCCGCAGGCGAGGTCGTGGTCTTCAGTATTTGGTGGACTGGGAGGGCTTTGGACCGGAGGATCGTTCTTGGATTCGCCCAGCGTTGATCCTGGATAAACAGCTGATCCGCGATTTCTATCGGGCGAATCCAGGTAGAATTGGGCAGGTGCCTGGAGGCACTGCTAGAGGGGGGAGTACTGTCATGGCGGCCTCTGGGCCGTCATTGGTGTCATCAGTTCCAGCTGCGCACAGACCAACAGGTGCCAATCAACGGCTGTTAAAAGCCAGCATTGCTGACAGCCTGTCATGGAGTCGTCTGTCCTCCTCGTCGGAGTATGAACCAGAGCTCCGCTCTCGAGCCTCATCAAGAACCTCTCGTCAAGTACAACCACGTAAGAGAACTGTTTGTTACTCTACCCCCTGTCTTAACCCCTGTGCACAGGTGGACCTCCCAGGCGGGGGACCAGCTACCCCAGCCGACGGGGCAACGCCACCTCACCCACGTAGCTCCTCGCTACCACCTCGACTATCGGTACGTCTCGCTCCTCAGCTGCAGGAACTGTTATTATCTCAGTTGCAGGAACAGTCGTCACCAGGATCTGTGGAATCCTTGTCATCACTATCATCAGTCCTGTCATCGCCACGGTCAGAGGAATCACTATCCTCACCATCCTCTGAGCAGTCATCGTCACGGTCAGTGGAATCACTGCAGTCATCATCACTGGAACTCCCCTCGTCACAGCCACGGGTGGATTCACTAGCACGGCCACGGACACCTTTACCTCCACGTCACACAGCCGCTGGAATTCAGCAGGACGCCCCCTGCGCCTTGCCCAAGTAAGCCCCTTCTCTTACAGTTACCCACGAGTACTGTACAGCGATAATTGTGTCTGCTTGTGTGTTACAGGGTTGCCGGGTCTCCGTCCAGGTTGCTCAGTTCCAGTGACCAGAACACAATACTTGCACTCACTCACGCACTACATACTCTCACAATTCAATAAAGGGATTACTGTCACAATCTGCCCGTGTCAGTGTCTGTCTCCTGGGTCCTAAACCATGTCAGTTTTAGGACAACCTGATAATAAAGAGTCACAATAATCTAATCTGGAGCTAACAAAATCGTGAATCAGTTTCTCAGCATCACTGAGACAAGATGCTCCTAATCTTGGCAATATTATGCAAATGATAGAAGGCAGTCTTAGAAACGAATTTAATATGTGAATTGAAAAACAGATCTTGATCAAAAATAACTCCAAGGTTCCTCATAGAGCTATTAAGAGAAAGAGTAACTGCATCCAAACTGAAAGTTTGATTTGGAAAGGTATTTCTAAGGTTCTTTTTTTTTTTTTAATTACTTATTTTGTACCCGTAGGTAGACTTGTTTTGCAGTCTGGTGACAAACCACCAGCTGCCGGTCGCTGCGTGCGCAAGCGCCCCTTAACTCCCTAACCTGCATGTTTTTGGCATGTGGGAGGAAACCGGAGAAATCCCGGAGTAAACCCACGCAAACACGGGGAGAACATGCAAACTCAACACAGATCACTGTTGGCCGGGGGCAGGGATCAAACCCACGATCTCACGGTCCCCGCGATCCCCCGGCCGAGGTAAAACTGTGCTGCCACAGTGCTAACCACTGCGCCACCGTGCAGCCCACGGTGTTGTTCTTTGGAACAACAAAAATGATTTCAGTCTTATCTGAATTTAATACCAGGAAATTACAAGTCATCCAAGCTTTGGTTTCCTTAAAACAGGCATCTAACTTGGCTAATTAATTATTATCATCTGGCTTCATTGACAGGTATACTGTGTGTTATCTGCATAACAATGAAAATGTATTCAGTGCTTTCTAATAATGTTGTCTAACGGAGGCATACTGTATATAAACTAACAAGAGTAGGGCCTAGCACAGATCCCTGTGGAACTCCATGACTGAGCTTTGAGTTGAAAGAAAACTCATTATTGACATGAACAAACTGGAACCTATCAGATAAATAAGATCTAAAGCACTGCAACAAAGTTCCATTAAGTCCAACATAGTGTTCTAATCTATCAAGTAGAATATTATGATTGATTGTATCAAAAGGTGCACTAAGGTCTAAAAGGACAAGTACAGAAACAAGTCCATTATCAGATGCGATAAGGAGGCCATTAATGACCTTCACTAAGGCTGTTTCAGTACTATGATGGATTCTAAACTCAGATTGAAACTCTTCAAATAAACCATTTCCCTCCAAGTGGTCAAATAATTGCATAGCAACAACTCTTTCTAAGATTTTTGAAATGAAAGGCAAATTAGCTAAAACTACTGGATTGAGTGTTGGCTTTTTGAGTAAGGGTTTAATTACAGCAGTTTTAAAAGCCTGCGGTACATGGCCTAAAGTTAATGAAGAATTGATTATTTGAAGAATAAAGCTACCAATAAATGGGAAGACTTCTTTAAATAACCTGGTATGAATAGGGTCTAAAAGACAAGTTGAAGGCTTGGATGAGGAAATTATTTTGTCTAACTCTAAAAGGTCAATTGGAGTAAACTCATCCAAACAGATATCAGTTAAAGGAGTTGTAGTAGTTACTGTATTTAAGTTAACGGTGGGAAGAATCTGACTGATTTTATCTCTGATAGATGAAATTTTATTATTGAAAAAGTTCATAAAGTCCTGACTAGTAAACTCTAAGGGAATGCTAGGATTGATAGAGTCCTGACTCTTTGTCAACCTGGCTACAGTGCTGAAAAGAAACCTGGAATTATTCTTGTTCTCTTCTATAAATGCAGAATAATAACTCGTTCTAGCTTTTCTCAGAGATTTTTATAAATTAAAAGATGATTTCTCCAAGCTAAATAGATTTCATCTAAATTAGTGGAGTGCCATTTTCTTTCTAATTGACAAGTCTTATGTTTTAAAGTACCGGAGTGGTGGCTCAGTTGGTAGAGCATCCGCCCCACACCCGGGAGGCAGGGGTTCAAATCCCGGCCGGGTCATACCAAAGACTATATAAAAATGGTACTTTCTGCCTTCTAGCGTGGTGCTCAGCATAATAGAATGGGGAAAGAAAAGTTACACACAGAGCTACCAGAGGGCTGACCCCCCACTGTAGCTTTCACTACTTGCAGTAGCTGTGTGGCCTAGGGTCAGAGAAACGGAGATGGGCGCCGCCCCATACACCAATTGGTGTTCCACATGCTGTGGAAGGGAATTAACTAACTAATGTTTTAAAGTACGAGTTTCTGTGTTGAACCAAGGAGTTAGAATTCTCTGATTAGACTTTTTCTTTTTTAAAGGGGCCAGCATGTCTAGAGTCTGATGCAGAGAAGCTGTAACACTATCTACCATGCTATCAATTACAGAAGGAGCAAACTGTCTATAGCTTATTTCCGTTGTGTTGACACATGACATAAAGGAAACAATCTGCATACATTTGGTTACAACATCATCTAGGAGGTATCTACTGTAGTAATATTTTTCTTTAGGAGCCAAATAGTCAGACAATGGTCTGACAGTACAGGGTTATGAGGAGACACTACCAGTTTCTATTTTTTTGCCATATGTCAGAACAAGGTCCAACCTATGGTGGAGATAATGGGTAGAATTTCCTACTTTCTGAGAAAACCCCATCGAGTCGAATATTGAATTAAATGCCATATTAAGGCAATCACTTAAAAACCTTAGAAATTCCTTTCCAAATCAAACTTTCAGTTTGGATGCGGTTACTCTTTCTCTTAATAGCTCTGTGAGGAACCTTGGAGTTATTTTTGATCAGGATTTGTCCTTCAATTCACATATTAAATTTGTTTCTAAGACTGCCTTCTATCATTTGCGTAATATTGCCAAGATTAGGAGCATCTTGTCTCAGAGTGATGCTGAGAAACTGATCCACGCTTTTGTTAGCTCGAGATTAGATTATTGTAATTCTTTATTATCAGGCTGTCCTAAAACTTCTTTAAAAAGTCTTCAGCTGATCCAAAATGCTGCAGCAAGAGTTTTAACAGGTACTAGAAAGAGAGATCATATCTCTCCGGTTCTGGCCTCCCTTCATTGGCTTCCCATAGAGTTTAGAATTAAGTTTAAAATCCTTCTTCTTACTTACAAAGCTCTAAACAATCAGGCTCCTTTTTATTTAAAAGATATGATACTACCGTATTATCCTAACAGAGCACTACGCTCCCAAAATGCAGGATTACTTGTAATACCTAGAATCTCCAAAAGTACAATGGGAGGCAGAGCCTTCAGTTATCAAGCTCCTCTCCTGTGGAATCAGCTGCCAATCTGGATTCGGGAGTCAGACTCGATCTCTGTTTTTAAGAATAGGGCTAAAACCTACCTTTTTGATATAGCCTACAATTAGGGAGGGATCATGTGTTTCTGAACCCTCCCTTAGTTATGCTGCTAATAGGTTTAGTCAGCCGGGGGACCTCCAGTAATGCACTGGGCCTCACTCTCTATGAAATATTTTTTTTTGCTGGTCATTAACATCTGTTTGTTCTCTCCCATAGATTGAGTCCCCATCGTGCTGTTTGCTCTCTACATGTCTGTTCTTTTCTTCTTCTCTATCCCCTCACCCCCCAGCCAGTCGCAGCAGATGACTGCCCCTCCCTGAGCCTGGTTCTGCTGGAGGTTTCTTCCTGTTAAAAGGGAGTTTTTCCTCTCCACCGTCGCCAAGTGCTTGCTCACAGGGGATCGCCTGATTGCTGGGGTCTTTCTGCAACTGTGGGGGTTCCCCCCTACAGTTGATAGTGCTATGAGATGACTGTTGTTGTGAAATGGCGCTATATAGATAAAGTTGAATTGAATTGAATTGAATTGAATTGAACTTGTGGTATCTTATGATGCCTCGCGAGGGCCATCCATGACACTGTGGAACGAATCCAACTCGTCAAATTCAGTTCGCTAATGAAACGCAACAAGTCTATTTTTGACAGATGCTGGATTCAATCCCCAAGAAATCCTATGGTATCTCATGGTATTTAATAGTCGTTTGTTCATTAAAAACAATTTAAGGATTGTCCGTTATTTTCTGAGGTCTACTCCTCCACCACTGTGTCAGAAAAGGTAAAAACTTAACATACAAACGCTTCATAGAATTAAAATTAACAGGCTACTTACACTTTATTTACAGCCCAAAAATTGCCACGACATCACACTTCCTTGTTTTTACCACATGATCGCGATCAGTTCATCTCTGTCACTCTCTGGTTTTTCCCGAGATCTCACGTTATTTATTCATTCATTCATTCATTCATCTTCTTCCGCTTAATCCTTTTCAGGTCGCGTTGGATGGGGGGGGGGGGGGTGCTGGAGCCTATCCCAGCATCTTTGGGCGAGAGGCAGGGTAGGGTAGGGGCTGTCCAGGCCTGGACAGATCGCCAGTCCATCGCAGGGCCTTATAGAGAGACAGACAACCATTCACTCTCACAGTCATACCTAAGGACAATTTAGAATCCCCAGTTTTGATGCCAATTAACCTAACTTGCATGTTTTTGGTGATCTCGCGTTATTTTATAAAAATTTTGTGTGATCTTGTATTTCAAACTCTGTTCTCATCCATGCCGCTGTAAAACACAAATGGAGCTGGTAGGGATGAACGCAAGGGGCCATCCGCACTGTATCTGCAATGGACTGCATCCGTTGAGACTAAGACAAGAATAATAATCAAACCCAAACACAACAGTGATCAAAATAATAACAATAACCACCAAAAACTAAACACAGAAGACAATAAATGCAAATAATAATAATAAGGGAAAACACAAAGATATCAAAACGAGGTGACCATGCCCAGATCATGACAGTGGGTTATGGGGTTTCTTGGTTTCTCTCACAAGGTTTTACCTCTTTTAATTTTATTTTCTTAGAAATAAGTACTAGAGTTGCTGTTTCAGTTGTAAGGATGAGTCAGACACCAGTTGGTGTATATGGTTCAAACAAAAATACAAAATCCCAAACCTTTAAATTGAAAGCTGTCCTCACATTTTCATCTTAGCCTTAATGGAAAATATTTCAATTTTAGGCCATGTGAAGGGAAGTATTTTCATAGATTAAGGGTTTTGCAGAAAAGCACCGCTATTGATTAAAAACTGAAGGAGTATGTTGATTCTTCTGGTCATGTGACATTGAGCAACAAAAGATTTTTTTCTTGTTTTTTAATCATCAGATACTGGTATATGATGAATTAATTACTGTAGATAAATTGTGTGTTTTAGCTTTTGTGTTGTTCTGTTTCAATGTGTAATACTGTGATGAAGAGGCAGAAAGTGAAGATTTTCATAGTTATTCTCTGTTGGCCAAAGTACATTTTCCAACAAAACCTTCTGATTACCACATACACATGCAGCATTAAGTCAAAGCAACAGGGAGTGTTTGTTGAAGCAGAAAACTCCTCATTTACTCTAATTCATTATAATATGGGTTTTTGCAGTGCATATTTGAAGTGTGATTGTCTGGCTTTATGCCAGAATTAAGGAAATCATTTTGATTTCCTAGAACAAATTTTTATAGTCTTGTAGTAACATGACTGCCCAGAAGCAGAAATGCACTGTCAACAAATATAAGCACAATGATGCATCACAAAGTGGAAGATTTTATTGATTGCCTTGACATCAATTTTTTTTTCCTTTTGGCTCTCTCTTAGCTGCAGTTGTGCTGCCTTTTTTTCCGACATTACCAGCAACCACTTCCTGTCTCTGTCTCCTTCCCTTTCCATCTCTGTCTAGTTTTCCCTCTCATGTAGCCTAGCTGTATCTGGAAAGAATGTCATTAATCCAGGGCAACAGAGAGCAGACTTTGGTGTAAACACCAGGGTAGTCAGGCTGAGCACAGCCATACCCCCAAGAAACAATTCCATGCAGCTCCCCGTTACACACCAGAGGGCCGCCAGAGTCACCCTGGGCAAGGAAGAGAAATAAGAAAGTGTATTTCTTCCACTGAATCACATCAAACAGCTGTAATCCATATGCAGCGACCTTCCATAGAAATACCTGACAAGCATCCTTTCCTCCCTCCAGGTATCCAGCACACACCATGCGGTCAGTGATCAGTCCAGGATATGAGTTTTCACAGTCCTTGTCGGACAGAATGGGGACTTCCACACACTGGAGGTTAAATGGGTTGAACACTGCAGATAAGAACAATAATGAATTACACAGGTTGAGTGGTGGCTCAGTTTTATCTGAGAGAGAATCTCTGAGCCTCTCTGTTGATCACCCCACTGCCTTTTTCTTTTTTGCATGGCAGCCATAATATGTTTCTCAAAATGAAGACAAATGTGCTTGACTTGTTGCAAATGGGCTCTCGATGCATCAGTGAGAACGCTAGATTTTAAATTCAGTTAAAGATCCTGGTGTGCTCATGCTCAGCCATTATTGCTTTTAGGTGGTAAGAAAAGGCATTTTGACACATTTTGTTTTGTGCAGAACAGTCAATAAGTTTACTGTGGCAGCACAGCAACCCACCCTTGGTCATGGGATCCTGGGTTCGATCCCAGCCCCTGACCAACAGTGATCTGTGTGGAGTTTGCATGTTCTCCCCGTGTCTGCGTGGGTTTACTCCGGGATTTCTCCGGTTTCCTCTCACAGGCCAAAAACATGCAGGTTAGGTTAATTGGAGACTCTAAAGTGGCCCTAGGTACGAATGTGTGTGTGAATGGTGAAGGGATAGCGTTGTACCGTGGCTGCTTCATCCATCCAGGTGGATGCCCTGAATTTCCCCGCTGGGGATCAATAAAGTATAAAAAGTCAAAATCAAAAAGCTGTGGTATGTGTTGTGTGGAAAAGCATCTGAAAACTGTGGAAAACATAATTGTTGTATTTCTCAGTGGTTGAGGAATGAAGCTGTGTGGGTAGTCTGTAAAGGTGGGTAATTTACTCAATGACAAATATTTTAACTTTTTTCATTCAACTGTACTTGTTTTCTTCTCTTCTTCTTTCAGCTGCTCCCTTTAGTGGTCCCACAGTGGATCCTCTGCCTCCATCTCACCATATTTCTTGCGTCCTTTTCCCTCACACCAATCCTTAAGTCCTCCTTCACTACATCCACGATTCTTCTCTATAGTCTTCCTCTTTTTCTTACGGTTTGTCATGTAGATTTATTGCAGGATACTTAATACTTTGAGTACTTACAAAAAAGTTTTTTTTACCCAAAAGTTCTTTTACCATGAACTTTGTGAGTTACTTTTGATTGCACTGATTTGAATTGAGTGGAACCCAAGTTTTTTTTTATTATTATACTCTGTATTTTAGAGAACATGAAAACTAGCAAGAGGAAAGTTGCAAATTTGCAAGAAAACAGTTAAACATTTGCAAATTTGCAAAGAAAAAGTTGCACATTTATGACTGTGAATGTGAAATTATGTGTGAAAAAGAATCAGAAAATTATCACACAAAAAGGTTGCAACTTATTAAGTAAAAATGTAAATGTACAGGAAAAATATCACATATTTATAAGGGAAAAAAATCATAAATCTTTGGGGAAATGTACATTTATAAGAAAAATATGACAAATTTACAAGAAAAACATTTGCAGCTGGTGAAAATAAAGTTTTTGCTCACTATTAAAGCAGCTTTTTCGTAGATGCTCTCATAGTCTTGCTGAAGTAATCTTTTCATGGCTACCCTTATTTATACTTGAGAAATTAATATTGTAAAATGCTACTTTTACTTGAGTACAGTTTCTGGCTACTTTACCCGCCTCTAATAGTCAGTGGTACATTTTGACTTCTACGCTCGCAAGAGTTGAACTGGCCATGAGGGCAATCATTTGCCATGACCCCTCCGGCAGGTCCACGTGGGCCCCACCATAGCTTAAATCCGTGCTGTGTTGTGGGTCCCATGTGGGTTTGTCTGCAGTTCCATGTTGGCCCCATCTGTGTTTGCCCATGTGGACTAAAGCCTGCTTAACTGCAACACAGATGGGGCCCACATGGACATGCTGGCTGGGGATTGGTTGCTTTTACTAAAGTTAGTGCATCCCACCTGAATCAGAGTAGATGTTCCCCCATCCAGACACTGTGCACATGACACCCGGGGTGGGGCAGGCTGTGGGCAGGGCGACGGGCTTGACATAGTGGTTCACTGTGATGGGGTGGGCCATTTTCATCAACATGATGTCATAGTCTAAGGTCTGGTAATCGTAACTCTCATGCCAGTAGATGGCATCCACAGCCATGTACTGCTCGCTGCCCCCATAGCTCCAGATGTGGTGCTCACCCAAAATGGCAATCAGTGAATAGGGGCTGAAAGAAGACAGGGATTTTGATAATCAATTCTCACAACCACAATTTTATTTTTTTTTTCCTTTTAAATAGAAGATAATACAAACTTTTGCCAGCAGTGTGCAGCAGAGACGATCCACTGATCGTTAATAAGGGAACCGCCACAATAATGGTAGCCGATATTGATGGACACTTGCCAGGGCTGAGAGTGAGGGGTACACTCGTAGCCTCCTACAATCCTGTCGTCCATAGGCGCTGCGGCTGTGCCATGACAGAAACAGAGGAAAGGCTTTACACTTATCATACTTAAAATTCATTGTTAAACCCCCAAAACCTTTGAACATTCTGCAAATGGTCTTTACCTGCAGCACCCAGGAACATGCAGACAATCAGGCCAATCATACTGTGGCTGAGCCGTGCCTTCCTGCGACCAGACTGGACGTAGATGACCTGCCGCCCACTGTATTTATACCTCAACTTTTCTGTGACCTACTGTGCACTCCTCCCTCCCGCACACCTTCAAAACTTCCACTCTAATCTTCCCACCACCTCCTAATTTCAGTCCACTCCTCCCAGCCTGATGCCAGGCATGAAAAACAACACTTTGCTCTGCATGGTCACAGGTGCAGAGATGGCACTTTCACTGGTGACGTTTGACTCTCTTCTCGTGCAACTCACAGAAAAGTGACACTGACAAGTCTGTTGTATTGTATATTGATATAATTAAAAGAAAAAAAAAACCATAATGATTTAATAGAGCCCAAAGCTGATAGATTACAGTTTGGCACAAACAGAAAAACATTAATGTGTTTTGGTTTTTTTTAATCTTTGCTTCTGAGACCACAGATGGTTGCATTCCCATCACATTCGTCCTTTATTCAAGGATAACCAGACAGAGCTGTGTAAGGGCAAATACATGGAACTTTTTGAATATTTCTTAAGAAAAGCAACCCATCCCATTATCATATGTTTTGTTTGTAATTGTTGCTATAAAAAAAGTATCCATGTTGTTTCTTTGAGTCTAAAATTAATTTGCATGAGCACATTCTCTGTTTGCCTGTAGCTGTAACTTGCCAACAATGAGTGACCCATGAGAGAATTGTAGACAGGTGTTAACTGTGTAGAGACCTTCGCCAAGTGAACAGGTGGCATTTCTGCAGGGGGTGTGCAAAAATTGGGCAAATAAGAAAATGGGAACACGATAAGGAAATAGGTCTGAGTTTCTACTTGAAGCCAGAAGGAAAAAACAGTGTGAAGACACAGATGGGGTCGACAAAAACAAGTAACGGGGTGGGGAGGGTGGGGGGGGGGGGCAGGCCGAGCACAGCAGGGTTGTGGGGGTATAAATATATGAGTCGGGGTGTGTCCAGGTGTCTTCTGATCATTCACTCAACACCATGACTCTGTTGGCTCTGCTGCTGATGGTGGGAGCTGCTGGTAAATGCACAGAAATAACATGCAGAGACATACGCACACATAATCATTTATTTGTATTTTTTGCAATATCACACATGAAACAAATCTGACTAGATGCTGTGAGTTGGAATGTCCTCTATCTTTTCTTCTGTCTCTGTTAACAGCGGCAGTTCCCCGTGAAGACGGCAGGATCATTGGTGGGCAGGAGTGTGAGCCCCACTCCCGTCCATACATGGCCTCCCTCAACTATGGCTACCACTTCTGCGGTGGCGTGCTCATTAACAAGCAGTGGGTGCTCTCTGTTGCCCACTGTTGGTACAAGTAAGGGTTATTTTTGAACTTCAAAATTGTTACTTGGACCCCAGAGGTGATGAAGTACTGTGATCACCCCGTTCTTGTATTTGTCAGCGTGTATGTTTGTGGCGGGAGCAAAGTCTGGCATTCCCGACCACCATGTTCTGTCATTGTAGTCTTGTTAATTTTCTTAATACTGTGCTTTCCCTGTGAAAAACCCATATCTACAGAATATTTTTCCAAAGTAAATGAGCATAAATGTGTTAACAATAGATGCATATTTAATCTCTTCCCCCAGTCCCTTTGCCATGCAGGTAATACTGGGAGAACATGATGTCCGAGTGTTTGAGGGCACAGAAATGCTCGTGAAGACTGACACCATCATCTGGCACGAAAAGTGAGCTTTACATTTTTTTTTCTGCACCACTGAATGATAATTTAAGACAATTAAAATAAAATGTTCTGTGCACAGTTATGACTACCAGACTCTGGATTACGACGTAATGCTGATAAAACTCTACCACCCCGTGGAGGTGACGGAGGCAGTTGCTCCTATTCCATTGCCCACGTGGTGCCCGATAGGAGGGCTCCTTTGCTCTGTTTCTGGATGGGGAAACACCGCCATGAACGGTGAAGGTGTGTTAATAATAGTGATTTAATTGTTAAGCTGCCATGTCCTCTCACACCTACCAAAGTACACTATGACTCCTTTAAAGGGCCCATATGGTGCATAATGGTTTTTGTGGGTTTTAACTTTATAAAATGTGGCCATAAGTCACATGTTTATTCGTAAAGGTCCCTATCACTCAAACATGGTATGTTAAAATCTCTCTATACTTAGAAATAATGTTTTAACATTTTGGAGGAATGGTCAGAAGCTGGTTTTACCCTTTGGGGAACTTTTCATTTGCGTTACTGACACATGACCTGGTCTTCAGGTATGACCCATCACCATGCTATAGAGACCCTAAGTCACGCCCCCTCTACTTCCACACATGGGACCTTAAATCAGAAAAATTCTCCGATGAAATGAATGGCAACAGCCAAATTACCTTTTGACTCCAATCAAATTTTGCCCCGAGTTAAACTAAACTGTAATCGTGTTTAGTGATGTGGAATGATGGGAGTTGTTGTCTGCTAGTTGTTTAAACAAAAATTAAATATTTCTCTGTTATTATACGACAGCCAACAACTTTAATTGCGTGGAAAATTATCTTTTAAATTGACAAACATCATATGTGTAACTTGTGGCAAAATTTGATCGGGATCAAAAGATAATTTCGCTCTTGCTATTCACTTCAATGGAGAATTTTTCTGATTCAAGGTCCCATATGTGGAAGTAGAGGGGGCGTAACTTAGGCTCTCTATTGTCTGTGATATGAGTCCTCACCCAGAATGTGAGCTCAAGGTTTTATCTTCAGAGCTAACGGTGCTAAGTTTGCTCACCAAGCACAGTTTATATTGTTATTTTTTAAGATTCCAGTCACCCTAATAGAAATCCCTGATCTCAACTGGTTCACTCAGTGACAATTAGTAGTATATCTCGTGTTATTCAGGCTTTTTTTGGTTAAATTTTCACTGTGATGCTGCATTGAACCCTTAGCATTAGCCTGGCAAGGCAGTCGGAGTCGGTTTGCCTATTGCTAGCTTAACTGCTTAATCGAGGCCAGTTTTGATCGCTATTTTCTACAAATTAATATCCACCATATTGGAATTCTTATTCATTTACCAACACTTGACCATATGTGTCATTTGTTGATGTTCTTTTACTTTTTTTTAACTTTTATCCTGACCAGAATCAAAGACAGCTAGCAGCAGTTACCAGTCTCTCATTCACTCATTCAGGGTTGTTTCTTTGCTTAGTGTACTCCAGGGATCCCACAGATTTTATCAGCTACTGAAACCACACACCCCTGTCCACCAGGGATAGTTTATTTCATTCATTCTTTAAGATAAATTTACATTAGTTGGCTCAGGCTGTGGTAGCTGAGCTAGGACTTAAGCAGGTAACATTAGCCAGTGACATTAGCAACAATCAAAGTGACTCAAGAGGGAGGGTGGAGTTAAATGGGGCTCATAAGAATTTACAGGCATGCAAGACAAGGCAAGGTGAGGCAAGTTTATTTCCATAGCACATTTTGTGTACAAGACAATTCAAAGTGCATTACATCGTAAAACACTAAAGCATGAACACAACTGCGCTGAAACGAGCAGTTCTGAATCAGGCTGCAAAAGATGATTCACAATGATGCTGCAATAATTAAATAATTAAAGGCAATTTGACAAAAGTAGGCTGTATCACAGGCATTTCATTAAGACCTGTGAGACCTGTCAACATGTGGAAAAAGTACAGTAAATGGGACCTTTAAATGATTGCTTCATGAAGAAATACACACCGCCTTCATTTACTTAAGCTTAAAAAAGAGCAGACTGCACTTCCTGTGTATCAGGACACTATTCTGCAACACACCCTACCAATGCACCCTGAATGCCTTGTTACTCGTGATTGGCCCACTCAGAACACTTTTATCCAATCAGATTGGGGCTCATTAATTTTCATGAGCAGACTGAAAATTGACTGTTTCAGACAGAGCTTTACAGGCAGCTTTTTAATGAGCTGTAATACAAAACTGGCTTTTGGTCTTTAAAAGTACATACAGTATATACACATGCAGTTGTCAAAGCTTAAAGTCAACCTCTGCAAAATGCAGTCTGGGACCTTGAAGTGTCTCTGTGCTCTGGTTGTTGCAGTGAACATGCCTAACCGTCTGCAGTGTTTGGACGTGCCCATAGTGGATGACCAGGACTGTGAGAATGCCTATCCTGGTATGATCACACGCAGGATGGTGTGTGCTGGATATATGGAGGGAGGCAAAGATGCGTGTAATGTAAGTTGTATAAATGAGTTCAAAAGCTTTGCGAACCAGGGTTAGTTAATGTGAGCCTGCTCATGATCGCTGTTTGTCTGTCAGGGTGACTCGGGCAGCCCTCTGGTATGTGATGGACAAGTGCACGGCCTCGTGTCATGGGGCCAAGGGTGTGCTGAGCCTACCTACCCGGGCGTCTACGTCAAAGTGTGCGAGTTCCTCTACTGGATTGAAGACGTTTTGGCAGCCAATTCCTGAGGAAAATATTTGCCTTACCTCTTCCTTCCGCCAGTCAATTGTCCTGGTCACCCTCGCTTCAAATTATCTTTTATTTGTCAAAATTCTGTTTCTTTTTTAATCAGTTAAGTTTCCCCTTTATACATTCCAACTCAACATACGTGCCAGACTATAAAAATAAATAAATGAAACCTCTTGATATCTGATCATTTTAATTTGTCTTCCCACACCCACACACAGAATTCATCAGCATCCCCATCATTTTGTCACTTGTCTAAAAGCACTTAAGGCTGCTCCATCCATTTCATATGGCACTTTATGTACCAATTTTAATGGCAGAGCTTGAGTTTATGAAAGGCAATTGTTCTGTCAGTCCCACTTCTTGTATTTTTCAGGTGGGCAGCAGTCTTTAAAGCCATCAGTGGCATCAAAAACTAAAAGCTGCTGTCTTGAATAAAATGTTGAACTCTACAGCTTTAATTTTACTAATCGCTCACGATGACATTGTTCTCTTGATCTCTCCCTGGTAAAGTTTTTCTTTTCTGGGCCCCGCTCTGCTTTCCTCTTTCTCCTTGTGTCGTCTGTCTTTGACCGGACCGGAGGGGTCGACCCACGCTGCTCCACCTACATAAAGAAAAAGAGGTCAAAATCATATTCATACAGTTTGCATAATCAGTCTAAAAGTCAATATAAAACCATAAAAGTGTATATTGAGGGGTTGCACTGACGTCACACGGGTCCCGTGTCTTTTGTTTACTGCGCCATTTTGGACGGCAACGAACAGTCAAATCACCAACAGCAAGCGTGACTGAGTGTAATCAACGAGATAAATGGCTACACACAAATCAACACCGTGGTCCACCGACGAGGTGCAGACTTTTCTGTGCTTGGTAGCTGATTAAAGAAATCCAGAGGGAGTGGGACGGAGCGACCTGAAACGAATTCACGGCCACGGTGGAGGCAGACGGGAGGCAGCGTGGCATAGACCCGACCACGGCATCATCATTGTTGAAAACAGTGATAGAGGATGGTGAGTGATGTGATATTATGCATCTTTGCCGTTATTTATCCCAGTGGTGGAAAGCTCACGTTGAACAAACTACACTGCTGTGTCCTGTATGCAGACAATGAGCTAACTAACGCACACAGCATACATATTTCGGTACCTAATAGTGATAACTTGCCACGATTACAGTGTAGTATGGGGGACTTATTAGTGCTAACTAATATTAGCAATCATTAGCTTACCTTCATATGTGATCTAGGTCGTATCCTCACGTCTTCCGCTGCTCCATGGCTTCCTGAACTCTCCAGTACTTTTCCAGTGTTTCGTCTCATCACCTGTAGCCTTCTCTGGCTCTCCTTTTTTGTCTTTACTCTGACAAAAAGCCAGCAAGCAGCAGGCTCGCCTCGATATCCATCTTTTGTTTTTCTTGTCACATACAAACGATGTCATGGGAGTGTCGGGCTGCCTTGCAATAAAGATCTCACTTAAGGTGGTATTCAGTCGTAATGGAAAACGAACAACACCGTGGCGAGTCGTACTGAGTACGTGCTAGTGGAATTATTATTATTCTCAACACAGGATCCACGCTATTTGCTGTCCAAAATGGCAGAAAAACAATGTGGCACGTGATCCACTGACGTCTCATGCAACCCCTCTATACACATTCCAAGCCTCTTTTCTAACCTCTGACTGTGAAATGGAAACAGCGCCTCCAATATTCAAAAATTAGAAATGCAGGATTGATGGAAACTAAAGTGGAGTGGTCATGTTTAGAACAAAATTTTTTCACATATAAAAAAATTTATCAAACAGCCGCACACAATACAATTATTGACGACTGACAAGTGCATCATAAATATGAGATTATGTAGTAGATTTCTAACAAATTCTAGTAAATCTGAAGTTTTTAGCCTAAATTTGTACCCCGTTGATGAAGATGTGCAACTTTCTCTTCATCAGTTTGAAACTACATTTGAGACTTTATTCTCATATTTGTGTTTTTTGTCTTTATAAACTCAGTGTAAATTTAGTATTATTTTCTCATAAATTTGTAAGTTTTTTGTGTGAAAATCAGGACTTTTTTCACATAAATTTGCCACTTTTTATTTAGAATTTTGTGACTTCTCATTCTTTTGAATCTTTGCAACAGATTCAATTCAGTTGTGATTCAGTTAAATTCTAATGAATTATTCAGTTAAATAAAATGATAAATCTACTAAAATGGATAAAGATGCAGTAACTTTTGGTAAGAACAAAATATGAGAGTTGGGATTTGGGGGCAGTGGGTGGCCCCATAAACCAGTTTGCAAGCTGGCTTCTGGGGGGTGGGGGTGGGGGGGGTATGGCCTCGCTTTTAGACCACCTCTCTCCCATACTTATTTCCTGCCCTCCCCCTCCCCCTGACTCTGGTTGGAATATACATCTTCTTGGATACATTTAGGGCTTTGGGGTGGGAGTGTGCCGCACTATGTCGGCGAAAGGGATACCTTTGCTGCGTGGTGGAGCTGCCCTCACCTCAATTTTAATGGCATTTTAGACAACGAGGGCTTGGGGGGATGGGGGCCCTGCTGCCCATCGCAGTGGCTAGCGGTGCTCCAATCACCATCCCCCCCCAATTTTAATTGCACTTTGGTAGTCCACACATTTACACACAATTACATCATATAACCGACATACACCCACCATGTTTTGTGCAGGGGGGAGGGGGGTGGGGGTCTTCCCCCACCCCGTTGCCCTCCTCCTGCTGAGAGAGTGGGGGCCTGGTGGGGAGCCTGGGACCCATCATGTCAAAATCCCTGAGTGCTACTGAATGTATAGATACAACCAAGGGAGTGAGAGCGGGACTGAATATGAGAGTAAGTGAAAGTGAGGGGGTGGCGAATGGAGGTGGTGATGGTGGGTCGGTTTTGTGCGGTGCTGTGCATGGCGGGTGGCATCTTGGGGCGCCTGCGGTAGTCTGCTGAGCCCTGTCAAATAAACAAATCTAAGTCTAAGTCTAAGTTGCTTGGGTGGGCGCCAGGGGTGGGGGTCTGCTTCTGTGGCCTGTGCCGGTGGTCTCCCCGGCCACTGCCGGGTGCTGGTGCGCATTCAGGCTCGCTGCCTCTGCTTCGCAGCCGCCTTATCAAACAAGGGTGAATGAGGGGTGAGTTTGAATGGGTACAGGAGTGAGAGAGAATGGGTTGGTCCGGGTGAGTGAGAGTGACGCAGTGCATATGAGTGTGCATGGGAGCATGTGGGTGTGAAGGTGTGGGGAGGGGTGTGTCTGTGAGTCGGGAGGTGCTGGATTAACGGGGTAGTGCCTCTCGGCAGTGTGGGATCCCCTGGGTGGGGGGACTTCTTTGGGCATGGGGGTACCTGGGGTGTGCTGCAGTGGCACTGGGCGGGGGGGGGAACGCTGTGGGGGCTCGCGCTGAGGGGCACGGGCCGGTCTCCGGCCCGGGGGTTGGGGACACTAACCTCCTGGCGCCTGGGGCCTGGGGTCGGGCGTTGGCCCTGCTGGGGGGGGTCCGGGGGTGTGGGCTCGCTGCGCCGGCCGCCGAGCAACCTGGCCTCCCTCGATTGTCACTTCGGGGGCGGATGCTTGTCTTTCCTGGGGCTTGCTGACCTCGGATGTTTGTTCCCTGTGGGTGTTGGTGGTGCTGCCTTGCCTGCTCGGGGTTCCCGGGGGGAGAGCTGCTGCGACCGGCCCCCTGCTTCGTATGTTTCCTGACAAACCACTCACATGCACACACTTATTTTGTGCATGCTCTCATGTATATATGCACGCAGACGTACATGCACAAGTGTCTCTCCTTTAACAGGTGCAGAAACCAGACTTGTGTTGAGGCATCTTTGGTGGAAGAAGCAGTTTGTCTTTTGTTTGTTTTAGTTGTTGGCTTGTTTGTTTTCTGTTTTTTTTTTTTGTCTGTTCCCCTCCCTTTTCTTTCCCCCCTCCACACACTTCCTTTCCCTCTTCCCCATCCTGTTGGGTCTTCCATGGGTAAAATAATTAACATAAAGTATTAAAAGTTATTACAGGAGGAGTTTACAACAATATACAGTACATAGTTAGGTACTGTATAAGCGCCTCTTGGCAAAGTAAATCTGTTTTGGCACAGTAAGGGTGAAAGATCCCTGTTCTGCTTACCTAGCTGCCTGACAGGACAAGGGGGAAAAAAAAATATGAGTATAAACCAGAATACTTCTCATCAGTTTCAAATCATTGAAATCAAAAGTAACTCCGAGAGTAAATCCAAATGTACTTGATTAAAAGTACTATTTTCTCTTTATAAATATACTCGAGTAAGAATAAACGGTATCCTACAATAAAGTACTCAGTAAAGTGGAGTTTTATGAAAAACTTACTTCAATACATGCACTTGGATAAATGTAACTTCTTATTATCTATCTCTGAAAATATATTTTGAATTAAAGCGCTAAAGTGTCTTTTACTGAGTCATGTGGACCAAATGGAATTGAAAATGCAGCAATATAAATCTTTATTTAATTCACTTTGTATTTTGTTCTTGCTATGTTGTGTTGCTTATCATGTAGGTTTATAACATGCCATAATAACAACAACGTACCATTGACATTCTTCTGGGAGGATGAAGGGAGTCTCAAGTGCTCCACACTGTTTAAAGTAGAAAGTTTGAAGCAGAAAGTGAAATGCTGATTAATAATCTGTTTTACAGAAACGGTCACAACTTCTACTTGTATTTCTGACAGATGATGATTAAAAGCTAAAGTAGTATATAAGGGATATCTTATGAGGGGGACTGGAGCGGTTAGCAGACATTAGCCATGGCTGTGATGTGTTGTAAGCATGAGGTGCATCAGAGTACTGAAGATGTCCACTAACAACATCATGACCTCAGTTTATTAACTGACAGCAATGCATGACAAAAGATTAGTTTTGTTTTTTTTTTATCTGTTGTTAGAGTTACCAACTTTTCAGAAAACCTTGGAGTGAGTTTTGGAGGGAATGGTACATGGGGGGAAACTGGGGGGGGGGGACGAGTGTGCATGAACACAATACACATAGTCTTATTTTTTCACCGCATAAACTTCTTTCCTCAGAATAAGTTTCAGAGCATGTTCAGTCTGCTTGCCACGACAATCAGTCTTGACCATACCTTCACATCGCTGCTTTGAGGGCTCTTATTGTACAAAAACCCAAAGGAAGTCAACATGATATTGACAGCATTGTCCTTATTTTGGAGTGAGAAATGAGGTTTGTGGTGTGAGACAGAGGGTAAAAGAGTGAGATTCACTCCCAAAGAAGTAGGAGTTGGCAGCACTGGAGTTATTTTGCTCTGCTGAGAAATGTACCGTATTTTTGGGACTATAAGGTGCACCGGATTATAAGGCGCACTATCAATGAACGGTCTATTTGATGGTGTAATTTCATACATAAGGCGCACCGGATTATAAGGCATATTAAAGTGAGGTAGTCGGAGCCGGGAAAAAAAAAAAATTTGCGTGCATGGAAAGAAAATCCTATCTATAGTCATTATAGACACATATAGCGTGATTGTCTGCGAGTGTGAATGACCTGTTCCATGAGCAGGCAGAACGTTTTTAGTCCGTGGCTGTTTACATCACCATATTGGCCAGAATACTCGTTCGGTACTCGCTCGGTAATCGATACAGCTTGCTCTCCGCCGGAGAGTGAGCCGTATTTACAGCCATAAATACGTATTTACAGCCGTATTTACTGCTCCCGTTCACAGCTAAACGGGAGCAGTTTCGATGCCGAAATTTCACATACAAGTCCTAATATGCGTGTTCTATACACCATCGGCTTTTGGGTTTCTGGGAATTTTTTTATTTTTTTTTTTTTTTGCGTGCATGGAAAGAAAATCCTATCTATAGTCATTATAGACACATATAGCGCGATTGTCTGCGAGTGTGAATGACCTGTTCCATGAGCAAATGTACGTTTTTGGTCCGTGGCTGTTTACATCGCCAGGATACTCGCTCAGTACTCGATACGGCTCGCTCTCTGGCGGCAGCCCTGAGAAGTAAACAATGCAAACAAATGCCGGGACGCTTGATTTCTTTCGTCCCGAAAATATCACTTTTGAATATTAATTACAGCTAAACAGGAGCAGTTTCGATCCACGATCCATTGGCAGATAGTGGCGTAACTCGCTAGCAATTTAACTTTGAACGACCTGTTGACACCAATATAGCGGTTGGAGTTCTTTGGTTAATCCACCCGGAATGATGGCAAGCTCCGAATTAGTTTGCTTCACTTGGGTTTTGACAGTATCGGTGAGATGGGCGCGCATGGAGTGGCAGATCAATAGGGATGGAGATTTGTGGAAAAAGCCATCCGGCCATTATGTTGAAGCACATATTACTCCGCGAGGCTCCTGACTACCGTAATGCTCCGACAATCCATCAAGCGGTTCGGCTTCGTAACTTACCAAAGTCGTACTAAAACATTCTTGACAGATTTTTGAGCGCCGTGTACCACATAAAATCGGTTCGAGGTCAGTAAGCACAACCAGAATTAATACATAAGGCGCACCGGATTATAAAGTGCACTGTCGATTTTTGAGAAAATTAAAGGATTTTAAGTGCGCCTTATAGTCCAAAAAATACGGTATCCCCTCCTGAAGGTACCTGTAATGACGAGGCGCACACACACCGGGTGTCAGTTAGGACTTTTACTTGTCACTTCAACTGCAACCAACAACTAACCACACAGTGGCTCAAGTACAACTCCTTTTATAGTCAGGTCATGGCCGGGGTCATACTGCCCTCTTGTGGTGACTCTATATAAACTTCACATATCAATACAGTACCCAGTCAACTAAACACCACAGTGAGCATAATACACACATGTACAAGTAAATCAGATATTGTGCAGTGCACAGTTCATTGTTTTCACACATACACCGTCATTCTCCAAGGTGTTTGGGCTGCTGCATCTTTCCCTATTTAGTTAACTTGATCACTACTCTTGTCCTGGGAACCCTTGAATGAAACCACGATTCTGTTATCACCACATAGGTATTACATGTGGGTGATCGGAAAAAAATTAATCAAAGCTAAGCTTGTCCATTTTGTTGCTAACAAACATGACATTTGCAACTGTGGAGCAAATACAGGTGTTGAATGTTAAGCTATGCTAGTCCCATTTCTGCATCAGTTGCCACATATTTCGCCCACTTCTTCTTGTCATCTTTAGAGGAAATAAAGAGTCAAAAGAAGAAGTCAGCTCTATTGTCATTCAGTCCATACAACCTATCATGTACAGTAGATCGAAATTATGGTTCGCCTATAACCACATCTAGAATCAGAGGGGTCACTGCCATGCAAGGCGCCACCACAAACAACTTCTCATTCCCCCATTCTATTACGCTGAGCACCAAGCTAGAAGGCAGAAAGTACCATTTTTATATGGTCTTTGGTATGACCTGGCTGGGACTTAAACCCCCAACCTCCCGGTTGTGGGGCAGATGCTCTATCAACTAGGGCACCACTCTGGTATGCATGCAGTATACTGAGAGGATTTAAAAGAACTAAGTGGTATTAGACGTTAACCATAATGTACATTAACTGACTAAACACAGGCTAACTGTGGATGTTTTAAGTCTTATATTTATAATGTGAGACATCTGGGTCACAGAAATTTGGATTGGGAGAACTGTCTCTTGTCAAACAACTTCTCCCTGATGTGGAAAAGAAGGTGCAATTAAACACTTGCATTTACACATAGTATTTAAAGGCAAAGGTGCAATTAAAAACCATGGTGTTTAAATGCTGACATTACAAGTGCCAGTTACTGCAGACTAATTAACAAGATAAGGACATCTTTAAAGTGAAGTGATTCAATCGCTGAGCAAAAGGTGTTCATGTTAAGCTCCATCGTCAGTACTCTGAGAATGGCTACTGTCCATTCAAAGTGCTTTCCTGGAACTAACTGATGAATAAAACAGATTGAAATGAAAAATGCATATTTATTATTGTGACATTCAGGACTGGACAAGACAGCTGTTCATCACCTGTGAGAGAGTGGGCGTGGCCTCAGACTACTAAAACTCACTTCCTCACTGGTGTGGGCTCCCTTTGCCTGGGACCTAAACAGGAGAAAAAACATTTTCATATCCCTTTAAGTTGTATATTTATTTTGCATTATTAATGTGTAGAGTCTGCCAAGCAGAAAGGTGTGAGCTTCACGTTAAAGATTGATTAAACAATCATCAATCTGTTAATAAATCCTTAAAGAAACTTGGATTATCAGGAATAACCTCCTTGGCCTTCTTTGAGCATCTGTTGATAACAAGTGTGTGGTTAATATGGAGATTTAAGTTAGCAGGATGCTTGAGCAATCCTTCTTATTAAAAATATACATCAAGACTTTTACTAATTTCAGACAAAAGAAAAACTGCACATGCAAAAAGATGTAAAATTACATCTACAAACATAATAATCACACATTACAGTGGTGTGATTTTCAAATCTATTTCAACAGTGAAATTCCTTTTCTACCTCACCTGTTGTTAGTTAAGAGCGCAATCACTCAGCCTGCACCTGTAAGTACTTGTGAATACCTCTGTTCAACGATAATGAAAACTGTTAAAAACTGTAAACATCTTCCACCTGCCCACACCTGCATGCCACTTGGGTCAGCATGTGCTACATTTCCATATAAGATAAGATAAGATAAGCCTTTATTAGTCCCACAATGGGGAAATTCCAGGATTGCAACAGCACAGGGATAGCAACACTCAGAGCAACAATCAGAAGGCAAGAAAAAAAAAACAAGAGCAGCGAGTATACATATGTACATATAAACATAAATATATAGACACAGTGCAGAGCATTGTAGCTAGATGGAATAAATATGTGAATACATAAACACACATACAGTGTGGAGCGTTGAAGCTAGATGGAATAAATATATGAATATATAAACACACACATCACCGCCTCAACCTAGATAGAGGTATTCACATGTGCAGTCTGTGACAGTATTTGGTTCCCTCAGAGAAAATTGTAGACCTTTAGTAGGTGATTATTAATAAATTTAAGCAAGTTTCTTACCTAAGCAGCAAGAAATTACTCTAAAAAAGCTTTACCTGCATAAATTGTACTTTGTTACACATCATGCACACATTTTTCGTTGTAAACAAACACAAAAAAATGTCCCTTCTGTTCTTTAAGAAGTGTCTCACCTGTTTGTCTGCTGTTTGTGCCTATGTGTTTCAGCTCCACTGGGGCCCTGAAGCACAGAGGAAATGGCATTATAACTATGCAGTCCCTTCAATATACACTACGTATATTCACACCACATCTGGAAAGTCTCTGCAATAGTGTGCATGAATAACAATCATGGCATTTTAGTCTCTGCAAGAACTGAACAAAATCATTAGTGCCTATGAGAACTCACTGAGTCAGAGTTGGAGTGTCTGGCTGGAATCTTGGTTTCAGATGTCTGAGCAAGGTTGGGGGGTGGTGGGCTGCGTAGGGCTGTGGTGATTTTAGGAGGTAAAGGTGGAACACTGCTGTGAGGTCTGGGAGTCTGGTAGTCTAAACTTGACACCTGTTCAAAATATATATATCATAGGTTAGTCGGAGTGTTACAAGTTAAGTGAATTTTATGTACATTCTAACATTGATGCTGTACTTTGAAAGTTACAGAATGGTCAAGAGTGGCTAACTAGAGTATTTTTTGAAAATCTGATGATGGTAAAGGTGATAGAGACAATATTTTGACATCCTGGCCAGTAGGTGTCGCACTGATGCTTGCACCAACTGGTTGGCAGGGACATGTGACATCAACCCAGTTATGCTATTGGCTGTGACATCTTTAGATATGTAAACACTAGATAGGACATAGTAGTCACATCCCATATGCAATACATAGCTTACTTATATGATTACAATAAATACAATTGTAGCGGACTCAAATTCACTGCTGTGAATAATGCTGGTTGGATGTTGTTTCATTATTCATTTCCTCTATGCAACAGGCAGCATGAAGACCATTCAGTGGTAGGTTATTGGGGTGTACAGGTGTGGTCTATGATCAAAAGATACAAATATAACATAAATTAGCAAAGTAAGCCAGTGCCAAAGCTTACATGCACCAATTAAATAATTCACGTGTACCAATTAGCGTGAATAGATATAATCCACACAAATATCAGAATGAGAGCCAATGGCAACTGAGCAGGAACCTAAATCAATTTTAACAGTAAACCAAACACAATGTCAAGTGCAGCATGGTGAAGAAAACATGGCCCACTTAGATTATTTCAGTCTGTATTAGCTGCTACACATTTCTACGTTTACCTATGAACTAGCAAGGACAAACTACATGGAAATCACGCAAATTACAAAGCCTGCAGGGTCTTAGCCCTCCATGGCACATGATTGGACACCCTTGCCTTAATACCATACCTACCCAGGACTTTCTCATCACCTCTGTTCCCTTCACCTACATGCACATTAAAGTCCACTCCAATCACCACTCTGTCCCCCTGGGAACACTGTCTACCACTTCATCCAATGTACTCTTTCTCTTCTTCTTGACATCCAACTTGTGGGACATATGCACTGACAACATTCAACATCACACCTTTGACTTCTAGCTTCAAACTCATGATTCTGTTTGACTTCGTCTTTACCTGCTGAACACTCTTCACATACGCTTCCTTCTAGATTACTCCTATACCCTTTCTATCTATACCATGGTAGATACAGTGTGTATATATATATATACAGTATATACTGTATATGTGTGTGTGTATGTATATATATATATATATATATATATATATATATATAGTACACACACACACGAAAACAAACATGTGTATATACTGTATGTATGCGTGTAAGATATACTCTGTGTGTGTGTGTGTATATATATATATACACTACCGTTCAAAAGTTTGGGGTCACTTAGAAATTTCCTTATTTTTGAAAGAAAAGCACTTTTTTCAATGAAGATAACTTTAAACTAATCAGAAATACACTCTATACATTGCTAATGTGGTAAATGACTATTATAGCTGCAAATGTCTGGTTTTTGGTGCAATATCTACATAGGTGTATTGAGGCCCATTTCCAGCAACTATCACTCCAGTGTTCTAATGGTATAATGTGTTTGCTCATTGCATCAGAAGGCTAATGGATGATTAGAAAACCCTTGTGCAATCATGTTAGGTCTGCAATGCTGTAATTGCTGCAAATGGAGGATTCTTTGACGAAAGCAAAGTTTGAAGGAAAAAATTATTATTTCAAATACAAATCATTATTTCTAACCTTGTCAATGTCTTGACTATATTTTCTATTCATTTTACAACTCATGGTGGTAAATAAGTGTGACTTTTCATGGAAAACACAAAATAATTCTCTGGGTGACCCCAAACTTTTGAACGGTAGTATATATATATATATATATATATATATATATATATATATATATATATATATATATATATATATATATATATATACCCCCTACAGTTGATAGTGCTATGAGATGACTGTTGTTGTGAAATGGCGCTATATAAATAAAGTTGAATTGAATTGAATTGAATATATACAGTATATATACAGTATATATATATATATATATATATATATATACACAGTATCTATCTAGATATATATATCTAGATAGTATCTATCTAGATATATATACAGTATCTATCTAGATATCTAGATATCTATCTATCTATCGTCTGTCTGTCAAGAATTAAAATACTTTACATATATATATATATTTTAACTATTTTTTAGTATTAAGTATTTTTATCAGTTTAATTTTAAGTATTTTTTCATTAGTACATTATTTTATAAATATAAATACTTTAATTCTGCACCTTTCTAAACATTTTTGATACATTTTTTTGTAAAATCTTTGTTTACATGAGAATACAATCCAGTTCACCTTTAAGTGTTGACACTATCAGCAGTCTGTGTCTGACAGGTGTGTCTGACATATAGAAGAAAATATCGGCAGCTGCATGTGCTACCCCTCGGCCTCTTTCTTTGTTTTTGAGTTTATATGGCATTTTGACCTTGACCTTTGACCTTGCAATCCCAAAACCATAGTCACAGTTCAGGGTTACAGGGTAAACCTGTGTACAAAGTGACTGTGACTATAGTTTTACTCATTCTTTAGTAATGGGGCTCAGGGAATGCTAACCTTGACCTTGGACCTTTTGACCCCAAACTCATAGTCAGAAGTCAGGGTCTCAATTTCGATTTGAAAAGCCTATATCATGTGTTTCTGTAGTTATGGCATTTACAAGATTTAGGGAAAAACTGACCTCTTACCTTGGCCTCCAAGTTAGAGAACACCCAAATTCAAACTCATCCAAGATCTATTTTAGAGACAACTATGGTATCGATTTGAAAAGCCTACATCATTTCTACCTCTAGTTATCATATTCACAAGGTTGCCACTGTCACTGCTGCTGCCCATCCACACATCGGGGTAATGACAATTTTTACCCCTCAGCCTTTTAGAGGCTGAGGGGTAAAAATGGTTGGTTATATGCATTATAAAGTGTTGAAAGAAGTTCAGTTTTTGTTTACAAAATGTCACACTTGCTCCACCTCTTCATTGTCAAAGAGGGTCAAGTGCTTGATGCAGGTTTGCAGCTTCATGTCACTGGCCTCCACTAAAAAAATGAGAACACATTGCAAACATCTACAAACATGTTATTGACTTGTGGAGCTCTTTGTATTCACAGTGGACTGAGCATAAATGAAAAAATGCTATGATTGCTAATGGAAAATGTGGTGAAAATGTGATCAGATGATCAGGAAGGCTCTCCAGCTATCCCACTGATTGTTATATTTACTCATAGAGTGACTATTCAGCTATGGCAAAACTTAGCAGCAATCCATCTGCTAACATGGTGAAAATAAACAAGAACAAATACACACACCTTCTTTAGTGCACCAATTTCCTTCACCAACATCTCAATATCTTCATGATCTTCAGGATCTTCATCGGTGCTGTCATTATTACCCAACTCTACTGACTGGTCGCTGACTGGTTCAAAGGGCTCCATGAGGATGGACTCCGTTCCTTTGATTTCACAGCGGCAGTATGGGCAGGTTTGGCCAGATGATTTCAGCTGGATAATTATCAAAAACACATCATAGTTAAGACCTATACGTATCTACTTGCAAGAACAGAGAAATTTGTTCTCTTTCCCAGGGCTGCAAGAACAAAATGATGTCATTTTGTTCTTGCAGCCCTGAGGGTATTGCATAAAACCAAAATAAGGGATTAAGGCAGGATTTTCAAGTAATCCTGAGAGAGGGAGAGACTAATTAGTTTTGACAGGTGCAGTGACCCGTGATGACCCCTGACCCCCCCCAGACATGACACACCCCCCCGTGACCTAATTAAAGTGTCTGGATGGAGGAACAATAGAGCTGTCAAGTTCACTTAATTTGATGAGACTGTAATAATTAGTTATAGTTAACTAGTTATAGTTGGAATTTAAAAGGGATACAAAAGATTCAGGATTTATATTTGCCATGTGCAGATAACATAATGTCTTTTGAAGAGCTGAGGATCAAATTTAATCTCAATAGAACACATTTTTTTAAATATCTTCAACTTAGAAACTTTATTCGATCAAATCAAAATAAAGCTCTCACTCGACCTATTTATTCATCCTTGGAAAAAATGATGATGAAAGATAGTAAAAGAAAGGGTATTATTTCAGAGTTTTATAACTCATTGACACTATCTTCAAGTGAAAATTCACTGAAAAGATTAAACTACTGGAAAGAAGATCTGCAAACTGAAATTTCAGAGGAACAATGGGAATTGGCTTGTACAGAAGCTCAAACCAAATCAATAAATGTACGCCTTAAATTGATACATTTCAAATGGTTAATGCGGATGTATGTTACACCGGAGGAGTTAAATAAATATAACAAAAATATACCAGATACATGCACAAAATGCATGGAAAGTAAAGGAACTCTATTTCATTGTGTATGGGAATGTAGATTAATAAGAATGTTTTGGGAAGAGGTGAGGGTAACAATTGAAAAAATAATCTCAAAACAAATCATATTGAATCCTAAATTGTTTTTGTTGGGTCTGTACCCAGAAAAGCATAATTTTAATAAAAGTGAAAGAACATTCATAGACCTCAGTTTGCTTAATGCCAAAAAATGTATAGCACTATTATGGAAAAAGACTCATAGACCAGATGTGACTCAGTGGTTAAGACAGATGTTAACAAACCTTCCATTAGAAAGAATAACATATATACTGAAATCAAAGGAAATTGTGTTTGAGAATATATGGAGACCTTTTATTGATTATGTAAAAAATTTAAACATAACTTTTGAAGAAGAAGGTGAATGATGTGTGTGGACCTTGTAAATTCCAAACTGGTGAACATAATATGTATACTTATGTATTGGATTGTCTAGACTAAACAGAGGAGCATTGTTGAAGATTTGATTTTGCTGGTGGTTGTTGGTGTTTTTAGTGCATCCTTTTTTTTTTTTTTTTTGTAGTACTTTAGTGTTAGTGTTTGATTGTTTATATCATGTTTGTTAAAAAAAAAGGTTCAATAAAGATATTGTGGAAAAAAAAACTAGTTATAGTTAATAACTATAACTATAATAATAATACAGGAGTGGCGGCTCAGTTGGTAGAACATCCGCCCCACACCCGGAAGGCAGGGGTTCAAATCCCGGCTGGGTCATGCCGAAGACCATATAAAAGTGGAACTTCCTGCCGTCCAGCTTGGTGCTCAGCAATAATGGAATGGAGGAGGGAAATCTGTGGCGGTGCCTTGCATGGCAGCGGCCCTCTGATTCTGCACTTGGGGTGTGTGTGATTGACACTGTAGATAGGTAAAGCACAATCTCGTTCTACTGTACATGATTGGTTGTACAGTTGAATGACAATAAGGGTGATTTAATTAATTAATTTAATAACTCAACACACAGCCATTAATGTCAAAACTGCTGGCAACAAAACTGAGCACACCCCTAAGTGAAAATCCCCAAATTGTGCTCAATTAGCCATTTTCGCTCCCCAGTGTCATGTGACTTGTTTGTGTTACAAGGTCTCAGGTGTGAATGGGGAGAAGGTATGTTAAATTTGGTGTTATTGCTCTCACACTCTCCCATACTGGTAACTGGAAGTTCAACATGGCACCTCATCGCAAAGAACTCTCTGAGGATCTGAAAAAAAAAAGAATTGTTGTTCTACATAAAGATGGCCTAGGCTATAAGAAGATTGCCAACACCTTGAAACTGAGCTGCAGCATGGTGGCCAAGACCATACAGTGGTTCAACAGGACAGGTTCCATCAGAACAGGCCTCGGCATGGTCGACCAAAGAAGTTGAGTGCACGTGCTCAGTGTCATATCCAGAGGTTGTCTTTTGAAAATAGACGTATGAGTGCTACCAGAATTGCTGCAGAGGTTGAAGGGGTGGGGGGGGTCAGCCCGTCAGTACCCAGACCATACGCTGCACACTGCATCAAATTTTTCTGCATGGCTGTCGTCCCAGAAGGAAGCCCCTTTTAAAGATGATGCACAAGAAAGCCCACAAACAGTTTGCTGAAGACAAGCAGACTAAGGGCATGGATTTCTGATAGAGAAATTACTCCTTCTCGGTCTGAACACCGCCACATGTCTCTGGATCCTGGATTTCCTGACTGAGAGACCTCAGTCTGTCCGGGTTGGAAACAACATCTCCAACTCTGTCACGCTGAGTACCGGAACCCCTCAAGGCTGTGTACTCAGTCCACTGTTGTTTACACTTCTAACACATGACTGTGTATCCAAACATGAGGGGAACCAGATTATTAAGTTTGCAGATGACACCACGGTGGTGGGACTTATTCAGAGGGATGAGGAATCAATGTACAGGGAAGAAGTGAGAGACCTGGAGGGCTGGTGCAGGGAGAACAATCTGGTGCTCAACGTGGACAAAACAAAGGAGATGATTATCGACTTCCGGCGGTCACAGCCTGAGCACGTCCCCCTCAGCATCGGCGGCCGTTTAGTGGAGAGAGTAGAGAACATCAAGTTCCTCGGAGTGCAGATCTCGCAGGACCTGACCTGGAGCAAGAATTCCTTGGAGATCAGGAAGCGAGCTCAGCAGAGACTACACTTCTTGAGGAAACTCAAACAGGCCTCTCTCCCCATCTGCATCCTCAGGACCTTCTACAGAGGTGTGGTGGAGAGTGTTCTGACGTACTGCATTGCTACATGGTACTCCAGCTGCAGTATGTCAGACAAAAAAGCCCTGCAGAGGATAGTCAAGGGGGCGGAGAGGGTAATTGGAGTCTCCCTCCCCTCTGTCCAAGAACTTTTTCAGAACCGTTGTAGGAGCAGGGCACTGAAAATTGTCAAGGACCGTTCTCACCCTCTGCATAAACACTTTGAACTTCTTCCATCTGGTAAACGATTCCGGAGCATCAGAGGCAGAACCACCAGACTGATCAACAGCTTCCTCCCACAAGCTGTCAGGATGCTGAACAGCTGACCCGGAATCTCACATACACACTACTGCACCTATGGACATTTTGTATATTATAGTTAGTTATTCTTTTTCCCCAAGTATGTCTCAGGGATGTGTGAATGGATAGGGGGGTGGGAGCTATGTGGGAGTGTGTCTTAATCATGCTGCTTCTTATATGGATGCCGAGAGAAACGCAATTTCATCTTGCCTGCACTACAGTTGTATGTACAGCAATATGACAATAAAGTTTGATTTGATTTGATTTGAGTTGATTTGATTTGATTTGATTTGATTACTGGAACCATGTCCTGTGGTCTGATGAGACCAAGATAAACTTATTTGGTTCAGATGGTGTCAAGCATGTGTGGCAGCAACCAGGTGAGAAGTACAAAGACAAGTGTGTCTCACCTACAGTCAAGCATGGTGATGGTGTCATGGTTTGGGTCTGCATGAGCGCTGCCGGCACTGGAGAGCTACAGTTCATTGAGGGAACCATGAATGTCAACATGTACTAAAGCAGAGCATGATCCCCTCCCTTCAGAAACTGGGTCGCAGGGGAGTATTCCAACATGATAACAACCCCAAACACACCTCCAAGACAACCACTGCCTTGCTAAAGAAACTGAGAGTAAAGGTGACGGACTGGCCAAGCATGTCTCCAGACCTAAACCCTATTGAGCATCTGTGGGACATCCTCAAACGGAAGGTGGAGGAGCACAAGGTCTCTAACATCCACCAGCTTTGTGATGTCGTCATGGAGGAGTGGAAGAGGAGTCCAGTGGCAACCTGTGAAGCTCTTGTGAACTCCATGCCCAAGAGAGTTAAGGCAGTGCTGGAAAATAATGGTTACAACACAAAATATTGACACTTTGGCTAGCATTTGGACATTTTCACTTAGGGGTTTACTCACTTTTGTTGCCAGCAGTTTAGACATTAATGGCTGTGTGTTGAGTTATTTTGAGGGAACAGCAAATTTACTCTGTTATACAGGCTGTACACTGATTACTTTACATTGTATCAAAGTGTCATATCTTCAGTGTTGTCCCATGAAAAGATATAATAAAATATTTACAAAAATGTGAGGGGTGTACTCACTTTTGTGAGATACTGTAGCTTCTGGTTAGGGGTTGGGTTTCTTTGCACTGATGTTTGATGTTCAGTGTTTAAGGTTTGGTGTTAGATGTTATACTTTATATTCATATTTCCTACTTAGTGTTTACCTTGCTGCACCGTGGGTCTCAGAGTAACATAATTTTAATTCTCTGTATGTGCCGTACATATGGCAGAATTGACAATAAAGTTGACTTTGAATTGACTTATTCCATGGTCTGCTGTAAATATGCTGCAACATTTTAATTATCCTGCATGGAATGAAACTCAAAGAGATGAAGAAAAGATTACCTTACATTAAAATAATACAGATATACAGTATTATCATTTATTTAAGTATGCCCACTGTTATTTTAATCGTACCAATCCTTTTTGTAATGGAAGCACCAAGGCGCTGATGCCTCTGTGCCTGAGCCTTGGCGGAGGTATGCATTCTCAGATCATCACCAAAATGTTATGGGTTCCTCTCTAGCCCAAGGACCACCTCTGGTAAAAAATTTCATCCAAATCCACCTAGTAGTTTTGGAGTATTCTTGCTAACACGCTGTGAGAAGATCTGAGCATCAGTGGAGGTATGCATATTGGGATCATTACCAAAATGTTATGGGTTCCTTTCTAGCCCAGAGACCACCTCTGGTAAAAATTTCATCCAAATCCATCTAGTAGTTTTGGAGTATTCTTGCTAACACGCTGTGAGAAGATCAGAGCATCAGTGGAGGCATGCATATTGGGATCATTACCAAAATGTTATGGGTTCCTTTCTAGCCCAGAGACCACCTCTGGTAAAAATTTCATCCAAATCCATCCAGTAGTTTTGGAGTACACGCATGCACAGTGAAAATAATCTGCAGTTCACATGTCCATACTGTAGGCGGCAGCCAAGAGCCACCAACCTGATTTGAAGAGCTGCAATCCAAACACAAAGAAGCGCACGGTGGCAGACATTTTAAATGGTGGAAGCAATGGAGGTACTTGAATACAATGACAATCAAGATGAACAGGAGCTTTTGCTGTTTAGTGGCAGAGGAAGAAAACAGACGGGCAAAAAGACGGACATTTGTTCACCCGGTATTGGTGGATTGCTGAGTACTTTTCTCTGGCGGGAGTTTCCAGGCGCATGTGCAGTACTGTTCCATTGACAGTAAAGGTGTTTTATTTTTGTGTTTATTTCAAAAACAAAATTCTGGCAAATTAAAAGTCAAGAAAATGTGGTGATACAATGATACAAACCTTTAGCTGAACTTAATTTTGGCCGGGCGAGCTGAAACAGAGAGGCACACAGACAGACAGGTACTCGCAGCCACAAACAGACACGATAACCGATTACTGTATGCCTCTGTTTCACTGAGGCATAATCATCCATGTGGTACTCAATATTACTGTCAGGCCCAGCATTACACTTTTTAATGAAGATGGTCATTTATATTACTGTCTGAGGTGTAATGATACCCAGCCTACATTACTGCAGTCACTGATATCATGAATGTCTGGTGACATTCAAGTGCGTCTATATGACATTACTTTACTTTTTTTGTCAGGTCAGGCACTGGCTTGCTTGCTACCGGATAACCATGAAGATCGGTACTACCTGTCTCATGGGTCGGGCCGTTGGCGACTCAACCGGCATCCCCGCCCTTCCAAGGGCGTGGAGGGTGAAACAGGGCATCCTGGCAGAACTAAAAACAATATCTGTCACAGGTCTGTGGTGGACCACGCCCAGTTACACGGGGTGAGACTGGACATCCTGGCAGATAAACACATCTGTCGCAAGGTCTGTGGTGGACTGTGCCAGTCAGTGCATTGTGACATGCACTACACAAAGAGCAGAGATAAACAAACCTATCATCTGGTCTGCAACAGATACTGGAGTCAGTTTGTCTTGGCTTGTCCTTGCCACTGATAATACCTTTATCTGTTAAGAATGTGCTGCTAGTCCAGGAAAAGCTAGCAGTACTCAAATACTTGGCAAGCAGTTTCATGAAATGGTCAATCAGAAAACAACTCATACTGGCTCAGACATCGCCTGGGCTTACAAGGTCCACGCTGATCTGTTCACACTCCAACAGGCAGGGAAAAGTAAGCTAGGAGCAGGAAGACAAAAGAAGAGTAAAACAGCAGCCTTGTGTGTAGCAGAATGGAATGTACGCACTCTGTTGGACAGAACAACGTCACAGCGCCCAGAAAGACAGACCGCACCTGTGGCCCTGGAAATGAACAGGTACAATGTTGACATAGCTGCACTTAGTGAAACCAGATTGCCTGGATATGATAGCTTGGAAGACCATGGTCACATCTTCTTTTGGAGTGGGAGATCAACTCAAGAAAGGAGAGAAGCAGGAGTGGGCTTTGCAGTTAGAAAGGAGATAGCAGCAATGCTTGATGAGGAACTGGTACCAATCAACAACAGAATAATGACTATGAGACTCCCACTACAGCAGAAGATGTATGTCACACTCATCAGTGTACACTACCGTTCAAAAGTTTGGGGTCACCCAGAGAATTATTTTGTGTTTTCCATGAAAAGTCACACTTATTTACCACCATGAGTTGTAAAATGAATAGAAAATATAGTCAAGACATTGACAAGGTTAGAAATAATGATTTGTATTTGAAATAATAATTTTTTCCTTCAAACTTTGCTTTCGTCAAAGAATCCTCCATTTGCAGCAATTACAGCATTGCAGACCTAACATGATTGCACAAGGGTTTTCTAATCATCCATTAGCCTTCTGACGCAATGAGCAAACACATTGTACCATTAGAACACCGGAGTGATAGTTGCTGGAAATGGGCCTCTATACACCTATGTAGATATTGCACCAAAAACCAGACATTTGCAGCTATAATAGTCATTTACCACATTAGCAATGTATAGAGTGTATTTCTCATTAGTTTAAAGTTATCTTCATTGAAAAAAAGTGCTTTTCTTTCAAAAATAAGGAAATTTCTAAGTGACCCCAAACTTTTGAACGGTAGTGTACAGTATATGCTCCAACAATGACCAACACAGAGGAGGTGAAGGAAGAGTTCTACAGTGATTTACGTGAGACTATCAGGCGTGCACCGACTGATGACAGGCTGATTCTCATTGGAGATTTTAATGCCAGAGTTGGTTCGGACACTGAGAAGTGGAAAGGAGTGCTAGGCAGTCATAGAGTAGGCAAGTGCAATGCTAATGGAGAACTTCTACTTGCACTATGTTCAGAGTACAACTTTGTGATAACCAACACTCTATTTAAGCACAAGGACACACACAAGAAGACATGGATGCACCCAAGATCCAAGCACTGACACTTATTAGACTACATCATAGTCAGGCAGAGAGACATAAGGGATGTATTGGACACCAGAGCAATGAGAGGCGCGGACTGTGGTACTGATCATGTTATACTGAGCTCTAGATTAAGGATTTGCTGATGAAAACAGCACTGCAGGATGGGTGCGAAGCCACCACGGAAGCTAAACACTAGTGCACTGAAAGGTCAAAAGAAGCAGGAAGAACTTACACAGGAAACGGATGAAAACTTGAAAGACTGGGACAGCAACAACTCAGAGAATGACATAGAAGAGAATTGGGCAACACTGAAGGATACGATGTATCAGACTGCGAGTGATGTATTAGGCTACCCTGAGAGGAAACATCAAGATTGGTTTGATGAGCATGATGAACACCTGAAGAAACTACTAGAAGCGAGGAATACAGCTAGGCAGGAAAACCTACAGTGTAACACAAGGTCGAAGAAGAAGAAATACTCAGAGGCTCAGAGTGAGCTACAGAAGTACACCAGAGAGATGAAGTCCAACTGGTGGGATGAAAAAGCGGAGAAACTTCAAACTGCAGCAGACAGAAAGGACATGAAAACATTCTTCACAGGTTTGAGAGAAATCTACGTCCCTAAACCAAGAGGACTGATCCAACTAAAGGCTATGGATGGTGAAACGGTTTTGCAGGAGAAAGACAGGATCCTGAACAGATTTGCAGACCACTTTGACCAACTACTAAACAACCCTGGAGATCTCACTGAAGAGGCTAAAGAAGCTCTAGTGCAGCGACCAGCTGTATCAAGTCTGGATGAACCACCAAATTTTGATGAACAAGTGGCAGCTATCAGGACATCACAGGATGGTAAAGCTCCAGGAAGGGATGGAATTCCAGCAGAAGTGTGGAAATTTAGTGATGTTCAGCTGACCAACTGCCTGCACAAGCTCATCCAAGAGATAAGGGATGCCCAGAAAGTACCTCAAGACTGGAAGGATGCAAGTATTGTTCCTTTGTTCAAGAAAGGTGACAGGAAAGATTGTGGAAATTACCGAGGTATATCACTGCTAGCCACTGTTGGTAAGATTCTCTCACGTGTACTACTTAATAGACTCAATGAATACATCCCGCAGAATGTACTACCGGAAACCCAGTGCGGCTTTAGAAGTGGAAGAAACACAATGGACATGATTTTCTGCTTGAAACAGGCCCAAGAAAAGTGTATCAAACAGAACATGCCGCTTTATGTAGTCTTCATAGGCTTCAGTAAAGCCTTCGATACTGTTTCGCGACAAGGACTTTGGTAGGTACTCAAGAAATATGGTTGTACAGAGAAGTTTGTCAGCCTGATCGAGGCACTCCATACAGGTATGCAAGCAAACGTGGCAATGAGTGGTTCAGTATCTAAAGACTTTTCAGTAAGCAACGGGGTGAAACAAGGGTGTGTGCTGGCACCTACAGTCTTCTCACTACATCTGGCAGCCATGCTTGAGGTGGCCTTCAAAGACACTTCAGAAGGAGTATACATTCAAACAAGCAAAGAAGCAGACTTGTTCAGTGTGGCACAGTTTAAAGCCAAGAGTAAGACATCGATAAAGGTAGTAAGAGAAATGCTCTTTGCCGATGACAGTGCTCTAGTAAAAAGGTAGAAAAAGTAAAAAACAGCTTCTTCTAAGCGGTGAACTTTTATTTATCTGTGCTTTCTGTTTTATTTTATCTTATTCATTTACATGCTGTTGTGATATGCAACTATTTCATGGAAGTAAATCCTCAAAATAGGCATTTTTAATGGGCTGGTCCAGGGGTGTCAAACAAAAACAGCCCACCAGGGGGTCCAACATTTTCTGTGTGAATTCACAGCTTTATTTCTAGTAAATTTCTGACTTTCTACTGATTACAATTGTTTATGTAAATCTGAGACATTTTTTCTCTATAAGATGAGACTTTTTTTCTCATCAGTTTTCTTTTTCTTTTTTCTGAGGAGAACAAGGGGCCCTTGAGCTTGCTGTGTATTCAAGATGATTCAAATATGCATTTAAAAGTAACGTGAAAGTTACTTTTCCAAGCAACTAGTTACTTTAATCATGCAGTAACTCAAAAGTAACTCAGTTACTTTTGAAAAGAAGTAACTAGTAACTGTATGTAGTTACCACTTTTTGGTAACTTGCCCAACACTGGTAATGAGATATCCAGTTACATCTCCTTCCAGTTTCTGGATTTCCCGGTCCAGTTTTCCCAGTATCTTGCATTTTATTTCCATTCCTAAATCCAGATCCAAAATTTTCTCTCTTTCAGTCTTACTCTGGCTTCTGCCAGATCTGTGTCTTTAAGTGCATTGGGTAGAGACTGTCATGGTCTGAGCGCCAATATCGTCCGCGCTCGGGTCATGCAGTATTTTCCTCCCGTTCTGTAGTAGTTTTCCTTATGGCCTTCCTGGGCTCTTATTCTGACAGCGTCTCTGCGGGACTTCCGGCTGTCAGAGCTGAGCTCCACGGTGACAGCTGTTTGCCATTTCAGCTGATGACATCCTCATCAGCTGATTAATCCTCCTGCCCTATTTAAGGGAGCAGCTTCTGTTACTCCGGGCTGCGACCTCACATATGTCAGCATTGGTCTCCCCAACGTTCAGCTGAAGACCCTAACCCTGGCTTCAGTCACTCCCTTGATCCTCCGTGTTCCCAGAAAGTTTCTCCTTGTTCTCAGTATATCGTAGTGTGTCTTAGTCATAGTCTTTATTTGTGTTTTGCCCCACGAGGCTCATTATTTTGTATCGTATGTCCTTCGTTAATAAATGTGCAAACTCTACAGCTGCCTATAGTGTCTCATTAGTGGTCCGCCAGGACTGTGCCATGACAGTAGATCACAGCCAGAATGAGGTGCCAGCGACTGTGAGTTTGCTTAATTTGGGCTTGTAGTTTTTCCCCTTTCCGCGTACCAGTGTGCGGGGAGATGGCGTCGCCACGCAAGGGCTATGCCATGAGCCTGGGCTGCAAGTTGGTGATGGCCCTTATCGAGATCGACGGGGTCATTTCCAGCACTCGCCATCAGGCCGTCCCCAGCGCCTCATGCTGGTACCTAGACCTTGCTGAGGCGACTATTAACTGCCATCCTCGCTACACTGACCACCCTGAAATCACGGTGAGGATGGCGGACATCTCTGCATTCCGGGAGAAGCTCTGTTGTCTGAAGGGAAACTCTGGCAGGAAGCCGAAGAGAAGGCATCCTTGCTCCTCACCTTGGGATCCCATTCCTGTCCCCAGTCCAGTCCAGGAGTTCGCACCATCCAGGGGTCATCCCCAGCGGAGAAAGATGTCAGCCGGGATTACCTCAGAGGATACGCAGTGGATAGCTGTGATCCTCCAGGACCGTGTGGCTGCAGCTCGCTCTGCTTCCCATCCATCTGAAATCATAAAGCATGTGACGGCGGCAGTTAGACTGGTGGAGCTCAGTCCGGAGCTCCATAATTATCCCGAATACGCCAAATTGCTGGCTTCTGTCTCTGCGCAGCAGCGGCAGTTCCCTGACCTCACCTTCGCCTCGCCCTCTGCCAGTAAACGTCGTCACAATGCCCGTGGTAAGCCTCAGCAAGAACCCCGTCCGGATCCAGTTCCGGGTCGCTGAAGAAACTCTGCCTCCCAGCCAGCTGTTGCTCCTGCGTCATGACAGGAGAAAAATACAGCCGCCTCCGCCTCTGGGTCATTTGTCCCTGCTGTTCCATCAGCATCTCGTTCCCGGATCGCCTTGACTGTTCCACCCTCCTCCTCGACGCTCCCCCCAGCTGCTGTGAGCTCCACAAGTCCGTCTCTGGCTGCCCCCACTCCTGATCCAGTGCGAGCGGCTCCTCTTCGTCTTCCTGGGGGGCCCTCCATCTCCATCCATTGGGGGAAGGGAAGAACCAAGCCCACCGCAGCAGCTTCCATCGGCCCTCAGCGGATCAGGCAAGTGGCTTTTCATTCTTTTCCTCCACTGGGTGAATTGCCTTGTTTGATCCCTGGGGGTGAAGTTCGGGGTTCTCAGTCCCCCGAGCTTCCTCCACCTGCTGCAATTATTAATTGTGAAACTGTTACCTGTGTGTCTCCTGCCCCTGAGCGTTCCCTGGTGCCAGGACTACACCGCCGGACGAGGAAGGAGCTTGCGGCCCTGGAGTGCCTGGTTCCAGCCCCGCAGCCACATCATGGGCAGAGGAGGAGGGCGGACTGCCAACTGGAGCCTGCGCCAACGACTAAGCGTCCCCGGGTCTCCACGGGGGAGCGGTTCAACCTAGCAGGTCAAGGATCCCCTGCCACCACTTCGTGCGGGTTTTCGGCATGGATGTCAGCGTCAGGGAATCCCCAGACTGAGGACACCATCATGCCAGCTGCGGAGCCCGCCGCAGTAGAGTGGGAACCAGAGGTGGACCTTCAGCGTGCTGAACCCGGATCGTCGAAGTCCTGGGCTGTGGTAGAGCCCGAGATAAGGCAAGTGCTCTATTTTGTCTTCCTTTCTTCTGTTCTGGAGCACTTTTACCTGTCTCTCGGGGAGACAAGCTGGGCACAGCTGTCCGCTGCATCCGAGCTTGTCTTGCTGGGTTCTGCCGCTGCCGGTGATTCTGATCCTGGTTCTCTTCTCTCCTCTGAGCCTTTTCCCAGGGTCACCGGTGACGAGCCTGTTCCGGTCGTTGCCTTGGAGGTTCTGGGTTCATGTCTGGAGGTCATCCCTGGTGCTGTTCTGGCCCAGTCGGGGTCCGTCGTGGGTGCTGCATTGACCCAATCGGGGTCCGTTGTGGGTGCAGCACGGTTCCATTTGGAATCCATTGTAAAAGCAGCACCAGTTCATGTGGAGTTCGGAGAAGGAACTGCAGATCCTCCGCCGATCGACGCCGGACTGGTCCCTCACCGTTTCTCGATCCCTTTTTCCCTCCACCTGGTGCTGCTGGGATTTCCCTTTTCCGATGCGGCTCTCCCTCGCTATCCCTCTCAATAGGGAGGCCGCTTCCGAGTTCCCCCCTGCGGTCCTGGTGGCCTAGTGATGTGGGTCGGCCGCCTGGGAAACTGCTTTGCCCGTCTGGTGTTCTGGATTGGCCACCAGACAAACTGGACTTTTTGTTCGGCGACCTGGTCCGGCCGCCAGAGGTACTGTTTCTCTGGGCCTGGGACTGGGGTAGACCGCCCGAACTCATCCTTTTCCCCCTGCCAGCGATCTGGACACTGGACGCAGGTAGACCACCAGAACTAATTGTTTTTTCTTGTTTTCTTTGTGCTCTGCATGCTGTCATCCCTGTAGGTTTTTTTTTCCTCCCCTGTAGTTCTGAGATGCCCTTGTGTTTTTTTCTAAGAACTATATTGTACTGTGTATATTGCCGCTCTTTCGCTTGTTTTTTCGTTACCCCTCTTGTCTGGAATTATCAGGGTATGTTGCGTTTGTGCCTGTTTTTCTGTTTTATGAAATTTTTTTTTTTCTTTCCCTCCTCTATTGTTTGAGAGAGGCCCCTTTTGTTTCCTACGCCTGGTTATTGGTATCTGTACTGTTTGTAGTTCACCGCTCTTCAGCGTTTGGTTTTTTTTTTTCCTCTGTAGTAGGAGTTATGCGCTGTTGTTGCCTCTGTCAGTTTATTTGGACTTACTGAACTATCTGTATTTTGCTGCTGTTTAGTGTGTTTTTTTTTCTCTTCCTCTGGTTGTGAGACGCTCTGTGGTTGCCTTTTTTTCTTTTTTGCCTGTGTATCATGGCCTTTAGGCATAGTATCTGTTATTTGCCTCCTTTATTCTGTTTCTGCATCTTCTCCTGTGCGTTATAGAGTATATTTGTGGTTTTGTTTTTTCTTTCTCCCCATGCTCTGTTGTTGCACCATGTTCATATTTACCTCTGCCAGGCCGCAGGCCAGGAGGAGGTTATGTTTTTGCCAGCGTTTGTCTGTCTGTCTGTTTGTTTGTTTGTCTGTTGGTTAGCAAGATAACTCAAAAAGTTTTCGACGAATTTCGATGAAACTTTCAGGCGTTGTTGGAAATGGTACAAGGAAGAACTGATTAAATTTTGGGGATGATCCGGATCACCGTCTGGATACAGGAATTTTTTAAAAGATTCTTTAACATTGTGAGATACGGCCATTTTCAACATGTGCGCAGGCGCAATGGAGGGCGCTGGTCGTCGTGTCTGACGAACACAAACTCCGCATTCTTCAAAGTTTTAGGCACAAAAGCACGTGGAAAACAGTGGTGGGCAGGGCCCGGCAGTGTGCCTGTGTTTGCACTATGCTGCAAAAGCTGAGACGGGCAGCTGTCCGGCGCCGGATTATTTGGCAGAAATTCCCCGGGCAGCCATAGGGGCTGCGCAAAAACGACCTCTCTGCCAGGGAAGCTTCCAAATCCTCTTTTGCCGCGGAGTGCAACCCCAAAATAAAACCCACGGCAACCTGTCTACCCAATTTGCATCCGTCAGTGAAGCCCTGAGTGCTGCTTTCAGTGGAGGAGATGGACACAACACCAACACTTCAGTTTATTACCTCCGCCAAGGAGGTAATGCTTTTACTACTGAACCACTAATCCTATCATTGTGAATCCAATTGGCAGTCATATGTTTTCATGGTCAAGGAATCTGAAAACGTACACACAAACACTGTATGGGGGGGGAACTGTGGCGCTTGGCGGAGGTCTGCGCTCTCCGAGTGCTTTTCTAGTTTTTTCTGTATTGGCCCTTGTCATTTTTTCCTGGTTCCATTCCTTGGTAGTTTTTTTTTTTTTTTTTTAATTGACTCTCGCCCTCCTGGCCTTTTTTTCCCCCCACCTTCCACCTTGGGTGGGCCTTCTTAGCCTTTTGGGGTGGGGGGGAAGCTTGGATGTTACGTACGCTCAGAGTGCGTCATTCAGGGGGGAGTACTGTCATGGTCTGAGCACCGATATCATCCGCGCTTGGGTCATGCAGTATTTTCCTCCCGTTCTGTTGTAGTTTTCCTTATGGCCTTCCCGGGCTCTTATTCTGACAGTGTCTCTGCGGGACTTCCGACTGTCAGAGCCGAACTCCACGGTGACAGCTGTTTGCCATTTCAGCTGATGACATCCTCATCAGCTGATTGATCCTCCTGCCCTATTTAAGGGAGCAGCTTCTGTTACTCCGGGCTGCGACCTCACATATGTCAACGTTGATCTCCCTGACGTTCAGCTGAAGCCCCTAACCCTGGCTTCAGTCACTCCCTTGATCCTCCGTGTTCCCAGAAAGTTTCTCCTTGTTCTCAGTATATCGTAGTGTGTCTTAGTCATAGTCTTTATTTGTGTTTTGCCCCACGAGGCTCGTTATTTTGTATCGTATGTCCTTCGTTAATAAATGTGCAAACTCTACAGCTGCCTATAGTGTCTCATTAGTGGTCCGCCAGGACCGCGCCATGACAGAGACATCTTATGATATCTCAAGCCTTGAGTCCAGCAGCAGTCTCTTCATCTGCAGATGTGCACTTGACACTTGCAAATAAGCCTTCCCACCATATCCAATAGAACTCGTATTAACAGTTCTGACGGGACATCCTATGACTATGATGCCAATTAGAGAACTCACAGCATCATCCTCATCTTGTGGCTCATGAAGTTTAACTGTTACCAGACACTGCTGGCAAGCTAAAGTTGGTAAGCACATATGCCATGTCGTTTTTTGGACATGTTCATTCTTTATGAAGGACAGATAAAAAAAAAATAAAAATATAACTTTAATACTAAAAACACTGGGGGAAAGTGCAACTAATCTAAATGTATGAATATTCTGAGTAACATGAACTTCCGCTAGTCACATTTAAGCCAAAGTCTGCAACTGATAATTATAAGACTGGATGAGTAACTCTCTAACTAGTGACTAGCCCTTAACATGAAGTTCAACAGTCTACAGTGATTAAAACAGCATCCATCTTAATCTAACTGAAAAGCTGAAAAGTTCACAGTGGTCAAATTTGACCAAATGTGATTTATTTTTCAACATAGTCTCCCCTTTGGTGTACACACTTCTTCCATCAGTGTTGCAGTACTTAGATCCCTGTGGTTGAAAAATAAACCACATTTGGTTAAATTTGACCACTATGAACTTTTCAGCCCCCCCCCCCCCGTACAATAAAGGCGGCGGCGGGGGGGGGGGGCAAAACAGCGCTTGCACTGATGGTGCTGACATAAAGACTGCAACAAAAACCATCTCATCCAAGAAACTTTAGCACAATAACTGGTCATTTAACTGGGTAGCTTGGTGGTGCAGTGGTTAGCACTGTTGCAGCACAGTAAGAAGGTCAGATGAGTGCCCCCCACCAGCTTATCTTGTATTTCTGTTGATGTCCATAGAGCCAGGCAGGGACAGAGCCAGGAAATGTGTCTCCTCTTCGCTCCAAATCTGTTTGGTTTCATCGCTTGCTCTTCTGTTTGGAATGCAACATGGCAGTCCGTAATGTTTTGAAGCTGGTCAGTTAACCACGCCCACGGCAGTGGACATTAACAGCGTTAACTGGTTCTAGTGCTGGCCCAGCTAGGAGTTGGGGCCAGATTAGCACCACTTTTGAGAGCCTGGGACTAGTGCTTAGCCGGTCAAAAACAAAAGAACTGGTGCCTAGTCAGGATCTAGCTCCAGTTAAGCACTGGAACTGTCTTGGTGGAAAAAGGGGGTTAGGTGTGAATGGTAAAGGGATTGGCACCACACCATGGCTGCCTCATCCATCCAGGTGAATGCCCTGTAATTTCCCTCTGGGATTAATAAAGTGTACAAAATACAAATAAAAAAAAACACGACTTGTTTTCATATAATTTGCTTATAGAGAACATGTTCACTTTTAGACATTAAACATTTCCCATCAGCCTTTGCAGTTGCATTCCCCCAGAATGTACAGTATTTCTCTTTCTTTATTTACAGCAGCCATTTTTTCCTTTTTTAGACATATCCTACACCTCCTCATAGGTTTCCATGGGAAGTCACTGTTCTGCTGATTAAAAATATGCTGCCTGTGTTTGTCTACTGTCTTATCTGCAGTAGAATCAGCAATTCTGTGATCGATCATGTGGTCTATTTAAGTTTGCCATGAACGTGCACTTATCCCAACTATCTACACCTGGCATGACATAGCTTCCTCTTCTCATCCTGATTTGACAATGGTACAACTCATTAAGCCATGGATATGCAGGTCCAACTATGTTAAGCCATGATTCTCCACTTATCCTGGCTTTCTTAATTCTACTTTTATGCAATATCCATCTGGTTTGTGAATTCTTGCAGCTTGTTCTTGACATATCATTGTGGCAGAACTTTTTTCTTGTGTGATTGGTCAGAAATTGCACCTGTGTTTCTTACAAAGTATGAAATGTCCTGGCCAGAAAGAACTTTGTTCTTGTTCTTGCCACCTCAAGAAAAAGAAAAAAAAAATCTCTGTTCTTGTGGAGTATGTACAGGCCTTTAGAGTAAAAAACAGACCTAATGAATTTAACAAAACATCACCAGCTGCAAAGGTGGTTCTGTGTCTTTGGTATATACCTAGAGTGTGTAGTGGAGTATGTTGAACTTATACCTTCAAAGAAAGAAGGGCAACATCCCTTTTTCAAAAGATAAAGAAGGTGGAAAATACCATGCTCAACAGACAGTGTGGAGAGATTTTTTTTCTCAAGAAATAAAAGTAAGTCATAACATTTTAATTTTGCTTCCACAGCTGCAGGACACAGGCTTTAGGCTTCTAGCATGATTAATCATAATTACTTGTAATAGTTTTTTCTTCAGATGTTTCCATCTCTATATTATTTTCAGTTTGCCCTTGTCTGGCAGGCCCAATTGCTCTATAATTATTTTGTCTGTTCTCTTGTCTTTCACTTTGAATTAAAGAAAAAAAAGTGCTGCCATTTGGAAAGTAGGTGCAGCTGGTGTGCACCGCAGTATTTTTTTTAACCTTTTATTATAAGTCAGCTTGATTTTGAAGGCTTGCCAAACCACAATCAAGACCAACTTTTCCACAGTGATCTGAAACCAATGGAGCTTGTCTAATTTTCTTATCATGTTCCTCTTGTGTTTCTTTTCACAAGTCTTCTTGCAGGCACAGTTTAAGTAGGGTGTGAAGCTAAACTCACACAGGAAGTCATCGGCCAAATGTCAGGACATGCTACAAAAGGCACTGCACATTTAACATCCTGAATAAATACGAAGGAGTTTACAGGCTGGCAGAGTGAAAATAGATAAGAAGAAACCAATTGACTTTCATTTACCTTGTTGACTATTTTAAGTGCTTTATGCTGCAATGCAAAGACTCTACAATATATCAAATAGAACACAAAAGATTGCTTATAGAGGAAGTAGGAAGTTGGGGAAGCCCCACTGCAGTACAGCTACAGTATGTGGTGCATCATATGGAAGGCATGCAGATGTACTGTTTGGATGTGTAAAAGAGTCACATTTGATAACAATTTCTAGCTAACTGAAAACTCAAAGTGAGGCACAGAGCTGTCAACTGATCACCACCTGGTGGTGAGTTGGCTCCAATGGCAGGGGAGGATGCCTTTCAGACCTGGTAGACCCAAACATATAGTGAGGGTGTGCTGGGAATGTCTGGCTGAGTCCCCTGTCCGAGAGGTCCTTATCTCCCACCTCTGGAAGAACTTGGTGTCTGACATGGAGTCTGAATGGCCCGTTCAGACATGGATGGGCCATGTTCTCCACCTTCATTGTTCAAGCGGCTGCCCGAACTGCGGCTGCAAGGTGGTTGTCAGTGCATCTTATGGTGGCAACCCCCAAACCAAGTGGTGGACACTAGAGGTGAGGGGGGACCATCAAGGTGAAGAAGGAGTTCTATCAAGCTTGGTTGGCTTGTGAGACTCCCAAAGCAGCTGAGGTGTACCGGCAGGCCAAGCGGAGTGTAGCTTGGGTGATTGTTGAAGCAAAAACTGGGGTGTCAGAGGAATTTGGTGAAAGCCATGGAACACGACTTTCGGTCAGCCTCAAAGAGATTCTGGCAAACTGTCTGGTGACTCAGGAGGGGGAAACAGCTCCCTGTCCACACTGTGTATGGTGCGAATGGGGCACTACTGACTTCGACTGGTGATATCGTTCGCCGGTGGAAGGAATACTTCGAAGATCTTCTTAATCCCACTGACATGCCTTCCACAGAAGAAGTAGAGCTTGAGGACGAGGGTGATGACTTTCCCATCACAGGGGCTGAGGCCACCAAAGTGGTTAAAAAACTCTTCGGTGGCCGGGCACCGGGGGTGGATGAGATTTGTCCTGAGTACCTCAAGGCTCTGGGTGTTGCAGGACTGTCATGGCTAACATGCTTCTACAACATTGTGTGGATGATGGGGACAGTACCTTTGGCATGGCAAACCAGGGTGGTGGTTCCTCTCTTTAATATGGGGAGCTGAAGGGTGTGTCCCAACTTTAGGAGGATCACACTCCTCAACCTCCCGGGAAAGGTCTATGTCAGAGTACTGGAGAATAGAGTCCTGTTGTTGGTCGAACCTTGGATTCAGGAGGAGCAATGTGGTTTTCATCCTGGCCATGGCACATTGGACCAGTGTTTTTCCCTCTTGGGAATCCTCGAGGATTCATGGGAGTTTGCCCAACCAGTCTACATGTGTTTTGTGGACTTGGAAAAAGCATTTGACCACATCCCTCGTGGTCTTACTGGGACGGTTTGCTGCTGAGTGTGAAACAGCTGGGATGGGAATCAGCACATCCAAGTCCTAGTCCATGGTCCTCAGCCGGAAAAGGGTGGATTGTCCTATTCGGGTTGGGGACAAGCTCCTGCCCCAAGTGGAGGAGTTTAAGTATCTCGGGGCCTTATTCACGAGTGAGGGGAGAATGAAGTGGGAGATTGACAAACAGATCGGAGCAGCACCTGCAGTGATGCAGACCTTGTACTGGTCTGTCGTGGTGAAGAGGGAGCTGAGGTCTAAAGCAAAGCTGTCGATTTACTGGACAATCTATGTTCCTACCCTCACCTAGCATCATGAGCTTTGGGTAATGACTAAAAGAATGAGATCGTGGATACAAACGGCTGAAATGAGTTTTCTCCATCGGATTGCTGGACTCGCACTCAGCGATAGGGTGAGGAGCTCAGTCATCTGGAAGAGGCTCAGAGTAGAACCACTGCTCCTCCACATCAAAAGGAGCCAGCTGAGGTGGTTTGGACATCTGATCAGGATGCCTCCTAGACGCCTCCCACTTGAGGTGTTTCGGGTACATCTCACTAGGAGGAGACCTCAGGCCAGACCCAGGACATGCTGGAGAGACTATGTCTCCTAGCTGTCCTGAGAACGCTTTGGCATCCTCTCAGAAGAGCTAGAGCAGGTGGCTGGTGAGAGAGAAGTCTGGGCTGCTCTGCTTGAACTGCTGTCTCTGTGACCCGGACCTCTGGAAAAGTGATAGAAGATGGATGGATGGATGAAAACCCAAATAATATAAATATCATAGTAATTTGCTCTGCACACAATTCTTATTGCTTTCTTTTGGGAGCTCCTCATCTCGGCCAGAGGACTATTAATCTGCTCTGCTGAATGCAAAATTGTTGTGTCTTAACTCAAAACAACCTTGGGGATATTTCCTTTTGAATTATTCTGTTTAAAGAATGACAGTGAATAAGATTAAAAAAAATTATAAAGACCATCATTAGATAAGAATAGATGTTCTGGCAACCTGCTGGCTTTTCCGGTGCTGTGGCAACAGCTTTTTTCCCGGTATAGAGCAGTCTGAGCAGCGTGATTTCAAAAACACACCCCTGAAATATCATCAAACAATGTGCTTCTGATGACAGACCTCCTTTCCTAAGATCAAAAGTGCATCATCATAAAATGCACCAAAATACCATTGTGGGTTAGATTGCGTGCTGCCATGCCTCTTTGAAACGAGCATCCTCCTCCCAGTGCAAAGCTGGCACACTGTCTCCTGTTAATTAGATGGAAGACAAAAAACCCCAGACAAAAACGTACTGTTAATCCTCATAATAGGGCCCTCTGTCTTGCCAGTGGAGCTCTGGGGCCTCATGTACAAAGGGTACTTACGCACAAAATCATGGCATACGTCCTTTTCCACAGAAAATTTCAGATGTATCAAGAATGAAATGACCATGGAAATATGTGCAGTCCCATGCCGACGTCATGGCTGGTGTATGTGCGTTTCTACTGTTATTAATCTGTTGGCGACACTTAGAGGTGATGTTGGGAGAGTGATAATGATGTGAAAATTATTGTACACACCAGAGACACATGAACAAACATCCAAGTGTGCGCAATTAGATGAGTGGATATAAAAGCAAGCGCAAAGAAGTGCAGAAAATGCCTCTAACAACAAAGGATTAGAGGATACTGCAAATCATGCAGTGAGAAGAGAAAGGGTATTGTAGAGACAGAAGATTTTCTGGCTTAGGATGATGACTGGCTTGTCAGCTGGCTTAAGTTTCCATGGGCAGTCCTTGTGGAACGTGCCTGTGCACCCCAAATATCACTCTGCCTTCATTACAACTTGAGTAAGTGACTTTCTTTTTTTTGCTGATTACAGTTTGACAGCATTCTACCAAGCCCCCAATTGCCTCTGTGTGTACAGTAGTTATGTCAATAAACACATGCAGTGTGGAGAAAAAGGAATGGGTGAGAGGCAACGAGCTGGAATGACACAAAGTTTTATTTTCTCCATCATACTGCAAACACGCTTCATAGCTCGTGTTAGCTACTGCCCCCCAAGGTCCCAGTACATAGCTCTTTTATACCTGTTGCACAGACAAAGAGAATGTGTGGCACATTAGCATTTTGATTGCCAGTAAATACACATCATTAAAGTGACATCAACTGGCGCCGCTTTGACTGCTGCTTCTGGTCTCCGCGACTCCAGGTTATTCTTTCCTTCCTCGGGGGGGCGCATAAATTAACAGTCCAGTCTGCTTGCCTCCCGGGGCTCTTTGTCCGTCTGTCCATTGTCCTGCCTTTCCTCCTGCCCTTCTGGGTGTGAGAGGAATGCTAGACCTGTGGATTGTGTCTCACTGGGTCCCCCACAGCATAAAGTCTGAAATGCAACAATCTCACCTGTTCCCTGGTGCACTTCATTCATTTAGTAGTGTGTGTAATCCATGTAAGTTGTATATAACTATAAAGGATGAGATTTGCATTTTGGACATAAAATATGTATTTGCCGAGTCTAATATGATCTGCTTTCAACTGACAGGTGACTGTGGCTACCCACTAAATAGGTTCATATTGCCTTCTTTTTCGTGACTGTTTTCCTTTAATTCAACCAGCTGATCGACCCGGCTGGTCACAAATTGATGATTCATTGTTTAAAATAACATTGTATAAAAGATACAACATACATTTTAAAACAATGGGATGACACAAGAAAGTGCACACACCTATTTCCATTGTGGTCCCTAAAAGAGATTGCAACTGGTCTCGTATCTGCAACCTTCTGCTTTGAAATCTGGCACTGTAACCACTGAGTTATACACGTTCCAAATCACAGCGATCAGATGACGCTTCTGAGGACGACTGCAGACATCAGTCTAAACATGTCAAAGTTAAATAAACTTCTCCTTCTTATCTCTGTTTGAATAAATGAAACAATAAACTAATCTTATAAGGCTGTGAGCAGACTACTGAATTACCTATATCCGGCACTAATGCCGGAGGACAGTGTACCAAACAAAATGTTTTTACGTGCCTCTACTGCTTTCAGCAGCACTTCCAACTCTCACTTCGTGAAATTCCATTAAATCCATTATTTCTGATCGTGGATACAGGAGAATCAAACGTGCAGGGCTTGTATATATCTATTTGCATATAATTGCATATTCAAATGGAGGTGTAGTAAAGGAGGAGTGCGGTATTTCCTCACGTGCGTTCAATTTCAAGCAGATTGGAATGTACAAAGGAAATGTGCTTGGATTCCTGCGTACGAACGGTTTCATACATCTGGATTTTTTTTTTGCTTACGGCGTTTTCTTGATTTAAACATACGTCATCTTTCAGTAGGAAATCCACACAAGTCTTTGTACATGAGGCCCCTGGTCTATCTCTCTCTGGTGAGTGCTGATCTAATTTTTCAAACTAATTTATTCTTCATTGTTGGTAATCACTCCCAATGATGGTGGAATTTCAATGCTGATTGTTGCGACCAAGCATCAAGAAATTTTTCACCCAAGTTAAACAAAATCTGATGTGAATTATTGTGTACTGACATTGCCCAGAGCAAATTAATGTGTGTCCGCATCTTTCTATTGACTTTGTATACTGTATAACCACAATGCATGAAAAATGCTCTTCACATTTGGTCTGAATGCACCATAACACACCCCAAACACTGCCTCCAAGAACTATTATAATGTGATTAAGATATAAATAATAATTATTTTGCCTTCTGGTCATTGATATGATTGATGGAGGTGCTCTTGCCTCCTCTATTTCAGTGAACAGAGGTCAACTCAAAACAGATATCCCCCTTTGTTTTTGTCTTCATAAACACTAACATACAGTACTTTCATCATTTTTGTGAATAACTCAGGGCGTATAGCATGAGATCCATTTGTGCTGGCCTTGTGTGCGAGAATATTATGAGGTAAAAATCAAAGTTAATAAACACCCCAGTCTGAATGCTGATTTTGTCCTCCTGCACTTATAAAATAGATGTGAAAAGCATTTCAGAGTTCAAAATATGAGTCTAAATATGGCATTTTGCCTTTGTTGTCTTTAAATAAAGTTCTGTAAGAATACTTATGCTAGGAACAATGTTTTGAAACAAGTTATTACCTGTGATTAGGATGGATGGGGTAGCAATGGATTGTGCTAAGATAACCACTTGAAGCCTGTAGGTCTGAACAACAGGCAGCAATGCAGGGCAAGACAACATCAAATCAGTGGGAGCGATGCAGAAAAGTTCAGTTAAACAGACTGCCAAATTAGAAGGCTGTGTCTGGGATGTGACATGTGACCAGTAAATTGTTTGTGTGCAATGATGCAGTGCAGCTCAAGTTGACTGCCAACACTACAGCTCAGAATCTCACTCCATTTTCTTAATGATTAAAACAGCCTTTTGTTTGCCCGGGAAATACAGCATATTTTTGCCACTGACCCACAAACCACATTCAAATAAGTAACACTGTCACATTATGGTGGCACCACAACCAATGACCAAACCGTGGCCAATAAAAACAAATAATTTTCACTTCACTGAATGCACATCAGCTCTTACAGTAACAGTCTACCACAGATTGGTCTGTGATTTTGGATAAAAACAGATGATACATTAGGGAACTTTCAATGGGTGAATGAGGATCCATACCTGCCAGCCTGTGAGGCAGATTTCGCACATGAGATGCCCACAGGGTTGGATTCTCGTGTCTTTATCCCTATCTGTGCAGATCTTACACAGCTGGTAGGTGCTGCCGATCTCGCAGTAAAGCTCATACTGCTCCTGTTCAGGGTTGCATTGGTGGAGGTGATTCAGAAAGATTAGACAAAACATCCCCGGATATAATCTCTATTTTGTTTCAGCAGAGCTTTAAAATGCCATTCGCATGCTGCTGTTAAACTGATTAACAATAAATGTAACTGCCCACTTTTGTTATCTTAACTTTCCCCCTTTGGGCTGGTTCACAAAAACTTGACAGGTCAGGGTTCACATCACGGCCATCTGGGTACAGGTAACTGCAGGGAAAAAAACCCCCAAAAAAACAAAAACCACAGAACAATAAGAGAAAACACACAAAGAACAGAAAATGAAACAGAGACATGTTTTTGTCCTTACCAGCCCTGCTCAAAGCCCAGAATGAGTGCCTGGAAGAGACTTAGTTTCTCGGGGATGGTCTGAATGATTTTACCTTCAAATGTCACATGGCCAATAGCCCACTCACCCATTCTTGTGCAGCTAAGACGAAAGATGTAGCTGGAAAGAAAAGACATCTTTGTAAATCACAGTGGTTTACAGGATATAAAATCAAAACTGAAATACTTTTGTAGACATCTGGACACTGATGTTTGCAAAAATAGTATATTGTAACTGATAACTGTTCATATAGTTTTAAAAATTTTCTGTTTGTGCAGTTCAACAAATAATACTGAAATCCTCTTTTGATCCCATAATATTAGAGCTTACTGTATGTGCTAAATAGTTCTGCTGCATCCTAAAGATAGAGTTAGAAAATTATATCTTTCAAGAAGCATGTTACAAGAGGACTAGGTTACTGTATATCTTATCGTGATATTAAATTACTTTTTAATTTATATTTCTAAATATACAGTAACTATGCTAGTCAAATAGAGATGTTCCTTTTCCTCATAGATGTATGATTCCATTTCCTTGTCCTCACCTTCCAGGTTTGTGCAGGTAGTGTTCCAGACGAGATTTAACCTGGTCATAGGTGAGGAAGGCCATGTAGCCTGGATGAGTGACAGCGAGCTGGTTCCAATTCATTATAAGTGATTTCCAGGGCTAAAAAAATGGAAGAGGTCATGTTGTAAACACAGATTTGCAATTTATTATCCAGACAGACTCGTGACAGCCTTTTATTCACAACTAGTGTAGACTCCAGAAAATTTCTGCCATTCCAGCAAGAAAAGTTTCGGTCCAGAGTGTTATGTCCATAACTGGTATAAAAACAAACACTCGGTTGCTGCAGTTTTACGGAGCTTTATTACACAGAGTCGTTGTATACATACACAGGCTCACGGCACACGCCCGCTGACCAGGTGGCTCCACAATGAAAGAGGCAGAGCCTCTTCTGCCCACTCCTTTATACCATGGGTGACGTCACCACTGGAAACCGGCAGTTGCCACCCTGGTCTAGCCGGTCAACATGGCCGCCATCTTATTATTACAGCCTATTTACATACACAACATTTCTCCCCCCTTCAAAAAAAATGCCAAGCGCACAGATAGTCTCCCCCCCCCCCAAATTTGCTTCCCGACTCACACACTAAAACAAAACAATTACAAAGACAACTAAACAACCTATCCATGCACGCAACTAACTTGGGGGGGGGGGCAGGTAGACTACCAGCACCTCCACATGGCTGGGCAGATTATTCTGCCGCCTAACACAAAACAAGGCCGTGTAACTACAATAACAAAATTAAAGTAAAGTAATCCCGGAACAGCTCCACACAAAATACATAAACACAAGACAAATAACAGCTACTGGCACCCCCCCCCCCCCCAACACTCACCCCCACATTGGGCACATTCCAAAACGTTGGGTATGTAAAGATTCAATCATAAACAATTCACATGGGCCAAACACACCCTACCACCCCAAACCTGGGCACACAAATGTCATTCTATTCAATTCAACTTTATTTATATAGCGCCATTTCACAACAACAGTCATCTCATAGCACTATCAACTGTAGGGGGGGAACCCCCACAGTTGCAGAAAGACCCCAGCAATCAGGCGATCCCCTGTGAGCAAGCACTTGGCGACGGTGGAGAGGAAAAACTCCCTTTTAACAGGAAGAAACCTCCAGCAGAACCAGGCTCAGGGAGGGGCAGTCATCTGCTGCGACTGGTTGGGGGGTGAGGGGATAGAGAAGAAGAAAAGAACAGACATGTAGAGAGCAAACAGCACGATGGGGACTCAATCTATGGGAGAGAACAAACAGATGTTAATGACCAGCAAAAAAAAAAAAATATTTCATAGAGAGTGAGGAAAGGAGTGAGGCCCAGTGCATTACTGGAGGTCCCCCGGCTGACTAAACCTATTAGCAGCATAACTAAGGGAGGGATCAGAAACACATGATCCCTCCCTAATTGTAGGCTATATCAAAAAGGTAGGTTTTAGCCCTATTCTTAAAAACAGAGATCGAGTCTGACTCCCGAATCCAGATTGGCAGCTGATTCCACAGGAGAGGAGCTTGATAACTGAAGGCTCTGCCTCCCATTGTACTTTTGGAGATTCTAGGTATTACAAGTAATCCTGCATTTTGGGAGCGTAATGCTCTGTTAGGATAATACGGTAGTATCAGATCTTTTAAATAAAAAGGAGCCTGATTGTTTAGAGCTTTGTAAGTAAGAAGAAGGATTTTAAACTTAATTCTAAACTCTATGGGAAGCCAATGAAGGGAGGCCAGAACCGGAGAGATATGATCTCTCTTTCTAGTACCTGTTAAAACTCTTGCTGCAGCATTTTGGATCAGCTGAAGACTTTTTAAAGATGTTTTAGGACAGCCTGATAATAAAGAATTACAATAATCTAATCTCGAGCTAACAAAAGCGTGGATCAGTTTCTCAGCATCACTCTGAGACTAGATGCTCCTAATCTTGGCAATATTACGCAAATGATAGAAGGCAGTCTTAGAAACAAATTTAATATGTGAATTGAAGGACAAATCCTGATCAAAAATAACTCCAAGGTTCCTCACAGAGCTATTAAGAGAAAGAGTAACCGCATCCAAACTGAAAGTTTGATATTGGAAAGGAATTTCTAAGGTTTTTTGGACCAACAAGAATGACTTCAGTCTTATCTGAATTTAATAGCAGGAAATTACAAGTCATCCAAGCTTTGATTTCCTTAAGACAGGCTTCTAACTTGGCTAATTGATTACTATCATCTGGCTTCATTGACAGGTATAATTGTGTGTCATCTGCATAACAATGAAAATGTATACAGTGCTTTCTAATAATGTTGCCTAACGGAAGCATATATAAACTAAAAAGAGTAGGGCCTAGCACAGATCCCTGTGGAACTCCATGACTAAGCTTTGAGTTGAAAGAAAACTCCTTATTTACATGAACAAACTGGAACCTATCAGATAAATAAGATCTAAACCATTGCAACGAAGTTCCATTAAGTCCAACATAGTGTTCTAATCTATCAAGTAGAATATTATGATCGATAGTATCAAAAGCTGCACCAAGGTCTAAAAGGACAAGTACAGAAACTAGTCCATTATCAGATGCAATGAGGAGGTCGTTAGTGACCTTCGCTAAGGCTGTTTCAGTACTATGATGGATTCTAAACCCAGATTGAAACTCTTCAAGTAAACCATTTCCCTGCAGGTGGTCAAATAATTGCATAGCAACAACTCTTTTTAAGATTTTTGAAATGAAAGGGAGATTAGAGATTGGTCTATAGTTAGCTAAAGCTCCTGGATCTAGCGTTGGCTTTTTGAGTAAGGGTTTAATTACAGCCGTTTTAAAAGCCTGCGGTACATGGCCTAAAGTTAATGAAGAATTGATTATATGAAGAATAAAGCTACCAATAAGTGGGAAGACTTCTTTAAATAACCTGGTAGGAATAGGGTCTAAAAGACAAGTTGAAGGTTTGAATGAGGAAACTATTTTGTCTAACTCACAAAGGTCGATTGGAGTAAACTCATCAAGACAGAGATCAATAGAAGGAGTTGTAGTAGTTACAGTATTTAAGTTAACTGTGGGAAGAATCTGATTGATTTTATCTCTGATGGATGAAATTTTATTATTGAAAAAGTTCATAAAGTCCTGACTAGTAAGCTCTAAGGGAATGCTAGGATTGACAGAGTCCTGACTCTTTGTCAACCTGGCTACAGTACTGAAAAGAAACCTGGGATTATTCTTGTTCTCTTCTATTAATGCAGAGTAATAACTCGTTCTAGCTTTTCTAAGAGATTTTTTATAAATTAAAAGATGATTTCTCCAAGCTAAATAGATTTCATCTAAATTAGTAGAGCGCCATTTTCTTTCTAATTGACGAGTCTTCTGTTTTAAGGTACGAGTTTCTGTGTTGAACCAAGGAGTTAGAAATCTCTGATTAGACTTTTTCTTTTTTAAGGGGGCCACCAAGTCTAGAGTCTGATGCAGAGAAGCTGAAACACTATCCACCATGTTATCAATTACAGAAGGAGCAAGCTGTCTATAGCTTATTTCTGTTGTGTTGACACATGGCATAGAGGAAACAATCTGCATAAATTTGGAAACAGCATCATCTGAGAGGCATCTACTGTAATAATATTTTTCTTTAGGAGCCAAATAGTCAGAAATAGTAAAATCAAAGGTTAACAGACAATGGTCTGACAGTACAGGGTTATGAGGAGACACTACAAGATTTTCTATTTCTATGCCATATGTCAAAACAAGGTCCAATGTATGGTGGAGGTAATGAGTAGAATTTCCTACTTTCTGAGAAAACCCAATCGAGTCCAATATTGAATTGAATGCCACATTAAGGCAGTCACTATCTACATCCACATGTATATTAAAGTCCCCTACTATAATTATTCTATCAGATTTCAGCACTAAATCAGCTAAGAAATCAGCAAATTTGGATAAAAATTCTGAGTAGGTTGATGGGGGACGATAAACTATGGCAAATAAAATTGGGTTTAACCTAAAATTGCTAAAGTGCCCAATACTGAGGACCAGGCCCTCAAAGGAATTATAACACGTTTTTTGCTTTACATTAACTAGTAATTTGGAATGGTAAATTGTTGCTACTCCTCCTCCACGACCAGAACTTCTGGGATTTTGACAGTTTAAATAACCAGAGGGAGTTGATTCATTTAAACCAACATAATCCTCTTGCCCTAACCAAGTCTCTGTAAGGGAAATTAAATCAATCTGATGATCAATTAACAAATCATGGACTAACAGAGACTTGGGAGTTAGAGACCTAATATTTAATAAACCACATTTAATTTTTAAATTATGAGGAGGAACAGAGGCCAAATCATTCAATTTAGAGGCTTTATGTTTAATTTGAGTTTTACCAATATTTTGCTTTATCACTTTGGGATGCTTATACATTATATTTTTATTCACTTTGGAGGGAGCAGACAATGATTCTCTGATGGGGAAGACAGAGGCTAAGTTGAGGGGTGGCGGATGAAGAGGAGCTGCAGAGAGGCGTGTAAGACTGCGACTCTGCTTCCTGGTCCCAACTCTGAGTAGTCATGGTTTTGGAAATTTGGATAAAAAAGATGCCAGATTGTTAGATAAATGAGAAGCACCATCCAAAGTGGGATGAATGCTGTCTCGTCTCATAAGACCAGGTTTTCCCCAAAAAGAGCTCCAATTGTCAATGTAGCCCACGTCATTTTTAGGACACCACACAGACAGCCAGCGGTTCAAGGATGACGAGCGACTAAACATGTCATCACTGGTCAGATTGGGGAGGGGCCCAGAGAATACTACAGGGGCAGACATCGTTTTTGCAAAGTCACACACCGATTCTATATTAAGTTTCGTGACTTCCGACTGCCGGAGACGGATGTCATTAATAGAAGTCCCAGAAGTTGGCCCTCTTGTGGCCTCTTGTTGGTCCCCTTATGGGTTTTCTAGGTAAAAAGGCCAAATGGCCCCTCTCTGGGACTTCTAGTGTTTAATGCCGGCGTGAATAACAATTGTGGAATATTTAGAGTTACTTTTAGCCAGCATTTTCAAATTTGACTCGATGTCGCCTGCTCTGGCCCCAGGAATGCATTGGACTATGGCCGCTGGAGTCTCTAGGTTCACGTTTCTGACTACAGAGTCGCCAATGATCAGAGTTTTTTCCTCAGCGGGTGTGTCGCTGAGCGGGGAAAAACGATTAGAAACGTGAACAGGTTGGTGGTGTACCGGGGCTTTGCGACTAGGCTTCCTTCTCACCGTCACCCACCCAGTCTCCTCGCTGCTGAGGAGAGCCGAGGGACCGCTGACAGGGGGGCCTAAGCTAGCTAGCTCCGCTGCAGCTAATGGGCGTCCGTCAAGATTAACTGGCGCAGACGGTGTTTCAATGCAGCGGAGCCGGGATTCCAAATCAGACAACCTCGCCTCGAGCGCCTCAAAAAGACAACATTTATTACATTTACCGTTATCGCTAAAAGAGGCAGAGGTGTAGCTAAACATCTGACAGAGAGAGCACACCAGAGGAGAAGAGGAAGGAGAGCTAGTAGCCATAGCTAATGGCTGGAGAGCAAACCACAAAGCAAACCACACAGGCAGACAGCAAAACAGGAAGTGACGATACGTTACCACAAGGAAGTGACGATCCTCTAATAAATCCTAAATAAATCCTAATAAAATTTCACCCTAAAATTAGCAAAATCACATAATTTATACACATAAACCCCTCAAGCCAAAATTCAATCAATGCACATCATAATTATAACAGAAAACTTCCCTCAAATTAGCACACTCTTTTCTCTCTTTTTTTTTTTTTGCTTCAAACAGGGTGCCAAACCGGCAGCACACAAATGTAAATAAAGAAATAAACACATCCGGACTGGGGAGAAAAACACAGACAGAAATTAAAACAATCCTCTCAGTCCTCATGTGGGTCTTTCTCCCGACGCTTCCATCTCTTGACCTCAGGGCTCCCACCGCACCGCTTCATCTCCTCCACCCTGCGCAGCTCATTTGGATGCCTCCAGGTCTGGTCAGACAAGCGCAGACACCTGTCACTCCGAATGGCCTCCACTTAGAACGTCTCCTCTCAATGTGTCGCTAGCGCGAGCCATGTTTGCCTCTCATCCGGGCCTCAGCCCTGGGCTGCACAACATTGCCGACCCGCAGGGAAGCCCGCAATCTCCTCCTCCGATGGTGCTGGGTCTGACTGGTCTCCATCAATGATCCGGTTGACTCCTGGGCCCAGTCCGTGTTTCCCATGGTTGACCATCTTCCTGAGCGATGTAACAACTCGCTCTCTGGTCCCGCTCCTTCTGAATCCAGTGTGGGCGCCTCGTCATTACAGGTTGCCAGCGGAGTCCCGTCATGCCATTCCGGGCCCCCAGTTTGGGCATTAAACAAACCGGCATCAGGTCCAACCCGCGGCATCCTTGCATAGTGTCGAACGTGCTCTCCTTCATGACACATGTCCAACCAGTCTGATTCCCTCACCTCCACGCCATCCATCAGCGGAGTCGGCCGGCTCCACAGTCCGCAGCCCAACCACTCCTCACCTGACACGATGGCAATCGAAAAACCCAGGCTATAAAATAGGTTACATCCCATGATGTTAACCCCCACAGCGGTGACATGAATGTGGGCTCGGGGCACCAAGACCGACCCATAACGAGCTTCTACCTCCATAAAGCCCATCACAGCCAGCCTGTTCAGTCCATAGCCGTAGTAGTCTCTCTCACCTTGTTTAATCTGTCGGTGGGGTTACAAACTGTTCAAGGTCGCCAGGTTCAACACCGAGATAACAGCACCTGTGTCAACCAACAGCGGAACCACGACACCGTCGAGCATGACATCACAGCCGATCCTCCCTGTTGTCGCTGGGGAGACCGTATGTACAATAGTTTGAGACTTCTGCACAGCAACTGGTTCTCTTCCATGGCTCCTGCGTACAAAGTTGTTGCAAGTCCTGGTGAAGTGGTCCCACAGACCGCACTTGCCACACCACTTTCCTCTCGCTGGGCACACACTGGCTTTATAGTGGTGAACAGTGGACCCACACCCATAACAACCAGGTGTACCAGGAGCAGACCGTATCTTCACCACAGTGGCATACGAGTCACCTCCAGCGTCACTGTCATTAGGGTCCCAACTCGGTGCCTTAGTGTAAGAATCATCTTCAGTCAGAAGAACCCCTTCAGGCAGGCCCCTCGCGATGATCTCCGCTGCCTCAATCCGCTGGGTGAGCTCAACAGCCATGGTCAACATCAACTCTCCTGGAAACTCCAATAACCTGGACCAGACCGCTTTACCACAAACGTGTTCCGCCAGTTGGTCCCGAATCATCTCCTCTTCCAGGCGTCCAAACTCACACCCCCTTGCCAGCCTACAGAGCTCGGTAACGAACGTCATCACCGGCTCACCTAAATGCTGGCGGCGCTGTCGAAAATGGATGCACCGGACCGTGACGCTCTCATCAGCGTGAAAATGGCGCGCCATTAATTTCACCACGCCGTCAAAACTGTTGGTCCCACCCAGGCTGTCCAACACTCTCTGCCCCTCAGCACCCAACTTATGGATTAACACCGTCCTCGCGCGAAGCCTCTTACGCTCGCCGAGGTCTAAGACCACGAGGTGGTTGGTAAAAGCAGAGAACCAACGAGGCCATGGCACAGGCGGCCTGCCCGGTGCCTCCAGAAACGGCCGAAATTCAGCAACAAATTTATCCATTCCCACTTTTACCTCGTCGCCACATGTTATGTCCATAACTGGTATAAAAGCAAACACTCGGTTGCTGCAGTTTTACGGAGCTTTATTACATAGAGTCGTTGTATACATACACAGGCTCACGGCACATGCCCGCTGACCAGGTGGCTCTCACGACAAAAGAGGCAGAGCCTCTTCCACCCACTCCTTTATACCATGGGCGGCGTCACCACCGGAAACCGGCAGTAGCCACCCCGGTCTAACCCATGACCAGCCCAGCCGCCATCTTACTATTACAGCCTATTTACATACACAACACAGAGTATTTTTAATAATCATTTTTGTTTGTTTTTCTTTCAAGTAAAAAGGGAAACCTGTGCTATCCTCTCAACTTACGGAAAAAAGCAACCATGCAAATGATCCCAAATGTGGATTCTCTATAATGCAATTGACTTGACAGTTCGAATAGGTTCATTCTGTCTTCTTTTTCAATTATACAGTCATGTGAAAAAATTTGGACACCTTATGAACGCCTGTGTGTTTCTTAACGTATTTGGACATATCTGGACATATTTGCTATCTGCAGTCTTCCTCAGAAGTGTCTGAGGAAAACTGCAGACGGCAGTCAAAACATGTCAAGGTAAAGTTAAAACATCTCCTTTTCATCCTTGTCTGAAATAAGAAAAACAAAAAAATTATAATTGACTTGACAGTTTTGGTCTTACCTGAAACAGTCTAGTGAAGATGTCAAACTCAAACACAGAAATGTGATCATTACAGGTGAGATCGATGGTTGATTTCAGAGCCATGGCTTCCATCCCCTCCTCAAATGAATGCACACTTTGCAGCTTCTCTTTAAATCTATTCCATTGCACTATAGATCTGTCAAAAATCATATACTTCAGCACAAAAATGCAAAAAAAATGTATAGATTGTGTCATGTTTACACAGTCTTAGAAAATGTGTTGTATACAAGGTAAATGGTGCAAACTGTCTTCTAGCTATTGTGAAAATAAGTACTGGTAGAGAGAATGGAGAAATGGGAGGGACAGGGTTAGAGGAGTTCATTTTTTTAAAATTGATCCCCTTACCCTACCATCACACTAACTCTAACCAGTACAGTAATGAGACCCCTCACCCTTCAGAGAGATGGAATAGCATCCTGCCACCAGTCTCAGTAATTGCAAAAGTGAAGGGATGCTATGCAATGGAAGAAGAAGCCATGACAGTGACACAGTGTGTAGCAGTGGCCCAACATGTAGTATGAAACCGGGTTGCATATTTGATATACTGTATATGGGCATACATTCAGCAGAGGAAAAATAGATGATATACCGTACGTAAAAGGCCATTCATAAATAAATCCCACACTTACCTGTTGTCAAAAGAATGCCTCCAAAACTCATCTGCTTCTGCCATTGTCACCTTGTATTTGTCACCATGAAAGCATCCCCTAGGAAAGATGGCCTTTAGCTCCCACAGTATGTGACTGAACAATAAGGTCAGCTTGGTTAGATTTCTCCTGTCAACAAAACACACGGCAGACTTTCAGTCATGCTAACAGGATACAGCCATCGTGTCATGCTAATAGAAATACAGCCATTGCGGAGAAGACAGTAGCTTCTTTCTGACAATTTAGTCTTAATGGCTAAATAAAACTGCTAATTTCTGTTTGAACACTTATCACAGAGGTTGATAGAAACGAGTTACATTTACTCAAGTACACGTACTCAGGTTACTTTTTCACAAAACTGTGTGCGTCATTTTATTGCAGCATACTTTCTGCTCTTACTTGAGCACATTTTTGAGTTAAAAAAAACAACAACTTTTCCTCATGTAGATTTGGTCGTACTCTCCAAGTTATTTTTGATTGCAGTGATTTTAAAATGGTCAGAAATGTGCTTGTATATAATGTAATAATTAATTCTCACCAGAAATTCCTGCATCTTTGTTCCTTTTAGTAAACCTATAATATTATTTCACTGAGATTGTTCTTATGTAATATCATTGTTCTTCTATTTGGACTCAGCTGCAAAGGAGCAACAAAAAAGTTATGAAATTTAGAGAAAAAACAAACACCTCAAATTTATGAGCAAAAAGTTGCAAATTTACATGAAAAGGTGAAAAAGGACCCAGGGGCAATGGACCGGGGTGAAATGACTGGGGGGAAAGGATACATATAAAAAAAAAAAACCTGTCAGGTTCTTCCAAACAAACTGTCTTCATTTTTTTGATCTGGCACTGATATCTCCTAGGGATTCGCCGATATATCAGCCTAACATTGGTATTGGCATATATTTACCTTATTGACTGATATTGGCTATTGGCAAATGAAATATCAGCAGTCCCAGGTGTCCCAATTGTGTGACATTGATTTTGCCCTGAAACAAACTGTTAGGACGTGGACTGGCCCCCATGTCCTCACCTTGACTTATTGCTCTATTTTCTTGTTTCCAGGACATGGCCCAAGCCCACGTCTTCACCTTGAGTTCGTATTTTGGGTTTTTCCGTATTAATTATTATTCATTATTTGATCTGCATTTGTGTTCTGTAGAATTTGTCCCCTGCTTGGGGCTCAGTTTGGTCTTTATTATTTATTATTATTATTATTATTATTATCCTGGTTTTCTTGGTCTTGTCTCCCCTGATCCATCGTCATTATGTTTCATGTGTATCCCCTGTCTGTGATTATCTGTTCTTCCCTGCCGTATTCTTAGTCCTTGGTTGTATTATTATCATTATTATTATTCGGTCTGGTTTATTAGTATCATTATTATCTGAGTCATGTTTATATTTGCTTGTGGCTATTCCTGTCTGCCTTTTTTTTTTTTTTTCCGGTTCCGGTTCCGCCGGACCGGCGGCGCCACACGAGTCGGCTGCCTGTTGCAACAGCCTTTTTTTTTTATCTTCCTTCTTCTTTCTACACCTTTCACTCTGTATATATATTACGGACGCACGGATCGCCCCGGGGGTCTCCTGGGTCGGCGGACGGAGCCACGGTTTGCAGCGGGAGACGTTACAGCAGGGAGGAGCTAGTGCTAGCTAGCACTTGGCCGCCGCCCGGTGCTAATGGGAAACTCGACATACCAGGAGCTGTAGCGAAAACGATGCGGGTGCCGGGCTGGAGTTTAGGCGGCGTGAAAGAAATATAAGACAGAATAATAAAGAGCGATGGCAAGAACCAAGCAGACCGCCCGTAAAATCTACTGGAGGAAGAAGCCCCCCCCCCCCCCCCCCCCCAGGAGACAGCTAGCCACCAGGGCTGCTCGGAGAGGCGCTCTGGCCACCGGCAGAGTGAAGAGGCCTCGCCGTCACAGGCCCGTGCTCTGAGAGAGATCCGTCGCTACCAGAAATCCACGGAGCTGCTCATCCGTAAGCTGCCCGTCCAGCGCCTGGTGAGGGAGATCGCTCAGGACTTCAAGACCGTCCTGCGTTTCCTGAGCTTCGCCGTCATGGCTCTGCAGGAGACCTGCGAGGCCAACCTGGTGGGTCTCTTCTTCGCTAAGGGGGTCACCATCATGCCCAAAGACTTCCAGCTGGCCCGCTGCATCCGCGGAGAGAGAGCTTAGACTTTCTGCTGCACATTCACCAGCCATAATGCTCTGCACTGTGTGTCTATATATATACATTTATAGTAATATGGACATATGTTTACTAGATGTTGTTTTTTTCTTGCCTTCTGATTGTTGCTCTGAGTGTTGCTGTCCCTATGCTGTTGCAATCCTGGAATTTCCCCATTGTGGGACTAATAAAGGCTTATCTTATCTTATCTTATCTTATCTTTTGTCAGACTGTTTTTGGTTTTTTATTATTTATAGTTTTGTGAGCTGAAGGTGGTGTTCAGCTCTCAATTAAACACTGCAGGTCTGGCATTTGGATCCTTCTCTCCAACACCCACACTTGACACAGACAACAGCAGACTACAGCTGCAAATTTAGAAAGCATCCAGGACAAAACTATTTTAAAGTATTTCAGTTCAGTTTTTTTAATAATGCATATTTCTTTGCTGATACCAAAACAATCAGCCAATACCCAAACATCAAAAATAATAAGATGATCATTGGCAAACTCATTATTTTTGACATTGGTCAATACAGGAACAGTCTCTTCCAAGACTATTGAAAGGAGGAAGTTTACAGTTTTGTTGAACATATTGCTAAAAAAAAACATGTATGTTCATATTAAGTTGAGGTATTCTTATTTTCCTTGCGGAATGTGTCTCTATACAGCGGGGAAAATAAGTATTGAACATGTCAACATTTTTCTCATTAAACATATTTCTGATGGAGCCATTGACCTGAGATTTTCACCAGATATCAGTAACAAAGCAAGTAATCCATATATACAAAGAAATCAAGGCAACTATGTTCACAAAACAAGTTATATTTAATAAAGTGGAATGACATGGGGAAAAAGTATTGAATACACTTGGTGAAATTCATTTAATATTTAGAAGAAAAGCCTTTGTTGGTAATAACAGCTTCCAGACACCGCCTGTATGGAGAAACTAGGGGCAGGCATTGCTCAGGGGTGATTTTAGCCCATTCTTCCACCCAAACTGTGTTCAAATCTTGATGGTTCCGTGGGTGTCTTCTATGAACTCTGATCTTCAGTTTGTTCCATAGATTTTCAATTGGATTCAGGTCAGGTAACTGACTGGGCCATTTTAACAGGTTTATTTTCCTTCTTTGGAGCCAGTTGAGACTTTCCTTGGTTGTGTGTTTGGGATCATTGTCTTGCTGAAATGTCCACCCTGTTTTCATTTTCAGCATCTTGGCAGATGGCAACAGGTTCTTATCAAGGATGTTTCTGTACATTTGTCCATTCAGCTTTCCTTCAATTATATGAAGTCTGCCTCTACAATGTGCTGAAAAACACTCCCATACCATGATGCTCCCACCTCCAAACTTCACTACTGGTATGGTGTTTTTGGGCTGATGTACAGTGCCATTTCTCTTCCAAACATGCTGTGTGTTGTGGCATCCAAAAAGTTGAATTTGGTCTCATCTCACCAGACTATATTCATTCATTCATTCATTCATTCATCTTCTTCCGCTTAATCCTTTTTGGGTCGCGGGGTGGGGGGATGGGTGGGGTGGGGCTGGAGCCTATCCCAGCATCTTTGGGCGAGAGGCAGGGTACACCCTGGACAGATTGCCAGTTCATTGCAGGGCCAACACAGAGAAACAGACAACCATTCACTCTCACAGTCATACCTAAGGACAGTTTAGAATCCCCAGTTTGATGCCAATTAACCTAACTTGCATGTTTTTGGCATGTGGGAGGAAACCGGAGAAATCCCGGAGTAAACCTACGCAGACACGGGGAGAACATGCAAACTCCACACAGATCACTGTTGGTCGGGGGCTGGGATCGAACTCAGGATCCCCCCGGTATTCACTCCGTATTTTACTGGCTCAAATGTTGTGCAGCAAACTTTAAATGAGCTTCAACATGCTTTTTCTTCAGCAGTGGAGTCTTGTGAGGTGAGCGGGCATAGAGCGCATGCCGGCTGAGTGCATTATTTATTATTTTCTTTGAAACAGCAGTACCTGCTAACTCCAGGTCTTTCTGGAGCTCTCCATGAGTGGTGTTTGGGTCTTGGATAACTCTCCTGATAATTCTTTTGACTCCTCTGTCAGAAATCTTGCGAGGAGCTCCTGGTCATGGCCAGTTTATGGTAAAATGATGCACTTTCAACTGCCAAAAGGTGGCTCCAACAGTGCTCACTGGAACATTCAGCAGTTTAGAAATGTGCCTGTAACCAATGCCATCATTATGTTTTGCAACAATAAGGTTGCGAAGGTCTAGAGAGAGCTCTTTGCTTCTACCCATCATAAGTTCTTTGTGGTGTGACAATCTGATATTCACAGACCTTTTTAAAGGCTATCAGTTAGGACTTAACTAGCTGAAATTAATTTGCACTGATGGGGGATGGGATGACTTCCTAAATTCTGATGGATTTCAGCTGTTGTTTTTTGTTTTTTTTGGCTGCCTATGTCTTTTTGCACCTCTTTTTCTTCATGTGTTCAATACTTATTCCCTGTGCCATCCCACTTTATTAAATATAACTTGCTTTGTGAACACAGTTACCTTGATTTCTTTTTATGTATGGATTACTTGGGTTGTTAGTGATATCTGGTGAGAATCTCAGGTCAATGGCTCTATCAGAAATATGTTTAATGAGAAAAATGTTGACGTGTTCAATACTTATTTTCTCTGCTGTATGTCAGTTAATCATCACTGTAAAATAAAGGAGATGTAAACAGGTGGAGAAAATATGTGCATATATCGATATTGCAATCAGCAAAAAAAGGAAAAAAAATTGACAGGTTTGTAATTACACCTCCTTGCTTGGCATGGGGCCGCCGTTGCTGAATGCAACTCATCATTTCCATCGAAGGAGATTTATTGCAACTGCTATCAAGATTATTATTATTTTTGGTGAGAGTTGTTTATAGTGCCAGCCAGGTGGTGAACAAAGTGTTAGGACAATTGCAACATACAAAAAATGTATGTACAATATGTGTGTGTGTGTGTGTGTGTGTGTGTGTGTGTGTGTGTGTGTGTGTGTGTGTGTGTGTGTGTGTGTGTGTGTGTGTGTGTGTGTGTGTGTGTAAGTGAATAGAATTTGATTACATGCATACATAAACACACAAACTTGGATGCAAATGCATATGAGCATACACATACAGTCGTGAAAAAATTAGGACACCCTATGAAAGCCTGTGTTGTTGTTTTTTTTTTTTTACATGTTTGGACATATGGATAATTAATATCAATTTTAATGATACTGGGAGATTCAAGTAATATAACTAAACAATTAAAACTGAAGGAAAGACTTTTAAAATTTTCTGTAAAATGTAATTCTAAAAACATGCACATTTATTCCCACTTAAAATGGCTAAAATCACACACAGGTGTATCACATCAGGTGCACATGATTAGAACATTGTTACTTAGCATTTTGAAGTAGGCTTGTCCTATTTAAACCTCGGACATTTAGTTTGGTGTGCTCCTGACTGTTGAAGTGAGAGTGAACACCATGGTGAGATCAAAAAAGCTGTCTGAGGCCTTCAGAAAGAAGATTGCAGCAGTTTATGAGTCTGGTAAGGGATTTAAAAAGATCTCAAAAAAAAAAAAAAAATTGAAATCAGCCATTCCACTGTCCGGAAAATAGTCTACAAGTGGAAAACATTCAAATGCCCACATGCCCAGGTCTGGCCGTCCAAGCAAGTTCACCCCGAAAGCAGACCGTAAGATGCTAAAAGAAGTCTCCAAAAACCCTAAAATGTCATCACGGGACCTACAGCAGGCTCTTACTACTGTTGATGTGAAAGTGCATGCCTCTACAATAAGAAAGAGACTGCACAAGTTTAACTTGCATGGGAGGAGTGCAAGTAGGAAACCTTTGCTCTCTAAGAGAAACATGAAGGTCAGTGTAAAGGTTGGGTGGTGGAGGACTCGGGCGCAGGCAGACGTATGATGCAAAAACCAATTATTTATTAACAAAAAACTGAAGCAAACAAATGGCAGCATGTGGGCTGGAAATGAAACAAAACTAAACAGGCTGACAGACAAGACATGACTATACTAGGATTATACAAGATAAACTAATTGGCAAGGCTCACTGAAGACATTAATGATGCCACACCTGACACAGACTGACACCGGTATATATGGACAGGGGAGTAATCAAGACAACATGGGACAGGTGCGAACCATCAGTGGCAATTAGACAGCAGGAAATGACAACAGGTACAGAAAACATGGAGGACAGAAAAAAAAGGTAAACATGAGACATGAATACAGGACCAGAGAATGCATGACCATGACAAATAATGATAATAATAATAAACAGAGAATCATACAACACTAAACTCAAACCCTAGACCAGAATAAAGAACATAATATGACTATGATAATGAGTAATAATAAATACAGAGAATTAAAAAAAACAAACAAACTGAACTTAGGCAGGGGAAACACAGAATAGCAAAAACAAACTTAAAGTGGGAGCATGGTCCCCAATCCATGCTCAGACCCTGACAGTCAGACTGGAGTTTGCCAGAGAGAACGTAGACAAAGATCAAGACTTCTGGAATAATGTTCTTTGGACAGATGAGTCTAAAACTGATTTATTTGGACACCAGAACAGAGGATGTGTTTGGCGTAGATCAAATACAGCATTCCAGGAAAAGAACCTCATACCAACTGCGAAGAATGGAGGTGGAAGTGTCATGGTTTGGGGATGCTTTGCTGCAGCAGGACCCAGCCAGCTCACCATCATAGAATCCACCATGATTTCTACAATGTATCAGAGGGTGCTTGAGGACCACGTGAGACCTTCTGTAAAAAAAATTAAAGTTGAAGTGGAACTGAACCCTGCAACATGACAATGACACAAAACATACCAGTAAATCCACCAAGGACTGGCTAAAACCTAAGAAATGGAGAGTCCTGGAAGGGCCAAGTCAAAGCCCAGAACTTAATCCCATTGAGATACTGTGGGGTGACTTGAAATGGGCTCTACATGCGAGGAACCCCTCAAACATCTCGCAGCTGAAAGAATTCTGCGTTGAGGAGTGGGGCAACCTTTCTTCAGACCGGTGTCAGAGACTGGTAGATGGCTAAAAGAAGTGTCTCACAGAAGTATTTCAGCCAAAGGGGGTAACACTAGCTATTAGGCGGTAGGGTGTCCTAACTTTTTCCTCAGTTAGAACCAACTCAGTTACCTACCCTTGAGAAGGTAGGAATACTGAAGCAATAACCCTCCTTGAATGCTACACAAAAACAACGCATTACTGACATTTGGAAACATCAACTTTTTATAAGTCGGGCTGCCAAAATCTAACCTTTATAAATAATACATGTGACATTATGTAATGCCAACATTGTCACAGGTAGGGTGCTGTCTGGGAAAGGGACCAATTATATGGAAGGCCATCCTATTCAAAATGTTGCCATGATGTATATATTTCTGGAGAGGTGCACATCAGGTCAACGTAAACTATGGTCATGGTCATTGCCAAGTCGGCTGCACGTTCGCATCGTGAAGTATGCGAACAACACCATTTTGGTTGGGCTCATCACTGATGATGATGAAAAGGCATACAGTGCAGAGGTACAGAATCTGCTGCTGTGGTCAAAAGCAAACAACTCAAAACTGAATGTCCAAAAAACTAAAGAACTCATTCTGGACTTCAGGAAGAACAGACAGGACCACACCCCCATCCTCATAAATGGCGACCGCGTGGAAACCATCCCCACCTTCAGGTTCGTGGGAACCCACATCTTCTCTGACCTCTCCTGGTCTGTCAGCACCAAGGCCCAGGTGAAGAAAGCCCAGCAGCAGCTACACTTCCTCCGTGTCCTGAAGAAGAACAACCTGGACCAGAAGCTGCTGCTGGCCTTCTACCGCTGCTCAGTGGAGAGCGTGCTCACCTACTGCCTGGGTGTGTGGTACACCGGCTCCATGGCCAAGAACAGGAAGGCTGTGCAGAGGGTCATCAAGACCACCCAAAAAATCATCTGCGGCCCTCTGTCCTCCCTGGAGAACATTTCCAGATCCTTCTGTCTCAGAAAGACCAAGGCCATCACAGGAGACCCCTCACATCCCACCCACCACGTGCTTCCATCTGGACGACGGTTCAGATCAATCAGGTCCCACACCTCCAGACTGACAAAGTTTCTTACCCTGGGCCATCCGAACTGTAAACAGTCAGAGGCCCCACTCCCCTCCCTCTGAACGCTCACATGCACAGAACTGAGGACCTTTTCAGTTATCACAATAACACACCCGTCTTTGCACTCCACACTTTCATGTATATTGACCCATCCGTGAAACCACTACCATATTTGTGTATATTTTTCCATAATCCTGGGGCCATTTTATCCAATTGTGTATCCAGTCATGTGTTCTGCACTCTGCACTTTTATGTACATAGTTTCATCCATGAAGCCACTACCATACCGTGTGTATTTCCATAATCCTGGGCTATTTTTTTTCAGTCACGTGTTTAATTGTGTGTTCTGTAACTGTGTTTTATCTAATTCTACTCTCTTACTTTATTGCGCAGTAGCCTGGTGGAGCACCCACAATTTTGTTGTGCTGTACAACTGTACAATGACAATAAAGCCTATTCTATGCTATTCTATTTTATTCTACATTTATTGGAGCCCAGCAGAGCTCTGGGAGGAGCGGAGGTTTGTCAGCAGGTCCTTCATATCGCTGTTGTAGTATCATCAGGGTTAAACACTGCATGTCGTATTTACTGGGTATCGCTGCTAATATAACATAATTATATACCTACATATACAAACGCAAACCTTCACTTAGTTGTTCCAAGTACCTGTTAACAAGTATTTAAGAAATTATAGCAACAAGAAGCAGTCAAAAAGTTAACGCTTGGCTGGGGGTGGGGGAAACACCCTTCACCCTATAGGACTTCCCCTATAGGGCAAGGGGGGAGGGTGCAGGGGTGAACCAGCAAAAAACCCAGACCAACAAACAAGCCCAGCACCCACGAATTTTCACTGTCCACACTGGAGGAGCATGGCCCCCATCCTGAGGCCCCTAGCCCCACCCCCAGCCACTGCCAACCAACACACAACCCCCAATCCCGTGATGCACGTCCAGGGCAGCCCCAAGGCAGGCCTGCAAGAATACAACCAAACCCCAACCAGCCCGGCACCGGCAGGGCCATCCCAAGTGGGAAGCACCAGGAAGGGAGAGCAAGAGGAGGCCCCCAAGTGGCACTGCTACCGACTCACCCCAGCAGGGAGGGAAATGAGATGAGAGACCAGCCAGATGCCAGCCCTGCTGTAATAGGCACAGCCAACCCACACCAAACCCGATAGAGCACACATCCACTGTCCACATATGCAAGGGAGAAGTAAGCAAACACACAAAGTTGGAAAAGCACTGTGGGGGAGGGCGAAGGGAGGGCAAGCTGGGAGCACAAGACCACACACCCCTGGAGGGCCTGAACTATTTTCAAAATACTGGCATGTCGGTTATTGGAAAAAAAAAATCTATCATGCAGCCGTAATATCTACAAATATAGTCATCCCGCCATCCTTCTCCCATGTTGTTCAATACATGATGATAAATGTGTTTTAATATTCAACAGACCAAGTTATTTGTCCTTTTTATTGTTTTTACTGAAGATATTGTGGGAATGTGTGAAAGGACGAGATAGGGTTCTCTCAAGTCATCTTTATTCACATTCACCAACATCTCCAAGAAGAAAGAGGACAACACAGGAAACTCTCGTCCTTAAATACCAGGACTCTCACAGTTCACAAGTCAAATTGCATCACCAGTCACATTGCATTATAATCGCCCGTAACAATGCGTCTCCTCTTTAATCCCCTGAAATCACCCCCACAGTCTCAGGCCTTGCATCCCAAAGCTAAAACCTTCACAGCTTCCTGTCATCTCCAAGGAAGCTCTGCCTTTGTTCTTGTCAAAAATGTGAGGCCTTATATCAGTCACAAAGTAGGTCACATAAGTGTGGCCACACCAGCCCCCCCCAAAACATTTTAGATGAACCAGAGAATACAGTATGCATGCCGTGATAGAATCAATACACATCAGTCTGCATGCTGTCTAGGCTTCAGTCTCCTGCCGTATTGGCTGTAGCTGGGATTCAACGTCTCCGCTGCGCTGTCACGCTGGGGGTTTGCCGTCTGGGGGTGGAAACCCTTTGTCAGTCCCTGCGGGTGTTCTGGGGAAACATTACTCTGTGAAGCCCCCCGTGGGGGTCTACCTCGCCGCGGGGCCCTTGCCAACAGCACTTGCTCATCCGCCACCACAAAAGCAGGTTTGAGTCTGTTTATGCCAACTTTTTCTTTCCTACCCCCCAAATCTAACAAAAACTGCTTGTCCCCTGTTTCCAGCACTCTGAACGGCCCGTCATAAGGTGGTCGCAATGGGGGTCAATGCGCATCATGTCTCACAAAAACAAACTCTGCGTTCTTCAACGCTTTAGGCACAAAAACGCACGGAAAACTGTGGTGCACGGGGCCAGGCAGCGTGCTTGATTCTATATTACTCCGCAACAGCTGCAACGGGAAGGTGTCTGGCGCCGGGTTATCTGGGAGAAACTCCCCAGGCAGCCGAAGTGGTTGCGCAAACACGAGCTCTGCTGGGGAGGCTTCTAAGTCCTCTTTAGGCGCAGAACGCAACCCCAATAAAATCCACGGTAACTTGTCTACCCAATTTGCATCCGTCAGTGACGCTCTGAGAGCCGCTTTCAATGACCTATGAAAACGTTCGCATAACCCGTTAGCCTGCGGATTGTACGCGGTTGTGCGGTGAATTGTGACACCCAGGCTGCGGGCCATAGTCGACCAAAGTTCGGACACAAACTGAGGGCCTCTGTCGGACGTAATGTCCGACGGAACTCCGAAACGCGCCACCCAAGCTGTTAAAAATGCGCGCGCTACCTCCTCGGCCGTGGTTGATGCCAGCGGAACCACTTCAGGCCAGCGCGTGGTGTGGTCCACCATTGTCAGAAGGTGTGTGTACCCCTGCGACGGCGGGAGGGGTCCCATGAGGTCCACATGAACGTGATCAAACCTCTTGGCCGGAATGTGAAACGGCTCCAAAGGAGCCCTCGTGTGCCTGTGTACTTTGGCTCGTTGACACGCCATGCAGGCTGCTGCCCACTCCTTAACTTGTTTGCGAAGACTCGGCCACACAAATTTCTCCCCTACCATTTTGACCAACGCGCGCACTCCCGGGTGCGCTAAAGAATGGATCGAGTCAAAAATGCGGCGGCGCCACGCGGCCGGTACTACTGGACGCAGCCGTCCAGTGGAGACGTCGCAGATTGGGGGGGCGTACCATCTTGCAGCACCCTGCTCTCCAGCCTTAACCCTGTTGGTCCAGACTGGAGCGCACGCACATCCGCATCACTAACCTGCTCCGTGGCCATGGCTGCGTAATCTACTCCTACACTGACTGGGGCCGCCACGGCGCACCAGAGGCAATCTGCCACTACATTCAGTTTGCCCGCCAAATGCTGAATATCAGTGGTAAACTCTGATATCGCGGCCAGCTGTCTCTGCTGCCGGCCTGACCATGGTTCGGAAACCTTGGCCATCGCGAATGTTAGCGGTTTGTGGTCAACGAATGCGGTGAAATGGCGTCCTTCCAGCCAGAACTGAAAGTGGCGGATAGCCAAATGGAGAGCCAGCAGCTCCCTGTCAAACGCGCTGTATTTACATTCGCTATCGCGCAAAGTCCTGCTGAAAAAGGCGAGGGGCTGCCAAACCCCGGCTACATGTTGCTCCACGACCGCCCCTATGGCCACATCTGACGCGTCAGAAGTGAGCGCTATGCGGGCCGTTGGGTCTGGGTGTACCAACAACGCAGCCTTTGCTAAGGCTGCTTTCACCTCCGAGAACGCTTGGTCCCGCTCCAGGGACCACTCGACCTTATCCGCGGGTTTCTTTTTTTTGAGCGCGGCATACAGCAGCTGCATGAGTTGTGCCGTGCAGGGGAGAAAACGGTTATAAAAATTCACCATTCCCAAAAACTCCTGTAATGCCCTGACCGTCTGCGGCCGGGGGAAATCTGCCACCGCGCGCACTTTGTCAGGAAGCGGAACTGCTCCTTCGGGGGAGACGCGGTGTCCTAAAAAATCGATCTGCGCCACCCCGAACTGACACTTCGCTGGGTTGATTATTAACCCGTAATCTCCCAACCTTCGGAAAACTGTGGCCAGGTGTTTTTCGTGTCCGTCTTCGGACGCGCTGGCTACCAAAATATCGTCCAAGTAGACGAACATGAAAGGGAGATCGCGAAGCACCGTGTCCATCATGCGTTGGAACGTCTGTGCAGCCCCTTTAAGCCCGAATGGCATGCGTAAAAACTTGAATAGGCCAAATGGAGTTATTACCGCTGTTTTGGGTATGTCCTCAGCGCACACTGGGACTTGGTGGTAACCGCAGACCAAATCTATCTTAGAAAAAACACGAGCCCCTGCCAAATGAACGGAAAAATCTTGGATATGCGGGATTGGGTAGCGGTCGTGCGCTGTAGCGTTGTTTAACCTGCGGAAATCCCCGCAAGGTCGCCATGATCTGTCAGCCTTCGGGACCATGTGTAGCGGGGAAGCCCACGGACTGTTTGAACGCCTGATTATGCCCAACCTCTCCAGGTTGGCGAACTCCTCGCGCGCTATGGCCAGTTTAACTGCGTCCAAGCGCCGAGCTTTTGCAAAAACGGGCGGTCCGGTAGTGGTAATAAAATGTTCCACCCCGTGTTTAGCGACTGTAGCCGAAAATGTGGGGACCGTGAGTGCTGGGAACTGAGTGAGCAGTGTGTGGAACTTACCACTTGCAGCTGTGACATTGGCTTGTGCTGTTGGCGGGGCCACTCGCGCTGTACAGGGGATAGAATCAAAGGAAAGTGCATTAACCAGGCGCCTGTAAGCGAGATCAACCAACAAACCATGTGAGCACAAAAAATCAGCACCCAACATATTGAAATTCACTGCTGCTATAACAAAAGTCAACTCAAATGTACGGCCGTGTAGAGACAGAAGCAGAGTCTTCTCACCAAAGGTCTTAATCGCCGAGCCGTTCGCTGCTGTCACCCCGGGACCTCCGGAACCTGCCAGTCTGTCCGCGTAGGAGGGTGTGATGAAACTCAACTGGGAGCCTGTGTCCACGAGGAACTGCCTCCCCGAGCGTGCGTCCAACAAGTAGAGCAGCTTGTTCTCCTCCCCGAGGGTCGCAGCTGCTACCGACCCCCGGTCTTGGCGTTTCCCGAACGCTGAAACTGGCACGGTGGTACACACTTGTGTGCCCTCTCTGCAAAATGGCGATGGTAGCAACAAAGGACGTCTCCTCCGCGTTCCCTGGCTCTCGCTGCCGCCGTCGTCGGTGGGTCTGCTACTGCTGCCCCTGGTCCCCTGCCATCTGCGGTCGTCGCGCTGAGTTCCGCTGCTGTAGCCGTGGCCGCGCGCTGTCTGCTGGCGTTGACAATTCGCTGCGTCTCCCGGGCCAGCGCGCGGTAGTCCCGCTGGGCCAACAACGGCGAACTGGTCAGGGTCGCTCTCGTCGCTGACGGTAGGGTCCTGAGGAAGAGGTGGGTGAAGATGAAGTGGTCGTCATCTGAGCCTTTCAACCTCAACAACTTCTCCATAAGGTTCGCGGGCATGTCATTTTCCAACTCAGTAAGCGCCAGGAGCCTCTCTGCTCGCTCCTCAACCAAGGGGGTGAAGTGCTGGATGAGTGCAGCCTTCAATGCGCCGTATTTGTCGCTGTCCGGCGGCTGGTCGATCAGGCTCTCCACATGCTGGGCCGTGTTGTTGTCCAGTTTTGCGACCACGTGGTAGAATTTTGTGGCGTCTACCGATATCCCCCGGAGGTTGAACTGTGCCTCAATTGCATTGAACCAGGAGCGCGGATTGTTCTGCCAGAAGTCCGGTAGCTGGACTGTAGCGGCATTCGCTTGGCTGAGGGCTCCTGACGAGGCTGGCCCGGGGGAAATCTCCTCTCGTTGCATGCTCGTCTTGGGTCACCAGTGTGGGAATGTGTGAAAGGACGAGACAGGGTTCTCTCAAGTCATCTTTATTCACATTCACCAACATCTCAAAGAAGAAAGAGGACAACACAGGAAACTCTCGTCCTTAAATACCAGGACTCTCACAGTTCACAAGTCAAATTGCATCACCAGTCACATTGCATTATAATCGCCCGTAACAATGCGTCTCCTCTTTAATCCCCTGAAATCACCCCCACAGTCTCAGGCCTTGCATCCCAAAGCTAAAACCTTCACAGCTTCCTGTCATCTCCAAGGAAGCTCTGCCTTTGTTCTTGTATAAAATGTGAGGCCTTATATCAGTCACAAAGTAGGTCACATAAGTGTGGCCACAATATCTTTGTTTTTCTTTCCCTTGTCATCCTTAATTTTAATGTGTTCAAATATTTTCATACTTTCATGCAGCTTGATTAGCGGAAACATTTTTCCTGCTATTTCCACTTGCAGTGCAGGTTGATGAATTCAGGCACAGCTTTAGAAGACCTTATTGTGCCGTTTCAGTTGAAGCAAGCATTTCTGATACTTTACTTACCCCACCCCACCCCCCCACACACACAGGTAGTAGTCCAACTTGCAAACAGGATGCTGCTTTGTGCATGCTTGCTTGCTTGTAAATACCACAAAACTTTCCAGTGGCCAGTGTTATCTCAGGCCACTCTTAAAATTACCACCAGAGCTGTTCTAGAATTTTTCAGAGGTCTTTCTGTCATCATGTAGCTCCTTGATCAGCAGATACTGTCTCGGATTGACACTATTAGAATGAATCAAAATCGGTATTAAAAACTAATTTTACTATCAGCAACAGATACGGTTTGAAAGCAATATAATTCTTCATGTGAAACTTTGACAAGAAAAGCTCTTAGCTTAAAATGCATTTGGGTCAAACATTCAAGTGATGCATAACTAAATTACATGAATATGGGGCGTTTGTCTCTTTTTCAACACATTCATCTGTGTACATATCTATGCAAGGATGATTAGAACTGGACACAACTGTACAGTGTGAAAGTGGTTAAAGACGTTTAACCTGATTCAAAGAGAGAAACCGCCTCTCTTGAAAGGAAAAGAGAAGATGCATGTAATAGTAGAACAAGCAGTGGGAGGAAATGCGTAACCCACATCTCCAGTCCTGGTTGGGTTTGGGTGTTTTAAAATAGCTTTCAAAAGATAGAAATACTGTGCCAAAATTTACAGTAAACTTAAAGGTTAATTGTGTTGTGGACTGTTGAAAGAGTAGTTTAAAACACCAATGATGCATTTCAATGCATTTATTGTGTTTGGTAACTCCTTCATTGTGGGTATATTATGAGCTTCATTGGCATACCTCGAGAATCTTGATGTGAAACACACTGTTAATCTCCCTTAGAAAAAGAGCCACACTGACTTTTAGATTTATAGCAAGTTAATCACTCACATCTAGTGAAAGATCAGAAACATCTTAGATTCCTTGAAGAGAATAATTATCACTATGAAGCTGAAAGAATAGGGTGCTGATACTATTTATCGAGGGCTCTTGCATTAAACATGCCAGCAATTGGATTTTTAAACCCAGAGTACGATTTTTCTGCTTTCACGGATACTTCAATATGAAGTAACTGCACGGTAATTGTTATTTTGTGCTATGTAGGACTCCCTTATTGCGGCCACTTATTGAAATTAATTCACTTGCTAAACAAGGCAGTCAGAGACAGCTGGCTTCAGCAGATATTAAAATATTAATGTTATTGGGAATAATTCTGAATATGTTGACCAAAACAAGCTGTCACCAAATAAGATATCAGTGGCCGTCAACGGTGTGTCACAGTTGTGCGACATTGATTTTATCCTGAAATAGACAACAGTTGACTACAGTTCCAAATTTAGGAAACAGCTGTAACTAAATCATTTTCAGTTTTTTTCATAATGCATATTTCTTTGTCTCGCTGGCAATGAAGATGGAATAGACAAAAAAAAAAAAAAAACAAGAAACAATCTGTATCAGCTAACAGCCAGTTTATTCTTTTAAACATCTGCATCTGTATCAACCCAAAACTTTATGATCGGCGCATTTCATATGTATGTGTGTGTGTGTAGTGTACCGTGCTTATTAAGCAATTTAGAAGTACATTTTTATATTGAAAATAAGTTCAGAACCATATAAAATATAAATGAACTGATATATATATATATATACACTGTATATATTTCACTCCATTTAGATGTTTTTTCATCTAAAAAATATTTCATCTTGCTATATATATATATATAATATATATATATATATATTTCACTCCATTTAGATGTTTTTTCATCCAAACAATGATTCAATGTCTCATTTACATACACACAGCATTCACTCCCGTAAATGCAAATCATTCTAGTGTGAAAGTTTTCCGTGTGTGAGAATTTACGGTTTTGTTTCTTAAATGCTTCAGTGACTGAGAGAAAATAGTCTTAAAACCATAAATTCTACCAACATTAGTCAGATTTCAGTTCTGCTTATTTTTCTCCTTGTTTTTAATCTGGGGTTTATTATTTTATCCAATAACTTGTAAAGTGAGGCAATTTTGCATCCTGACCTGGGACTGGGGGATAACAAGACACAAAGCAGGAGACAATCAAGCAGCACATTCACTGGTAAAAATACATGATTAAATCTAAACAACCTGCCCTGATGTACAAACCACATTACATAACACTATATAAATTTCCCTCATCACAGACCATGCAGGATATTTTTGATTTTTTTTTTTTTATTTTGCATACTTTATTGATCCCCAGAGGGGAAATTGAGGACATCCACCTGGATGGATGAAGCAGCCACGCAACGGCGCTATCCCTTAACCATTCACACACACATTCACACCTAGGGCCACTTTAGAGTCTCCAATTAACCTAACCTGCATGCTTTTGGCCTGTGGGAGGAAACCGGAGAAATCCCGGAGTAAACCCACGCAGATACGGGGAGAACATGCAAACTCCACACAGATCACTGTTGGTCAGGGGCTGGGATCGAACCAGGGATCCCATGGCCAAGGGTGAGTTACTGTGCTGGTGCAGTGCTAACCACTGCGCCACCGCACCGCCCCAATATGTGGTAAGAACAGCAGTTGTTCATGTATAAGAATATTAATGATAAATATAAAAAAGGATTTATTTTTAATTTACAGCTGTCTGCTGAACTGTAAAAGACCCTGAGGTTATGTTTTATAAAATACAGTAGAATCTATAGCTTAGAATTCAGAAGCTTCATACGATAAACGACAAGCCACCCAGTAACTGTCATGACGCCGAACGTGGGTCTGTACCGTGCTCAGGTCTCTTGGTTATTATCCTTTTTCTGTTTATGTATTTAGTCCTGATTTTTTGCCATTATTGTTTGTGCTTTTATTTTGACAGCGTTGTGACAGGACTTCTGCCAATCAAGTCTGTTCAAGGCCTGCCACAGCTATTTTGTGTCACTGATTACGTTTTCATTGGTGCTTCCACACCTGATTCACATTTTAGTTTCTACTCTGGTATTATTTAAGTTTGCTGGTGAGGTTTACTCCTCGCTGTGACCTTGTCGTGTCTGACTGGAATCCCCATCCCTGATTTCAGTCCTTCCTTTGCTTAGGTTTTTTCTTCGCCTGTTACATGTAAGTTATCTCTTGTGGTTTTTCAGTATTTGCATTTTTCTGTTATTTCACCCTTTGTGGTCTTGTATATAGCTTTTTGTAATCCGCCCCTCGTGTCAAGTATTTGTGTTCGTTATTATTTAATAAATGAGCAAACTCACAGCAGGCGAGTGATGCCTTATTCCTGCCCTGAAAGGGCTAATTATGACAGTAACAGCAGATGGAAGAGAGTCATAAATCAGAATTTTGCTAAATTAACTGCTGTCATTTTGTACATAGTATGCTTGACCTGTTATCAATTTAGATTAGTGTTCCAAAATTATTATTGTTATGAACATGTGTGGAAAAAGTTCAACATGACTACCATTGCTTAATTTTTAACCAAATCATTTTGCTGAAGGTGTTGTGATCTCCTGCCTATTTGAGGCAGGAAGAATTAAAACCCAAGTGCAGAAGGTAGTTGTGTGTATTTATTGTACAAAAAGCAGTTCAAACAAACAGTCCAGAAAAACAAACAGATAAACGTCACTGGGAGTACAGGGAAAAACTCCGAGGACGCTCTACAGCCACAAGTGAGTACAGAACAGGAGAAGAATGTCCCAAGGTGTAGACAGACAGAACTGCAGTGGGGGGAGACAAAGAGAGAGCCCAGGAAAAAAAACTCCAGATGGGACTGGAAGGCAGGGGCAAGGCAAATAGTACTCATGGGGCTGGAGCAGTCCAAATGAGTCTGAGTACAGTCCAGGACGTAGAACCGAAACCAAAGCAGATGAGGAAACTAATGACATGCCAAGTGATGCAGTACCGAATAACGGGCAGGGCATCTAGTCAAGCATGCATTGAGCAGAACAGCATAAACAACAAACAGAAAGTGCAAACTGACAAGCAAACAATAATCCGGCAATACACTGGAGCAGACACAGGGCTTAAATAATGCCAAGCATAATGAGGGAAGTGATTGCCGGTGTGGATAGTGAGAGTCAGTGCGGAGGAGTGACTGGGCGGAACAAAGTGGAAACAGGTGTGTGTGTGAATGTCTGTGTGCATGTAAGTGGGAATGAACGGGTATGTGTGCAAGAGTGTGAATGAGGGCATGCATGTCTGTGTGTGTGGGCGAGCGTGAAAGAAAAGAAGAGGAAACACAAATATAATGACAATCAACTGGCATGAACTGGCTGGAGAGGGAGGCGTGGCTGTAAGCTGGCAGGGAGCCAAGAACCAGAGGCTTCTAAGATCTGCCAGCAGCAAATAAGGAAATCAACTGCACAAGGGAAAATACAGCCACACGTCATGGAGCTGGATTGGAATCCAATCCAGTCCATGACAGAAGGAAATTTTCAACAGGCTATAAAATAAAGTGGGACTGAGGCCTTTCCTGACAATGTCATATGAAATACAGTGGTGTGAAAAAGTGTTTGCCCCCTTCCTGATTTCTCATTTTTATATGTTTATCACACTTAAAGGTTTCAGATCATCAAACAAATTTAAATATTTGACAAAGATAACACAAGTAACACAAAATGCAGTTTTTAAATGAAGGTGTTTATTATTAGGGAAAAAAGTCCAAACCTATATGGCCCTGTGTGAAAAAGTGATTGCTCCCTAAACCTAATAACTGGTTGGGCCACACTTAGCAGCAACAACTGCAATCAACCATTTGCAATAACTGGCAATAAGTCTTTTACAGCGCTGTGGAAAAATTTTGGCCCACTCATCTTTTTTTTTTTTTTTTTTTTTAATTCAGCCACATTGGAGGGTTTTCGAGCATGAACCGCCTTTTTAAGGTCATGCCACAGCATCTCAATTGGATTCAGGTCAGGACTTTGACTAAACCATTCCAAAGTCTTCATTTTGTTTTTCTTAAGCCATTCAGAGGTGGACTTGCTGGTGTGTTTTGGATCATTGTACTGCTGCAGAACCCAAGTGCGCTTCAGTTTGAGGTCACAAACAGATGGCCGGACATTCTCCTTCAGGATTTTTTGGTAGACAGAAGAATTCATGGTTCCATTTACCACAGCAAGTCTTCCAGGTCCTGAAGCAGCAAAACAGCCCCAGACCATCATACTACCATCACCATATTTTACTGTTGGCATGATGTTCCTTTTCTGAAATGCTGTTTTACTTTTACGCCGGATGTAATGGGACACACACCTTCCAAAAACTTCAGCTTTTGTCTTTGTCAGTCCACAGAGAATTTTCCCAAGTCTTGGGGATCATCAAGATGTTTTCTGGCAAAACTCAGATAAGCCTTTATGTTCTTTTTGCTCAGCAGTGGTTTTCGTCTTGGAACTCTGCCATGCAGGCCATTTTTGCCCAGTTTCTTTCTTATGGTGGAGTCATGAACACTGGCCTTAACTGAGGCAAGTGAGGCCTGCAGTTCTTTGGATGTTGTTGTGGGGTCTTTTGTGACCTCTTGGATGAGTCGTTGCTGCACTCTTGGGGTAATTTTTTTCAGCTGGCCACTCCTGGGAAGGTTCACCACTGTTCCATGTTTTCACCATTTGTGGATAATGTCTCTTACTATGGTTCACTGGAGTCCCAAAGCTTTAGAAATGGCTGTATTGTGGAGAAAGGAGGCAGGCGAGGCAACGAGCTAGAAGACACAGAAACTTTATTCCTTCTCCAACATAATTTACAGCAAAAGAGAGTCCCGGGTCGCTATGCATTCCTATTTTATCTCTTTATCTCCATGCATTGAGGCCCGGAACTTCCGACCATACACATTGTTGTATGAATAAAGAATTGTGTGGCACATTAACATAACATAATGCTGGCGCCGCTCCAACATGTTTCTTCGCTCCCGCATCTCTTACTCTCCCCGGAGGGCACATAGACCCAACAGTCCCATCTGATGCCCCCCTGGTGACACCTCCTCATTCGGTCCATTGTCCTCCTCTTTCCCCCTGCCTTCTCTGGGTTGAGAAAACCCCCACACTATGCTCCCACACAGCCTTCTCCCTGAACACTTAGAAGGGGCCCTAAGCTCCCCGTCCTTTGGGCTTGAGCCGGCGTCCATAGCGGCTGTAGCGGGGGGTTGCCGATCCAGTCAAATCGCCCTGTCGGTGAGGTGGACCGGAGGGCACTTCAGTCTGTGGAGGAAAAGAGGGAGGGGGGGAGAACACAGTAACTTCATGAGAGCAGGTCCCTGCCGAGGGATCACCACTTTGCGGAGCTACCAATGGTGATCATCTGCACCGGGGAGCTTGGGCCAACACCCCCTGTTCATCTGCCAACACAAAAGCGGGCTTCAGCCTGTCGATGCAGATGGTCTTCCTACATCCCCGCAAGTCTAACACAAAATGCTTTGTCCCAGGTACAACATTCTGAACAGTCCTTCGTGCAGTGGGTGCAGCGGGGTCCGATGCGCATCGTGCCTGACAAAAACAAAACTGGCTTTCTGCAAGCTTTTTGGGACGAATGTGCGTGAAAAACAATGGTGGGCCGGGCGTGGTACCCTCACAGCCTCCGCACTGTGTAAAAATTGCACGGGCGGATCAGCCTTGGGTGCGGGGTTTTCCGGTACAAACTCTCCGGGGATCCGCAGTGGCTGAGAAAAAAGCGAGTTCTGCTGGGGAGGCTGCCAAATCCTCCTTAGGTGTGGAACACAACCCTAAAAGAACCCACTGCAGGAGGTTGACCCAATTTGTGTCCGTGAGTGAAGCTCTGAGCACTGCTTTAAGCGACCTATGAAAACGCTTGCATAACCCGTTAGCCTGGGGGTTTTATGCAGTTGTGCGGTGAATTTTGACCCCCAGGCTCTGAGCCATCACCGACCAGAGTTCTGAAATGAATTTAGGACCCCTGTTGGACGTGATGTCCAATGGAGAGCCAAACTGTGCAACCCAAGCTGACAAAAAAGTTCGCGCCACTTCCGCGGATGTGGTAGAAGCCAGCGGGACCACTTCAGGCCAGCGCGTGATGCAGTCCACGACTGTCAAAAGGTGTATGAAACCTTGCAACAGTGGGAGGGGTCCCACCAAATCCACGTGGATGTGGTCGAACCTCCTAGCCAGGATTTGGAGGGGAGCTCTGGTGTGCTTGTGCACTTTGGCCCACTGGCATGCGACGCAATCTGCAGCGCAGTCTGTCACGTCTTTGCGCAAGCGTGGCAAGATGAATTTTGCCCCCACTAGCTTCACCGAAGCGCGCACTCCTGGATGCGAAAGGGAATGGACCAACTCGAAAACGCGATGTGCCAAGAGCTTGGAACCACCAGGCGCGGGTGGCCGGTGGAGACGTCGCAGAGCAAGGGAGGGCACTCTTCTTGCACCACCCTGCTCTCCAGCCTTAATCCAGTTGCCGCAGACTGGAGTGCACAAATGTCCGCGTCCCCGGCTTGCACCGCGGCCATAGCAGGGAAATCTATTCCCATGTAGACCGGGGCGACTAATGCGTGCGACAGGCAATTGGCCACGACATTGAGTTTAATGGCAACATGCTGAATGTTGGTAGTAAACTCCGAAATTGCGGCCAAATGCCGTTGATGCCTGGCTGACCATAGTTCTGAGGTCTTGGATGTCGCATGCATCAGCAGGTTATGGTCCACGAATGCAATGAACTCGCGCCCCTCCAACCAGAACTGGAAATGGCGTGTCGCCAGGTGGAGAGCCAGCAATTCTCTATCGAATGTGCTGTACTTGTGTTTGTTGTCGTGCAAAGTCCGGCTAAAAAATGTGAGTGGCTGCCACGGACCTGAGACACACTGCTCCACCACTGCCCCTATGGCAACATCAGATGCATCCGTTGTGAGCACTATTTGTCAGACGAATCCGGGTGGACTAACAACGCGGCGTCTGCTGTTTTGGTATTAGTAAAAGCCTGGACTTGCTCGGGAGTCCAGTCGATGGCTTCCGCGGGCTTCTTTTTTTTAAACACGGCATACAATGGCTACATCAGCTGGGGTGCCCGACAAAGGAAACATAAAAATTAACCATTCCCCAAAACTCCTATAGTGCTCTCATGGTCTGCGGACGCGGAAAATCCAACATCGCGTGCATCTTGTCCGGTAACGGAATTGCGCCCTCCGGCAAAATGCAGTGGCCCAAAAAGGCAATCACTGGCACACCGAACTAGCACTGCCAGGTTAACTATCAGCCCGTGTGCTTCAAACCTCTGGAAAACTGTCTTGAGATGGGCGATATGTTCCTCCTCAGATGCGTTGGTTACCAGAATGCCGTCTAAGTAGACAAACACGAAGGACATGTCACGACGCACTGTGTCTATGATCCTCTGGAAGGTGTGCGCCGCGCCTTTTAATCTGAACGGCATGCGTAAAAACTCAAAAAGGCCAAAAGGAGTTATTAACGCTGTTTTTGGGACATCTTCCACATGCACTGAGACCTGGTGGTAACCGCGGACCAGATCCACTTTGGAAAAAACACGCCCTGGCCAGGTGCATGGAAAAGTCCTGGATGTGTGGAATAGGATAGCGATCGTGTTCCGTAGCGTTGTTCAAGTGCTGGAAATTGCCGCATGGTCGCAACAACCCGTCAGCTTTAGGCACCACGTGTAGCGGGGATGCCCAAAGGCTGTTGGAGCGCTTGACGATGCCCAACCATTTGAAGTTGGTGAACTCCTCGTGTGGGCTGGCCAGTTTAGCTGTGTCCAGGCGCCAAGGTCACGCGAATACCGGCGGCCCTTTTGTAGTAATAAAGTGCTCGACACCGTGTTTTGTCACCATAGCTGAAAAAGTCGGGACCGTGAGTGCTGGGAACTGTGCGAGCAAATGTTGGTGCTTACCCCCTGGAGCTATAACGTTAGCCAGTGTTGTCAACCCAGCTCCCCAAGCTGTGTAGGGCAGTGAGGTAAAAGAGACAGTGTCCACTAGTCTGCTGTTAACAACACTGACTAACAACCCATAAAAAAATCTGCACCCAAAATGGGGCCGGAACATGCAGCTATCACAAAGTCCCACTGAAAGTTGCGTCCGTGTAAGTATGTCATCAGTGTCCGTTCTCTAATTCTCTAAATGTCCTGATGGTGGATCCGTTGATGGCCATGCGCTCGGGACCACTGAGTCCTGCCACCCTGTCTGTGTTGACCGGCAGGATGAGGCTCTTCTGGGAGCCGGAGTCCACCAAAAACTGTCTCCCCAAATGTGTGTCCTTGACATAAAGCAGTCTGTTCCTGTTGCCATCGGTTGCAGCTGCCACCGAATTCCGAATGTGCCGTCTTCCCGGCTTCTTGAACTGGCATGGCGACAGGCAGCGTTGGGCATTCGAGACGAAACGGCGATGATAAAAACAGATCGCCCCATTCCTTCATTTCCTGGTGTCCGTCCCGGCTACCACGAACGGCTCCTCAACCTCTCTGGAGTCCCCCATGGATGCCGGTGCCACCGTCTGCACGCTGGGAGCTCTGGTCGCCAAGATGATGCGGTCCGCTTCCTGTTCCAGGGCACAGTAGTCCTTAGCAACCAGCTGTGGCGAGTTGACCAGGATTGCCCTCGCTGTAGCTGGTAGGTTCCTGAGGAACAAGTGGGCGAACAGGAAAGATTCATCGTCCTTCCCCCTCAGCGCCAACATGCTCTCCATCAGCTCCACTGCCGACTTGTCCCCTAACTCCGAATGCATTAGGAGCCTCTCTGCCCTCTCACTGTCAAAAAGGGTATAGCGCTGGAGAAGCATCCTCTTGAGCACTTCATATTTTGCTTGGGTCAGCGGCTCCTGGGGCAGGCTCGTCAACTGTTATGTGGCGCACGCATCCAGCGCAGCGACCACATAGTATCGTTCATTGTTATCCCGTGGAGTGCGAACTGGGCTTCTATGTGTAAGAACCACGCAGTCGGGTTGTGAAGCCAGAAGTCTGGGAGCTCAACTGAGACCATGCACGCGGTGTTGGTGCTCTCCCTCCAGGCAGTCTCCGGGGTAGTGCTTGGCTCACTTTCCATGGCACGTCTTCGGGTCACGAGTGTGGAGAAAGGAAGCAGGCGAGGCAACGAGCTAGAAGACACAGAAACTTTATTCCTTCTCCAACATAATTTACAGCAAAAGAGAGTCCCGGGTCTCTGTGCATTCCTCTTTTATCTCTTTATTTCCATGCATCAAGGCCTGAAACTTCCGACCATACACATGGTTGTATGAATAAAGAATTGTGTGGCACATTAACATAACATAATGCTGGCGCCGCTCCAACACCTTTCTTCTCTCCGCGGCTCCCGCATCTTTTACTCTCCCCAGGGGGGTGCATAGACCCAACAGTCCCGTCTGATGCCCCGCGGTGACACCTCCTCATTCAGTCCGTTGTCCTCCTCTTTCCCCCTGCCTTCTCTGGGTTGAGAAAAAACCCACACCATGCCCCCACAGTATAACCTTTTCCAGTCTGATAGATCTTAGTTACTTTGTTTCTCATTTGTTCCTGAATTTCTTTGGATTGCACCATGATGTCTAGCTTTTGAGGATCTTTTGGTCTACTTCACTTTGTCAGGCAGGTTCTATTTAAGTAATTTCTTGATTAAAAACAGGTTTGCCATTAATCAGGCCTGGGTGTGACTAGAGAAATTGAACTCAGCTTTCCAAAGATGTGATAAACCACAGTTTATTTATGTTTGGGGGGGGGGGTCACTTTTTCCATACAGGGCCATGTAGGTTTGGATTTTTATTTTTTTTACCCTTAATAATAAATACCTTCATTTAAAAAATGGCATTTTGTGTTTACTTGTGTTATCTTTGTCTAATATTTAAATTTGTTTGATGATCTGAAACATTTAAGTGTGACAAACACAAAAAAATGAGAAATCAGGAAGGGGCAAACACTTTTTCACACCACTGTATATTTTACTTTTAGAAATAATGTTTTTCAGAGAAAGAAATTGCTATAGAGACTTTCATCTACTCGTGATTATGTAGAGTCAATATCTATTTTCCGTCAAATGGCCATATTACGTTGATCTAGTCAACAGTAATGACTAAAGCGTAGAGTACATTTATGAGTGGATCCAAGTCCATTTCACTGTTACAACAGTAAAAAAAAAAACTGCACCTGGTGGAAAGTGCAAAGACACTGTCTTAGGGTGCTTTCACACCTAAATTCATTTAATTTGGTCCGAATCAGTCGACAAGTTTGTTACTTTGTATAATTTTGCCCTTGGTCCGGTCCCCTTTCACACAGGCAAAAATTCAAGCAGAACAAACTGCATCATGTTAAATCCCGCGAGACTTACGTCAGAACGTTCTTTGTTCTTATTGGTCAGATTTTTTTGCCACGAGAACAGGAAGGGTAAATACAGGACGTAGGATCACTATTGTGTATTTATGCATTTCTGGGGAGAAAATTATACAAATCGTAACGTAATCTACTGGGGTTTTCATCGCCCTGGTTATCATTTATTACATACATGCATATACCACTTTCAGCAAATCGTACAGTTTGAAAATGAAGCGCTGCTACAGATGGGAAATAACATGTTAATGTTCATGAATCCTCCAGAACTGTGATGTGCTCAGCCACAGATATTTTCAAAGATCTATCAGGTATGTACAGTGACATAAAATGTTTTACTGTTTGCCGCTGGTCCTGTTTTAGTGCGGTCACGTTCTCACCTGCAGGACCGCACCAGAGTTTGCCATTTGATTCGAACCGTGGTCTCGGTACGGTTGTTTTGGTGCGTACTTGAATGCGATTGCCGTGTTCTCACTAGACAAAATGAAACGCACTAACGGAGAAAACAAATTCGAGTTCAATTGAAACAAACTCAAGCCTGTAGGTGTGAAAGCACTCTTAATGATCTTAATTATGCAGAATTGCAATAAACCAATTGTTGTCTTTGCTCTCATTCCCATTAATAAACAGGGGTGCAAGACCTACAGATTAATACTATTATGAAAACATTTAAATGGGAGGACAAATCCATTTTGCATAGGAGACAATATGTCTTCTTCAAAGTGAAAATGCATTTAAGGACTGTCCACAGCCATGCTCACACTAGGGATCAAGGTTCAAAAGATAGGCTTTAAATAATACAGAGTAATTTATTGTGTTTACCGAATAAAAATGACCTCACCCAAGATTTGCTACAGGAATAAATAAATCGGTCTTCAGCCAACAAAATCATTCTGTTAAAAGAATGACAGTGAATTAGGAGGAAAAAACTGCCATAAATTAGATAGTGATGGATGTTGACATTTGGTGTTCCGGTGGGCTGTGTGCAGAATACCAGCTACCTGGCTCTATTCAAGCCATGGGTGATGGATGTCTTCTGGTGTAGGTCGTATGGGTCCCGCTGAACAGCAGCATGGTAAAGTCCGGTGGTTAAATTAAAAAAAAGAGTCATCCACATTTTGCTCACTTAAAGGTGTTAGAGACAAGATTCTGTCTTCCTGGCCAATAGGTGTCACGCTATTGATTGATTGATTTTACTCAGTTGCTAGTGTTTCCCATTACAAATAGCTGAAAGTGAGATAGCACTTCCTCCATTCCTTAATTCTCAGTTTCAGTGTCCTCCTTTTAATCCTTAGACTTTGACTGAGAGAAAATGTGTAATTGTATGTGTGTGTGTGTGGGGGGGGGGGGGGGTGCTTGTTTTTACTTAATGTCTTATGCAAAGCACATGACATCAACCCAGTTTGCTATTGGTTGTGACCAGCAGTGACTTCTTTACTGGACACAGATATGTAAACACTAGATAGGATAGTCATAGTCCATATACATAGCTTACTTACAGTACATCCAGAAAGTATTCACAGCACTTCACTTTTACCACGTTTTGTTATGTTACAGCCTTATTCCAGAAGTGATTAAATTCATTTTTTTTCCTCAAAATTCTACACACAATACTCCATAATGACAATGTGAAAAAAGTTTTTTTTTTTGAGATTTTTGTAAATTTATTAAAAATAAAAAACTAAAAAGTCACATATACATACTGTAAGTATTCACAGACTTTGCCATGAAGCTCAAAATTGAGCTCAGGTGCAACCTGTTTCCACTGATCATCCTTGAGATGTTTCTACAGCTTAACTGGAGTCCACCTGTGGTAAATTCAGTTGATTGGACATGATTTGGAAAGTCACACACCTGTCTATATAAGGTCCCACAGTTGACAGTGCTTGTCAGAACACAAACCAAGCATGAAGTCAAAGGAATTGTCTGTAGACCTCTGAGACAGGACCGTCTCAAGACACAAATCTGGGGAAGGGTACAGAAAAATTTCTGCTGCTTTGAAGGTCCCAGTGAGCACAGTGGCCTCCATCATCTGTAAATGGATGAAGTTCAGAACCACCAAGACTCTTCCTAGAGCTGGGAAACCGTCTAAACTGAGCGATTGGGGAAGAAGGGACTTAGTTTGGGAGGTGACCAAGATCCCAATGGCCACTCTGTCAGAGCTCCAGCATTCCTCTGTGGGGAGAGGAGAATCTTCCAGAAGGACAACCATCTCTGCAGCAATCCACCAATCAAGCCTGTATGGTAGAGTGGCCAGACGGAAACCACTCCTTAGTAAAAGGCACATGGCAGCCTGCCTGAAGATTGCCCAAAGGCACCTGAAGGACTCTCAGACCATGAGAAACAAAATTCTCTGGTCTAATGAGACAAAGATTGAACTCTATGGCGTGAATGCCAGGCGTCATGTTTGGAGGAAACCAGGCACCATTCATAACCACGCCAATAATGGTGGCAGCATCATGCTGTGGGGATGTTTTTCAGCGATAATAACTGGGAGGCTAGTCAGGATAGAGGGAAAGATGAATGCAGCAATGTACAGAGACATCCTGGATGAAAACCTGCTCCAGATCGCTCTTGACCTCAGACTGGGGTGATGGTTCATCTTTCAGCAGGACAATGACCCTAAGCACACAGCCAAGATATCAAAGGAGTGGCTTCAGGACAATTCTGTGAATGTCCCTGAGTGGCCCAGCCAGAGCCCAGACTTGAATGCAACTGAACATCTTTGGAGAGATCTGAAAATGGCTGTGCGCAGACGCTTTCCATCCAACCTGATGGAGCTTGAGAGGTGCTGCAAAGATGAATGGGCAAAACTGCCCAGAGATAGGTGTGTCAAGCTTGTGGCATCATATTCAGAAAGACTTGAGGCTGTAATTGCTGCCAAAGGTGCATCAACAAAGTGTTGAGCAAAGGCTGTGAATACTTATGTACATGTGATTTCTAAGTTTTTTATTTTTAATAAATTTACAAAAATCCCCCCCAAACTTTTTTCACATTGTCATTATGGGGTATTGAGTATAGAATTTTGAGGGAAAAAAATGAATTTAATCCCTTTTGGAATAAGGCTGTAACATAACAAAATGTGGAAGAAGTGAAGCGCTGTGAATACTTTCTGGATGCACTGTACTGTATATGATTATAATTAATACAATGAACAATTGTTTGTGTAGCTTATTATCACAATGCGGAAGGTGCTGTCGACCATTATATTTATCTACAAAATATGGTGCCTCCATTTACCATGGAAATGCTAACCATGTCCTATCTATTGTATCATATATCTATGCTACCATCCACCACAGTCTTGTCAGCCAACTGTTAAGATGTAAACATTATGATTGTTTCGATCCCGTAAAAATTTTTAGAAGTATTTTTTGATCAATATAATTTTTTTCAAGAATATAAAGGCTTTAATTCTGCACCTTTCTCAACACTTTGTTGATGTATTATTTAAAAAAATATATTTTTCTCATGAAAATACAGTCCAGTTCACCTTTAAGTGCATCTATCTATCTATCTATCTATCTATCTATCTATCTATCTATCGAATGAATGAATGAATGAATGAATGAATGAATATGTATACTTTACTGTAAGCGTACAGTTCAATCATTCACTCATCTTCTTAATCACTTAGGCCTTTATGGGTTGTGGAGGGCTGGAACCTATCCCAGCATCTTTGGGTGAGAGGCAGGGTACACTCTGGTCAGATCAGCAATCAATGAATGAATGATCAGGTAAGGGGTTATGACAGATTTTTATGACAGATTTTTACAAGATCAGTCTGTCAAAATAACGGACTCTGAGAAATTGGTTGATAATGTGCCGCTGACTTAAACCTACTTCTTGGTGATCAGAGGCACGTTGACAGAGAATGCAACATAATACAAGTGAAAAAACAGACAATGCACTGACAGATACTCATGAAAGCACCAGTGCAAGGCACAAAGCGTGGCTCAAATGCCTGCTTTAGATCATCATGATAGCATCCGAAGAATGTACATTTCATATTAATGAAGTTTAGAGTGATGTGAAGACAAAACTAACTAAAGAAACTGAAAACAGAACTGTAATTTATATTATAAAAGGCTCCATGAGGCCATTCAAATAATCTCATCCTGACATCTGGTGTGCTGTAGCTTGACATGTTATTCCAATAAAAACAACCAATAATCTTGTTAAATATAATATTACATGTCAATGTTAAGAGGATATCGTATTTTTAGAGCTTTTCATTACGCACGAGTGACACGTGTTTGTGAAGCACGTCTTTGGACTACAGTGCATGCAACACATTTGACCGTAGAATAGTTTATGAAGATTCTCTAACTGCCTAAAATGAACTACATGTTGTTTTCGTTTCTCATATTTATATTCACATCATCTTAAATCCTTGCCCTTGGCATCGACTAGCCTGTGAACAGTCAATCTAGAGGCTACATCACCACGTCTCAGTATGTCAAGGCTCTTAACATATCTGCAGAAGACCTAGCAAGTGGTAAAAATGCTGCCAACATGTGAACGTTATTGAAAACTGGACAACAGGAAAGTTATTATTATGTCAAATGACATGAACTTAGATAAATCAAATTACATTTCATGGTTTATGTGTTGATGATGCAGTATAATTCATCACCAAATTTCACTTGCTGTCCATCTTGTAAGTTATATATTTATGCGTAATCTCCTTTAATGGAAAAAAAATACAGCAAGCTAGAAACTTTTACATCTTTCAGTCTTGATGCGGACATTGAAACATTTGTTAGACAAAAACTACAACAAATTAAACCAAATGTTTATGCGCTATACCTTACTTCTACTTCCGTGATAAATTCAAATAGTTACAATGCCTACTTGTTTCAATAATCTGTAACTTGTGACGTTTCAGAAGTAGTCTTTTCAACATTGACAACAGTGTGGGGTAGTGATTTTAATCATCCAGTCTTCAATTTACGTCAAATAGGTTCATTTTGTCTTCTTTTAATTATTTAAATTTTATCTTTTATTTTTATCTTTTTATTTAAATTATTTATTTATAAATAAAGTCTTCAATTTATGCTACTGTATATTTAGGTTCAGGATATAAAGTAAAACAAAATCAGGAAAAGCTCCGAATAGCACGGGATGCAGAGGCAGTGTCTTTTAATGGTTTCTCAATCCCAAGCGGTTTAAATTCAAAAGATGCTGCAGCTTTTCTAGTTTCCCAATTGGCATCACAAAGATGCAGGTATGGCCCCTTTTCCATCCTAATCATTAGCATTCACCTCAGGAGCAACACAATGCAGCCCAAACTCCAAATGAAAGCAATTTTGTTCGGCTCTTCCAAAATATCCACTTCAGCTTGAGAGCCAACTTCAGAAAATGGTCTCAGTGGTGTCTGGGAACCAAGCAGGAAATTATTATTATTATTATTATTATTATTATTATTATTATTATTATTATTATTATTATCAATGGATTTGTCAAGTATCAGTTTGGCAGTCTTAACTGTTTTTGTAATATCTGTGTTGAATTTAGTAAATGCTCATTTTGTGTACTTTACATGCCTAATTATATGCTGAAGTAAAAGCGCGACAAAGAGCCTTGAGGTGGCTAAAGGATGTGTGACCTTTTTCTAATGCCACAGTCAATTTATTTGTTTTAGAGAGTGAAAAATTAATCAGCAAGCCATCCTTTTAAAAGGTCATGCTGAAAAATACAGAAAACTAACAAAACTTGATTCGCTAAATCATGCATTCATTGCGGCAAATCAGCTTTTGGTTTGTTTGAATCTGTCTGAATGGAATTTTGCTTGCTGCGCAATGACAGAAGGAACATTAAAAAAATCATATATAAAGTCAAATTAAACACATTTTCTCTGAAGCCCTTACAGTTATTAGTGTAATCCAGTCTTCACAGCAACTTCACAGTTGCGATCAAAACTTCAGATAAATTCCTATAAAGAAAATGTGATCTGGTGGATGAATAAGGAGATGCTCTCTGGAACAAAGAGTGTTTTGCCACATCTTGTGTTATTTATTTTTCAAGGGGTTAGAAAGATTTTTTTTCAAATATTTGTATTTCAGATTATATTTTCTTTAATCTAAATAGTGTTCTAAAATGCAATATGGTTCACACACATAAATAAAAAAAATAGTACAAGTGGTTTTAGTATTTGCACCTAATTTAAAAAGAAAAAAGTTTAGATTTTTTGTTCTGGATTTTCAAGTGATAAAATATGGTGGCGAGCCAAGGAACATGTGACAGCTGCAGATCACACATGTTCCAGTGATGCACTTGCTATTCCAATGCATCTATTGCGTCTGTGTACTTCCTTAAGCATGTTTAAAATTGTACAAACCCTGCATAAACCTCATTTTGTAAGAACTTATAACATTGTCCGGTGTGTACATATGAGAAAAGACAGTAAAATACCCGAAAACCTTAAACAGAAATCGTTCAAAGTTTAAAAGTTTATTTTAAAAAATGTTAACGTCTATGTGGTGAAAACTGGTTCTTCAACAAAGGACGAATGAGGTCAGAGGAAAGAATGAATGAAATGATCCACTGCATATTTTAAAAAAGCTTAACTGCATTTTTTTGGTTTGTTTCATCTGGGTTTCAAAAGCAAACCATCTCCATCACATGTGCTCTTTTGTGTTTTTGTAAAGTTTGTAGCTATCAGCCAGTGGCCCTCTTACCTGTAGCTTGATGTTTTGTCAAAGATCTTCCTCCTTCCCTCTTTAAACAGCAGCACAGCCCGGTCGGTCTTATCCAGCAGGTTTTTGATATGGATCCTCAGGTACTCTGCCTCATCTCCATGGGGTACCCGGCTGCCCGCAGCCTTGGAGCTTTGGTAGGGCTCCCAAACCTGTGAGAGCAAAGCTGAGGTCTCTGACACCAGCTGAGGCAGGTGTGGGGGACTGTTCCTCAGGCCGAGCTGGGGGTTCGTGCACAGCTCGTGAAGCCTAGCCAGTCTTTTAAGAGTCTTGTCCACCAGGCGAAGATCTCCACGGTTAGGCTGCTGGGAGCTCAGTCTGGGGCTCCTAGAGCTGTCTAAACCTGCTGCTTCCATTGTTTTATGTTTCTATGATTGATTAAGTGGTTAAGAAAATGGATGATGAATGGATGGGTGTGACTATGTCAACCTGGTGCTCTAAGGCTCGCAAAATCTTAATATGTGAATATGTATGAATATTCATAAGCATAATTTAGAGCAGCTATAAAAATGGCTTAGGTTGTTAAATGTTTGAGATGACATTCATCCTTACAATGAGTCCTTATGTGAGAAGGAAAATGATGCATTTTATCCTTTTTAAACTGCATCCATTCTTGGTCCATAACAATCCAATAACATAACATAATCCAGCAATGGGCAATGTTAAACTACATCTGTTTAAAGCACGCTGTGGGCCTTTATCCTAAATACCAATTTCTGCAATTCTAGCTTCTCACAAAGTCTAACCAAAAAAATGTCCAAACCAGGAACCATACATGACAGATAAAACTCAGCCCTTGAAGAAGTCACCTTCCCCCTCTGGTTCTCCTGTGCAATCCTGCTCCGAGTTTAACAATGTAGGCTCTGCTTACCAACATTAGGGAACCATGCCAGGCCTATATCCCCTGGGTCATCAGAGCAGAGCAGAAATGTGCTCTCTGTCATTGCCCAGAACACTGCTGCCTCTTCACTGCCTTGCGTGCCGTCACCCTCCCCTGTCTATTGTCTTGATGGTCTAGCTGCAACCAGGAAACAAAACAGGTTTGTTTTCTTTGCTCTATTGCTCAAGCAGACAAGCAGAGAGAGAGAGAGAGAGAGAGAGAGAGAGAGAGAGAGAGAGAGATTTGATTTTTCAACACACCTTTATTGTCACAAATTCAACAGAAAAACACAACTAAAACAACTAAAAGAAGCAATGGAAAAGAAAAATGTCTCACTGACAAGAAATCAAAGACACAAGTAACCAAACAAGGAAAACTAAAACAAAAAACTTGCTTCTTACATCAGGATTATACCATAGGTAATTTTCCCCTCCTTAACACAACACAGGATGTGCTTAAAGCACCACATAGCCTCAAAGGTTTCAACATTCTGCATCAGATGATAGTAATTGTAATCAATCACTATTCGAGCCTTAATCATGCCAACCAGTATGTCTTTTACATTACAATCCAGCAGTTGTTCAATTTTTCTTTTCCTACTAACATAAATAGCCATTTTAGCCTGACCCAGGATGAAATTTAAGAGTTCACTCTTTTTCTTAGTCCTCAGTCTATATGGAAAGCCCAAGATAAAAATCTGCTGGGAAAAGACTTCTCCAAACAGATAAAACAGTTTCCCCAAAAAAACAAACAACGATTGCAGTCTGTTACAGTCCAGAAAACAATGGAACACAGTTTCTTTCTGAGGACAAAATGGACAAACCTCAACAACATTTGGGTTTAAAAGAGAGATAAAAGCATTTACAGCCACAGCACCATGTAAAACTCGCCATTGTAGGTCTCCAACCTTCTTAGTTAATGGTGGTTTATAGAGTGCTCTCCAGGCAGGCCTCACCTCTGGACCCAGACCCAAGTGTTTCCTCCATGGTGTATCAGCTCAACCTTTTAACTTATTCACATTTAGAATTTTCACCAAAAGTCCATACATTTTTTTACCAGGAGAGTCACAAATGTTAATGTGCTCAGAGTTTAAAAACACACCAGTGCCATCTTTAAAAACAGGAGATAAAATACTAAAAGGAAAAGGTTCATCAGCAGTTTGTACAGAGTTTTCGCAGTGTAAAACAATAGCAGAGTGTTCTTCTGCAGACAGGCAGTCTCTCCAATCTTTCAACAAGTTCATTATAACTCTGACTGAAGAGACGCCAAGAGCCGAGCACAGGGCGACAGCATTGTCCAAGTTAGGACCACATAAATTTACCAAGTGTCCCAGCGTTGTGACCTTTGCAAAAATAAACTTTTTTAAAACAGAAGGTCCTAAAACATTGCCCACATCAAAACGGGTCCCGAACACAAGTGGTTCCTTTAAAAGCCAGAAAGGCGGCAAGGAAGCCTGGGGAGAGTTCTTTTTAAAAAGTCCCCAGATTTTAAAAGCACTTTGGTAAAACTGGGGAAGTTCTGGGAGTTTTTGGCCCCTTAAATCCATTAAAAGCAGCGACTCCTCTAGTCCAAGCCCTCCACAGCGAGCCAGGACAGCCCTGGCAATAGGTCTCCACACAAGGTCAAGGGGGCCACTCAGCAGTCGCTGAATGAACTGCAGGCGAAAGACAGCCCCCCTGCTGGCCAGATGGATGAGCCCTTGACCACCTTCTTCCCTCGGTAAAAACAGGATACTCTGTGGAACCCAGTGAAGACGGTCCCAGAAAAAGTCCACGACTATAGATTGCACTCTGGCCAGCAAATTGGGTGGAGGGTCCAGACAAGACAGTCGATGCCACAGCATTGAAGCAATCAAGTTGTTGATAATTAAAACACGACCTCTGAAGGACAAGTTTGGCAGAATCCATTTCCATTTTTTTAGTCTTCCTTCAGTTTTTTCTAAAAAACACTCCCAATTTTTCTCAGTAAAAGTCTGATTTCCTAAAAACACACCAAGATATTTAAAACCACCTTGTGTCCACGAGAGGCCACCAGGTAGGGCAATTTTTTGTGGTCTCCCCCCCACCACAACAGCTTCACTCTTACCCCAATTCACTCTCGCTGAGGAGCACTCACCAAAAAGATTGACAGTTCTTAAAAGGTAGTCTACATCATTTTGATTTCTTGTAAAAACAACAACGTCATCAGCATATGCAGACACTTTAAAAACAGAGTCAGAGTTGGGGACTTTAAAACCAGTGAGGCCTTGCCTTAGTTTACAAAGGAGGGGCTCAATGGCAAGAGAGTACAGCATACCTGAGAGGGGGCAGCCCTGTCGGACACCCCTCTCAACTTTGAAAGGAGCACTCAAACCACCATTAATCTTAAGAATACTCTCAATGTCTCTATACAAAGCCTGGATCATGGCGATGAACCCTGAGCTGAAACCAAAGGCCTCTAATGTCTGCCAAAGGTATGGATGTTCAACTCGGTCAAACGCCTTTTCTTGGTCTATTGAAATAAGACCAAGTTCTTTGACCAATGAGCTGGAGAGGTCCAAAACATCACGAATTAAAAAAATGTTGTCTGTAACCAACCTACCAGGTACACAGTAGGTCTGGTCTACATGTATGACCTGCTCCATCGCCTTCCTCAGTCTGGTAGCCGACACTTGGGAGAGAATTTTGTAGTCAGTACAGAGGAGGGCCACCGGACGCCAGTTCTTAATGTCTTTCAAGTCGCCTTTTTTTGGAAGGAGGGTGAGGACTGCTCTCCTACAACTTAGGGGCAGGTGACCCTTCCGCAGACTGTCAGACAGTACTTCCAGCAAGTCCTCACAGATCTCAGACCAGAACGCCTTGTAGAACTCCGCTGGTAGGCCATCTATCCCTGGGGCTTTTCCACACTGAAGAGACTGGACAGCCACTGCCAGTTCTTGCAGAGTGATCCCGCTCTCCAGCTCCGCATTCACGCTAGCCATCACCTTTGGCAAGTCCGTCAAAAAAAGACTCAGTGCATGTGGATTCTCAACAAATTTTTTCTTAAAGAGATCCTTGTAGAAAGCAACTGCAAAGCGACGGATCTCCGCAGACTCATGGATCGGCCGCCCGTCCTCGGAGCTGAGAGAGTGGATCATCCTCCTCTGACCATTCTTCCTCTCCAGACCAAAGAAAAAATGAGATGGAGCGTCCATTAGTGCGATGTTCTGGAACCTACTGCGTACCACAGCGCCCCTGGCAGCCACTCCCAGTAGGTCAGTTAAAACAGACTTTTTGCCATTGAGGGCCTCAAAATGTCCTCTTTCTCCTGTGGAGCCTGCCAAAGACTGCAGCTCCACTACTTCTCTCTCCAGGTCCCTGACAGACCTGGCCAAGTCTCCAGAGACATTGCGAGTATACTGTAGGCACAGATTCTTTATTTGGCTCTTCCCTACATCCCACCACTGCTGCAAAGAACTAAAATTTGATTTTGTTAATTTAAAATTACTCCAAAAAAACATAAAAGCAGTTTTAAAACTGTTATCCGATAAAAGTGACGTGTTAAAATGCCAGTATGCACTACTGCACTTTATATTCTTGATAAAAACACAACACTGAACCAGGGAATGATCTGTGAAGCCAACAGGGACTATAAAAGCACTTTTAAAAATGCTAAAATGGTGCTTAAAACTGTAAACCCTATCCAGTCTAGCTAAGGACAAAATATTGTCCTTTCTATGGCTCCACGTGTACTGTCTAGCCTTGCCATGAAAATTCCTCCACACATCACACAGATCATGAGCTTCTATGAGACCTTTTAAAACTCTGTTGGATGCAGCATGTGGCTCTGGGTGATTCCTATCCATAAGAGGATTTTCTGTACAATTAAAATCACCTCCCACAAATAAAAAGTCATCATTACTGCAATTTTTGATCGTGTCATCTAAAATATTTAAAAAGGCCAATCTTTCTGTGCCTACGGTTGGAGCATACACATTTATAAAAACAACTTTCACATTCTCAAAAACAGCTCGAACTTTTAAAATGTGGCCTGCAATTATCTCATCAATGTCATAAGAAAGTGGAATAAAATCTCGAGAAAATAAAATACCCACTCCACCACATTTGCTGCTTCTATGACTAAGAATAATTTCACCCCGAAATTCCCTCCTCCAGTCAGCAGCATTGTCCTCAGAACTATGAGTCTCCTGAACAAACAGAACATTAATTTTCTTGCATTCTGCAAGAGTAAAAACACTCGCTCGCTTGGACATTTCTCTTGCCCCATTGATGTTGAGTGTGCCAAAATTAAAACTACACATGTATATAAGAGGGCAAAGCCAATATAAAAACAGAAAAGAAAGAATGAGCGATAAAAGACTAATCATCCTGGGCAATTTGGTTCTTAACTTTTAGCACAAGCTTTTTTAGTCTGTAGATCTCCTGATCAGTGAAACTTTCCTGCTCAAGCTCTCCCCTATTTTTCATGTAGACCCGAGCAGAGTCAACAAAACGTTTTAGATCAGGGAAGAAGCTTTCAACTTTAACCATTCTGACCCCCTTAGTGTCCTGCAAAAACTTCTGTATTTTTGTGAAGGGGTAACCGCCTCCACTGGCCACATCATCACTGCTTTCACCATCACTCTCTATCTCAGACCCAGCATAAGAATCTGGCTGAGATAGAGAAACCTCAGAACTGTCTTTAACAACCCTTTTTACTTTGCTCCTCTGCTGTTTGGTTTCCAAATTCTTCCGCTTGATGGAGGTTTTACATAACTCTTCATCTAATTCGATGTCATCCTCATCCTCCAACACTGACTCAGCCACCCTGGTAGCTGTCTTTTCCTGTCTTTCGCTCACCCTGTGCTGTGCTTTTATATTCATCTTTCTGGTCCCACCATCTACCTGGGCCTCATTTGGCTCCTCTGTCTGACCCTCAGCGTGATCCCTCTCGGTAATATCACCCTTGTCTGCAATGTTGGTCTGTGCAGCAGCCCCGCGATGTGCTTTAACTGTTGTTGCTGTTTCAGTTATGATCGACAGGCCGGCTGCAGAGGGCGGCGAAGCCGCCCCGCCGCCAGACAGCCTCGCGGCCTCGGCCGAAGCGCCGCCGCCAGACGGCCCTGCGGCTCCGGCCGAAACGCCCGACGGCGCGGTAGCGCCGTCAGCCTCGGAGGGCGGCAAAGCCGCTCCGCCGCCAGACGGCCCCGAGGCCGCACTAGCGGCCCTCCCCGAGTGATCACCCCCCACTCCCTGAGGGCATGATCGAATCAAGTGTCCCTCCATTCCGCAGCCGAAACACTTCATATTATCGGAGGTGACGTGGATGGTATAATCAAAGCCGTCAATCCGGTATTTAAACACGAGGTTGAGGCTTTCCTCGCTATTCTTTAAAATCATGAGCACCTGTCGCCTAAAAGACATGACATGCTTTAAACGCGGGGACTTACAACCGAGAGGGATGTGCTTAATCGGGGACAAAAGCTGCCCGTGTCTCGACAGCTCCTTCTCCAACAGCTCGTTCTTTAAAAATGGTGGGACATTTGAGATGGTATTTCTTTTCGCGGGATTTACCAGAGACAGAACAGGAACCAGTGTGTCTTTAATCACAACCCCGCTCTCCACTACCCGGTTAACTTTTTCCACACTATCGAGGAAAATCACCACGGCACTATTCATTCTCGAAGCTGATCTAACACTTTCATAACCGACCAGCTCCCCCACAGCCAGACTACATTCCTCCACCGAGCAGCTGACAGCCGGTGTCAGTTTGACAGCATGGCGGCGTGTCAGCTGCTCAAAACCGGAGCCTCGCTCCAAAACCATGCTGACCAGCAGAGCTGGCAGCAGAAACCCCCCTCCCAAAACACCTACCCCACCCCAGCTACAGAAGACAACAAAAATTAAGATTATTTAACAAAAAAACACCTTAAACACCAAAAGATAGAGAAAAGTTTGAAATAATTCACTCACGCTGTCACACGCTCTCAGCTCGCACTCACGACCACACCCACTCAGAGAGAGAGAGAGAGAGATTTTTGATTTTTCAACACACCTTTATTGTCACAAATTCAACAGAAAAACACAACTAAAACAACTAAAAGAAGCAATGGAAAAGAAAAATGTCTCACTGACAAGAAATCAAAGACACAAGTAACCAAACAAGGAAAACTAAAACAAAAAACTTGCTTCTTACATCAGGATTATACCATAGGTAATTTTCCCCTCCTTAACACAACACAGGATGTGCTTAAAGCACCACATAGCCTCAAAGGTTTCAACATTCTGCATCAGATGATAGTAATTGTAATCAATCACTATTCGAGCCTTAATCATGCCAACCAGTATGTCTTTTACATTACAATCCAGCAGTTGTTCAATTTTTCTTTTCCTACTAACATAAATAGCCATTTTAGCCTGACCCAGGATGAAATTTAAGAGTTCACTCTTTTTCTTAGTCCTCAGTCTATATGGAAAGCCCAAGATAAAAATCTGCTGGGAAAAGACTTCTCCAAACAGATAAAACAGTTTCCCCAAAAAAACAAACAACGATTGCAGTCTGTTACAGTCCAGAAAACAATGGAACACAGTTTCTTTCTGAGGACAAAATGGACAAACCTCAACAACATTTGGGTTTAAAAGAGAGATAAAAGCATTTACAGCCACAGCACCATGTAAAACTCGCCATTGTAGGTCTCCAACCTTCTTAGTTAATGATGGTTTATAGAGTGCTCTCCAGGCAGGCCTCACCTCTGGACCCAGACCCAAGTGTTTCCTCCATGGTGTATCAGCTCAACCTTTTAACTTATTCACATTTAGAATTTTCACCAAAAGTCCATACATTTTTTTACCAGGAGAGTCACAAATGTTAATGTGCTCAGAGTTTAAAAACACACCAGTGCCATCTTTAAAATCAGGAGATAAAATACTAAAAGGAAAAGGTTCATCAGCAGTTTGTACAGAGTTTTCGCAGTGTAAAACAATAGCAGAGTGTTCTTCTGCAGACAGGCAGTCTCTCCAATCTTTCAGCAAGTTCATTATAATTCTGACTGAAGAGACGCCAAGAGCCGAGCACAGGGCAACAGCATTGCCCAAGTTAGGACCACATAAATTCACCAAATGGTTGTAACCTTTGCAGAAATGAACTTTTTTTTAAAACAGAAGGTCCTAAAGCATTGCCCACATCAAAACGGGTCCCGAACACAAGTGGTTCCTTTAAAAGCCAGAAAGGTGACAAGGAAGCCTGGGGAGAGTTCTTTTTAAAAAGTCCCCAGATTTTAAAAGCACTTTGGTAAAACTGGGGAAGTTCTGGGAGTTTTTAGCTCCTTAAGTCCATTAAAAACAGCGACTCCTCTAGTCCAAGCCCTCCACAGCGAGCCACGACAGCCCTGGCAATAGGTCTCCACACAAGGTCAAGGGGGCCACTCAGCAGTCGCTGAATGAACTGCAGGCGGAAGACAGCCCCCCTGCTGGCCAGATGGATGAGCCCTTGACCACCTTCTTCCCTCGGTAAAAACAGGATGCTCTGTGGAACCCAGTGAAGACGGTCCCAGAAAAAGTCCACGACTATAGATTGCACTCTGGCCAGCAAATTGGGTGGAGGGTCCAGACAAGACAGTCGATGCCACAACATTGAAGCAATCAAGTTGTTGATGATTAAAACACGACCTCTGAAGGACAAGTTTGGCAGAATCGATTTCCATTTTTTTAGTCTTCCTTCAACTTTTTCTAAAAAACACTCCCAATTTTTCCCAGTAAAAGTCTGATTTCCTAAAAACACACCAAGATATTTAAAACCACCTTGCGTCCACGAGAGGCCACCAGGTAGGGCAATTTTTTGTGGTCTCCCCCCCACTACAACAGCTTCACTGTTACCCCAATTCACTCTCGTTGAGGAGCACTCACCAAAAAGATTAACAGTTCTTAAAAGGTAGTCTACATCATTTTGATTTCTTGTAAAAACAACAACATCATCAGCATAGGCAGACACTTTAAAAACAGAGTCAGAGTTGGGGACTTTAAAACCAGTGAGGCCTTGCCTTAGTTTACAAAGGAGGGGCTCAATGGCAAGAGAGTACAGCATACCTGAGAGGGGGCAGCCCTGTCGGACACCCCTCTCAACTTTGAAAGGAGCACTCAAACCACCATTAATCTTAAGAATACTCTCAATGTCTCTATACAAAGCCTGAATCTTGGCGATGAACCCTGAGCTGAAACCAAAGGCCTCTAGTGTCTGCCAAAGGTATGGATGTTCAACTCGGTCAAACGCCTTTTCTCGGTCTATTGAAATAAGACCAAGTTCTTTGACCAATGAGCTGGAGAGGTCCAAAACATCACAAATTTAAAAAAATGTTGTCTGTAACCAACCTACCAGGTACACAGTAGGTCTGGTCTACATGTATGACCTGCTCCATCACCTTCCTCAGTCTGGTAGCCAACACTTTGGAGAGAATTTTGTAGTCAGTACAGAGGAGGGCCACCGGACGCCAGTTTTTAATGTCTTTCAAGTCGCTTTTCTTGGGAAGGAGGGTGAGGACTGCTCTCCTACAACTTAGGGGCAGGTGACCCTTCTGCAGACTGTCAGACAGTACTTCCAGCAAGTCCTCACAGATCTCAGACCAGAACGCCTTGTAGAATTCCGATGGTAGACCATCTATCCCTGGGGCTTTTCCACACTGAAGGGACTGGACAGCCACTGCTAGTTCTTGCAGAGTGATCCCGCTCTCCAGCTCCGCATTCACGCTAGCCATCACCTTTGGCAAGTCTGTCAAAAAATGACTCAGTGCATGTGGTTCTCAACAAATTCTTTCTTAAAGAGATCCTTGTAGAAAGCAACTGCAAAGCGACGGATCTCCGCAGACTCATGGATCGGCCGCCCGTCCTCGGAGCTAAGAGAGTGGATCATCCTCCTCTGACCATTCTTCCTCTCCAAACCAAAGAAAAAATGAGATGGAGCATCCATTAGTGTGATGTTCTGGAACCTACTGCGTACCACAGCGCCCCTGGCAGCCACACCCAGTAGGTCAGTTAAAACAGACTTTTTGCCATTGAGGGCCTCAAAATGTCCTCTTTCTCCTGTGGAGCCTGCCAAAGACTGCAGCTCCACTACTTCTCTCTCCAGGTCCCTGACAGACCTGGCCAAGTCTCCAGAGACATTGCGAGTATACTGTAGGCACAGATTCTTTATTTGGCTCTTCCCTACATCCCACCACTGCTGCAAAGAACTAAAATTTGATTTTGTTAATTTAAAATTACTCCAAAAAAACATAAAAGCAGTTTTAAAACTGTTATCCGATAAAACACAACACTGAAACACAACACTGAACCAGAGAGTGATCTGTAAAGCCAACAGGGACTATAAAAGCACTTTTAAAAATGCTAAAATGGTGCTTAAAACTGTAAACCCTATCCAGTCTAGCTAAGGACAGAATATTGTCCTTTCTTTGGCTCCACGTGTACTGTCTAGCCTTGCCATGAAAATTCCTCCACACATCACACAGATCATGAGCTTCTATGAGACCTTTTAAAACTCTTTTGGATGCAGCATGTGGCTCTGGGTGATTCCTATCCATAAGAGGATTTTCTGTACAATTAAAATCACCTCCCACAAATAAAAAGTCATCATTACTGCAATTTTTGATCGTGTCATCTAAAATACTTAAAAAGGCCAATCTTTCTGTGCCTACGGTTGGAGCATACACATTTATAAAAACAACTTTCACATTCTCAAAAACAGCTCGAACTTTTAAAATGTGGCCTGCAATTATCTCATCAACGTCATAAGAAAGTGGAATAAAATCTCGAGAAAATAAAATACCCACTCCACCACTGCTGCTGTTTTTATGACTGAGAATAATTTCCCCTTGGAATTCCCTCCTCCAGTCAGCAGCATTGTCCTCAGAACTATGAGTCTCCTGAACAAACAGAACATTAATTTTCTTGCATTCTGCAAGAGTAAAAACACACGCTCGCTTGGACATTTCTCTTGCTCCATTGATGTTGAGTGTGCCAAAATTAAAACTGCACATGCATATAAGAGGGCAAAGCCAATACAAAAACAGAAAAGAAAGAATGAGCGATAAAAGACTAATCATCCTGGGCAATTTGGTTCTTAACTTTTAGTACAAGCTTTTTTAGTCTGTAGACCTCCTGATCCGTAAAACTTTCCTGCTCAAGCTCTCCCCTATTTTTTTTTTTTAGGCCCGAGCAGAGCCAACAAAACGTTTTAGATCGGGGAAGAAGTTTTCAACTCTAACCATTCTGGATCCCTTAGTGTCCTGCAAAAACTTCTGTATTTTTCTGAAGGGGTAACCGCCTCCACTGGCCACATCATCACTGCTTTCACCATCACTCTCTATCTCAGACCCAGCATAAGAATCTGGTTGAGATAGAGAAACCTCAGAACTTTCTTTGACAACCCTTTTTACTTTGCTCCTCTGCTGTTTGTTTTCCAAATTCTTCCGTTTGATTGAGATTTTACATAACTCTTCATCTATTTCAATGTCATCCTCATCCTCCAACACTGACTCAGCCACCCTGGTAGCTGTCTCTTCTTGCTTTTCGCTCACCCTGTGCTGTGGTTTTATATTCATCTTTCTAGTCCCACCATCTACCTGTGCCTCATTTGGCTCATCTGTCTGATCCTCAGCGTGATTCCTCTTGGTAATCTCACCCTTGTCCACAATGTTGGTCTGTGCAGCAGCCCTGCGATGTGCTTTAACTTTTGTTGCTGTTTCATTTATGATCGACAGGCCGGCTGTGGAGGGCGGCAAAGCCGCCCCGCCGCCAGACAGCCCCGCAGCCTTGGCTGAAGTGCCCGATGGCGCAGCAGCGCCAGCAGCCTCGGAGGATGGCGAAGCCGCTCCGTCGCCGGACGGCCCCGCGGCCGCGGCGCCCGACTGCGAGGCCACACTAGCGGCCTCCCCCGAGTGATCACCCCCCACTCCCTGAGGGCATGATCAAATCAAGTGTCCCTCCATTCCGCAGCCGAAACACCTCATATTATCAGAGGTGACGTGGATGGTGTAATCAAAGCCGTCAATCCGGTACTTGAATACGAGGTTGAGGCTTTCCTCGCTATTCTTTAAAATCATGAGCACCTGTCGCCTAAAAGACATGACATGTTTTAAATGCGGGGACTTACAACCGAGAGGGATGTGCTTAATGGGGGACAAAAGCTGCCCGTGTCTCGACAGCTCCTTCTCCAACAGTTCATTCTTTAAAAATGGTGGGACATTTGATATTGTGATTCTCTTCGCGGGATTTACCAGAGACAGAACAGGAACCAGTGTGTCTTTAATCACAACCCCGCTCTCCACTACCTGGTTAACTTTTTCAACACTATCCAGGAAGATTACCACGGCATTATTCATTCTAGAAGCTGACCTAATGCTTTCATAACCGACCAACTCCCCCACAGCCAGACTACATTCCTCCACTGAGCAGCTGACAGCCGGAGCCAGTTTGACAGCATGCCGGCGTGTCAGCTTCTCAAACCCGAAGCCTCGCTCCAAAACCATGCTGACCAGCAGAGCTGGCAGCAGAAGCCCCCTTCCCAGAACGCCTACCCCACCCCAGCTACAGAAAACAACAAAACTTAAGATTATTTAGCAAAAAAAAAAACCCACCTTAAACACAAAAAGATAGAGAAAAGTTTGAGATAATTCACTCACGCTGTCACATGCTCTCAGCTCACACTCACAACCACGCCCACTCAGAGAGAGAGAGAGAGAGACTTTGACTTTTTAAAAAAAAGGCTTTATTGTACAATTTGAGAGAGAGAGAGAGAGAGAGAGAGAGAGAGAGAGAGAGAGAGAGAGAGAGAGAGAGAGAGAGAGAGAGAGCAGGGTTTGACTGAATACCTGACTAAATACATATTGCCACCAAGGTTAACTAGCTTACCACAGGCAGGATATCTATTAAAACCCTTGTATTATGTTGAAAAAAAAACTACATTGATTATATGTTGCGGGTCATTTTGACCCGTACTGTGTAAATCCACTCAAAACAGTCAAAAAACAGGTTAAACCAATAACAACTTTATTTTAGATTATATAAACATTTATAAAAGAGACATAACAATACATTTTTAGTTTCAAAGTTTTTCCCTCTGCATTTTTTTTTTCATTTAACTTGCCCCTTTTTCTCACATTTTCAATGTTCAACATTTTCAATGCTCCCCACATGATGGACAGAATGCAACTGTATGCTTTCTGCAGATGTAATTCTTGCATTTCACACAAGAGGTACTTGTTTTACTGTCCTCTCGGGAGGGACAGACCTGGCATCTTTTCTGTTTCTTTACACCTGTGTCCACTGGATCCATTGCAGATTGGTTGGATGACCTGACCTTGACCTTTTCAATGACAGCTGCAGCTGCTGGGGATCGAGCTGGCCTGGCTCACCTCTGGATCTTGGGAGTGACAAGTGCTTTGCCGAGTTCTTCCAGGAAAAGCCGACGTCGGTACAATTTGCCGGCATTCCATTGCTGGTTGATTTCAGTCCACAGGACATAGGCATTGTAAGCAGACACATCGACAATATTGTAGAAAATCACCAAGGGCCAACGGGCAGTCTTGCGCTGGCAGCTGTATGTTGCTGTGACTTTGTCCAGATTGTCAACTCCTCCTTTGGTGGAGTTGTAGTCCAGGAGCATTTGTGTCTTCATGTCTTCTCTTGTGCTCAGAGATGCATCTGTGTGCATTGTGCTCATTACAAGAACATTCTTGTTTCTCTTTGGGCAATATGAAACAACTGCTGCTTTCTCAGTGAAAACAAATATTGAGGAATGCAGAGGTCTGCCCTGCATCTTCAGAATTTCACTGGGAAGTTCTGGCTTATTTCTTCTGACTGTTCCCAACATAGTCAGCTTTCTCTTCTGAAGTTCATCTCCAAGGCGGTAGGATGTAAAGAAGTTGTCACATGTGATGTTATGACCTTGCAACCCTTCACTCATCTCCAGCACCACATGCATCCCCTGATTCTTCTCAGATGCTCCTCCAGGAAGCTTTCCAGTATACACTTGCATATTCCATGCATAGCTAGATTTTGCATCACAGGCTACCCACATTTTGATGCCATACTTGGCAGGCTTGTTGAGCATGTACTGTCTGAAAGGACAGCACCCCCTGAATGGTACAAGGCGCTCATCTACAGTAACATGGGGACCAGGACTGTACAACAAAGGTAGAATTTCAACCCATTTATCCCATACATCTCTAAACACAGCTAGTTTGTCTCTTTCATGTCAACCAGCTCTGGTGTCACAGTTGTCAAATCGGATCACATGAGATATCATGTGAAATGTCTCCAGAGACATTGTTGCTCGAAAGATTGGCCTTCCATACTCTTCATCCCATAGACTTGCAGTTGTTTCTCCCTTTGACCTGTACACTCCAACTAATACCAGAATTCCAATGTAAGCATGCAAGTCAGTCTGATCCAGTGGCTTCCATTTCTCCTGAAATACACGCCTCCCCTCCAAGTTGGTCATTTCCAGTATAATCTTCGCTATTGGTGGGGATATGAAGAGCTGAAATGCTGAATGAATATCATCAACTCGTGTGACAGCAAATCTTGTAGGACCGGGAGTCATTTTGATGACATTGGAAGATGACAGTCTACCTCGGCTTTGGTGTGGTGATGTTGACCATTTTATATTACCATCTTTAGATGCCCATGTCCCCTCTGTGGATGATGATTGCGGCATTCCTTGGCTTTCATCCGATGGAGGCTCGTCCTCTGAATCCTCCTCATCGTCGGAAAATTGACAGTCTGGATCATCAATTACATTGTCCTCGGCCTCTGAAATCTCTTCCTCTGCGTCACTATCCCAGTTCAAAATATGTGATGAAGCTTCTTCAGCTGTAAACCTTCTGGAGCTCATTTTTGGTGTGTTTGTCAAAGAGATTGTCATGGGTCGTGTGCTGACTCCGTCGGCACTCGGGCTGTGCAGTAGTCTCCCTCCTCTCCTCTGGTGCGGTTCTAGACATTTATTTTGACAGCGTCTCAGCAGGGCTTCCGGCTGTCAGTGGAGCTCCGCTGAGCACCTGTTTCTGATCAGCTGATGACCCTTCATCAGCTGATCAATCTGTTCCTCCCTATTTAAGGGAGCAGCTCTGTTTGCTCAGGGCTGCGACCTACACAGACAGTCCTATGTCTTCCTTCCAGTCTGGCTTCCCCAACCCTGAGGTCAGTTCCTACAGCATCAGGTTCCGCCCTCGCTGTGCATATGTAAGTGTTGTATTTATTTGTGTTTGCCCCACGAGGCTTGTTATTTTGTCATTGTGTGTCTTTATTTAATAAATGTACAAACCCACGGCTGCTTATAGCGTCTCACTGATGGCTCGTGAGAGCCATCCATAACAGAGATGGCATGAGAAAAGTGACAAGGACAAGGGAGAGAAAGTCCCTCCTCGACACACACCTGGGTATCTGGCAGTCAAAATACAATTAACTGGGTAGTCAAAATAAAGTACATCAAAGAGGCATGTTTATTTTGGATCTGTACAGCTACTTACCCACATAAAAGTGTCCAGGTCAAAATGACCTGCAACATCATCTTTGTATACAAAGTCTGCACTTACATTCCACTACACATCAAAGTGTCCAGATTTTACACACCAGTTCATGACCCTAGATGAGGAAAAGTCACAAAATTTCATGAAGAACTAGAAAAGCACTTGGAGACCGCAGACCTCCGCCAAGCGCCACAGTTCCCCCCATACAGTGTCTGTGTGTACATTTTCAGATTCCTTGACCATGAAAACATATGACTAGCAATTGGATTCACAATGATAGGATTAGTGGTTGAGTAGTTATTCACGAAAATCGCATTGTCCGTAATGGTGGTTTAGCGCCACAGTTCCCCCCATACAGTGTTTGTGTGTACGTTTTCAGATTCCTTGACCATGAAAACATATGACAAGCAATTGGATTCACAATGATAGGATTAGTGGTTCATTAGTTATTGACGAAAATGGCATTTTCCGTAATGGCGGTTTTCTTCTCGACGGTGATCCGGATCACCATCAAAATGTAATCATCTGTAGGATACCCCATTTCTGACAATCTGTGAAAATTTCATGAAAATCCGTGCATAACTTTTTGAGTTATCTTGCTAACAAACAAACAAAAAATTCCTGGATCCAGACGGTGATCCGGATCACCACCAAAATCTAATCATCTGTAGGATACCCCATTTCTGACAATCTGTGAAAATTTCATGAAAATCCGTCGATAACTTTTTGAGTTATCTTGCTAACAAACAAACAGACAAACAAACAAACAAATGCCGATGATCACATAACCTCCCCCTTTGGCAGAGGTAAAAAGAAAGGATAACCCATACTTTGATCAACACAAAAACCGAAATGGGTCAAATTGACACTTAACATAATACAAGGGTTAAATAAAAACAAAGGTCAAAACAAAGGTCAAAACAAAGGTCAAAACCCAATATTGGTAACTCCTTTGGACTATTCCCCTGCTAATCATAATCCTCCTCTCCTCCAGAGCTAAGGTGGCTCTGGAGCGCACCTTTCTTAATTCCATATGGAAGATCATCACAGTAAAACCAATGTGGTCCTACTGGCCTGTGGGTCCTTTAACCCCATCACCAACATGCATCTACGGATGTTCAAACTGGCACGAGATCACCTGGAAGATACAGGTCAGTACAAGGTGGTGAAGGGAATCATTTCTCCAGTGGGTGATGCCTATAAGAAGAAAGGTCTGATTGAAGCCAGCCACCGCCTGGAGATGGCTCGTTTGGCCACAGAACGCACGGGCTGGAACACAGCAGATTTCTGGGAGAGCATGCAGTCAGAGTGGCAGGAGACGGCTAAAGTTGTCAGAGGGGTACCAACAATTTTGTCCACATGTGTACTTCAGTTTTAATCACTGCATCACTACGAGGAACTTCTTACAGCAGAGCAGAATGACGATGATGTGGACACAGTCAAGTACACCAAAAAGCGACGGATTGAAGATCATAACCTTGAGCCTTCATCTCACCAGAGAAAAAGTGGAGGTGTGGTGTTATGTTTCTGTTGTTTGACTCACAACATTTCCTCACTGTCTCCTTTGTAAGTTTCCCCTTTTTCAATCCCTGAATCCAGAAAGTCAATAAATCTGATCCTGCCCCCCCTTCCATGCACAGTATTACTGTATTTACAGTGTTGATGTGTTCAGCTCACCTAAGACACAGTAGTTTAAGGGTGTGAACACTCAGGTATGGTGTTCAATTGTCACACCAGGTTACAATAATAGCATCAAAGACGTAAGAATGAAATGAGGCTGCAGGGAAAAAACAAGTGCATACTGTCTGTTCTTGTTTTTACTGTATGTATCGACTACGTGCACGCTGTGACATTCATATTTCAATAATATCTACTTGTGTTGTTGTGTTTTCATTTATTTATGAAAGGGACATTGCATATTAATGAACATATGACATGTAAATATGCAGCATACAAGATTATAGCTGGAGCTAATTTTCATCTTGTGTCCCCTGTCCAGGCAATGCCAGCCACATAAAACAGATGACACAATGCAATAACGATAAACAACACAACAATATAAAGCAAATAACACAATCCAACAATAATAACAATAGCAGTAAGATTGCACACTGATAGGAAGAGAGGAATAAACAAAGTTAAGACGAATATTGTTGATCTCAGACCAGCAAAAAGTATCACAGTGACCAAGGTGTTGCTCGGGAGGTTTAAGTGTAAAGTGCTAAGTTGCATCGTGTAGTTTAGTAAAGTGCGTTTGTAGAATTATATGATGCATGAATTTAAAATGCTTAGTGAATTGTACCCGGCTTTATTGCACATTTCAGCACATAGACGTGTGTGCTAATGATATTGCATCAGGTTTGCATACATGGTTAAACCCATGTACACAGGGTTATTGAAGTTGTTGAAGTTGCAAGTTAGCACACAGGCATACGTACACACAAACAATCACGGACACACAAACATGCCTAGGTCATATGACGGTCACAAATCGGGTCTGTTTTCAACAAACTGATAAACACATAATTACTTGTCAGTTGTGTTGAACATGTACACAGGTTTGAGATGACATGAGCCGCTCCACTTCACTCTTAAAGGTGGCAAAGCTGGAGCTTTCCCTGACAGGAAGTGGTTATAAACGTGTTGTGCCCTATGTTACACCCAGGAGGGGCAAAGGGGAGGAAGGATGATTGAGCCAAGCTGTTAGACTTTGCAGCGACCGTTTATTGACTTCTCAGCACACACGGCACGGCCCACAATTACACAGCACATCGCTAGACACCATCTTGTTCATGACACTCTCGAACATTCTCTGGAACACACACTAGAACGCATACTACTCTTCTTCTATGGTGTTCTAACACTATACAGTGTTTTATTACTACTGAGCGCCACCTCTGGCGTAGAAACGCTACTGCTTTCACTGACAGTTCATATCTAAACAGTGCACATTCAGTCCTTTAGTCACATTCCCTATAAATGCTCCCATTTACTATTAATCATTAAATTATAGTCTCTTAGGTACATTTATTAAGAATATTTATATTTGCCATTAGCATCTAATCCACACTGTTTCTGAGGGTTTACTAGAGGTTGTCCAAAATTAACGTTTTCCTACACTCACCCCTCAAAAAGTTAATGTCGTCCCGACATTACACCTTTCTTAAAAAACAGTAGGTTTTTTTCCTTTTCTTCTGTCCGTTCACATTTGGTAATCATGCATTACATGTAAGTAGGGTATTACTACACAGGAGTCAGAGTTCATTAAAGTCTATAAAGATGCAACTGGTAATTGTAGTACAGCATGTATCTCCTATTCCATGCAATACATTTGCAGAAGAGGTCTTTGTGCATGATAACCTTCAACCGCTCCATCCATCATGGTGGGTATCTGCATCTTTCCTGAGAGTAAGGGTACTCAATCTAGTCATAACCTACCAAATAAACCTTGGTGTGATGTCTGTGCCTTAGTAACACACTGCAAGTCTCTTTTTGTGTTTTTAAATTTTTTTGTTCTTTTTTTCAATTTTTAATCAACCATCACAGTAACTACCAAGTTACTTTTCAAAACATTTATGCCTGAACAATGGTTATCTTTAGCTTCTACACATTTGTTCTAGACAGATGAAGTGCAATGAAGTGCAAGGTTGGCCTAACTTATTATAAGTCAATCTCAATGGCTGTTTTCTTATTCTTGAAGGACACGTTTTAGCAGGAATCTCGTCAGGTCCCTCCTGGTCACTGGAACTGGACTCCGACACCTCATCACTCTGGTCCTCGTCTGCCTCAGCTGGATCTGGAACCACCGGATCGTTGACCTCTGGTGCCAGCTGCACCTGTGTGACGTCATCTGGGTCCTGGTCCTCATCCTCCGGAGTAGTGTCACTGTGCGGGTAGAACTCCGGTGCATCGGCTCTCAGTGGACGCTGCTCTTGATCCTTCCCAGCTCGTAATCCGATTATGGCATTCCAACCCTCTTCATCGTCATCATCCGTGTTGCTTTGTCTGTCCACATGCCTTTGTCTTTTAGAGTCTCTTTCTCTTATTTTCTTAGAGGCATGCTCCACTGTTTCCATGGGAAGAAAGTCACAAGGTAGCAAAAGGTTTCTGTGCATGACCCGAGTACGTCCCTTGCCACTTTCAGGTCTGATTTCATATACTGGACTGTCTGGGTACTTCTTTTGGGTCACGACATACACCTTGTCTTCCCAGAATGATCTTAATTTTCCTGGCCCATCTTTTTCGGTCAAGTTTCGAACCAATACTCTGGATCCAGGGAGTAACTCAGCACCGTGAACCTTTTTATCATAAAGTGCTTTACTTCTCATCCCTTCTTTGTTTGCTGTTTTAGAAGCGAGTTTGTAAGCTTCAGTCATTGTAGCTCTCCACTTTTCAGTATAGTCCTGCTGAGAAACACTCTGTTCTCTTGTTGTGAGGCCAAACATCAGATCAATAGGCAACTTTGGACTACGGCCAAACAACAGAAAATATGGTGCGTACCCCGTAGCTTCGCTACGCGTACAATTATAGGCATGAACCACTTTTGCCAGAGATGACTTCCAGTCTTCCTTAGCTGCTTCGGGCAAATTTCTGAGCATTGCCAACAGTGTACGATTGAATCGTTCCACCTGCCCGTTCCCTTGGGGATGGTAGGGTGTTGTTCGGGACCCCTGCACACCACTGTACTCTTGGAGTTTTGCAAAAAGCTTATTTTGGAACTCTCTTCCCTGATCATGATGTAGTCGTGTGGGGAAACCAAACTTGAGGGCAAAATCTCCAAAGATCTTCTCAGCAGCGGTGTGGGCGGCTTTGTTACGACATGGGTAAGCCTGGGCAAAACGAGTGAAATGGTCCATTACCACCACTATATACTCATATCCTCCTTTGCACTTCTCCAAATGCAGGAAATCCACTGACACTAATTCAAATGGGTACGTGGTGACAATGTTAGTCAGTGGTGCCCTTGTTGTCTTATTGGGACGTTTGTTCTTTAAACAACTGCAAACTCTCGTGATGTAGTGCTCCACATCTCTTTGCATGTGAGCCCAATAAAAACGCTCTCTTATCAAGTTCATCACTCTCTCTACCCCTAAATGGCCCATGTTTTCATGGAGCTCTTTGAACACGAGCTTGTGAAACTTCTGGGGTAGGAGTAGCTGGTCATGTGTTGCCGTTCTCCTATAAAGCAGTCCATCATCTCCCAAGTACAGCTTGTGTTTCTGCCTGACTAAAGCTGCAATTTTACTGTTCTGCTGCTTTCCACTTCTTGGCCATTGATTTGACAACACATAGCGCAACACCTCTCCAATCACGGAGTCTTCTTCTTGAGCTCTTTTTAGATCAGTCTTTGATATTTCAGCTATAGAGCTGGCTTCTTGATCTGCTTCACTAATGAGAGTAGAAATGGTGACTGGGCGGAGCCATGGTGCATTTTCTTGTGACTTCACCTTGACTGCCTGTGCCACACAATTCATCACATCAGGATCAACATTCTGTGTGCATTTGTTCATGTACTGCTCCATATCTAGGGGCATATGTGAAAGTCCATCTGCATCTCTGTTTGCTTTTCCAGGGCGATACTTAATCACAAACTGGAAATCAGCTAGTTCTGCTACCCACCTCTGTGTGGTTGCATTTAACTTTGCAGTGGTGAGCACATACGTTAGGGGATTATTGTCCGTATAGACAGTGAATGGTGGAGAATAGTACAGATAATCCCGAAACCTCTCACAGATGGCCCACTTCATGGCAAGAAACTCCAGCTTCCCTGAATGAAGGTGGTAGTTCTTCTCTGAATTTGACAGTGTCCTGGAGCCATATGCTATCACCACCAGTTTGCCTTGTTGTCGCTGGTATAACACCACCCCAAGCCTCTCCTGTGAAGCGTCACAGTGCACAATGAAGGGTTCTTCAAAGTTCGGGTAACCTAACACTGGGGGTTGGGTAAGAAGGTCAACAAGCTGACAAACTACTGCTTGATGCTCTGGGCGCCACCTGATCACATGAGATGAGGGTAAGTGGCCACCATCGTTCTTTTTGACATGTTTCTTTGAGTTTTTCTTTGCTTTGTCTGTGTGATCTTTAGCCAGAAGGTCGTAAAGAGGCTTTGCTATACAAGAGAAGTTTGGAATATAGCTGCGGTAATATGAAATAAAACCTAGCAATTTCCTTAACTCTCCAACAGTGGAAGGTTGCTGCTGTTTGAGTGTCTGCACTGGGGCAATGTCCACAGGGTCCATGGTGTAGCCCTGTCCTGTTACCATTTTACCAAGAAAACGTACCTGCTGCTTGAATAACTCACATTTCCGGGGAGTCAACTTCACTCCATGACTTTGATAGCGGTGCAGGACGCTTCTCAGGTCTCGCAAGTGATCTTCAAAAGTCTGTGAATGAACAAGGTTATCATCGAGGTAAGGCAGACAAACATCATCTCTCAACCCCCACAAGCACTCCTCCATAGATCTTTGGAATGCTGCTGGTGCTGAGGACAAACCAAATGGAATTCTTACCCACTCGAACAAACCCCAGGGAGTGATAAATGCAGTAAGGGGCCTACTTGACTCTTCCAGGAAACCCTGATGATACGCCTTCCCTTGGTCGAGGACTGAAAACCACACACTCCCATTTAGACTGTTTAGCATATCTTGTATGCGGGGAATCGGGTGTCTGTCTGGGATAGACTTCTTGTTCAACTCTCTAAAGTCGCAGCACAAACGCAGACCTCCATCTTTCTTTCGCACACAGACGACTGGACTGGAATACGATGACTTGGATTTGGTGATCCAGCCCCTGTTAAGCAGGTCTTCTATATACTCCTTTACTTCTTTATGAAGTGGTTTGGGAACAGAAACATAAGTCTTTTTGACAGGATCGTGATCTTTGAGTCGGATCTTCAACTGTAAAGAGGGAATTGTCCCTATATCATACTCATCATGGGAAAACGCTTGCCGTTCCTCCCGTAGTAGCTGTTTTACTTGCTCTTGCTGTATGGGCGAGAGATGATCAAGGGGAACTGGGAGTCCCACATGCCCATAGTCTCTTTGACAGCATAGTTCATCTCGGTCTCTTTATTTCTTCCTGTTTCACTCGTCGTCGGGTCGACGGTCGCTTGGTTTACAGCAGGGGGTCTAATATCTGCCGGATAAGCAGTTTTAACTCTCTGTGTTTCCCCCAAAATGGTCTTAGCGGGCAGCTGGATATCACGGGACGTACTGTTTGTTATAGGTATTTTGAACATAGATCGCTTCCCTTTCCATAACTGCACCAACCCACTTTGCATCTGCAAACCCTCTGGTAACTGGGTGTACTGACTCGGCTCAAACAAGACGTCTTGTGTGTCTGGAAGTGAGCCTGCTCTGACACAACCTTTGACTGTTTTGGTTTGGCCAGCAGGGATGGTAACCAACTCACTGCCAACTTTTACCATTCCTTCCCCCAGCCTATCCTCCTCACTTTGCATCACTTTCAAAAACACCTCTGTTTTCTTACAGTCAAATGAGAAGGCTGCGCTAACAGCTTCACTGATGGCACAAGGGGGTTTAATGCCCATCTTCAGGACATGGTCAATCACATTGAACCCAATGATAGGTGGCTCTGCCACTCCGTCCTCCTTCACCACTAGCACAGGAACTAAGAGTTCCACCGGTGGGCGACTAACTGTCGGCAGCTTAAAAGTGCCTTCGACCCACCCTGAGAATGGAATTGGTGTCTGGTTCACTGCCCTCCCATTCAGGATACTTGGACCCACCAACTCGGCTAAGTCTCTGACGGTAGTGTGTGGCAGGTGCTCCTGTCTCCAGGCGTCATTCATTAAACAAACCTGTGACCCTGTGTCCCACAATGCTTGTGTCTCCTTGTCATCGAGGAAGCAGGTGATGACATATTTTTTTCCAACCAAGTTGAGCAACTGTAATTGGCGATTAGGGGACAGTAGATTAACACGGACCGTTTCTTCAGGAGGTGCCTCGGCCTGAGCTACCAGCCTCACTTCTAACCTCCGAATACTGTCAGTAACTAGCTCATACAGTTCTTGTGTGTTAGCTTGTTCTGATGTGGTTGCGACAGTATTGGCTGCCGTGTCTACTTGCCCTGTTCTTCTTCCAAGTCTCCTCCCTATCCAACATTCCCTTGACATGTGGCCGCTGACTCCACACCTGAAGCAGTGGTTGCATTGATCGCCATTGCTGGTGGACTGGCATCTCTTGCAGCCACGTGTCCTCCTGGCTCTTTGAGCGCGAGGTGCTCTGGGAGACTCACGTATGGCCTTCTTGATCTCCTCCATGTCACTCTTCAGCTGTGTGACTATGTCCAGGAGCTCAGATTCCGTACGAGTCACTGTGCTTTGGGAGTTAAGGATTTTTCCTTTTGTCGATGGCAGGGGGCGCTCTTGGCCATTCACTTCTCTCTCGGTTGCATACTGACCCGTCAGATTTTCCACTCGGCATTCTCGAACCTTTAGTTCTTTTGTGTGCCTTTTAAATTTCTGATGCCGTTCCCATTCAAGACTGGCTGCTGCATTCGTCTTTGAAATCAGTAGCTCGTCGGTGATGGCAGGATCCTCCAAATAACGCTTCAGTTGATACTTCACATCAGCACTGCTCAGTCCTGTTTCCACCGCCCTCAGAAACTTCCTCTGAATAAGATCAGAACTAAACTGCTCTTCAGTGCCAGGCTCTCTGGATGCTGCTAAAAGTCTTTCCTTCAGCTCAATGGCACGAAACAGGAAGTTCTGAGGTGACTCATTACTGTCTTGTGTGAGATTTATCAGACGATGATACAAGTCAGTGGAATTATCTTCTTTATAATGTCCTCGCAGGATTATGCGCAGCTGTGGCAGTGTGAGATCTGACTTAATCTCCAGCATAGCGGGCAAACTCAATCCAGGACTCACTGCTTTGACAACAGCCTCAATTATCTCAGCCTCACTGTGCTTTTTCTTTAAGCCCATATCAATTTGGTGAGTGAGATTGGAATAAGACAACTTGTCTTTTTGGCCCCTCTCCCCTATCTGCCCATTTATCTTAAACTCCCATTTAATGATCACTTCTGGCGGTAGGGGCGCTGTGGGGACCGCGGGCTGTATCACAAAATGGCGGCTCTGTGGCGGTGCGGCCTCGGGCTGTGTCACAAAATGGCGGCCCGGCGGCGGCGCGGCCCCGTCCTCCGTCAGCCTTATTATTTCCTCTTCAACCCTTTTAGCTGAATCAGTGATACTTTCATGCAGAATGGCATACTGGCTCTGTAAACTGGCGAGTGCCTCCGCCTCGCGGCTTGTGCCGGCCGCTGTCGCTGCCTGTATCAATGGTTCACTTAGCTTAGCTTTGTTAGCACATGCTATTAGCTTCAGCACAAACTCGAGGGCTACATCCTCCTCTTCGCATTCAATGGCTTTCTCCACCTCCTCAATTAACAGTCGTATCAGCGTGTACTTCTTAGACGGTTCGACTGGGCTTATCTTTGCAAATAAACAGACCTCATTTAGCTGTTCGGCCCGTAACGGCACCAAGGCCTCTGTTAGCTTAGCTTGTAGCTGCTCCAACTCCATCGTTACGGCCTCTCTCTTTTTTTTTTATTTGCACTGACTCACCGTCTCAGACACGACTGAACCATCCTCTGCTACCAAGTTTTGTTACACCCAGGAGGGGCAAAGGGGAGGAAGGATGATTGAGCCAAGCTGTTAGACTTTGCAGCGACTGTTTATTGACTTCTCAGCACACACGGCACGGCCCACAATTACACAGCACATCGCTAGACACCATCTTGTTCATAACACTCGAACATTCTCTGGAACACACACTAGAACACATACTACTCTTCTTCTATGGTGTTCTAACACTATACAGTGTTTTATTACTACTGAGCGCCACCTCTGGCGTAGAAACGCTACTGCTTTCACTGACAGTTCATATCTAAACAGTGCACATTCAGTCCTTTAGTCACATTCCCTATAAATGCTCCCATTTACTATTAATCATTAAATTATAGTCTCTTAGGTACATTTATTAAGAATATTTATATTTGCCATTAGCATCTAATCCACACTGTTTCTGAGGGTTTACTAGAGGTTGTCCAAAATTAACGTTTTCCTACACCTACCCAAGTTTTTCTTTTCAAAATTTGAATTTCAAGTTCACTTTATTCCCAGAAACGCTGAGGTGGATTAATATCTTACCAGTCTGCTCCTTACATCACATCCACACTGCTCAGCCTACGTTCACTTTACAAGCTATATTGATCAATTTCAGTTTTTGTTCAGATCAGATTTGCCTGTCATAGCAGTACATATTGATAATTAAAAGTGACTTTTAAGTGACTCAGATATGCATGTACTGGTCTTCCGAAATGGAAAGCACGCACACATCAATACAAAACAGCAGGCATATGCACAGCAATGCAGCGTCGTGTCATCAACAACATCAAAATGTGTCATTTGTGCAAAAAATGATTCATTTTCTCTGTTTAAAGTGAAAGTGTTTTCAGTAAAGATAGTTTGGGATTTTGCTGTGGAGGACTGAAGCGGTTTGTCGGCTGGATGTGATATAGTCAAGAAGAAGCATGGAGGCCAGATACCACACTTTAGCTGTTTTAGCAGCGACTCCTAGCATCAATGCTAATGTCACTGATGACATTGACACAGTCGCAAGTCGCATGAATTCTGATATGTCTGTTCTAATTAAAGTAGCATGGCCACATAGTGGATATACTGTATATCTGAACAAGGATCACAAAAAAATGACTCCCATCTGAAAGATGTGATTTTTATGGTACGTTCCTTTTCTGTCTGAGGTCAAAAACAATCTAACAAAATGATGACACATCTGAGTTAACTGCATTCCATAACTACAGTCCAGAAAACCAAGATTCCTAACCAGTATTTTGATGAAAATTTAACCAACACACATCACCATTTGGCTGATCTAACCAAGTATAAGAAGGAAGTTTAACCCTTCAACTTTGAAATAAAGATAAGATAAGCCTTTATTAGTCCCACAATGAGGAAATTCCAAGTTCCAAATTCCAATTATAATTTGCACTTCAAATGAGATTTTTATTTTTTAATTGTATGAGATGGGGCAGCGCGGTGGTGGAGTGGTTAGCACTGCAGCAGCACAGCAACTCACCCTTGGCCAGGGGATCCTGGGTTTGATCCCAGCCCCCGACCAATAGTGATCTGTGTGGAGTTTGCATGCTCTCCCCGTGTCTGCGTGGGTTTACTCTGGGATTTCTCCGGTTTCCTCCCACATGCCAAAAAAACATGCAAGTTAGGTTAATTGGCATCAAACTGGGGATTCTAAATTGTCCTTAGGTATGACTGTGAGAGTGAATGGTTGTCTGTCTCTCTGTGTTGGCCCTGTGATGGACTGGCAATCTGTCCAGGGTGTACCCTGCCTCTCGCCCAAAGATGCTGGGATAGGCTCCAGCCCCCCCCACCCACCCCCGCGACCCGAAAAGGATTAAGCGGAAGAAGATGGATGGAAGGTCAAAACCCATAATACCCACCTGACTGTCATGAGTGTGCAAAGTTTACAGTGTAGAAATGAAGTTTACGCTGCCCTTATCAAAACTCTTGTGATAGCCTATTTTAGGCTCACTGTTGATCTACGCATACCTCTCTGAAATGTGCATAGAAAAAAAGAATCCATTGTGGTGGATGTGACCCAAGCTTTAATCTTCTTTTGCAACTCACTTTTTTCTTTACTTTTTTGAGTAAAATATTTTACTTAGCCTACAATGCCATGCACATGTGCTGTGCATTTCAATTTTAATACAGATTGTGGCACTGTTGCTTGAAACACATCCTTAGTGAAACACACCAGCGGTAACTAATAGATGACTTGACAAAAATGCCAGCAAGCAACAACAGGTATTACATTTGTTAAATAACTAACAGGCTAATTCTCAGAAATATGAAACTGCATCAAAGAAATTGGGAAACATTTTTTAAAAGAATTAAATCTATAAATCTGCCATAATGTGGATACACATTTGATGAGTTGTTCTAACACAGAGTTGTTAACTTTTCAGAAAAGCTTGGAGTGAGATTTAGGCATACATAATATTGACAGAGTGAGAAATAGTTTGTGGAGTGTCACTGTCTGCACCTACAGAACCGCATCAAACTTGCAACTATGAGTATTACTTCTCTACCTTTTTCTGTATATAGGATTGCTGGGTTTTATTGTTTATCTTTATTTGCACTATGGGATGTTGGGGTTTTATCTTTTACCGTTATTTGCACTATGGGTAGCATTACTGTACATAGACTGCTGTTGTTTTTCCAGCCTTTTTTATTTATTTATTTTTTTTTACATTGCGCACACCACTGAAGAGAGAGAAACGGCATTTCAGTTCTCCTGTACTGTATGTCCTGTACATATAGTAGCACTGACAAATACAATCTTTGAATCTTTAAACTTCGAATCTTTGAAGAGAGAGGGCAAAAGAGTGAGACTCACTCCAAAAGAGTGAGAGTTGGTAACACTGTTCTAACACTGATCAGGCTAACTTTCATTGTCAAGTTAAGTATAATTTAGTGTAACTGAATATCCTGCTCATACTTCTGTATACAAGTACCAGACTAACTAGCTTTCTCACAATAGAAACTTAATAACTCAACTTGACTTACTGTAGCTTTTATATGACATTTAGTCTAAAAAAACATCAAGATTTCTATATTCAATTCAACTTTATTTGTATAGCGCCTAGTCACATCAAAAGTCATCTTAAGGCACTAAATACATAAGCACATATCATAAATAATTCAGAGAAAAGCCCCAACGATCAAATGATCCCCTATGAGCAACTACGAGGCGACAGTGGGAAGGAAAAACTCCCTTATAGGAAGAAACCTCCGGCAGAACCAGGCTCAGGGAGGGACAGTCATCTGCCACGACCGGTTGAGACGTGAGGGGAGAAAGGAAGAAAGAAGACACATACTATTCATAACATAACAACGTGCAAGTAGACAGATATGATGTGCAAATTCTATCAAAACTAATTTGACCTAAGATTACAGCATTTTAAGGACTTTTTCAGGCTTATTAAGCTAACTAAAGAATCTCATGGGAAACACTGCAAGCAGACACATCCGTAGCTGGACCTGGTGGTATAATGCCCAAACACTATGCACAGTGAGCATAAATAGCAGGTTTTTTTTTAATATAAGTGGACATAGTAGATATTAATAGTAAAATTCTAAACTACAGGTGCATCTCAATAAATTAGAATGTCAACAAAAAGTTGATTTATTTAGGTAATTCAATTTTAAAAAAACCCAAAAAACTTCTATGTCATTTAGAGTCATTACAAAGAGTGTGATATATTTCGTGTTTTTTTAATTTTAAGTTTAAACATATGCATTCTCCTCAGTTTCAGCTGTCAATAAAACATGAATCTGGTCGGCTTTGATATCTTTCACATCTAGGAATATTCCTGCTGCTTCCACAATGGTTCTGATTCTGTCACTTTTCTTCTTTAGCTGTCCTGCAACATTAATGGTGTGGCAAATAAAAGCTACAAAGTTTGTCCTCTTTACTATCAATGTGTTATCATCTATTTTGCATTTGTGAACACAAAAATTCCTTGCAGCGGCATGATCTTGTGTTTGTGTGGGATTTGTTGATGGCTGTGCTTCCCTTTGAACTGAACTTCTTTGAGGAAGGCCTGTTGTGTTTCTGACCATTCCTGCCTCTCTGTCTTTAGAGCTTCCGCATATGAGACTTTCTTACTTATTCTAATTTCCTGGGCTTATCTAGCTTCCCTCTGCACAACACATCCTCCATATGCAGCACTGTGCTCACCTCCACAGTTGCAACACCTTACTTTGGCGTCCTTTTCACATTTACCATATTCGTGCTCGCCCCCACATCTAGCACATCTTAACTTTCCCTTACATTGCTGAGCAGTGTGACCCATCCTTTGACATTTGTAGCACCTGAGTGGCTTTGGGACGTATTCTGTGACACTATAATACAGGTATCCTATTTAAACTGATTTAGGGAGTGTTTCCTCAAACTGAATCATTACAGACAGTGTATCCTTCAGTGAACCTTCTCTTTTACTCTTTGGCCTTTTCACATCCTTCATCCTTCCTCCTTGGATCTCTTTTTTCCCTTCTTCCATAGACATGCTCAAAGGGACACCTGTTATAACTCCCCTCAAGTTTGCTGTTGCGCCAGGAACATGAGCCTTCATTTGTTTTCCTTTTAGACATGTCATTGTCAGTATTTTCTCTTGCTGTTGTTTACTTGATGCATGTATTAACAGCGGGTTATTCTTCAAGAACTTTGCAAACTTAACTCTCCCAATTTCTTCCTCAATTGCTTTTGTTAGCTTAACAGGGTGATAGTGCCCCCCACCCTGATTGAACTCAATGACAACCTTCCACTCATTTCCTACATCATCAAACTGCCATCCATGTTGGCTAGTTTGTGATTTCTTAGCATTGTCACTTCTGTTCCTGCTCAACGTGCCTGACTCCCTCTGCAGGTGGATCATCGACTTCCTGACGGACCGGAGGCAGCATGTGCGGCTGGGAAAGACTGTCTCAGACTATACTAGCATCAGCACCGGATCACCCCAGGGCTGTGTACTTTCCCCCCTACTCTTCTCCCTTTACACCAACTCCTGCACCTCCAGCCACCAGTCTGTCAAGTTGATCAAGTTTGCGGACGACACCACCCTCATCGGGCTCATCTCCAACGGCGACGAGTCCGCCTACAGGAGAGAGGTGGCCCAGCTGGCGTCCTGGTGCAGCAATAACAACCTGCAGCTGAACGCTCTGAAGACAGTGGAGATGATTGTAGACTTCAGGAAAGTCACTACTCCTCTGCCCCCCCTCACCCTCTCAGGCTCTCCCATCACCACTGCTGATTCCTTCCGCTTCCTAGGCACTACCATCACCAGGGACCTCAAATGGGAGCTGACCATCAGCTCACTCATCAAAAAAGCCCAGCAGAGGATGTTCTTCCTGCGGCAGCTGAGGAAGCTCAAGCTACCCACCAAGATGTTAGTGCAGTTCTACACAGCCATCATCGAGTCCATCCTCACCACCTCCATAACCGTGTGGTACGCAGGAGCCACTGCCAGGAACAGACTAAGGCTGCAGCGCGTCGTGCGCACTGCTGAGAAGGTGATCGGCTGCAAGCTCCCATCTCTCCAGGATCTGTACATCTCCAGGACCCGGAGGCGTGCTGGCCGGATCATAGCCGATCCCTCACACCCTGGTCACGTACTGTTTGCCCCCCTCCCCTCTGGTAGAAGACTTCGGTCCATCCAGACTAAAACCTCCCGTCACATGAACAGCTTCTTCCCCTCTGCCATTAGACTGCTGAACACTAAGTGACTTATTGACTCTCGTGCACCATGTACAGCAGCTCAACCAGACTCATGTCAATCATCACTGTTTTCTTCCTGCATTACCGACTGCACTATATAGTTCTCCACAGTATCTGCTGCTGGCTAATATATATTTTAACTGTTGACCAGTATCACTTAATCTTATCCTACACTTTATTACATGTATAGTTTATTTCTCTTATCTTATCATGTTTAATGTTGCAGCATTGTACCGAGACAAATTCCTAGTTTGTGTACTACATGAACAATGGCAATAAACCTGATTCTGATTCTGATTCTGATTCTGATTCTGATTCTTCCCGCGTCACTCTCATCTGACCAGCTTCTAGCTCTGTGGTGACCCAGCACACTGCAGATTGACTCTATTTCACACTCAGCAGGGCTGGAGGAAACTGAGGACAATTTACATATGGACAGAGAGCCCCTGGGGGCAATCAGAACAATGGACTATAGTGTATACATCCCTGGATGAGGGAGAGAACATCCGGGCGCCAGTTTGTCATGCTAATAATATGTATTGACTGATATGTATATCACTATGCTAATGTGCCATGCATTCTCTCTGTCTGTAACACTATAAAAGAGCTTGCTATACATGCCTCAGCAGGACAGTAGTGCACAGAGCTACGATGTGTGTCTCATTATGTTGGAGGAAATAAAACCTTGCAACCTTCCAGCTCGTCGCATCTTGCCTGTTCCTTTTCCTCCACATTGGTGAACCCGACGTGTCATGGTGCATCCCTCGCCTGATCTTTTCCCTCCACACTGGTGACCTGACGAGAGAGAATGACCGTCTGCTCCCTCTCACCACGCTGTTGATTCCAGAGGACCAGAGAACGCCTGCAACCTCTTCATCCTCACTGGAGCGCACTTTCCGGAGCGGGCAGCACTGGGACCGACACGCACCATGAACGGCGACACAAGCGAGCCGAAGGAAGCAGCCTGAACGGGGAAGAACATCAGCGCCGACTGCGTTGATTTCCACCAAGCTCCCCGACCCTGACTCACTCCCGACAATGGACCTCCCGCGCACAGAAGCCCCGCACGCACACCGCAGAATGACGAGGACAGCGCAACTTTCAGCTATGTGGTCACTGCGCCAAGCACGCGCCACGCACAGGGACAAACCGGCTCTACAGACTGATACAGCATCCTCCGCTGCTGTACATGCCCGAGAAACATGGCCGATTGCCATCCTCGGAACCTTCAGGGCTGTTCACGCACCTGAAGCAGACAGGCAGCCCGCACACAGGACTTTGTATGGGTTTCTCAGCCACGACGCACAATGGGAGTTTAGCCGATTGCTGTCCCCAATGGTGCTTTAGGGCTGCGTCTGCACCTAAAGCCAAACCGCCAAGTCTCTCACACAGCTGCAGTTGTTTCACAGCCGCTACGCATCCTCGGGGAATTTGGCCGTTTGCCTTCCCCACATCCTCGCTGGACCGAGCCGCGAGAGGAGTCGGAGACTTAATTTTTTCACAGCCACTGTGGATCACCGCCAGGTTGACCGGGAAAGTCCCTCACCATCGCGGATCCACACGCAATTTTTGCGAGGCCCAGACACCTTTGACGTCCTGTGCCGGCACTCACTTACTCCCACCCCCCTCCCCCTCCTCCTCCACAGCGCTCTTCCCGTACCTCACTCCCTAAAGCCGGCCGATCGGCGTCTTGTTCCATTACGCACGACGCGCACCGGCCCCTTACTCCCACCCCGCTCCCCCTCCTCTTCCACAGCACTCTTCCCGCACCTCACTCCCTAAAACCGGCCGATTGCCGTCTTGTTCCATTACGCACGACACGTACTGGCCCCGTGCGCCCATGATCCACGGCCGTTCAACGTGCTGGAACTCGGAGCGGAGCACACTGTCTTTTCCGCCCCTCCCCCGTCCCCCCACGGATTGACATACCCTCCGACACTCCTCTACAGCAGGACAGTTCTACCAGAGCTGGAGCCCAAACGACGGGGGTTCTGGGTGTTCTAGGGGGAGCCGTGTGGTCACCCAGCACACTGTAGATTGACTCTATTTCACACTCAGCAGGGCTGGAGGAAACTGTGGACAATTTACATACGGACAGAGAGCCTCTGGGGGCAATCAGAACAATGGACTGTAGTGTATACATCCCTGGATGAGGGAGAGGACATCCGGGCGCCAGTTAATATGTATTGACTGATATGTATATCACTAATATGTATATCACTGATATGTATATCACTTGGTGGTGGTTCCAAGATGGCGGCGCGCTTGGACGCTGCGGCCCCTCTAGGCATCAGTGAGTGTGAGAGTTCTGAGTGTTTTGATCATTCCACACATACATTCTGTAAAACTTACAACCGTGAGACCTTATTAAACATCAAAGTACTGCATGCTGCAAGAATTGTGGTGCTCGGTTGTGACTTGGACATTCTACGGCAGCATGGAATACTGTCGGAGATTCCGCTGGAAGCTACCTGGGAAAGAGGAGGCGTAAGCGGAGCGAACGCAAGCAAAAGCGAGGAAAAAGGGCCTGGATTCATGCTAGGCTAAAGGCTAAGCCTCCAGACCAGCAGTACCATCGCTCCTTCTCTCCAGTGTCCGCTCCCTTGACAACAAGCTGGACGAGCTGCGTCTGCTGAGAGAAACCCGGAGAGAGTGGAGGGACTGCTGTGTGCTTGCGTTCATGGAGACATGGCTCCACGACAACATCCCTGACGCGGCCATTCAGCTGGAAGGGATGACATCGTTCCGGGCAGACAGAGAGGCCACTAACTCCGGTAAGAGCCGGGGGGGGGGGGGGAGGCTATGCATCTATATCAACAAGAACTGGTGCGTTAATGCCACTTTAGTATCTAAACACTGCTCTCTGTTGGCGGAGTTCCTTATTGTAAATTGTCGGCCATTTTATCTGCTGAGGGAATTCACCAACATGTTTGTAGCTGCTGTTTACATAGCTCCTAGTGCTAATGCTAAAGCTAATGTTAGTGAGGCACTCGGAGAGCTGCACGATGCTATTAGTGAATTTCAAACTTCACACCCGGACAGTTTTGTGGTGGTTGCGGGGGATTTTAATCACACCAGTTTAAAGACTGTGCTCCCCAAGTTTAAACAATGTGTAGACTTTAAGACCAGAGGAGAGAATATGTTGGACTTGGTGTACACAAACTTTCCAGATGCTTATAAGGCAACACCTCACCCCCACCTCGGCCATTCTGACCACCTATCCGTGATGCTGGTGCCTGCCTACAAACCTTTACTGAAGTGCAGCAGGCCAGTAGTGAAACAAATCAGGATTTGGCCAGAGGGTGCAACCTCAGCACTTAAAGACTGTTTTCTGCATACAGACTGGGAGGTCTGTGGCAGCGTCCCAGGGAGACAGGACAGATGTGGAGGAGTATGCTGAAACGGTCACCAGCTACATCGCGAAGTGCACAGAAGATGTCACAATAGTGAAGACTATCACTGCACGGGGCAACTATAAGCCCTGGATGACTGCAGAGGTGCGCTCGCTGCTCACAGCCAGAGATGCAGCCTTCAGAGCGAAGGACAGGATCGCCCTCCGCTCAGCCAGGTCTGCGCTCTCAAAGGGAATTAAGACGGTGAAGCGCACCTATGCGGAGAAAATCCAGGGACACCTCTGTGGCACAAGTAACACCAAATGGATGTGGCAGGGAGTTCGGGTGCTGACGGATTATAAGTCTAGGCAGGGGGTCGATGATGATGATGCTTCACTTCCAGACAGGCTCAACAACTTCTTTGCATGTTTTGAAGCATCAAACCTGATAATCAGAGGGAGGGCTGGCCCATCTCCACCATCGGTTGGGCCAGCTATCACCATCAATGCAGCGGACACATGGCGGATCCTAATCAGGGTCAACTCACGTAAAGCTGCAGGTCCGGACAACATCCCGGGACGTGTGCTCCGAGACTGCGCGAGCGAGTTGGGGGATGTCCTGACTGACATTTATAACATCTCCCTGAGTCAGGCCATCGTTTCCAGATGCTTTAAGACCTCTACCATTGTACCGGTGGCAAAGAAACCAGTTGTGTCCTGTCTGAATGACTATCGTCCTGTTGTTCTGACACCAATTGTGATGAAGTGTTTTGAATGGCTTGTCAAACCACACATCACAGCCTGCCTCTCTGCATCACATGACCCACTCCAGTTTGCATATCGTTCAAACCGCTCCACGGAGGATGCTATAGTCACCACCCTGCACTCTGTCATCACCCACCTGGATCAGAAAGACACCTACGCCAGACTCCTGTACATTGATTTCACTTCAGCATTCAACACCATTATTCCTCAGAGACTGATGGAGAAATTACTCCTTCTCGGTCTGAACACCGCCATATGTCTCTGGATCCTGGATTTACTGACTGAGAGACCTCAGTCTGTCCGTGTTGGAAACAACATCTCCAACTCTATCACGCTGAGCACCGGATCCCCTCAAGGCTGCGTACTCAGTCCACTGTTGTTTACACTTCTAACACATGACTGTGTATCCAGACATGAGGGGAATCAGATTATTAAGTTTGCAGATGACACCACAGTGGTGGGACTTATTCAGAGGGATGAGGAATCAATGTACAGGGAAGAAGTTAGAGACCTGGAGGGCTGGTGCAGGGAGAACAATCTGGTGCTCAACGTGGACAAAACGAAGGAGATGATTATCGACTTCCGGCGGTCACAGCCTGAACACGTCCCTCTCAGCATCGGTGGCCATTTAGTGGAGAGAGTGGACAACATCATGTTCCATGGGGTGCAGATCTCGCAGGACCTGACCTGGAGCAAGAATTCCTTGGGGATCAGGAAGCGGGCCCAGCAGAGACTGCACTTCTTGAGGAAACTCGAACAGGCCTCTCTCCCTATCTGCATCCTCAGGACCTTCTACAGAGGTGTGGTGGAGAGTATTCTGACGTACTGCATTGCAACATGGTACTCCAGCTGCAGTATGTCAGACAAAAAAGCCCTGCAGAGGATAGTTAAGGGAGCTGAGATGGTAATTGGAGTTTCCCTCCCCTCTGTCCAAGAATTTTTTCAGAACCGTTGTAGGAGCAGGGCACTGAACATTGTCAAGGACCACTCTCATCCTCTGCATAAACACTTTGAACTTCTGCCATCTGGCAAACGATTTCGGAGCATCAGAGGCAGAACCATCAGACTGATTAACAGCTTCCTTCCACAAGCTGTTAGGATGCTGAACAGTTGATCCGGAATCTCTCATACATACTACTGCACCTGTGGACATTATGTATATTATTTGTATATTATAGTTCTGGTTAGTTTTCAAGTATGTCTCAGGGATGTGTGAATGGCTGTGTTCGGGTGGGGGGTGAGGGTGTGTGTGAGTGTGTCTTAAATTATGTTCTTTTTACTTATATGGATCCCCAGAGAAACACAATTTCATCTTGCCTGCACTACAGTTGTACGTACAGCAATATGACAATAAAGGTTGATTTGATTTGATTTGACTATGCTAATGTGCCATGCATTCTCTCTGTCTGTAACACTGTATAAAAGAGCTTGCTATACATGCCTCAGCAGGACAGTAGCGCACAGAGCTACGATGTGTGTCTCATTATGTTGGAGGAAATAAAACCTTGCAGCCTTCCAGCTCGTCGCATCTCACCTGAACCTTTTCCTCCACAGCTCTTGCTTTTCTTTCTGCCTCCCTAGCTGCTCTTTTCTGCCTCACAGACCTGGGTACCATCCACTCCATCTTATTTTTATCGAGCCCGTCAGAGGTAGATGCCATAATGTTACGGTCAGAGTACAGTTTATGCTATCCGCCACAAACAAATCACTCCGACCGCCAACCGAACACAGACGTAAATGCCATCTCAACCTTCCACCTCTCAAAGTCTGTCCGCTGCCTTAATGGTCCTGGTGATTTCCAGGAAAAAGTTGGCCATCAGAAAGATTCAAGATTTTTCTTCCTTAGTTGGGATTCCAGCATTTTTAATCGTCAGCATCTTCTTCTTCTTCTTCTTCTTCTTCTTCTTCTTCTTCTTCTTCTCTCGGTTACTGGCGGATAGCAAACAACTGAAAGGTGCATACCACCACCTACTGTACAAGAGTGTGTAACATTATGTCATTTGAGCCCGACCCCTAAATTCTGTGACTTAATCCTGTGTTATTTAAAAAAGAGAAAAGAGCCCTTCTCGTGATTCTTAGTGCCTCTCCATCTCCGTCTGTTCCCAGAATCCCAGTTAAATCCCATTCCCTACCGGCCTCTCGAACTTCATTTTTCATTCTCTCTCTTTCACTTCCATACTTGTGATACTGTAACAAGATGTGCTCGACATTTTCTTTTACTCCACATTCTCTATCTACATTTGTCACTTTCGCTTTCCCCATGGTGAATAAAGTGCCGTTTAAACTTGTATGATCCAGTCTGAGTCTTGCCATAATGATGTCTTCCCTCCTGTTTGTTGTTTAATAATTCGTTATTGCAATAGATTTTTGTATTTTGTAATACGATCTCCCTTTATGATCTTCATCCCATCTTTTTTGCCATAGCTCAATTCCTTTTTTCTTGATTACTGCTTTCCCTTCACCTTTTCCAAGAGACAATGGTATAGTTATTTCTTTCCCAAGTGTACTTTTTGCTAATTTGTCTGCAGTCATTCCCTTTCAACCCTTCATGTGCAGGAACCCAACAAAACTGAACTTGTCCACCACCCCTGTGTACCCTAAATAAACTGTGATATAGCTCAATCACCAAGTCTTCCCTTGTAGATTTTAGCGTCTAGCGTTTTTTAGCATTTAGCTGCAAGTGAATCTGTGCACACCACCACCCAGTCCGGTCTGACCTCCTCCACCCACTGCAAACCAATAATTATTGCCGCCATCTCTGCTGTAAACATGGATTTATTGTTGGAGAGTCTTTCTGAGATGGTCACTTTAAACTCTGGAATGTATACTCCAACTCCTACAGAGCCCTCTTTGTTCTTTGAGCTGTCAGTATAGAGCTGTAAGTAGTTATAGTAATTGTCCTGAGGTAACTGCTTGTTTTAACACCAACTTCACTCATATGCTAATCCTTTTTCCTCATTAGCAGACTGTCTACTTCTTTTCCTGGAAACAGCCAAGGGGGGACATTACTCACTGGACTGGTGTTAACTATATCAATAGTGTCGAGTCCATACATTCTGGCTTTTCTTTCGATTGTCCATCCAAACCTGTGTTCCTGGAAGTTAGAATATTCCCAGCAGTCTTGCAGTGTTGTTTTTGAAATATTCGCTTCCTCACTTCCTTTCAGCTTGACCCAGTATGATAATGTGAGTTTGTCTCTTCTCAAATCCATTGGCATTTCTCCTGCTTCTATTAAGATCTTAATTATGGTACTACACATACTACAGTGGAATGCGATGAGTCTTATAGCAAACGGACAAGAACTCAAGAAGTATCTTTACAAACTACAAGTTGTTCCAGAGGTAGTGTGTGTACAGGAGACATGGCTTCAACCTCACTTAGATTTTGTTATTCCAGGATATAGTTCAATCAGACAGGATAGAATTGACAGTGTAAATGGAGGGCGATATGTGACTTTCATCAAAGATGTCCTGGCATATAGGGTGATTCCCTCCCCTGAGAATATAGAGTGTAACATTATTGAAATATGTAGGCCAAATGGACAAGGAAATATTAAGCTGATTAATATTTACAACTCATGTAGGAAATTAACAGCAGATATTTTCAGTGTTATGGCAGGGGAAGAGCATATGAAAGAGGTATGGTGTGGAGACTTTAATGCCCATAATACCTTGTGGGAAAGCACACATGCAGATAACAATGGAAATGTTGTGGAAGAGATGTTAGATGAAAGATCATTAATTTGTCTCAACAGTGGTGAAGGTACCAGGGTGGATGTGCATAGGGGCACATCATCATGTACTGATCTGACTCTGGTATCTGATTCTTTAGGGACCACCTGTGAATGGACGGTTATGAACAGTACAACTATTGGAAGTGATCACTTCCCAATACTTAGAGTCATTAAAACTGAAGTATGTATATGGTGTTTTGACAAGGCAGACTGGGGAAAATTTAGGCAATACTGTGTACAATCATGTCATTTGGTAACATTAGAAGGTGGCATAGAAGAACGTTCAAGTCAGGTAACCAATCATATTCTGAATGCTGCAATAGCAAGTATACCTAAGAAAACTCCACAGGGTAGGAAGAAGGTTGTACCCTGGTGGAATGAGGAATGTAGTAATGCAGTAAAAGAGTGAAACAAGGCATTCAGATTGCTGAGGAAGAATATGAATAGTGAAAAATTAATAGATTATAAAAAGAAAAGGGCAGTAGCTCGAAGGATTATTAAAAACAGGAAAAGGTCAACATGGAGAGAATTTTGTTTCACCCTTGGTAGGAAAACAGAATTAGGTGATGTCTGGGGTATGTTTAAAAAATGAGTGGGAAAAGGGTATCAGTTAGAATTCCTGCTCTAGTGGATGGGGACAAGATGGCTGTATGAGACAAAGAAAAGGCAGAAGTCCTAGGTAGCGCATTTGCAGCAGTGCATAGAGGAGGACATCTTGGTGCCAGTAATAGACAGCAAAGGGAGCATAAAGTCAGAGAAAATGGAAACTTAAAAAAGGAAATGAAAGAAGATATGACTGTGTTAGACCTTGAGCTCACAATGTCAGAACTTAAGAGAGCTTTGTAAGATAGTGGATACACAGCTCCAGGATATGATCAATTAAGCTATGCTATGTTCCGGCAGTTACCTATGCAATCAATGAAACTGGTGCTGAAATTGTTTAACAGAATATGGAAGAAGGGGGTTATCCCATTTGGGTGGAAGAAGGCTGTAATTTTACCATTTAATAAGCCAGGGAAAGATCCATGCAACTACAGGCCTGTCATGGTCTGATGAGCACGCGCCCCCTCCTTCCCATTCTCCTTGCTCCTGGTAATCAATGCACCTGTGAGATTGGATGCACCTGCTGCCTCTGCTCTGCCAGCGCTTATTAGGACCATCTCTTCGGTGCCACAGTGCTGGCTCGTTTGGGTATACTGCCTTGCAGTAGTCAAGTACTGTAACTAGCATTGTTCTCAGTGTTTGGTGAATATTTGTACTCACCCGTGTTGTGCTCTTTTGTTCTCAGATTGCTGCCATTGGTACGGGTGCATCTTGGGGACTGCGTTTGCTCACCTGCCCCTTCATCCAGACCTAACGGCAACAGTTCTCCACCCAGTCAGGCACCACCGGTTCCATCTCTCCCACGACCCACTTCATCCTGCTGGTTCATCTCTCCCCGCTGCGGTCCCTGCCGGTTCTCCTGTTCAGCCCATGTAAATGGTAATTTGGCTTGCCATCTTCCTGTTCTCCATTCCTCCTCTCACTGCTCTCGTGTCTCTCTCTCCTACAGGCCACTTCCTCTGGCAAGTGTCATTTTCTCTAGCTGTGTTGAAGTTCTCTTGAAATTTAATAAACATTTTCAAACATGTACTCTGGTGTGGTTGTTCCCTTGTTGTTGTACTCTGCATGTGAGCCGTAAGCTAATAAATCGCGACACAGGTCAATAGCATTAACGTCACACTTAGGGAAATGGATGGAAAAGGTGTTAGTTTACAGACTGTCATATGTACTAGAGCAAAGGAGATTAATCAACAGCTATCAGAATGGTTTTAGAAGAGGAAGCTCCACAGTGGATGCTCTAGTTAGGGTAAGTAATGATATTGAAAAGACTCTCAAAATGAAAGAAGTAATGGTTATAGTTTATCTGGATATTGAAAAGGCTTATGACTCACTGTGGAGGGATGGACTTCTTTTTAAAATGAATAAAATGGGCATTGGTGGTAGGATGTATATGTAGCATCAACTTCTTTGGCTAAAATCTATAAAATTATTTTTCCTCCAAGACATTGTTTCACCCAGGAAAAGTCTGATCTCAGGACTGTTTCTTCACCCCAGAACCAATGTGGAAAACAACATTCCTTTGCTAAGCAAGCCATAAGGAATCCTTTTAATGGATTAACTTACATCATAAATAAAATGGAAACTTCCTCCAACTAAGACAGTTTTATTGGTTATCAGTCATCTGACATTTACCAGACGGCATCCCATAAACTTTAAATACATCATATGGTCACTAGAAGATATCCACAGCTCAACATTGCCACCTTCTGAAAACTCCGGGACATGTTGGAGTTAACCAGCTGAACTTTATTCCCTGAAATTAATGACTGCCTTTTTACAAAACCCTCAATTCTCAGATTATCCTCTTTTTCAGGACACCATGGAAAAACAAATGGGACTCGGATGTACCATTCTATGTTGGACAATAATTTGGGCTTGAAATGCTTATTAATCCTTGATTTTAAATATGTGCATGTTTAAATGTTTAAATTAATTTATTCCACTGCATGCAATTTGAGAAGGACCAGTATAAAAGTGCCTGACTCACTGAAGCTAGCGTAGATTTTATACATAAGTATATTAATGAATTTTCAGTGTATTAACATATGTGTCATTCTGTTGAGGAAAGTTTCCTCAAGTCATGTGACTGGTCTCCGCCAGTCTCTGCTTAGCAACAGCTCTCTCATTTCTATTGGTTGCTTACAAACAAAGGACTGCTTGCTCATTGGTCTAAAGTTCATAACTCCTGCCAATGATGGGAAACAGCTGGTTATCGGTTGTGTCAATCAGAGCTTCGGCGCGAAATTCTGCTCAGTCTTAAGCTGGGGAAAATGCCCCAAGCTCAGTAGTGTTACAGAGAAAAGTATTACAGAGAAGATGGTTGTCTTGTGTTGTGTAAAGTCTGTGTCCTGTTTTTAATGTTTTTCTTTAAAGGTCTGGGAATTAATTAATTTTCTCTGAGCTCAAATCTTGATTAGGAGTTAAACTCCTGTTTCTCAGTGTTTCTATTTCTAATTTGATTCTGTTAACTTTTTCTTAAATTCACAGTGTTTTTGTGTGTTTAAAGAGACAGACTGACCGATCGCTCATTTCCACACTGGAAGCTGTTTCAGCCAACTCCACAAAGTCAGAAGAATCTCTTTAAAATTTTGTTATCCGGATCAGATTTGTAATTATTCCCGAATTCATCTTCCCTCCACTGGTTGCCTGTGCACTTTAGGGTTCATTTTAAAATTCTTTTATTTGTTTTTAAATCATTGAATGGCCTTGCCCCGCCTTACCTCTCTGAGCTTCTTCACTTCTACACCCCTGCTCGGTCTCTAAAATAGGTGTAATGTGGTCCCTCTTACGCGTTCCAGTTAAAAGACGTGCAGCAGCATTCTGAACCAACTGGAGACGTGCGAGGGAGGAATGGCTGACTCCAAAATAAAGTGCATTACAGTAATCCAGCCGAGACGTGATGAAGGCATGGATTACTGTCTCAAAGTGTTATTTAGAGAGAATGGGTTTAACCTTTGCCAGTTGCCTTAAATGGAAAAAAAGCTGTACTTCACTACTGCAGCAATTTGACGATCCACTTTAAAAATCACTGTCCATCTTAAAACCCATATTAGTGACAGTAGGTTGGACAAACCCTGCCAAGGGGCCCAAGTCAACGGGGGGGGGGGGGGGGACTTACAGGAGCCACTGGGTCCAAACACAATCACTTCTGTCTTCTTTTCATTAAAACTTAAGAAGTTCACTGCCATCCAGTCTTTAATGTCATTAAGGCATACAAGAAGTGATTTGATTGACAAAGCCTCCATCTGCCTTATTGGAACATAAATCTGACAGTCATCAGCATAACAGTGAAAGGAGATGCCATGCTTTCTAAGAATTGAACCCAGTGGAAGCAGATAAAGTGAGAAGAGCAGAGGCCTTAAAATTGAGCCCTGTGGAACCCTACTTCACAGGGAAGCAGAGGAGGATTCAGAATCAGCAAGGCTTACACACATGGTTCTATAAGTTAAATAGGACCTGAACCATTGCAATGCAGTACCAGAAATACCTACAAGATACTGCAGGTGAGAAATTAAAATTTCATGGGCCACTGTATAAAAAGTGGCGGTTAGGTCTAGCAAAACAAGAACCACATAATCACCAGAATCAGACATCAAAAGGATGTCATTAAAAACCCTTAATAGTGCTGACTCTGTACTATGTAGGGTTTTAAAACCAGATTGGAACATCTCCAGAATATCATGTTCATCCAAAAAAATCCTTCAACTTGAAATAAACTATTTTCCTCCATTTTTGAAATAAAAGGCGACTTGGAGATTGGGGCCGAAAATTAATCAACACAGTGCGGTCAAGACCAGATTTCTTAATTAGGGGTTTAACTACTGCATGCTTAAAATTTGCAGGAACCACACCAGAAGTTAAACTGTTGTTTAAAATGGTTAAAACTGATTGACCTATGCTAGGAAAGACTTCTTTAAAAAATCGAGGAGGGAGAGCATCACAAGGAGAACCTGAGGGCTTAATATGATCAACCACATCCTGTAATTGTTGCAAGGTCACAGGCTCAAACTGATTAAAAACAGCAGAGCAAGGGACAGACACAGAGGGGTCAGAGGCAGGAGCTGGGCTCAGAGCCCTAATGGTGGTGACCTTTTCAATAACAAAATGTAAAAAGTCATTGCATGTTACAGATGATGCTTCCATACTGACAGGCGGCAAGGCATTAAGAACAAAATCAAAAGTTTTAAATAACACACATGGATCATGACAGTTTGCTGCAATTAGATAGATGTTCCCTTTTAGCCTCTTTAACACAATTTTGGTAGAGATGCCAACAGTCCCTTAAGATTTGAAATGATACCTGCAACTTGTCCTTTTTCCACCTGCGCTCAGTTTTGCGGCATTCCCGTCTGGCTGCCCGAGTTCTGTCATTAAACCACAGTTCGTGTTTGTTTCTGGGCTGCTTCATTTTTAATGGAGCCACAGAGTCCAGGACAGTTTGGCAAGAGCAGTAAAACCAGGAACTGAGGTCCTCCGTATCAGAAGAAGTAAAATCCGGGGGAGCACAGAGCTGGGTAAAAGCAGCAGAAAACTGGCCAGCAGTGGAGGGGTTAAAAATTCTACAGCCGCGAGCAGGACCACAGGTTTGAACTCTGGTGGAGGATAGACCAACATCAAATAAAATAGGCATATGGTCAGAAAATACAGCATCACCAATTTCCAGGTTAGACACAGACAAACTATGAGAGAGAACAAGGTCTAATGTGTGTCCGTGTTCATGTGTAGGCCCACCAGGTAAAAACTTCCAGGTAAAAGAATAAATAAGGTTTAAAAAGTAATTCACCAGTGGCTTATCCGGACAGCACCCATGGATATTAAAATCTCCAACAATAAGGACTTGGTCATACTTTGGCATAATTTCTGCCAGAAAATCAGCAGAGTTATTCATAAAATCCTTATTGTATTTGGGGGGTCGGGAAATGACAGCAACCAGCACCGGGTCAGAGTGACCCACCTCAAATAAAGTCATTTCAAAACTAGGGAACAACGATGATAAAAAACACTGCTTACATTTAAAATAATTTTTATAAATAGTCGCCGTTCCTCCCCCTCGACCCAACATCCGCAGAGAGTTAAAATAAGAGCAATCAGCTGGTAAAAATTCAGAAAAAATGCTACAGTTACGGACACTCAACCAAGTCTCACGTATGCAGAGGAAATCCAGGCCATGGCAGGTGAAGAAATTCCCCGAGGATGAAAGCTTTATTTACCAGTGATCTGGCATTTACTAGGCCAATCCTGGCAGGAGCTGGGGTGGGTGGTGGAGCCACGGACCGGGGAGCCTGACGCAGCGGCCGCAGGTTCACGCTGCCCTGGCGAAGCCGGGGAGAGCAGGGGCAGTGGGGCTGGGGCACCTCATCCAAGCCTGTCACAGGTACTAGGCAGGCATCAGTTGGATCCAAGGAGCGCGAAGGCACAAGCAAGGGAGAAGATAATCCATACTGTGCTCGGTAAACGGAAGAGCAGCATGTTAGGCAGAGTTTGAGCTTTATTAGCCGACCACCACGTTCACTGCGGCGACGGTAAACGTTTTCTTTTTAATAAGGAAAAGTGTCCCTTTCAGTGACAACCATACGTTCTAAACTAGTACCGGAAGTTGCTACCATAATTCACGCAAGGCATCACGGGGCCGAGGAATAAGGTGAATTAAAAAATAAGTAGAAAGTCTGACCATAGGAAAAGTGGAAGTGCTGAGCTGTGAGTGACAAGCTGTTGCTGCGATAAAGGTCACTGACTTTTTTTTCCAGAGTGCAGCACACAAATGCTGAAAAAGCGACGTTCAGGGCAGTCAGGTGACAAAAAATGTGTTTGGTGGACACGCAGCATTAAAGGTCTGATGACACATTTCTGACTTCATCTAATTTTTCAACACATAATACAATTTGACGAAATAGGTTGGTCTTTGCAGTTCTAAGTCAAATAGGCTTTTTTTCACGCGAATATCCAATGTTTTCAAGAGCGCCACGTCACCAATTGCATCAGCGGCTGGAAAACCACCTGGCCATGTTGTAACGTCATCGACAGAACACAGCACTTGGCTGCCCATTGTACACACAGGATGGAAGCGGTAGAAAACATGGACGATGGTTCCAGCACATGTAGTCTGGAATTGGTTTGTGTTGTCCAATCTTCAGACGATTATAGTTCCGAAGAATGGGATGACAATGGAGAATCTGGGGGCATCAGACTGTATAGGTTTGAGCCGTGTCAAGCGGGCATCGTGCCTAGCGAGTCAGACTCAGACAGTGACAGTGGAGAGGCACACATGGCTGGCACAGCAGCAGTGACAAACACACGGCTGGGGAACACTGAGTGTTATGCTTTTGTTACGGATTTTACAACAAATTATTTGTTCATAAATATAATTTATTTAAACCCAATCTTTCAATAAAATCATAGCAGTGTATTCTCTGTGGCTCAGGCATCGGGTTTACTATGTATTGTATTTTGGGTTCTTGTTTTTGTTTTGTACATGTGTTTTATGTGCATTTTGACCCACTTTCAGGCGGGCACTGTCCAAGATTCGCCGGTCCGACCACACGCCCTCTCTCTTTGACAGTCAGCTGTTCATGGTTTGTGTGCATCATCTGCTGTGTTGTCAGCCAGCCAATATTGCCAACACTATCACGACGTGTTAGCCACTCCACCCAGCTGTGGTTCTGTTGCGCCCCTTGAAGCGATGTCAGCCCTGGGGTGCAACCATGGTTAACACGTCTCCTCTCCATGTTCGCTGGGCGATGTCAGCCCCGAACACCAACTGTAAGTGTTTCTGTTTATTTTGTAAGTCTTCACCTTTTTGGGAACTGTTGTCATCATTCTTATGTTCAATACATGTGCTGTGGTGAATTCTACGTGCAAATCCATTCATCATGACCCTCCGTGTGCTCTTACACAGGGCACAGAGAGGGAGGATGAAATAACAAGGATTTACATGCAGGGTTCACCACAGCACATTTAATACAGAAAGACAGACAATTCCCAAAAAGGTGAAGACATACAAAAAACACAAACACACTTACTGATGGTGTTCAGGGGCCGGCATCGCCCAGAGAATGAATGAGAAGAGACATGTTAGCCACAGTTGCGCCCCAGAGCCGACATTGCTTCAAGGACGCACGAGAACCACGGCAAACATGGAGTGACTAACGTTGTGAAAGTGCTGAAAATACTGGCAGACTAACAGCACAGATGACAATACTATGGACCAGCAGTGCGTGACTGGCAAACAGCCGCTAAGTACATGCACTGCTGGTAATGGTGTGATGAGAAGCACCTGGGCGAGGACTGGGAAACATGATCAGTGGGAGTTTGAATCAGCTGGTGATAATGAGAGAGGGGACATGGCCAGACCGGCGAACGTCAGCATGTGATCACAGAAAGTAGGTCAAAGCTGCGCGTAAATCCATTAATCCTTCCCCTCCTCATGTGCTCCTCCTGCATAAAAGCGCACGAGGAGCGCATGAGGAGGCTTATGACAGTTGTAGCTGAAGCATGTGATGTGGTCTTTCATGGCCTGCTGTTTATCTAAGCCTGCGACACAACACGAAGGCACAGTTGTAAAATTAAAACAAGAAACCACAGAAACTGTGAGCTACAAAGCTGCTGTCATTCCAGTCAACAACACTGGAGTCCGTTCTCCCGCTTACGTCATGGTGGTGCCGCCCTTCATTTGGTGGGCGGCACCACAGTCCAGTCAGCGGCTGCGTTTTTTTGATGATAACTAGTTTATGCAGGCACGGTTGTAAATATTATATTGATCATCGACAACGACTTTTGGGTTTACACAACATGCTAAAAAATGTCAAAATCGTGTCATCAGATCTTTAATGCTGGATTCACCAGACATGACTACTCTGAATTAGTGTAAGTTTATTTTCACTGTCACAACTCAATACTTCCTGAGTTATGTAAAAATAAAAGCCCTCTATAGTGATTCAATTTTCAAAATGGCTGTTTTTGTTATGTGCTTTTATTATGAAATGCTGTCAACTGGATATACTTGTCTGAAATCAGCAACATACATGTTATGTATGGTAAAGTACCTTTGAAAGGATGAGGCCAGGTGACTGGATGAATTCAGCTTTATTAAGTGTTGAACCACCACGGACACACAACAGACATCAGACAGAGGGCACCGATCGAAGAGAGTGTGTAATGGCTGCCCTCTGCTATTTATAGGGCAGTACAGTGGCGCAACGGGAAGTGGCCACCATTACACTGCACTTAAAGGTGTTACCCCCCCCAAAAAAAAAAGTCCAAAACCACTCATTCAATTAAAACCCACCCCAATTTGGGACCCAAATCACATACTAACAAAATGAAAACTGATGTCTCTAAATGGCCTACCACATTCACACACTAAAACCTAAAATAGGGCAGACGTGTGAACTACCGTTCTGCCCACATGGTGAAGTGGATTATTCTGCCACCTACTAAACTAAAGGAAAGTCCATTTGTCAACTAAAATCACTGCCGTGTTCCTAATCTAACAAAACACACAAAACAATAACATTTTACCGCATATGTAAGCATATGAACATCAGAACTATTGAACAAAATTTACTGCACTGTCTTTGGGCAGGAAAAGAAGACCCGGCAGCAGCCCCTCAGCAGACGCGCCCCTAGAAGCACCAGGCCCCTGGGACAATAGTCGATCTTCTGGATGAACGCGTCTCTCCTCTTCACCACCGACTCCTGCTCTCGTCCAGCACCAGCACCAGAAGCCTCCTCTCGGGCACGCCGAAGCTGATTGGCGTGCCTTGCCAAGCCATCAGACAGCTGGAAGTACAGTACACTGCGCCCAGTTTAGCTACTATGCACACACACTCCTGATGTTTCACTGGCTGTCGTCTGGCCCATCTTCGCCGTGGACGTTCCTCTTCTCGAACCCAGACCAAGCCCATAACCCTAAGAGGGGCTTGGCTTGGCCTGACATGGTGCTGCTTGGCACATGGTTTTCCTGTGCCAGTTGGTCTGGCCCCGTCCTCTTCTAAAGCCGTCGTAGCGGTCGCTACGCAGTCATAGCTGCAGATCCTCCATCCCTCTGCGGCCAAGCTCCGGAGGAATCTGGGGCTAGCACATCAGCGTCACTCACCAGTGCAGGCACCTCGTTATCACGTTCGGTACCCCCCTTTACCATTTCCCGAGCACTGGCACTGAGACCCTCCTGTGCTGAACCTGAGTGAGCCTGGTCGTGCTTGACCGCCGTGGTGTCCGTTTGTTCCTCGGCCCACACAATGTCATCATCAACCACCAGAACCGGAGGCTTCCATTGGCCACAACACAACCATTCTTCTCCAGCGTCGTCTTTGATGGCGAAACCCGGTCCATGAAACAAGTCACAGCCCATGATGTTGTCGGCTCGGGCTGTCATGTGGCATGTGAAGTCAGCCATTGTCGCAGACTTGTACTGAACCGTTAACGCCAACGTTCCAACTGTGCACAGCCTGCCACCTCCATACCCATAAAGCAGCGCTGGGTTACCTCTTACTTTGTAGTGGGGGAAAAACTTCCTCACCATAGCCCAATTCAGTAGCAACCCCTCTGCCCCTGTATCAAGCAGCAGTGGAATCGCCACACCATCCAGCTCCACTGTGCAGAAAGTGTAACCATTGGTACTGGGGGACACCATACGGATGGTTGTCGGGGGTGGGCGGAGCGATTTCTTCTGTGGGCTCTCTGGCTCAGATATACGGCACACTCTAGCATAATGGTTCAAGCGTCCACATCTGCTACGACGCTTCCCTCTAGCCGGGCAGTCCTTAGCTCTATTTTGGTGTTTCACTGCCCCACAACCCTTGCAAAGGGGCTTTCCCGGGGCAGACCTCCGACTTCCATACTGTCGTCAACCAAGCTATCCTCGCTATCCGAGTCCACTACTAATGCCGTGTTGGGAGGATCTGGCGGGCGTTGTGACTGGCGCTAATTTAGCTCCGAAGCTAGCTTGTCTGGCGCCTCCAATTGGAGAGCTAGCTTGACAGCCCAGGCTAAAGTTAGGTCACTCGGCCTCGTGAGTAGCCTAGTCCATATAGTGGTGCTGCTCGTGTGTGCCGCAAGCTGGCCACGAACCAATTCATCCTCCAGCAGCCCAAAACGACACTCACTAGCTAACTACCTCAAGTCAGCGACACACTGGTGTATAGGCTCACCCACACGTTGGTGTCGCAACCTAAAGTGAATCCTCCAGACAGTCACGCTATCCAGGGCATGGAAATGGCTTGCTAGCAGTTCGACGACGTCCTCAAATGAGTCCCAAGCACCGAGTGAGCGCAGGACACGCTGGCCCTCAATCCCAAGGTTATGAACAAGCAGCGCACGTGCTCTTAACTTGTCGAGCTTACCCAGGTCGAGTGTGGTGATATAGGTCTGGAAAGCTTCAAACCATCTCAGCCATGGAATGGGCGGCTCCCCCGGGAGCTCGAGGAAGGGGCGAAGTGGTGTGATACACACCTCCATTAGTTAATCCTTGATCGCCAAATGTTATGTATGGTAAAATACCTTTGAAGGGATGAGGCCAGGTGACTGGACGAACGCAGCTTTATTAAGTGTTGAACCACCACGGACACACAACAGACACCAAGCAGAGGGCACCGGTCGAAGAGAGTGTGTAATGGCTACCCTCTGCTATTTATATGGCGGTGCAGTGGCGTAACGGGAAGTGGCTGCTACTACACCGCACTTCACAATAAAGGTGTTAAACCCCAACAACACAATACAGGCGACAGTTTTTCCTCACAATCTGTAAATAAAAAAGAAAAAAATAGTAAAAGGAGTTCAAATGAGTGAAAAGAGGAGAGAAGATTCTGTGATAATGATGCTGAGATGAACCTTTTATTTTAAGGACGTTTTCAGCTTTTTGTCTGCAGGAACTGCTAGTTTGGCGTCTGTGGGGTTTTGAACAGTGAATTATATGGGGGTGGGGGACAGTGAAAGGTTCATAGGCTGACCATGATGCACTGGTCAAATTTGATCAAATGTGATTTATTTTTCAACGTAGTGTCCAATGTCAGTGTATCTGAAAAGAAACAATGCACTTAGTATCAGAAAAGGTTGAATTTAATGCACGACTAGTTTCGTTGCTGTAGCATATCCGTCTTAGTCAGCCTATGAACTTTTCATCCCCCCATCTCCCCCACCCCACTGTATGTGTAGATTGCCTATTAGTGCCATGCCACACATTTTTTTAAAATTATAACCAATATTTAGGGGCAGCACGGTGGTGCAGTGTTAGCACTGTGGTAGCACAGCAAGAAGGTTACGGGATCGATTCCACCTCTGACCATTGTGGGTTCGATCCCACCCCCAGACCATCGGTGACCCTTCTGTGTGGAGTCTGTATGTTCTCCCCGTGTCTGCGTGGGTTTACTCCAGGTACTCCAGTTTCCTGCCACAGGCCAAAGACATGCAGGTTAGGTTAATTGGCATCAACTGGGGATTCTAAACTGCCCATAGGTATGGATGTGAGTGAATGGTTGTCTGTCTCTGTGTGTTGGCCCTGCGATGGACTGGCGATCTATTCAGGGTGTACCCTGCCTCCCGCCCAAAGATGCTTTGGATAGGCTCCAGCCCCAGCTCAACCCAAAAAGGATTAAGCGGTGTCATGTATCTGAACTCAGGTTTTCTCTGAGTTCAGATCCTCACTTTGTTCCTTAGTTTGATTGTTGTTGTCATTATTTTTGTGGTTAATTTTTGTATATTTGTTTGGAGTGTGACAGAGTTCTTCCCCTCTCTCACCAGGCACTCCCTGCCAGATGCCTCTTCCTGCTCTGTCTGCTCAGCTGTGGCAGCAGGGTAATTAGGTCACGGCTCGCTCATGATTCACACCTGCAATTCATTTCTGTGTATATTTAAGCATGGCATATTTCTGTTTCTTGGTTATTTCTGTTTCATGTATCTTTTTGAGTTCCATATTAGGTTTCTTTGTTCAGTCTGTTCTGTTGTATGTTTGTTGCTCCTCAGTTACAATTTGCTCATTGGTCATCATTTGTGTCTATTGTGATTATCCCGCAGTCTGTGTTGGTTTTTGTGTTATTTATTTCTAGTAGCCACGCCTCCCTCTCTTGCCTGCTATTGACAGGTGATCCCAATCTGTCATTACCTGCCTTCTCCCTGCTCAGGTTCACACATGCACACACCTTCACACCGGCAATCACTCTGGCCATTAGGTTCTGCCTACTTAAGCTCTGCCCGGCCAGAAGTGATTGCTGAATTATTGTACGCTCAGCGTTGTTGTTTGGACTACTCTGACTGTGGCTGCTTGACTAGATGCCCTGCCCGCTACTTGTATCGCATCACTCAGTATGTCATTAGTCTTCTTTTCTGTTTTTGTTTCCATTCTACACCTTGGACTGTACTTGGTCTAATTCGGACTGCTCCAGCCCCCATGAGTACTGTATGCTTCGCCCCTGCCTTCCAGTCACGCCTGGAGGTTTTTCCTGGGCTCATTCATTTGTTCCTCTGCTGCAGTTCCATCTGCTTGTACCTTGGGACTCTTTTCTCCTATTTGAACTCACTTGTGTGCCGTTGAGCATCCTCATAGTTTCCCCTGTTCTCCTGGTGCCATTTATCTATTTGTTTGTTTGACTGTATTCACTGATTGTTTAATAAATATGCACTAACGTTCCTCTGCACCTAGGTTTAGTCTTTAATCCTCCATGTGCTGCGTAAAAGTGCACGGGGTCACGACAGAATAATTCGGCCAGTTAAAACCCCAGCGGAGAAGTAGTGTGTGTGTATTTTTTCTTTTTTCCTTCTTTTGTGTTTTCTATAGCTCGTGTTATCATGGACTTTTCGGTTTATGGTCTGAGCCCGGAGGAGTGTGCAGTAGCCAACCGAGCAGTGGACTTTGTTTCTTGGGCTCGTGCCACCAACTCCCCGGAGGTCAATTTTTGTTTATTGGATATCGTTGTTGGGGTGTTCTGGACGTGCCCCGGTCTATGGAAATATCCAGGTCTGACTCCACCGCTCACCCAGGTATACGAGCTAAGACAGCGTCTCGAGGAGGCGACGAGGGGGACTTTCGGAGTACAACTTCAGCAATCTACAAAGCGCTCCCGGAGGTCCAGAGCCTGCCATTCACCTTCCGACCCAGTGCCCTTTCCCCGCCGGACGTCCCATCTTACTCCCGGGAGGACGGGACAAGACACCGAGGAAGCAGCTGACACCATCACCAAGCAGGAATTCAGGCAAGTCCTCCTCAATTCATTAGCTCTCTCTCCAGAAGTGATTAGCCTGATTCCTGCGGAGAAGCTCCAGCTTTTACAAGCCGCTGGGGCTCCCCAACCAGCTGCTGTAACCTCTCCTCTGTTACCTGTTTCTCTGTCTCCTAACTCTTCGCCAGTCCCGGGAGGAGGTCGCGGAACACTGGGGGAGCCAGAGGTCTAGGAGGAGCTCACCACACGGCGTAAGCGTCGTCCTGCATCGAAGAAGCCCATCACCTCGTCGGCGGCCAAGACCCAGTCATCGTGCCCTACCACTGCTGCGGCGAAGCCCTCTCCTGTGCCAGCTGTTCTGCCAGTCTGCGCTTTCTTCGCTTCCACCACAGCCTCTGCTGTCAAGACGCCTGCTTGGGTCATTGAGTCATCGAGTCCGGGGTCATCAAGGGTGCAGCAGGGGTCCAGCCGGGGTCCACCACTGGTGCAGCGTTGGCCCAGTCGGAGTCCGCCACTTGTGCTGCAGAGTCCCAGCCGGGGTCCACCACGGGTGCAGCGTTGGCCCAGTCTGGGTCCACCGTGGGTGGAGCGTTGGCCCCATCCGGGTCCAGCGGGGGTGCAGCCATGTCCCAAACCGGGACCATTGTGGGTGCAGCTACCTTCAGCGTCCTGCCACTGTGGGCGCAGTGGTTTTCCCCCCCGTCACGCCCCAACGCCGGGGCTTGCTCCCCTCGGCTCCTCCCTGCTGTCTTGGGTCTCTCCATGGGGGGGGGGGCACCACCTGCTCCGCCTCATCTGAGTGGGTGGGTGAAGAACCCAGCCCACCCGCCCGATGTACTGTGCTACTGGGTTGGGTGGTTCCACTTCCCAGGCAGGCCACCCGACCCGTCCCTCTTGACTGTTTGGCTGGCCTGGGATGCAGGTAGGCCACCCGATTGGACTTTTCGTTGGGACTCTGGGCAGCCTCCCGAGCCCCCATGCTTTTGGATTTGGAGGGTGGGGGTAATTGTGTGTTTCTGTTTTGGTTCTGAGCAGGGTTATCTTTTGTTCCCTCCTGGCCTGTTTCCCCCTACCTTCCACCATGGGTCGATGGTTGTTGTTCCTGTTGGGGGGGTGGGGATTTCTTTTCTTTTGATGGTACTTTGGGTGTCTGAGTCCACCCCTTAAGAGGGGGGCTCTGTCATGAACCGGGCTGGGCCCGGCTTCATGGTATCTTTCTGTTTCTTGGTTATTTGTGTTTCATGTATCCTTTTGAGTTCCATATTAGGTTTCTTTGTTCAGTCTGTTCTGTTGTATTTTTGATGCTCCTCAGTTACAATTTGCTCATTGGTCATCATTTGTGTCTATTGTGATTATCCCGCAGTCTGTGTTGGTTTTTGTGTTATTTATTTCTAGTAGCCACGCCTCCCTCTCTTGCCTGCTATTGACAGGTGATCCCAATCTGTCATTACCTGCCTTCTCCCTGCTCAGGTTCACACATGCACACACCTTCACACCGGCAATCACTCTGGCCATTAGGTTCTGGCTACTTAAGCTCTGCCCGGCCAGAAGTGATTGCTAAATTATTGTACGCTCAGCATTGTCATTTGGACTACTCTAACTGTGGCTGCTTGACAAGATGCCCTGTCTGCTACTTGGTATCACATCACTCAGTATGTCATTAGTCTTCTTTTCTGTTTTTGTTTCCGTTCTACACCTTAAACTGTCCTTGGACTAATTCGGACTGCTCCAGCCCCCGTGAGTACTGTATGCTTCGCCCCTGTCTTCCAGTCAGGCCAGGAGGTTTTTCCTGGGCTCATTCATTTGCTCCTGCGCCGCAGTTCCGTCTGCTTGTGCTTTGGGACTGTAGAGGGTGAAAGGGAAGGAAGTGGAGGCAAGGCACTAGCGTAGGTCAACACAGATTCTTTATTAAACCCTCTAACATAAATGCACAGCCTATGACCCCAGCGTGGATGCTGAGGCCGTGTGTCTGGCAAAGCCTGAAGCCAGTAAGCCTTTTTCCAGTTCCTCTGCATTCTCATTCTCAGGGGTGAAAAACACTGTGTGCTCCGCTCCAAGTTCCAGCACATTGAATGGCCGTGGTTCATGGGCGCACGGGGTCCAGTGCACGTCGTGTTTAATGGAGCAAAGCTGGCAATCGGCAGGTTTTTGGGATGGAGGTGCAGGCATAGCGATGTGGAGTATGAGGGGGAGGTGGGTGGGAATCAATGGAGTGCCGGCCCGGGACATCAAAAGCGTCTGGGCTGTGTAAAAGTTGCGTGCTACCCCTCTCAGTCCATTGTTCAGCCCATGTGTCTGCTTCTGGGTGTGAGATAATGTCCACCAGCAGTGTCTAGTGTCACCACGGGACTCTTTTCTCCTATTTGAACTCACTTGTGCGCCGTTGAGCGTCCTTGTAGTTTTCCTTGTTCTCCTGGTACCATTTATCTATTTGTTTGTTTGACTGTATTCATTCATTCATTCATTCATCTTCTTCCGCTTAATCCTTTTCAGGTCGCGGGGGGGCTGGAGCCTATCCCAGCATCTTTGGGAGAGAGGCAGGGTACACCCTGGACAGATCGCCAGACAACCACTGATTGTTTAATAAATATGCACTAACGTTCCTCTGTGCCTGGGTTTAGTCTTTAATCCTCCTGCGCTTTTACGCAGCGCACAAAACTGCTGTTTCACCAGGGCAGTGCGGCTGTTTTGTATTGTCACTCTCCCTCACCAGAGCTCTGCCTGCTCTGGTGAAACATCCTCTGTAAGTAACCCAGCGTCTGCCAGTTCATCTGGAGCATTTGGGATTTTTCTTTGTTCTTCCCGGCGCTGACCAGTGTGCATGTTTGGAGTGTTCTGGGGTTTCTATGTTTTTGTTTCCTGGCACCTGCCAGTTTGCACGTTTGGAAGTGTTTTGGGTTTACTGTGTTTTCTCCTGCAGCTCACCAGTTGGTTTGGGAGCGAATTGTGTTTTTGTCTTTACCTTTTGTTTGCCAGGAGAAGCTGGCTGAGCACAGTGTATTAAATACACTGTATTGGGGAAAATTTTTTTCCCCATTATTAAATAAACTGCACTAACTCATCCTGCGAGTGGGTCTGTCTCTTCTGCCCCGCAGGGGCATTCATGACAAGCGGTAGAAGATGGATGGATATTTAGCTCATCAGAAGAAGGTATTTTTTTAAAAAGTTTTTCCTTTCTGCTGTAATTATTTCTAATTTGCACCAAAGGATTTTTAAAGTTATATTATTTAGAAATATTTTTATTTAGAAGTATTTTCAACATTGATATTCAATATCCATATGTCCAAATATGTAAAAAAAAAAACCACAGGCTTATACAGGGTGTCCTAATTTTTTCACATGACTGTATGTATATAAAAAAAACTTTATAAGCAGCATAATCTTTATTTTAAAGGTCAAATTGCTGTTGCAGCCCTCAGCTACTTCTAATTTAGTCGGAGATTGGCAAAATGGTTCTTTGGTTGGCAAAGGTTGCAGAGACCTGCCCCAGACCATCCCAGACCAGCGGCAGTGGCTTGGATCCACCCAATGACGTCAGAACTCTGCCCTGATTGACTGAATAAACTGTCAACGTGGAAAAAAAATTCCCCATTACGTTGTCAAGTATAGCCTGATTTTCAACACCTTATTACCTCCGCCAAGGAGGTAATGTTTTTACCGGCGTCTGTCTGTCTGTTACCAACAATACTCAAAAAACTTATGAACAGATTTTCATGAAATTTTCAGGAAAGGTGTGTAATGGCACGGGGAACAGATGATTAGATTTTGGTGATGATATGAGAGTGCATACCTCCACCAAGGGCTTTGTTTGGATTTGTGCAGCAGGATTACACAAAAACTACTGGATGGATTTGGATGAAATTTTCACCAGAGGTGGTTCTTGGGCTAGAGAGGAACCCATTATATTTTGGTGATGATCTGAGAATGCATACCTCAGCCAAGGCTCTTATCTTCTCACAGTGTGTTAGCAACAATACTCCAAAACTGATGGACAGACTTTGATGCAATTTTCACCACAAGTGGCTATAGGCCTACACACAAACCCATTACATTTTGGAGGTGGTCCATGACAAACGGAAGGAGCCTTGGCGGAGGTATGGCTGTATGAGTGCTTTTCTAGTTCCAAATGTAATCACTACAGATCAGAGCCGTTTCCCTAAATCTATAATGTTGTGGAAGATATCTTTTCCTGATGTTGCTACAAAAACAGTTTGGACAGAGATAAATTCATTATCTCTAATAAAACAAATACTACACTAAGATATGAGACAGATTTTACTCCTGCAATTAATTTTTGACCAGATTTACAGTAAATGTCTCTCCTTTATGTTCTTTCTGCAGTAGTGAAACAGAATCAGTTTCCCATTTATTTTTTGTTAGATTTCACAAGAATTTTGGAAAGAGGTTTCCTACCTACTTTTTCAATCTTTTACTAAACTGATCCCATTTCCATTAAATGTGGTCTTGTTTCTAAACTGTAGCATGAATGCTTCCTTTCTTAGTGAATGAGTAAAATTGTCGTGTTGTTGGAAAATATCATATACATAATGCAAAAATCCTGTAATCCACCCCAAATATGTTGACATTTAAGAATGAGCTCCAATTTCTGTATATGTCCCGTTCCAGAATTGACAGAAAAGCAGCAAAGACTGAACATTATCAAAAAATCCTAAAGAAATGAATGGACTAGTGTCTGTGAACTGTTCTTTAATATTTTTGATTTTTGATTTTTCATAAGTGTATTCATATGTTTATCTGTTAAAACTCCATTTTACTTTCTTTTTTCTCTTATTACGTCTGCCAAGGAGGTTATGTTTTCATCTGTGTTGGTTTGTTTGTTTGCCTGTTAGCAGGATTATGCAAAAACTACTGGACTGATTTGGATGAAAGTTTCACCAAAGGTAGCCCTTGGCGGGAAACCCAATACATTTTTGGTGATGATCCGAGAACGCATAGCTCCACCAAGGCTCTTAACTTCTCAGTGTGTTAGCAAGACAACTTCAAAACTACTGGACAGAATTTTATGCAATTTTCACAAGGTGGCTCTTGGGCTACACATGAACCCATTACAATTTGGAGGTGATTCATGAAGGACAGAAAAGGCCCTTTTCCACTTGGGTCAGTTTGGCACAGTTTAGTACGATTCGGCGCCCTTTGTCCACTTTTCCATTCAGCACCCGATGTCCTAACAGTTCTGTTTTTTTGGAACTATGCCAGTTTTATCAGCCCCGATCGAGAGCAGGTCCAAAGGGTACGTCAACCACTGTTACTGTTGCTAGTCACTGTTACGTCAACCCACTGCTGGCCACTGATTGGTCCGGGCATAGCGTCATGAGAGTGGGCGTTACGCTGACTTTCCAGAATTGCTAGCTGGCCGCCATTAGCAATTTTTCATCCGTGAGCCCGCAAACAAGTGATATTATAAACAACAATGATAGAATGGCTTAACAGAAATCAGCACAAATCAACACAGTGGTCCAGCAGAGTTTTCTGTGCATTTCGGCTGATGAGAGAATGCAGAGGGAAGCAGACTAAGCTTGCAGTGGGGAGCACAAGCAGACGCACTAGAAAATAGATGGAGACGCACCAGGAATTAGACCCAGCCACCCGAATTGAATTGAATGTACATCCACGACGCACCCAACTTCAGCAGTTGAAGCCGTGATATTGTGATATACAGGACGGTGAGTGATGTGATATTCATGTTTTACATCATTTTTTCCAGCAGTGGAAAGTTCACTTAGGGACAGACGAAAACTTAATTGTGTTTAAACGATGACCTAGCTCAATGCTACGTCCATCCTTGTATGTTGCTTTTTTGTGTTGACAATATCTCCAACTTGGTAGAGCATCTGCCCCACACCCGGGAGGCAGAGGTTCAAATCCCAGCCGGGTCATGCTGAAGACCATGTAAAAGTGGAACTTCCTGTCATCCAGCTTGGTGCTCAGCAAAAATGGAATGGAGGAGGGAAATTTGTGGCGGTGCCTTGCATGGCAGCGGCCCTCTGATTCTGCTCTTGGGGTGTGTGTGAGTAACACAGTAGATAGGTAAAACACAATCTCGTTCTACTGTACATGATTGGTTTTACAGTTGAATGACAATAAAGGGTGATTTGATTTGATCTGATGAAATGAGCTAGTTGTAATTCTGGTTAAAAAGGTGTTGTTGTTTTTTTACATGTTGCACTTTCGTGCAGTGTATGTACTTAATTTGCATGTATTTCATTGTAGAGTCCAAACAGGATCTGCTCGGAATGTCGACGTTTTGACAGCAATGTATTGTGACAGGTAAACAACACATCATATTTATAGTCAAATCTTTTGCTTTTTAAGTTAAAGTATAGGTAAAGTGCCAAATTTAAAGTAGCACAATTTCCACTTAATATGAAAGGGACTGAATTGAGATTTATTTGTGTCGATATTAATTACAGAGTAATTGAAAATGAATGGCACATCCAATAATAGCCACCATAAAATAAACCGCTTGTTTTTATCAGATCACTTCTGTGATCCTTTGAGTTATAGTCATAACAGTGTATCTTGCACCTTGGGGAATGGGAGTTGTTCAGTCACCATTAGAATTTAGTTTGTATGTGTAGTCTATAGTATTTCATCTTTAAACTCATCCAGTAAAAGAACACTTTTCAAATATTTGAGACCCACTGTAGTGCTTCCTTTTATACTTTAGCAATACAAGCACAAAACACCACCCACACTTGAAACCAGGGCGACACAGCGGTGGCTAAACTTTTATTGATAACATTATTTCACACCATCACAACAACTCAGTGTAAATGGTGTAGAGGTTGAAAGGGTATCCAAAATTAAAATCCTTGGCGTAATAATCAATAAAAAACTGTGTTGGAAGTCACATTAATTATATTAAAGGTAAAATATGCAAATCAATCACAATACTGCACAGAGTGAAATATTTGCTGAATCAACCCACACTATAGACTTTGTATCATTCATTAATACTCCCATTCATGACATCCATCCATCCATCTTCTACCGCTTTTCTGGAGGTCCGGGTCGCAGAGGCAGCAGTTCAAGCAGAGAAGCCCAGACTTCCCTCTCCTCAACCACCTGCTCCAGCTCTTCAGAGAGGATACCAATACCCATACATGACATATTGTACTGAAGTATGGGGAAACACATATAAAACATATATCCAGTCTTTATGCTTCAGAAGAGAGCTATTAGAATAATAAACAAAGCTGCTCACAGGGAACCAACAAACCCACTTTTTCTTAAATTAAAAGCTCTCAGGTTGAAAGATCTGGTTGCCTTTAAAACTGCAGTAATAATGTTTAAAGCTAAGAATCTATCACTGCCTGCAAATATCCAAAAGTTGTTACAAATAAGGGAGAAACAATATCATTTCAGAGGAACATGTATATTTCAAAAATCTTCAGTGAGAACTACCACCAAGCAACACTGTGTCTCAGTGCAAGGAGTCAGACTGTGGAACACTTTTGGACCTGAATTAAAATCATGTACAATGCTTGGACAATTTAAACAAAAACTAAAGTAAGAAATACTCCAAACATACACACATGGACAAAATTGTTGGTACCCCTCTGTTAATGAAAGAAAAACCCACAATGGTCACAGCACAGTGACTACTTGTCACCCTTTAAATAGGCCGACTGACTGATTACAAGTTTGTAGACACCTGTGATGTTAATTAGAGGACACATCTTGGTTGAACATGTCCCTATGGTCACATTATTTTCAATCTTTTCTAGGGGTACCATCATTTTTGTCCAGGTCTGTTTCATGAGTTTGTTTTTTAAAATAATTCTGTTGAACCACAATTCAAAAGCATTGTCTGATTTTCATTGGTTAATTTTCATAGAATTTTTATTTATTACCACTTTTGTCAGATTCAAGTTATTTCTGTGACCATTGTGGGTTTTTCTTTCATTAACAGAGGGGTACCAACAATTTTGTCCACAGCTGTATATACAAAACGACATGTAAAATCACATTGTGGTGGACACACACATGGGACCTGTTTTGTGACTCACATTTTAGGTCAGAACAAAGGTAGGAAGCTGCAGGAATCTTAGCCTTGGTATGCAAGGCTTGAGACTATGGGGGGGTTCAATTAAAGGATTAAGGAAGGGATGCATTGGAGACAGTGGAAGTGATATCATGGAGAGAAATGCATTGTGACTGTCTTTATAATGCAAGGTGGTCTGTGTGACATGTGATCTGTGAAGTGTGAAGTTCCTGATATTTAAGGACGAGAGTTTACTGTGTCATTCTCTTTCTCTGCTTTGAGATGATGGTGTCGTGAATAAAACTGACTTTGAGAGAGAACTCTGCCTCGTCATTTTCACATCACCACACTGGTGACCTGAGACGTATCATGCAAGAAGAAAATTCCCCCGGGCCAGCCGCGTCAGGAGCCCCCAGCCAAGCGAATGCCGCTACAGTCCAGCTACCGGACTTCTGGCAGAACAATCCGCGCTCCTGGTTCAATGCGGTTGAGGTGCAGTTCAACCTCCGGGGGATATCGGTAGATGCCACGAAATTCTACCATGTAGTCGCAAAGCTGGACAACAACACGGCCCAGCATGTGGAGAGCCTGATCGACCAGCCGCCGGATAGCGACAAATACGGCACGTTGAAGGCTGCACTCATCCAGCAATTCATCCCCTCAGCGGAGGAGCGAGCAGAGAGGCTCCTGGCGCTGACGGAGGGGGAAAACGACATGCCCGCGAGCCTGATGGAGAAGTTGTTGAGGTTGAAAGACTCTGACGATGATCACTTCATTTTCACCCACCTCTTCCTCAGGACTCTACCGTCAGCAGCGAGAACGACCCTGGCCAGTTCGCCACTGTTAGCCCTACGGGACTACCGTGCGCTGGGCCGAGAGGCGCAGCGGATTGTCAACGCCACCAAGCGGCGCGTAGCCACGGCCACTGCAGCGGAACTCCACGCGATGACCGGAGACGACAGGGGGCCAGAGGCAGCGGTGCCAGACTCACCGACGACGGCGGCGGCAGGGGCCAGGGAACGTGGACCAGACGTCCTTTGTTTCTACCATCGCCACTTCGCAGAGAGGGCACGCAAGTGTGTACCACCATGCCAGTTCGGGCGTTCGGGAAACGCCAAGACCGGGGGTCGGTAGAAGCCCTCGGGGAAGAGAACAAGCTGCTCTACTTGTCAGACGCACGCTCGGGGAGGCAGTTCCTCGTCGACACAGGCTCCCAGTTGAGTTTCATCACACCCTCCTACGCGGACAGACTGGCTGGTTCCGGAGGTTCCCGGGTGACGGCAGCGAACGGCTCGGAGATTAAGACCTTTGGTGAGAAGACTCTGCTTCTGTCTATACACGGCCGTACATTTGAGTGGACTTTTGTTGTAGCAGCAGTAAATTTCAATATGTTGGGGGCTGATTTTTTGTGCTCACATGGTTTGTTGGTTGATCTCGCTAACAGGCGCCTGGTTAATGCACTTTCTTTTGATTCTATCCCCTGTACAACGCGAGTGGCCCCGCCAACAGCACAAGCCAACGTCACAGCAGCAAGCGGTAAGTTCCACACACTGCTCACTCAGTTCCCAGCACTCACGGTCCCCACATTTTCGGCAACAGTCACTAAGCACGGGGTGGAGCATATTATTACCACTACCGGACCGCCCGTTTTTGCAAAAGCTCGGCGCTTGGACGCAGTTAAACTGGCCATAGCGCGCGAGGAGTTCGCCAACCTGGAGAGGTTGGGCATTGTCCGACGTTCAAACAGTCCGTGGGCTTCCCCGAAAGCTGACGGATCATGGCGCCCTTGCGGGGATTTCCGCAGGTTAAACAACGCTACAGCGCACGACCGCTACCCAATCCCACATATCCAAGATTTTTCCGTTCATTTGGCAGGGGCGCGCATTTTTTCTAAAATAGACTTGGTCCGCGGTTACCACCAAGTCCCAGTGCGCGCTGAGGACATACCCAAAACAGCGGTAATAACTCCGTTTGGCCTATTCGAGTTTTTACGCATGCCATTCGGACTTAAAGGGGCTGCTCAGACGTTCCAACGCATGATGGACGCGGTGCTTCGCGATCTCCCTTTCGTGTTCGTCTACCTGGACGATATTTTAGTAGCCAGCGCGTCCGAAGACAAACACGAAAAACACCTGGCCACAGTTTTCCGAAGGTTGGGAGATCACGGGTTAATAATCAACCCAGCGAAGTGTCAGTTCGGGGTGGCGCAGATTGATTTTTTAGGACACCGCGTCTCCCCCGAAGGAGCAGTTCCGCTTCCTGACAAAGTGCGCGCGGTGGCAGATTTTCCCCGGCCGCAGACGGTCAGGGCATTGCAGGAGTTTTTGGGAATGGTGAATTTTTATAACCGTTTTCTCCCCCGCGCAGCACAACTCATGCAGCCGTTGTATGCCGCGCTCAAAAAAAGAAACCCGCGGATAAGATTGAGTGGCCCCCGGAGCGGGACCAAGCGTTCTCGGAGGTGAAAGCAGGCTTGGCAAAGGCTACGTTGTTGGCACACCCAGACCCAACGGTCCGCATAGCGCTCACCACTGACGCATCAGAGGTGGCCATAGGGGCGGTCGTGGAGCAACATGTAGCCGGGGTTTGGCAGCCCCTCGCCTTTTTCAGCAGGACCTTGCGCGATAGCGAACGTAAATACAGCGCATTCGACAGGGAGCTGCTCGCTCTCCATTTGGCCATCCGCCACTTTCAGTTCTGGCTGGAAGGACGCGCTTTCACCGCGTTCGTTGACCACAAACCGTTAACATTCGCGATGGCCAAGGTCTCTGAACCGTGGTCAGGCCGGCAGCAGAAACAGCTGGCCGCGATATCAGAGTTTACCACTGATATTCAGCATGTGGCGGGCAAACTCAATGTAGTAGCAGATCAGAATCAGAATCAGAATCAGAATCAGAATCAGATTTATTGCCATTGTTCATGTAGTACACAAACTAGGAATTTGTCTCGGTGCAATGCTGCAACATTAAACATGCTAAAATAAAAGAAATAAACTATACATGCAATAAAGTGTAGAATAAGAGTGAGTAATACTAGTCAGCAGTTTAAATATATTAGCGAGCAGCAGATAATGTGGAGAACCATATAGTGCAGTCGGTAATGCAGGAAGAAAACAGTGATGATTGACATGAGTCTGGTTGAGCTGCTGTACATAGTGCATGAGAGTCAATAAGTCAGTGTTCAGCAGTCTGATGGCAGAGGGGAAGAAGCTGTTCATGTGACAGGAGGTTTTAGTCTGGATGGACCGAAGTCTTCTACCTGAGGGGAGAGGGGCAAACAGTACGTGACCAGGGTGTGAGGGATCGGCTATGATCCGGCCAGCACGCCTCTGGGTCCTGGAGATGTACAGATCCTGGAGAGATGGGAGCTTGCAGCCGATCACCTTCTCAGCAGTGCGCACGACGCGCTGCAGCCTTAGTCTGTCCCTGGCAGTGGCTCCTGCGTACCACACGGTTATGGAGGTGGTGAGGATGGACTCGATGATGGCTGTGTAGAACTGCACTAACATCTTGGTGGGTAGCTTGAGCTTCCTCAGCTGCCGCAGGAAGAACATCCTCTGCTGGGCCTTTTTGATGAGGAAGCTGATGGTCGGCTCCCACTTGAGGTCCCTGGTGATGGTGGTGCCTAGGAAGCGGAAGGAATCAGCAGTGGTGATGGGAGAGCCTGTGAGGGTGAGGGGGGGCAGAGGGGTTGTGACTTTCCTGAAGTCCACAATCATCTCCACAATCATCGAGATTGCCTCTCGTGCGCCGTGGCGGCCCCAGTCAGCGTAGGGGTAGATTATGCAGCCATGGCCGCGGAGCAGGTTAATGACGCAGACGTGCGTGCGCTCCAGTCTGGACCAACAGGGTTAAGGCTGGAGAGCAGGGTGCTGCAAGACGGTATGCACCCCCTAATCTGCGATGTCTCCACTGGACGGCCGCGTCCAGTAGTACCGGCTGTGTGGTGCCGCCGCGTCTTTGACTCAGTTCATTCTTTGGCGCACCCTGGAGTGCGCACGTCGGTCAAAATGGTGGGAGAGAAATTTGTGTGGCCGAGCCTCCGCAAACAAGTCAAAGAGTGGGCAGCAGCATGCACGGCGTGTCAACGAGCCAAAGTACACAGGCACACGAGGGCTCCTTTGGAACCGTTTCACATTCCGGCCAAGAGGTTCGATCACGTTCATGTGGACCTCGTGGGCCCCCTCCCACCGTCACAGGGGTGCATACACCTTCTGACAATGGTGGACCGCACCACGCGCTGGCCTGAAGTGGTCCCGCTGGCATCAACCACAGCCGAGGAGGTGGCGCGCGCGTTTTTAACAGCTTGGGTGGTGCGCTTCGGCGTTCCGTCGGACATTACTTCTGACAGAGGCCCTCAATTTGTGTCCGAGCTTTGGTCGACAATGGCCCACAGCCTGGGTGTCACAATTCACCGCACAACCGCGTACAATCCGCAGGCTAACGGGTTATGCGAACGTTTTCATAGGTCATTGAAAGCGGCTCTCAGAGCATCACTGACGGATACAAATTGGGTTGACAAGTTACCGTGGGTGTTATTGGGGTTGTGTTCTGCGCCTAAAGAGTTTCTAGAAGCCTCCCCAGCGGAGCTCGTGTTTGCGCAGCCACTCTGGCTGCCTGGGGAGTTTCTCCCAGATAACCCTGCGCCAAACGCCTCCCCGTCTCGGCTGTTGCGGAGTAACATAGAATCAAGCACGCTGCCCGGCCCCGCGCACCACAGTTTTCCACGTGTTTTTGTGCCTAAAACTTTGAAGAACGCAGAGTTTGTTTTAGAGTTTTTGTTAGACACGATGTGCATCGAACCCCGCTGCGACTGCCTTATGACGGACCATTCAGAGTGCTAGAAACAGGGGACAAGCAGTTTTTGATAGATTTGGGGGGTAGGAAAGAGAGAATTGGCATAAACAGACTCAAGCCCGCTTTTGTGGTGGCAGATGAGCAGGTGCTGTTGGCAAAGGCTCCGTGGCGAGGTAGACCACCGCGGGGGGCTTCACAGAGTAATGTTTCCCCAGAACACCCACAGGTGCTGACAAAAGGTTTCCACACCCAGACGGCAAACCCCCAGGACAGCCCCGCAGAGACGTTGAATCCCAGCTACAGCAGATACGGCAGGAGGCTGAAGCCTATACAGCATGTGGACTGATGTGTATTGATACTATCACAGCATGCATGTGGTTATTCTCTTGTTGTTCTGTTTGTCTAAAATGTTGGGGGGGCTTTGTGTGGTGGACACACACATGGGACCTGTTTTGTGACTCACATTTTAGGTCAGAACAAAGGCAGGAAGCTGCAGGAATCTTAGCCTTGGTATGCAAGGCTTGAGACTGTGGGGGGTTCAATTAAAGGATTAAGGAAGGGATGCATTGGAGACAGTGGAAGTGATATCATGGAGAGAAATGCATTGTGACTGTCTTTATAATGCAAGGTGGTCTGTGTGACATGTGATCTGTGAAGTGTGAAGTTCCTGATATTTAAGGACGAGAGTTTACTGTGTCATTCTCTTTCTCTGCTTTGAGATGATGGTGTTGTGAATAAAACTGACTTTGAGAGAGAACTCTGCCTCGTCATTTTCACATCACCACAACATAAGGATTATCATATTCAGTCTGTGTTGTGCTGTTGCTTAGTTTTTGTCACGTTTAGTCTTGGCTTTGTTCTGATTTGTAATCACTCTTATTTTCTTTTCTTTTTGAATTCTTAGCTGGAACATGGGTGGGCAATATAAGCTGCGGCTTCAGCCATCACCAATTTCAGATAAGTTATGTTGAATTGTATAATCCGAGGAATTGCTGTTTAATTTGACCTTATTGGATCCCCCCCCCCCCCCGTCTCGTTCTATTATTCTGTTCTTTTCTTTTAATCTAATTTATCCGAAATAAAGATTCATTCATTCATTCATTTCGCAAATATGTTTTAAACTTTCTTTAATTATCCACCACCCATTTCTGTCTTTCATCTAGGCAAGGGGAAAACGATCCACCCAAACCAGACCTTGCCTCACTATTTACAGAGATGCAGGCTGAAGATCTGCTGAACCAGGACCAGTACGAGGGGCCGACCAGGTGCTTCTCAGTGAGGCAGCGTGGCCGGCATGTGTGGCCCATTCCAGTTTCTTTTTTTTTTTTTTTTTTTTTTTACAGTTTGAATTTTGCACATTCTAAATAATCTGTAATTTGCTGCTGATTGGAATAAACAATTTAGTGATTTATGTGTTTGCATCATGATTTTCTATTTTGTCTGTTAAGACACCGATGGGAAAAGAGTCAACAGTACGAACCATTTAACAGTGACTTTGAAAATAATGGCTCATTTTTAAGAAAAGTAACCAAAACAATTATTTGCTGAAGACTGTAAAACAAAATTGAAACATCTGCAAAAGTACAAAGGTTTATTGTCAAAATTCCCAGGGCAATACTACATGAATACAAGTATAGTTCACTGTTGATGCAGAGAATATATATATATATACTGTATCTATACATGTAGTCAGCAATACTCAATACGATATATTTCCAGTTAATTCACGTATTTCTCCATGTAACCTTGTGACTGCATTATTTTTATTACTTTTAATCCTAGATCCATTTGTTTTGGCTTAAAATGCATCATAATTGTTAAATATATCTTATGCCTAACTCAGTACTGTTTACCTGTTGAAATATATATTTAACGGCTCATATGGCACCTGATCCATGTATTGCCACGACACCACTGGCTGGAACAGGTAAATTCCATGACATCTCAACAGTCTTTCCATGATTTTGACACAGATCAGAAGCTAAACATTTCTACAGGCATTATAGCCACTTCGCGTTTGTGAAGTTGGGGTCACATCACTGTGTTGAACGTTAACGCCCAACGTTTGAAGCAATATTTTTGCCACAAGAGAGCCATCTGAAACACACACACACAGAATACATATTTTAGTACCTAATATCGATAACTTGCTGACATTACAATGTTGTACAGCGGACTTAAAAGCAAAGTAGCATTAGCAATCGTTAGCTTACCATCATATGTAATGTAGTTGGTATCCTCATGTCTTCTAAATGCTCCAGTACCTTTCCAGAGTATGTCATATTGCGGGTTTGCCTTCTGTTCTCCGTTTTTGCCTTTATTCTGGCAAAAACAGCCAGAGAACGCAGACGCATCGTATCCTGCCAACTTGTGTTTTGCGTAACGTTATGCTTGATTTACGCCAGTTACGCTTGTTTTACGTAGCAGGAGGGAGAGGGTTGAGCCGCCTCCCTGTAACTATTTCCCACCCACTTCAAATGCGACCTAGCGCAGTGGAAAAACAAAGCGGGCCGAACTGTACTGTCCCGTCCTGTACCAAACCGTGCCAAACTGACCCAAGTGGAAAAGGGCCTAAAGAGACTTGGTGGAGGCATGCACTCTCAGGGTACTTTTCTAGTGTTCTTCATTTGTTCACCATTCATTGTTGTGCCATTTGACACTTTAATAAAGATGAAAAACACCTTATTTCAAAGAAATCAATATAATATGTGAGTCAGGATGGATTTAAGATAAGCCTTTATTAGTCCCACAATGGGGAAATTCCAGGATTGCAGCAGCATAGGGATAGCAGCACTCAGAGCAACAGTAAATAAGATAATAGGATAAGAACTGGTTAGCCAAAACAGTAAATAAATAGATATATACACAGTTATGTATATACACAGTGCAGGAGCATTGCAGCTAGATGGTATCAACAGCATTACAGTTAGTTAAACTACCCAGCAAAATATAAATATAGACCCAGACAGACATTTATCCTCCAAAGGTAGAACACTTTTGTCTAAAAGTGAAGGGTTGTCACTTTATTTTTATCCAGCAAAGACATTACTCTACTCACAAAAAGTTAGGGGTATTTGGCTTTCAGGTGAAATTTATGGAAAATGTAAAAAATTCACGCTACAGTGATGAAAGTAGGGCATTTAAGTAGAAGCATGCAATGGTGATTTCCTCATCTCAAACAATTTATTGAACTGTTATTTATTGAAAGAAAAAGCCAACAACAGTGGTGGGTATACCACAATAAAAAAATGTCAGTGTCTCAATAACTTGTCATGTACCCTTGCGCATTAATTACGGCTTGACAACGGCATCTCATGCTGTTCACAAGTCCACTTATTGTCTGCTGAGGTATGGCATTCCACTCTTCTTGAAGGGTGGCCCTTGGGTCACTGAGGTTGTGGGGTGCATGATTATGAGCCTCTACACGGCAACTCAGCTGATACCATAGGCTTTCTATGGAATTCAGGTCTGGAGAAAGTGCAGACCACTCCATTTCAGATACCCCAGCCTCAAGCAGCCGTTCCCTAATGATACAACCTTGATGAGCTGGAGCATTGTCTTCCATGAAAATTAAATTAGGCATGTGTTGTTCATGCAGGGGCACAATGACAGAGTGAGGAAACTCAAACTCTAAAAATATGCCACTATGCTGAACATAAACCACAAGAGATGGAGAATGATATTGATCCCGATAACCACTTTTTCAATAATATTCATAACCACTGTGAATATTACACTGAAAAGCAATTCAAAAGTCAAGTGCAATTAGATGGTAAACTGTCAATAATACACTTCAATAGCAGAAGTCTTAACAAAAACTTCTCACAGATTCAGGACTATTTAAAACAGCTAAACAGAAAATTCACAGCCATTGCAGTCTCGGAAACCTGGCTTAATGAAGACCAGGCTCCCCTGATGGCAATAGAGGGATATCAGATGTTTAACATTAACAGATCTCAAAAAAAGGGTGGTGGTGTTGCACTGTATATTGATGACCTATATAGATGTAAGCTTGTAAATGAAATGTCCTCAGCACTACCAGGGATTTTGGAATGTGTTACTGTTGAGATTGACCTAGACAAAACAAAAAATCTAATCATAAGCTGCATATACAGAACGCCGGGAACTTGCATTGAGACATTCAGAGATAAATTAGTCGAGCTGTACAATAATATTACTAGTAAGAAAATGGTAGCAATTTGTGGAGATTTCAATATTGACCTACTTAATCCACATCAACAAAATGTAGTTACAGAGTTCATGAACTCTATGTACAGCATGAGTCTATATCCCACAATAACACATCCCAGTAGAATCACAGTTCACTCTGCTACACTTATTGACAACCTGTTTGTCAATGTTCTCGATAAGAAAATAGAAAGTGGATTATTGATAAATGATATAAGCGACCACTTGCCAATCTTTGCACTTATCCATGGCCACACGAGGCCCAACCCAGAAAAAATCTCAAAATCGTTCAGGCACAAATCACCAAACGCAATCAGTTCTTTTAAAGAGGACTTGCTGAAGCAAGACTGGACAGAAGTCTATGTATCAGATGTAAATGAAGCCTATGACACATTTATAAACATTGTAACCACTCTTTATGAAAAAAAAACTGCCCATTAGTTAAAAAAAAGCTTAAACACAAATTTGCTGACAAACCATGGTTAACCAAAGGACTACAAAAGGCGTGTAAAAAGAAAAATTTATTATATAAAGCTTTCATAAAGAAAAGGACAAAAGAAGCAGAGCAACGGTATAAAACATACAAAAATAAGTTAACATATATAATAAGATGCAGTAAAAGAGACTATTACAGTAAAGAACTGGAAAAAAACAAAGACAATATTAAAAATACATGGACAATAATCAACAGTATCCTTGGAAATAAAAGCAGAAATACTAGCTACCCAACTAATATTCCAAAAAATAATAAATCGACTCCGAATGTGAATATAGCTTCACCTGCAGATGAATTTAATAATTTTTTTGTTAACATTGGACCTAAACTGGCCCAAGAAATACCCACTACGGCGCCTACAGGTGATACAATATGCAATAACACTGCTGTAAAAGACACCATCTTCATAAAGAACACAGACGAAAGAGAGGTCATTGAAATTGTTAAATCGTTCAAAAGTAAAACATCTACTGACTGCGATGGTATTGACATGCTACTAGTCAAAACTGTTATCGAATGCATAGTGAAACCACTGACGTATATCTGTAACCTGTCTCTCCAATCAGGTATATTTCCCAATGCAATGAAAATAGCTAAAGTAATTCCGATTTACAAGACAGGCGACAGAGGGGAACTCTCCAACTACAGACCAATTTCACTATTACCGCAATTTTCCAAGATACTTGAAAAAATATTCTATGAGAGAATTGACAACTTCATACTGAAGAATGATTTATTGTGTGAGCAGCAATATGGGTTCAGACACAAAAGGACAACAGCATATGCCTTAATGGAATTTACAGAAAAAATATCAACAGCCATTGAAAATAAAGAGTATTCAGTTGGAGTATTCCTGGATCTTAAAAAAGCATTTGATACAGTAGATCCCAATCTATTATTAAAGAAACTACAAAATTGTGGTATTAGAGGGGTAGCACTGTCCTGGTTAAGTAGTTACTTAAAGAATAGATATCAGTTTGCATGTGTTAACAGCAAAAACTCAGAGTTACTGAAGGTCACCTGTGGAGTCCCACAGGGTTCAGTTTTGGGACCATTATTTTTCAATATGTATATAAATGATATATGTAAAGTTTCAGAAAAAATGGACTTAATATTGTTTGCTGATGACACTAATCTGCTATGCAGTGGAAACAATTTGGAACAACTTCTGGATACACTCGGAAAGGAATTAGGAAAGCTGAAACTGTGGTTTGATTCAAACAAATTAACGCTCAATTTAAGCAAGACAAAATTTATAGTCTTTAACAACCATCACAACTACCCAGTACCCAAACTCAGTGTAAATGGTGTAGAGATTGAAAGGGTATCCGAAACTAAATTCCTTGGAGTAATAATTGATAACAAACTGTGTTGGAAGCCACATATTAATTATATAAAAGGTAAAGTATCCAAATCAATTGCAATATTACACAGAGCGAAAAATTTGCTGAATCAACCCACACTATACACCTTGTATCATTCATTAATACTCCCATACATGACATATTGTAATGAAGTATGGGGAAATACATATAAAACAAACATATATCCACTCTTTATGCTTCAAAAGAGAGCTATTAGAATAATCAACAAAGCAGCTTACAGGGAACCAACAAACCCACTTTTTCTTAAACAAAAAACTCTCAAGTTGAAAGATCTGATTGACTTTAAAACCGCAATAATAATGTTCAAAGTGAAGAATCTATCACTGCCCGCAAATATCCAAAAGTTGTTCCAAACAAGGGAGAAACGATATCACTTCAGAGGAACATGTATATTTCAAAAGCCTACAGTGAGAACAACCACCAAGCAACACTGTATTTCAGTGCAAGGAGTCAGATTATGGAACGATTTTGGACCTGAATTAAAATCATGTACAAAGCTTGGACAATTTAAACAAAAACTAAAGGAAGAAATACTCCAAACATATTTACAAGACGACATGTAAACTCACATAAGGATTGACATTTCCAGCCTGTGTTGTGTTGTAGCTTAGTTTTTTCTTTTTTTCTTTTTTTCTCTGTGACACTATGTCTTAGATTTGTTTTTGAATAGTAACCGCTTAACTTAGACTAGCTCAGTTTTCTTTTTCTCTCAGTCACATTTTGTCTTAGCCTTGTTTTAAATTGTAATCGCTCTTGTCTTGTTTTCTCTTTTTTCTCCTTTGAATTCTTGGATGGAATATGGGTGGGCAATATAAGCTGCGGCTTCAGCCATCACCCATTTCGGATAACTCACGTGGAATTGTATAGTAGAAGGAGTCTTTGTCTAATTTGACCTTGTTGTTATATTATACAGTTTCTTTTAACCTGTAATGTACTATCCGAAATAAATAAAATTCATTCATTCATGATCATTCATTCATGACGATCCCCCTCATGGATCGTCACCTTATCGTGGTGGGGGGGTTTGCGTGCCCCAGTGATCCCAGGAGCTATGTTGTCCGGGGCAATTTGCCTCTGATAGGGTCTCCCAAGACAAACTGGTCCTGGGTGAAGGGCCAGACGAAGAACGATCCAACAGACTCTCATGATAAATTGTATATCAAGGATTCAGTGTACCCCGCCCGGTATGGGGTTACCGGGGCCCCACCCTGGAGCCAGGCCTGGGGGAGGGGCTCGAAGGCTAGCGTCTGGTGGCCGGGTTTCCACCCATGGGACCCGGCCGGGCTCAGCCCGAAGGAGTTACATGGGTCCGCCCTCCAGTAGGTTCACCACCTGCAGGAGGGATCATGGAAGTCCGGTGCTATGTGGATTAGGTGGCAGTCAAAGGCGGAGACCTTGGCGGACTGATCCCAAGCTTTCTAAACTGGCTTTTGGTACGTGGAATGTCACCTCTCTGGTGGGGAAGGAGCCTGAGCTGGTGTACGAGATTGAGCGATACCGGCTAGATATAGTCGGCCTCACCTCAACACACAGCTCCGGTTCCGGAACCAGTCTCCTGGAGAGGGGCTGGAGCTTGGCCTTTTCTGGAGTTGCCCCGGGCGAGAGGCGACGAGCAGGGGTAGGTATTCTTGTATCGCCCCACCTTGCTGCCTCTATATTGGAGTTTTCCCCGGTGGACGAAAGGGTTGCTTCCCTGCGCCTTCGGGTTGGGAAACGGGTCCTGACCATCATTTGTGCCTATGCACCAAATGATGTTTCAGAGTACCCACCCTTTTTGGAGTCTGTGACTGGGGTGCTGGAGGGTGCTCCTCCTGGAGACTCCATTGTCCTACTGGGGGACTTCAATGCGCACGTGGGCAACGACAGTGAAACCTGGAGGGGGGTGATTGGGAGGAACGGCCTGCCCGATCTGAACCCGAGTGGTGTTCAGTTATTGGACTTCTGTGCTAACCACAGTCTGTCTATAACGAACACCATGTTCAAGCATAAGGGTGTCCATATGTGCACCTGGCACCAGGACACCCTAGGCCGCAGGTCGATGATCGATTTTGTTATCGTATCATCAGACCTGCGACCGTATGTCTTGGACACCCGAGTAAAGAGAGGTGCAGAGCTGTCAACTGATCACCACCTGGTGGTGAGTTGGATCCGATGGCAGGGGAGGAAGCCATTCAGACCTGGTAGACCCAAACGTATAGTGAGGGTGTGCTGGGAGCGTCTGGCTGAGGCCCCTGTCCGGGAGGTCTTCAACTCCCACCTCCGGAAGAACTTCAACCACATTCCGAGGGAGTCTGGAGACATGGAGTCTGAATGGGCCATGTTCTCCACCTCTGTTGTTGAAGCGGCAGCCCAGAGCTGCGGCCGCAAGGTGGTCGGTGCATCTCGTGGTGGCAACCCCCGAACCAAGTGGTGGACACCAGTGGTGAGGGGGGCCATTAAGCTGAAGAAGGAGTCCTATCAAGCTTGGTTGGCTTGTGGGACTCCCGAAGCAGCTGAGGTGTACCGGCAGGCCAAGCGGAGTGCAGCTCGGGTGGTTGCTGAAGCAAAAACCCGGGTATGGGAGGAGTTCGGTGAGGCCATGGAACAAGACTTTCGGTCGGCTTCAAAGAGATTCTGGCAAACTGTTCGGCGGCTCAGGAGAGGAAAGCAGCTCCCCGTCCACACTGTGTATGGTGCGGATGGGACACTGTTGACTTCAACTGGGGATATCGTCGGGCGGTGGAAGGAATACTTCGAGGATCTCCTCAATCCCACTGATACGCCTTCCACAGAGGAAGCAGGGTTTGGGGACGAGGGGGATGACTCGCCTATCACAGGGGCTGAGGTCGCCAAGGTGGTTAAAAATCTCCTTGGTGGCCGGGCCCCGGGGGTGGACGAGATTCGCCCCGAGTACCTCAAGGCCCTGGATGTTGTTGGGTTGTCATGGTTGACACGCCTCTGCAACATTGCGTGGAGGTCGGGGGCAGTGCCTTTGGCATGGCAAACCGGGGTGGTGGTTCCTCTCTTCAAAAAAGGGGACCGGAGGGTGTGCTCCAACTTTAGAGGGATCACACTCCTCAGCCTCCCTGGGAAGGTCTATGCCAAGGTACTGGAGAGGAGAGTCCGGCCGTTGGTCGAACCTCGGATTCAGGAGGAGCAATGTGGTTTTCGTCCTGGCCGTGGCACATCGGACCAGCTCTTTACCCTCTCGAGAATTCTTGAGGGTTCGTGGGAGTTTGCCCAACCAGTTTACATGTGTTTTGTGGACTTGGAGAAGGCATTTGACCGCGTCCCTCGTGGATTTTTGTGGGGGGTGCTTCGGGAGTATGGGGTATCGGGCTTGTTGTTACGAGCTATTCGGTCTCTGTACGACCGTTGTGAGAGTTTAGTTCGCATTGCCAACACTCGGTCGGAGTCATTCCCAGTGAGAGTTGGACTCCGCCAGGGCTGCCCTTTGTCACCGGTCCTGTTCATAATTTTTATGGACAGGATTTCTAGGCGCAGCCAGGGAATGGAGGGTGTCATGCTTGGTGACCACAGGATCTCATCTCTGTTGTTTGCAGATGATGTTGTCCTGTTGGCTTCATCCAGCAATGACCTACAGCTCTTGCTGGGACGGTTTGCCGCTGAGTGTGAAGCGGCTGGGATGAGAATCAGCACCTCCAAGTCCGAGTCCATGGTCCTCAGCCGGAAAAAGGTGGATTGTCCTCTCCGGGTTGGGGACAGGCTCCTGCCCCAAGTGGAGGAGTTTAAGTATCTTGGGGTCTTGTTCACGAGTGAGGGGAAAATGGAGCGAGAGATCGACAGACGGATTGGAGCAGCATCTGCAGTGATGCGGACGTTGTACCGGTCTGTTGTGGTGAAGAGGGAGCTTAGTTCTAAGGCAAAGCTGTCGATTTACCAGTCAATCTACGTTCCTACTCTCACCTATGGTCACGAGCTTTGGGTAATGACCGAAAGAACGAGATCGCGGATACAAGCGGCTGAAATGAGCTTTCTCCGTAGGATTGCTGGACTCACCCTCAGAGATAGGGTGAGGAGCTCAGTCATCCGGGAGAGGCTCAGAGTAGAACCGCTGCTCCTCCACATTGAAAGGAGTCAGTTGAGGTGGTATGGGCATCTGATTAGGATGCCTCCTGGACGCCTCCCACTTGAGGTGTTTCAGGCACGTCCCACTGGGAGGAGACCCCGGGGCAGACCCAGGACTCGGTGGAGAGACTATGTCTCCCAGCTAGTCTGGGAACGCCTTGGTATCCCCTCTGAAGAGCTGGAGCAGGTGGCTGGGGAGAGGGAAGTCTGGGCTTCTCTGCTTGAACTGCTGCCTCCGCGACCCGGACCTCCGGAAAAGCGGTAGAAGATGGATGGATGGATGGATCATTCATTCATTCATGACTGGATTAATGATGTTATTAAGGTAGTACCGGCTTGTCACTGTAGCATTCACAAGGTGTAGGGCAGTTCTGTATTGACTAGACACACCAGCCCAGACTGTAACACCACCACCACCAAAGGCTCGTCTGGTGACAACAGTTGCATAGCACTCTTGTTGACGTCTCCAACATTGTTGGCAGTCATTAGTTCTGCTCATCGTGAATCGACTTTCATCAGAGAACAGCACTGAGGCCCGCTGGTCCCTTGTCCAGCATAAATGCTCCCTGGCCTATGCAAATGATGATGCCTGTGCCTGGTGGTGTGGTCAGGTACCCTTGCAGGTTGTCTAGCACGCAGACCACGCTGATGTAAATGGTTTTGAATAGTCTGACGTGACACTCGGGTGCCTCTCACCTCCCTTAAATCTGCCTGGAGTTGAGTGGCATTCATCATCCGGTTTCGCAGGGCACTGTTCACAATGAAGCGGTCATCAGCGTGGGATGTGGCCAAAGGACGTGCACTTCTGTGCCTTTCTGTGACTCTTACAGTCTTTTTGTATCTCTGTTACAACTTGCTGATGACACTCTCTGACACTTGAAGCCCAGTGGCCACTTCCCTCTGAAAACATTCTGTTTGAAGCCTAGCAATTGCAAGGTACTGTTGATCAGTTGTTAGGTGTCATCTTGGTCTCATGATGTCAAAATGTGAACAGCATGATGAAGAGGACTGTTTAAATATCAGTTCTAATTGAACCAGAACATTTATTGGTTGATTCATGTATGAACGAATGAATGAATTTATTTTTATTTGGTAATAATAATAATAATAATAATAATAATAATAATAATATTAAACACATACAATGCAATAAGAACACACAAAAGTGTGTGGCAGCACAGTTTTACCCTCGGCCGGGGGATCGCGGGGATCATGAGATCGTGGGTTCGATCCCAGCCCCCGACCAACAGTGAGCTGTGTGGAGTTTGCATGTTCTCCCCATGTTGCGTGGGTTTACTCCGGGATTTCTCCGGTTTCCTCCCGCATACCAAAAACATGTAGGTTTAGGGCGCTCGCGCACGCAGCGACCGGCAGCCGGTGGCTTGTCACCAGACTGCAAACCAAATCTACCTACGGGTACAAATAAGTAACAAAAAAAAAAACAACAAAAAAAAAAAGAACAACTGAAAGGGTGTAGGCTGAAGCTAGTGCTTATATAGTGCCAACCCCGTTACAATTTTAAAATCAATAACATAAAAATTTAAGTCTTACCCAAAATCAACAAAGAAAATCAAATAGAACAAGTAGACAAAAAAAAAGAAAAAAAAACCTTTAAGTTATTACAAATTTATCTCCCAGCATTTACAGTGAGTTACTGGGAGATTTTCTCATCTTTGTACAATTTTTTGAATTGCTTCAGAGTTGAACATGTTTTAATATTTCCAGAGCAACAGTTCCACAGTTTAACTCCAGTGACAGACATGCAATAATACTTTGTATTTGTTCTAACCTTTGGCTTATTAAAAACAGAGTTACCTCCTAGCTCATATTTGCTTTCCCCCTTTTTTTTAAACAGTCTCTGAATATTTACAGGTAATTGGTTATTATTTGCTTTGTACATGATTTGAATGACATTATAATCTACCAGATCTCTAAATTTAAGAGTATGTAATTGAATGAATATTGGATTTGTTGGTTCACAGTAAAGTTTCTTTGATACAATGCGTACAGCTTTTTTCTGTAGTAAAAAGATTAAGTTTGTGTTTGTTTTATATGTTTCCCCAGATCTCCACACAGTATGTCATAAAAGGAACTATCAGTGAATTATATAACATGCAAAGAGATTTCTGACACAGGAGATCCTTAACTTTATACAGTACGGCAATGGATTTAGACATTTTAGTTTTGACATAATTTATGTGTGATTTCCAGTTTAGTTTGTTATCGACAATGACCCCTAGGAACTTGGTTTCGAAAACTGTCAATTTCAACATTGTTTATTTTAATTTTTCTGTGATTATATAATTTGCGGTTTCCAAATATTATACATTTTGTTTTTCCAAGGTGAATAGATAATTTATTGGCAGTGAACCATTGACTGATTTGTTTAAAGGCCAAATGTCACGTAACAGGGTACTTTAAATATCTTGAAACTAGATATAAAAGGGAACCGATCCGTTCGGGTCTTGGTGCATATGCTTCAGTAACAACGGAATATTTGTTAATTTAAAACTGCTGCGCTTGGCCTGACACGGCCCCTGGAATCGCCTGGGGAAGAAGGCGGAAGTGACGAAATCGATTGTACCCTAGTTTGATGCTTGGGGTATTTCAATTGATTGTTTATATGGAGACTGGAAGGTTGAAGTGAGCAACAAGAAAGAAAAAATTGGATATTTCACCCATACCTTAAAACGGGACTATCAGGGACAGCTGGGTAATAAGGGACACTTCTCTGGGAAATGTTTTCTTACCTGTCAAGTGAGACGTTTTCGCCGTACTTCAACACCGTAAAAAGCGGCTATAAGCAACGGCGGAGCAACAAGGCACACCTCTCTGGGATCTCTGTCTGTTCCGCAACCGCTGCACAGCTCAATGTGTTAAACCATTGTCCTAATGACTTCTCATGGTAGTGAGAATTGCTCCCGCTGAGCGATCAGCCCACTCAGACAATTAAACTAATGAGTGACTCCACACTTCGAACAGTAGTGCGAATAGCTCCCGCTGAGCGATCAGCCCGCCCCAGCTGTGAGTGATCACACACAGGAGTGCTCCTCAAGACACTCAGTTTTTTTTCCAGTATATTTTTTCTTTTGGGCGTACAGAAATGGCAATACGCCCGTTTTTGCTAAAATTGCATTTTCCCCGTATTTTCCTTAAAATATTTGACAATAACAACACGAACTACATTTAAAACATTTCCCAGAAAAGTGTCCCAAACCACTGCGCCGTCCCCCACAGCCGCGCTTGGCACCAAAATACGGCGAAAACGTCTCCCTTGACAGGTATGCGCCTCCATTTTCATATTGATCTGGTCAATTTCTTGACAGCAGCGGCTCTCCTCCACTGTAATAATAATGGCTTCCGAAAAATCAATATTTATGGGGCGCCCTCGGCAGACCCCCTCCGGCTTCGCAATTCTGGAGGCGATTAATGTCCAGTTCAATGACATTTTCCACTGGTTCTGCTCTCTGGTCATCGGTGGAACTGTTGTCATCAGACAAAGCATCTGATTCCGTCTCGGACGGCTCGAACCGGTAAGGTTCTATGCCTCTGTCACTGTCTGAACCACTGACAAAAAAAAAAGACAAAACTAAACTAATTTGTTCACAATCGCTGTCACTTTCCGTCATGATTGTCCAATGTTGATAAGTGTGAATGTGGATAGGCAGGGCAGCCAGGGTACAACTGGTGATGTCAAAAACATGGGCGTGGTCTGGACTGGCTGTCACAAGCCAGCAAGCAAGGTGGGGCCTTCACCTGGTGTATTTTGTGCAATTATGTAAATACAGGTGGGTGATATGGTCTCCGGTATGAATATTTGGTTTAAGCTATGTGTATTTTATCTAAATTCGTTGTCATTTAGAAAAAAAAATTACGTGACATTTGGCCTTTAAGTTCATTTTCTACTGAATCCAGAAGCTGCTTAAGATTTTCTCCACTACAAAAAAAAGTTGTGTCATCTGCAAATAAAATACACTTGAGCAATTTTGACACAGAACATAAATCATTAATATACAAAATAAACAGCAATGGACCAAGCACAGAACCCTGTGGTACCCCACACGTCATCTTCAGCAACTCAGAGTCTGTATTATTCACATGAACATATTGATATCTGTCTTCTAAATAGCTGTGTAACCAGTCAAAAGCAATTCCTCTGATGCCATACTTATGTAATTTACTGAGGAGTAATTTATGGTCAACTGTATCAAATGCCTTTTGTAAGTCCAGAAATATTCCAACTGTGTATTCTCTTCTATCTGTTGCATCCGTAATCTGTTCAACAAAGTCCATAAGTGCCAGTGAGGTTGTCCGGTTCTTCCTGAATCCGTACTGTTGTTCACAGAGTATATTGTGCTTATCAATGAAATCATTTAGTCTCTTAACCAATAGATTCTCATCAGAATCTACTGGTATTCCCTAGTACTAGGCTCAGAACCAAAGGTGATAGAGCCTTTGCTGCTGTTGCTCCCAGACTGTGGAACTCCTTGCCTTTTGAACTTAGATCTGCACCTTCCATTGGTGTTTTTAAGAAGCAACTAAAGACCCACCTTTTTAGCCTGGCTTTTTAACTATGTGCCGATTGTATTTTTATGTGCTTTTACTGTCTACTTTGTTTGTTTTTTGTTGTTGTTGTTTTTTTACTGTTTTATGTGCCTGTGTTTTTATTTTGTTTTTTACCATGTTAAGCACTTTGTGACTCTGTCTGTGAAAAGTGCTTTATAAATAAACTTCTTCTTCTTATTATTATTATTATTATTATTATTATTATTATTATTAACAAATATTTTTTCCAGTATTTTGGAGAACTGAGGTAACAAGGAGATGGGTCTGTAGTTTGACAATGAGTGTTTATCACCAGTCTTATACAGAGAAATGACTCTTGCTATTTTCATTTTCTTTGGAAATTTACCAGCAGTAAGTGACATGTTGCATATGAAAGTGAAGTGTTTAACAATACAATCAATAATACAGTTAATCAAGAACATACTGAAATCATTACAATCAGTTGATTTTTTTGTCATTGAATTTGTTAACAATGTCAAGAATTTCTTTTTCATCTGTTTCTTTCATAAACATTGAGTAAGTGTTTATGTTGATGACATTGTCAGCGCCACTTGTATTTGCTGATGATACAGTGGAGTTGGTGATCTTTTTTCCTATATTAACAAAATATTCATTAAACGTGTTGGAGATCAAGCTATTTTCATTGATTATTCCATTTTCTGAATTTAAATAAGAGATGTGGTTGGAATTTAGTTTTCCTCTGTTTGTTATATTATTTAACACCATCCATATATTACGTGTATTAGTTTTGTTATTTTCCAATAATTTACTGTAATATGTTTTTTTACTTGATCTTAAAATATTGAGTTTATTTTTATAAGTCTTGTATTTCTTTTCTGCTTTCACAGTTCTTAATTTCAGAAACGTTTTGTATAACAAGTTTTTCTTTTTACAAGTATTTTGCAGGCCCTTGGTGATCCAAGGCTTATCTCTTTATTTAACTTTAGTTTCCTTTACCACTACAGGGCAGTGTTTATCATATAGTTGTGATAAAATAGAGACAAATTCTCCATATGCTGTATCAATGTCGTCAACATAAACACCACTCCAGTCTTGTATTTTTAGATCATTTCTAAGATTGTTGATTGCAGTTTCTGTTACAAGTCTTTTAAAAACCTTATTATCTATTTCAACATTATGTGTTACGTCAGTGTGTGAAGAAACAAAAACAGGCAGATTGTCTGTCACATCATTGATAATAAGACCAGTAGTTACATTCCCCTCAGTGACATTTGTGAAAATGTTATCAATAAGCATTGCTGAATGTGTTGTTATTCTAGTGGGGTATGTTATTGAAGGGTAGAAACCCATACAAAACATGGAATTTATGAATTCACTTATTTGGATATGGTCGTTTGGATTTAATAAGTCAATACTGAAGTCTCCACAAATAAATACCAGCTTCTTATTACCTACTGCACTGAAAAGCTCAGACAATTTTTCTTTGAAAATGTCAATATCGGTACCTGGTGCTCTATAAATGCAACTTATTATGATGTTTTTTGTAGTTGTAATTAATTCCACAGTTACACACTCCATGATGTTTTTCATTTCAAAAGACATATTTTCTACAACTTGGCTTTGGTAGCAGGACCTGATATAATAAAGCGACACCACCACCCCTTTTTTTCTACCTGCTTGTGGTATATAAATCATAGCCTCTCATTTGCACTGTACGAAGTTGGTCATTTTTTAGCCACGTCTCAGAAATTGCAACAGCAGAAAAAATTGTGTTATATTGCAACAAACTGTCCTGGATTTTGGAAAAATTCATGTTGAGACTTCTACTATTAAAGTGTATTATTGACAATGATTGGTCAGAAATTGTATTTTTTAGTTGGTCTGAGCTAAAGTATTTACACTGATGTTTTATACTGTTGAAAAAGTGATTTTCAGGATCGGTTTCATATTCAACACTGTGTGGCTTATGCTCAGTATATTTGTACCCTTTAAAAATGAGGTTGTTTCCTATAAAAGTTTGCATCTTAATTATTCCAGTCAATGGAAACAAATGCACAGTTTATATCTCTAAGTTGATAATGAAATGTCAATCATTTCTGGTTGATTTTGGCTCCACTGATTTTGGTGTACTGTTACGGGGGTGGCGTGGGTGAATAATGAGTCTGTCATACCTTAAGTAGGCTATGCCCCCCCCCCCCCCGTGCTCTTGCAGCTTTCAGCTCTGGCATTAATTCTTTTCTCTTCCTTCCTACCAAATCAGTGAAGTCCTCATTGATGAAGATTTTTGTTCCTTTGAGGGACTTGGCTCTTTGAAGAATGGTCATCCTGTCCTTGTGCCGCAGGAACTTGACCACAATGGGCCTCGGTCTTTCTCCTCCAGGTTTCCCAGTGTGGTGGGCTCTCTCCATCTTGATCCCTGGTGGTAACTGTAGTTTCTCCATGAGAATATTTTTAATCTTCTCCTCCGTGTCGGCCAAGGTCTCTCCTGGTGCTTCCACAACACCATCAAAGACTAGATTATTTCTCCGGGATTGTCCTTCTAGATATTCAAATTTGTTGGTGATAGTCAACAGACTGTCACACACTTTAGAAACATCTGATTGCAGCACATTGTTGCGGTCTGCTTGTTTAGACAAATCGGCTTTTATGTCATCTACGTCTTTTTGAGTGAACTGTAGACTGGTTTTAATGTCCTGCGACTCTCTCGTCATCGTGTCCACTCTTGCATTAGCTGAGTCCATGATCACTTTGATGAGGCTTTTGAAAGTTTCTTGTTGTTGGTTTAACAATGCAGAAAACAGTTCTTTTTGCTGTTGCAGTAAGTCATTTACCTGTGCGAGGGACATATATTCCTCCTCGGATTTGGCCTCTGCTTTTGTCTTAGGTGGCAATTTGCTGCAGTTTTGCAATAATTTGCAGTGGACAAGGAGACAAGAGTCTGTTTCCAAGACTATTTCAGTGTTGATGAAAAATTCAAGCAGCAACAACAGGAATGCGTGTAAGGCCTGGTGCCAGGCCTGAAGCCTGATGGAGGTGGCTGCAGGGCCTGGTGGTGGTAACTGCCTGTTAAGTCTGGTGGTGGGAACTGCCTGTGAAGCCTGGTGGTGGCGGCTGCCTGTGGAGCCTGATGGTCGTGGCTGCTGGCCTGGTGATGGTGGCTGCCTGTGGAGCCTGTTGTTGTTGGCTGCCTGTGAGGCCTAGTAGTAATGGCTGCCTGTCTGCTTCTAAGGCAGAAAGGCCCAATTCTAAATCCACCAGAATCTTCCCCCAAGCCATCAATCCACTGCCAAGTGTCAACCAAATCACTTCCAAAAGTCCAGAACTAGCCACAGGTGAAGAATTGAAGTTCTATTACCTCTTGAACAGGTAGTATTTAATCCTGCTGCTCAGTGCTGCTGCTCAGTCCTGCTGCTTCTCCTTCCCCCAGTCAAAAAAAATAAATAAATAAATAAAAACGTATCAAACACCTGTTGTGAATTTTGCCATTAAGCACCTTGCTAGAGAACAAGTTATACAAAAACAACTGAAACACTGAACAGTTGGACATGTGCATTCAAAAGTTTAGAGAAGGTCAAATTAAGTTCACCTGTAAAGGTTATAGTGCATTTTAGATCATCATCATCATTATCATAGCAGTCTGTCGTTGTCATGGTCCGAGCGCTGACTTTGTCCATGCTTGGGTTGTCCGATAGTTCCCCGTTCTCTTCTCAGGCGCACTATATGGCCTCCGGGCTTTTATTGTGACAGCGTCTCGGCGGGGCTTTCGGCTGTCAGAGCCGGGCTCCACAGGGATGGCTGGAATTCAATCAGCTGATGACGTTCTCATCAGCTGATTAATCTGTCAGCCCTATTTAGGGGAGCAGCTCAGTTTACTCCGGGCTGCGACCTCGTCAAACGTCCCTTCATCAAACATCCCTTCATCAAACATTCCTTCGTCTATCATTCGTCAATCATTCTTCACAGTAAGTGTTTCCCTGAGACCTGCATCCTGTGTCTTAGTCTTAGCATCAGTTGTATTTTTGCCCCGCACGGCTCTTTATTTTGTAATTTGTCTTTCCTTAATAAATTATGCAAACTCATCGGCTGGCTTTTGGCGTCTCATTAATGGCTCGTGAGAGCCATTGTTGACAGTTGTGGGCAACAATGACTGTTTCATTTAGGTCTGAACAGATTCCTCCACACAGCTCTGTCCTTAGCCTTCCGCTGCCAGGAACTCCAGGAACTATACGCATATAAAAGGAAATTGCCAGGAACTATACGCATATAAAAGGAAATTCACTTGATCTTGTTTCTACACTCGGTCTTAATGTGAATAATGTTCGGACTTAGGAGCTTCTTGTGTCAGACCATTTTTGTGTTCTTTTTAATTTATCATTTAAATCAGTCTGTTACACTGGCAAGCGGGTAAAATGCTCTCGTGTCATTGACCAGTTTTCAGCTGTGAAATTTTCTGCTGCCTTTGACAGCAGTGTGGTTTTATCTTCTGATGATGACACTGAGAGCTTGGTCTGCTCTTTTAACTCACACTGTTCAAGCATCTTAGATGTAGTTGCTCCCTTTAAAACCAGGACTGTCCGTGCTGTTAATTCATCCCCCTGGTTAAATGATGATCTCTGTTGTCTTAGACGTAAATGTCGGAGGGTGGAAAGACTGTGGAAGTCCACTAAACTTGAGGTGCATCGATTGTACCTTAAGGAACTGTTAATTGAATTTAACAATATGATAAAAATGGCAAGAACTTCTTATTTTTCCAATATCATCTCATCCAATAGTAACAATCCAAAGATCCTCTTCAGTACAATAGACAGTATAGTTAATCCTGTTAGTTCTGCACCCCCTGTTTATTCAATTAATGACTGTAACAAGTTTCTTTCCTTTTTTGTTGACAAGGTCACTGCTGTTAGGGCTGGTTTTACTCATTCCTTTCCCCTAATCCTTGATTGTCCTTACAGACAGGCCTTTTTAAGTGATTTTCTTTTGAGGATTTGTTAGTGTTAGTGAGTTCCATGAAATCCTCCTCCTGCGTTTTAGATATTTTGACTTCCTCAATGTTAAAAGAGGTAATTGGCTCAGTGGATACGTCTTTGGGTAATATCATTAATAGTTCACTTTAATCTGGTTGTGTACCCTCGTATTTTAAACATGCAGTTGTGCAGCCACTTTTAAAAAACCTAACCTTGATCCATCTGTTTTTAAAAACTTCAGGCAAATTTCTAAGCTTCCTTTTATTTCTAAGCTTTTAGAAAAAGTTGTTGCCAAGCAGCTCACTGACTTTCTGATTGAACACAATATTTTCGACAAATTTCAGTCAGGTTTTCGTCAGAAACACTCGACAGAGCCTGCTCTTCTCAGGGTGTCAAATGATATTTCAATGTCATCAGACTCTGGCAAATGCTCTGTTTTAGTGTAATTAGATCTTACTGCAGCATTTGATACTATTGATCATTGTATTTTGTTACAAAGGCTTAGAGATTGGGTAGGTATTTCTGGAAAAGCTCTGGATTGGTTTTTCTCCTACCTTTCTGGTAGGAGTTTTTCCGTGGCTGTTGGCTCTTATTCATCTGAGTCTGCTCCTTTAACCTGTGGGGTGCCTCAGGGTTCTATTCTGGGTCCACTTTTATTTGCCCTATATACGGTATATATATATATATATATTTTTTTTTTTTGGACTTATTTTGTACCCGTAGGTAGATTTGTTCTGCAGTCTGGTGACAAGCCACCAGCTGCCGGTCGCTGCGTGCGCAAGCGCCCCTTAACTCCCTAACCTGCATGTTCTGGCATGTGGGAGGAAACCGGAGAAATCTCGGAGTAAACCCACGCAAACACGGGGAGAACATGCAAACTCCACACAGATCACTGTTGGCCGGGGGCAGGGATCGAACCCACGATCTCATGATCCCCGCGATTCCCCCGGCCGAGGGTAAAACTGTGCTGCCGCGGTGCTAACCACTGCGCCACCGTGCAGCTGCCACTTGGTTCTATTATCAGCAAATTTAAAGGTGTGTCTTATCACAGCTACGCTGACAATTTACAGCTACTTTTCTCTTTTAAGCCTGACCATGCTGACAATTTAAAAATTATTCATGATTGTCTGCAATTAAGGACTGGATGTCTAGTAACTTTTTGCAACTTAATGCTGATAAAACTGAAGTCCTTATTATAGCACCTGATAATCTAATTCCTAAGTTGGTTAATAGCATTGGTTCATTAAGCTCTAACATACGGTCTAATCTAAAAAATCTTGGTGTCATTTTCAATCAATCGATGAGTTTTGATCAGCATGTCAAATCTCTGACCCAGAGTTGTTTTTTCCACCTTAGGAATATATCCAAAATTAGGTCATTGGTTTCCTACAGTCATTTAGAAATCATTATTCATGCCTTTGTTTCTTCATGTTTGGACTACTGTAATGTTCTTTTCACATATCTTAGCAAATCCTCTTTACACCACCTACAGTTAGTCCAGAACGCTGCTGCAAGATTACTAACTAGGTCCAGTAGATTCTGTCATATCACTCCTGTTTTGGCCTCCTTGCATTGGCTTCCTGTAAATTGTAGAATTGATTTTAAAGTTCTTGTTCTTACTTACAAAGCCATTCATGAAGAGGCGCCTTTTTACATTAGTGACCTGCTCTCTCTACACCAGCCCAGCAGGTCTCAGGTATTCTCATCAGAATTTATTGGTAGTCCCTAGCACTAGGCTCAGAACCAAAGGTGATAGAGCCTTTGCTGCTGTTGCTTCCAGACTGTGGAACTCCTTGCCTTTTGAACTTAGATCTGCACCTTCCATTGGTGTTTTTAAGAAGCAACTAAAGGCCCACCTTTTTAGCCTGGCTTTTTAATTAACTATGTGCTGATTGTACTTTTATGTGCTTTTACTGTCTACTTTGTTTTTTTGTTTTTTTTACTGTTTTATGTGCCTGTGTTTTTATTTTGCTTTTTACCATGTTAAGCACTTTGTGACTCTGTCTGTGAAAAGTGCTCTATAAATAAACTTATTATTAAACTTATTATTAACTCCTGTCTATGTCCAACTTCTTCAAGTTTCTTTTTACAGTGTCTTTAAATCTGAGCCTTGGTCTACCCTGATTGCGTTTGCCCTCTGTGAGTAGAGTAACTGCTGAGGGAGACGCTGGTGGTCAACATGTCCGAGCCATCTCAGGTTCATCTGTATTAGCATGTCCTCCATAGATGGTAGTCCAGCTCGTTTCAACACTTCTATGTTGGTTTTCTTGTCTTTCCATGAGATGTTCATTATGGCTCAAAGGTGTCTCATCATGTACGCGTGGAGTTTCTTCACCTGCACTCTGTAGACAGTCCAAGTTTCAGCACCGTGCAATAGAGTAGCCAGTACTGTTGCTCTGTACACTTTGCATTTCACACAGATAGACATATGTCGATTGTTCCACAGTCTCTCTCTCAAGTTTCCAAACACAGCTCTCGCTCTTCCCATTCTGAGAGATAGTTCATCCTCCAGCCTAGCATTCTCTGAAACAGTGCTACCTAGGTACTTGAAAGTCTTGCACTTGACTAGTGGCTCTGTACCAATGCTGATCTCTTCTGGTAGTGATGTTGATAATTGGAATTTTGGTGGTTGATAAAAGCACTCTGTCTTCTTGATGTTGATTTGGAGGCTGAATTGGCTAGCTGCTCTTGCAAATTTCTCCACTAGAGATTGCATATCTTCCATGCTGTGTGCAACTAGAGCACTGTCGTTGGCAAAGAGCATTTCTCTTACTACCTTTATCGATGTCTTGCTTTTGGCTTTAAACTGTGCCACATTGAACAAGTCTGCTTCTTTCCTTGTTTGAATGTATACTTCTGCATTTTAAATACATCCTGAAATTTCACCCCAAAGGCGAATATCCCTAACTTTTTGTGAGTCGTGTATGTTCCAGACTAGTTTTTAAAACACTGATAATTTTTCATTCAAATTTAGCCTCTGTAAAATATAACTCATCTAAATCATTTACACTGACAAGAAATATTTTAGGCCCTATTTTGACGATTATGAGCGGACTTTTCCACCAGACTTCCTGCCGTATGCCAGTGTTTTTGTTAGTTTCTGTCAGCTCATGTCTGTTTTTTATGCTTTGCGTCATGCCACTTAATTACCAGTAGATAGTGTGCCCGCTTTGTGCTGAGAGATGGAGGCTCATTTCAAAGAGGTGTGACGGCACGCAATCTAATGCGCATTACTGTTTTAGTGCATTCCATGAGAATCCGCTTTTGATCAAGAAAAAAGGGGTCTGTCTCCAGAAGCGCATTGTTTAGTGCTATTTCAGTGGTGTGTTTTGAAATCGCACAGCTCCGGAGTTCATGAGGAAACAGCATGTGCTGGGATCTTCTTTTATTTTAATGGAGAGAGTTGTAACTAGGGCTGTCGCGGAAGAGGAATTTCCTCTGGGATGATGGCGGACAGCTCAATACCGCAATATGCAGTATTATTGCAAGTGTTTTTAGGACCCTGTGGTCTCGTAAGGCCAGGCCGTGGCCAACCGCACCATGCCTAGGGTTGCAGTTCTCCCACAGCAAGCTCCCCAACTGCCACCCATCAGCCCCTGGCAGAGGCTGCTGAGAGTGGACTTGCTTCGTGGCGGGGATTGGCAGTGGACAGGAAGCTGTGCCAGACCTTTTTCTTCCCTCCTGCCCTGGAGGGACTGGAACAGAGATCCGCAAACCTCAGCAGACCCCCGCACAAGATGGGGGAGACCCTTGGTCGGCAAAAGCAGCAGTAGAGGGAACACTCCATCTCCCCATGGGCTGGGAGCATCTTTCGCACCATCGATGATGAAAGTTTATGAAAGTTTGCACAGACCTCACCCTCTTTTGCTGAAGTTTCAAACCCATTCATGTCTGTGTGTTGCATCTATGAGCACTACATTAAACCATTCAGCTGATTTTTCAGCTCAGCATTCTTCCGTTTGTTCTTTCTAAAATAACTAACTGGGCACCAACTGTGATTGATGTCTTCCTCATTACCAAGCAGCATTACAATCATGTGTGTAGTGTATGCTATTTGGTGTGACATGCTGCATTGCAGACACGCACGGGTGACGTCCATACGCCAGGAGTATTTAGCTGGCAACATGGCGACGCGGGGTCTCTTGCCTCTTCCCATGCTCCAATACACACGTTGCTCTGTGCTTTACTTTTGCTAAGCCCAATAAAGCTAACCTCAGCACATGGTCATTGCCTGCCCATTCTTGAGACACAATATTGGCAAGGAGGATGACCCACAACATCAAGGATGCAGACTTTAGTTACACCTCTACAGCCGTTCCTCGCCCTGCCTGGTGAGCCACTGATTCCATTTCTTTTGAGACTTTTATGGCTGCTATTGACCTAGCCGAGACTAGCGAGGCAAGGCTAAGGGCCATGCTAGTTCATAACCTTGGCAACGAGGGACAGCGTATCCTTCAGACTCAATCCGCAGACACATACGCAGGACAACTGTGTGGCTTTGTTGGCCGGACATTTCACTGCTCCACAGAACATAATGGTCTGGAGAATTATGTTTCCCCAGCCCAGACAGTGAACGGACGAGTGAGCTTAGCAGTGCGTCACTGACCTCTGCTGTTTGGCTAGTATGTGTAAATTCAGCCACTTGGAAGATGAGAGGGTGTGAGACCAATTAGCGGAGCACACCACAAATTCGAGGCTGCGTGAGAAGCTGTTGATGGTGCCGACGACCTGCCGTTAACCAGGGCAGTGGAAATGGTATCCCAGCTAGAAGTGGCTGCCCAGTTAGCAACACAGCTAGGGGCTCTCGACCCGTGTTCCCCACATTCAGCTCCGCTGGCACAAGCTGTGGCTCTGGCTGTTAAGCCTCCCAACCCCATGTCTCCTCACAACAGCCCTGGGTTAAACGTTGCGGGACAACAAGGCACCACAGCACGCCGACTCTGCAGAAACTGCGGCTCTTTCTTACACCCCACACATACACCTGCCTGCCCAGCCATAGGACAGAGGTGCTGACGCTGCGGAGAGCTCAACCACTTCGTCGGAGTGTGCTGCTCAGCTCCTGTAAGCCTGTCATCTCACTCACCCAGTCGGCCCAACCCGACCATCATCCACTCTGTGGGTGCCAGCAACAGGCCATTCAAGCAGTGCACAGTGAAGCTGGATGGCATTAGTTTACCGCTGCTGCTGGACACCGCTGCTACAAGGTCCCTGATGAATGAGGCCATGGTTAGGAGGCTTTTTCCCCTGCAACCAATTAAGGCAGACGTGGTGGAACTGTTTGGCTATGGACACACAAAGATCAGCATGGTAGGAACTGTTACCTTTTTGGTACGCTACAGGTCAAGAATTCTTCCAGCGTTCTCATTTCAAGTAACATGTCACGGCGACAACATCCTGGGGTGTGACCTATTCTATGAACTGGGCTTCTCCATCACGGACCACATGAGATTCCGTTTGACCGACGACAGCCTCAAGTCCACTGTACTCATATGTGGACGCAGCCACTCCCTGCTTTGCACCGCACACTGAACAGAACCCTGGAGAATTGGAGCCAATCCTCATACGGCGTGAGCCTCCCCGAGCCTCCGCCTCACTGCAGGAGCTCCGGTCCACATCCACGCAGGACCCGGAAGAAGGTAGGGTCTGCCCTGTCAGCTGCAAGACCGACCTGCCTCTACGCCTTCCCCGGCCTGCTCACGTCCTCTACCAGACAACACCGGACCACTTCCACCTCCCACTTCTGACGAAAAGACCGTGACCAAGCCAGCCCATCCAGACTGGGACTTTGCCAATGAATGGTCTGCAACTCCAGCGGGGCATCCGCTGGAACCATCCGAACTGGCGCGGCCTGAGCCCCCTTGGCACAAGCCCGACGGAGACCTCTCCATCTCAAAGACTTTGGGACAGGTATAAATACATGTTTGTAGTTAGGACATGGTCTGGCATGTGGCAGAATACCCCACAAGGCCATGCGAGCACACCGGCAGGCTATCCGGTTACCCAATTCGGAATGTCTGTTATTTCGGGCTAATCTGTGATTGTGGGAGGATCATTGTGTCTTTTGATGTTCTCAAAGGGAGGGGATAAATGTAGTGTACTGTATGCAGTTTGGTGTGACGTGCCACACTGCAGACACGCGGGGTGACACTAGTACACCAGGGGCATTTAGCTGGTAGCGCGGCGACATAAGTTCTCTTGCCTCTTCCTGTGCTCCAATACACACATTGCTCTGTACTTTACTGTTTACAGATTGTGGCTTCTCCACCGGACTGCATAATAATGCGCCGACAGGCTTTGTGGTGACGCACATTATGATTGTGTGTATTGTGGTTTGAACCCCCCAGGTCGCTAGGCGAGGATGTATGATATAAAAGAGAGATGCCCAGCGACCTGGTTTATTCTTGTTGACATGTGGTTAGAGAGAATAAAGTCCACTCTGATCCAGCTCACTGCCTCCGCCTCCTCATTTCTCTCTACACTGGTGACCTTTGACGTAGAATGGAACTCAAGGCAAACACCCCGGAGACGACCTGGACTGGAGGCACCAGCACCACGTGCGCCGTTTCGGTCAAGCTCCCAGACTTTTGGCTACATGACCTGAAGGCTTGGTTCCTCCACATCGAGGCCCAGTTCACGCTCCGTGGAGTGATGGCGGATGACACCAAGTACTACTATGTGGTTGCAGAGCTAGATGCACGCACAACACAGCAGGTGGCGAACCTGCTCCAATGGCCCCCAGCCCAGGGCAAATATGACGCTCTCAAGACTGCGCTGACCCAGTGCTACACACTCTCGGACTGTGAGAGAGCGGAAAGGCTCCTGACGCGCTCCGAGTTGGGAGACGGGTTGGCGGTGGAATTAATGGAGAAGATGTTGCCGTTGATGGGCACAGATGGCGAGCAGTTCCTCTTTGCCCACCTTTTCCTCCAGAGCCTCCCGACAGCGGCCAGAGCGATCCTCGCCAATTCGCCGCTGCTGGCCATACAGAACTACCGGGCACTGGCACAAGAGGCGGATCGGATTATCCTGCCGATCAGAACCTTGGCTGTGAATGCAGCGGCGTCGGAACCCAGTGAGATGGCCAGCGAGGGTGAGGAGCCGTCAATGGTGGCCGCTGCGGAGGCCAAGAAGCACCGGAGGGGCACGCTCTGCTTCTACCACCGCCGCTTTGGAGAAGACACATGCCGATGCGTGCCACCGTTCTAGTTCAGGCGCTCGGGAAATGCCAGGACCGGCAGTCGGTAGCAGCTGCGACCACTGGTGACACAACCAAGCTGCTCTATGTGACGGACTCATGCTTGGGGAGACGGTTCCTCATGGACTCCAGCTCCCAAAAGAGCCTCATCCTGCTGTCCTACGCAGACCGGCTGGCTGGAAGTAGTGGCCCCAAGCTGGCAGCCACAAACGGCTCAGACATTAAGGCTTTTGGTGAGAGGACACTGACCATATCCTTCCATGGCCGTACCTACCAATGGTCCTTCGTCATAGCGGCATGTAACTCCCCCATTCTGGGCGCAGATTTTTTGTGTGCATACGGACTATTTGTCGATGTGGCTAACAGATGCCTGATTACCCCTATGTTGTTTGATTCTCTGCCCTGTACAGCTCGAGGAGCCAGGTCCACAACACTGGCCAACGTCACAGCTCCAGGGGGTAAGTTCCACACACTACTCACCCAGTTCCCAGCACTCACGGTTCTGATGTTTTAGGCGGCCATCACTAAGCATGGGGTAGAACACTTCATTATCACCACAGGGTTGCCCGTTTTCGCATGACCTCGGCGCTTGGACGCAGCTAAACTGGCCAGTGCACGCAAGGAGTTTGCCAACTTGGAAAGATTGGGCATCATCAGACGCTCAAACAGCCCATGGGCATCCCCGCTTCACATGGTGCCTAAAGCCGAGGGAGCACGCGAAGATTTCCGCAGATTAAACAACGCCACAGCGCACGATCGCTACCCAATCCCCCATATTCGGGATTTTTCCGTCCACCTCACCAGGGCACGCATTTTTTCCAAGGTGGACCTGGTCTGCGGGTACCACCAGGTCCCGGTGTGCGCAGAAGACATACTCAAAATGGCAGTAATAACCCTGTTTGGTCTGTTTGAGTTCCTATGCATGCCTTTCGGGTTAAAAGGTGCGGCGGCGCAGACTTTCCAACGCATGATGGATGTGGTGCTGTGCGATCTGCCGTTTGTGTTTGTCTAAGTAGACGACATCCTGGTGGCCAGCGCGTCCGAGGACGAACACGTAGCCCACCTCAGGACGGTTTTCCAGAGGTTGGAAGAGCACGGGCTAATAATCAACCCGGCGAAGTGCCAATTCGGGGTTACAGTAATTGACTTTTTGGGCCACCGTATCTCACCGGAGGGCACGATACCCTTACCGGACAAAATGCGTGCAGTGGCAGATTTTCCCTGGCCTCAGACAGTCAGGGCGCTGCAGGAGTTTTTGGGGACGGTTAACTTTTACAACTGTTTCCTCCCCTGCGCAGCCCAGCTCATGCAGCCATTTTACGCCGCGCTTAAGAAACGGAAACCAGCGGACAGCATCGACTGCACTCCTGAGCGGGAGCAGGCAATTTCAGATGCCAAAACAGCCCTAGTGAACGCCGCACTACTGGCGCACCTGGACCCAGCAGCTCGGATAGCGCTCACTACCGATGCATCGAACGTGGCCATAGGGGCCATCGTGGAACAGCACGTCACTGGTTCTTGGCAGCCGCTCGCCTTTTTTTAGCAGGTGTTTGCGCGACAATGAGCGTAAATACAACGCATTCGACAGGGAGTTACTGGTTCTTCACCTGGCCATACACCACTTCCAGCTCTGGCTGGAAGGGTGCAGCTTCACTGCGTTTGTGGACCACAAGCCGCTAATGTACGCTATGGCCAAGGTTCTGGAACCATTGTCGGCCCGGCAACAGAGGCAGCTGTCCGCGATCTCAGAGTTTACAACCGATATTCAGCATGTGGCCGGTAAACTCAACGTGGTGGCAGACTGCCTCTTGCGCACATTAGTGGCCCCAGTCTATGTAGGGATAGATTACACTGCCATGGGCACCGAGCAGGTCGACGACACGGACGTTTGTGTGCTCCAGTCTGGACCAACAAGGTTAAGGCTGGAGAGCAGAGTACTGCAAGATGCCCCCCCCCCAATCTGTGATGTCTCCACAGGCCACCCACACCTGGTGGTCCCACGTGCTTGGCGTTGCCGCGTTTTCGAGTTGGTTCACTCTCTGGCGCACCCTGGAGTGCGCGCGTCAGTCAAAATGGTGGGAGCAAAGTTTGTCTGGCCTCTCCTGCGCAAACAGGTGAAAGAGTGGGCTGCAGCCTGCGTAGCATCCCAACGAGCCAAGGTGCACAGGCACACAAAGGCCCCCCTTGAGCCGTTCCATGTCCTGGCTAAGAGGTTCGACCACATTCACATGGATCTCATGGGCCCCCTCCCGCCATCGCAAGGGTTTACGCACCTCCTGACTTTGGAGGACCGCACCACGCGCTAGCCTGAAGCGGTGCCGCTAGCTTCCACCACGTCTACAGAAGTTGCACGCGCTTTTTTGGCGACATGGGTGGCACGCTTCGGTGACCCTTCGGATAGCACGTCCAACCGGGGCCCGCAGTTCGTTTCCGACCTCTGGTCCGCAATGGCCCAGAGCCTGGGTGTCACCATTCATCACACAACTGCGTACAACCTCCAGGCCAACGGGTTATGCGAGCGTTTCCATAGGCCGCTTAAAGCAGCGCTCAGGGCTTCGCTTACGGATGCAAATTGGGTGGACCGGTTGCCGTGGGTCCTATTAGGGTTGCGTTCTGCACCGAAGGAGGATTTGGCTGCGTCCCCAGCAGAGCTTGTTTTTTCCCAGCCACTGCGGCTCCACGGAGAATTTTTGCCTGACAACCCCGCGCCGAACACCGATCCATCCCCACCTTCACTATGTAGCGCAGAAGCAGAGACGGTACCTGGCCCGGCCCACCACTGTTTTCCCCACGCTTTTGTCCCAAGGACCTTGAAAGATGCGTCGTTCGTGTTTGTCAGGCACGATGCCCACTGGACCCCGTTGCGCTCACCCTACGACGGCCTGTTCAGAGTGTTGGAACCTGGGGATAAACATTTTGTGTTAGACTTGGGGGGACACAGAGAAACAGTCTGCATAGACAGGCTTAAGGCTGCCTTGGTATTAGCAGACGAGCAGGTGGTGTTGGGCCAAGCTCCTCGGCACGGACGACCCCCACTGAGAGCTCCCCAGGTAAATGACTCGTCAGCTCAGTCACAATGGCATGGTGAAGATGTGTCTCCCCCCCCCCCCCCCCAATGTTACCCCACAGACGGAACGCCTTCAGGAGTGCCCCACCGGCACAGCAGTGCCTTGGAGCCGGCGACCCCCCGTTACAGTCCCTATGGACGTCGGCTGAAGTCCACAGGACATGAGGGTTAAGGCCCATTCTGAGTGTTCGGGGGGGGGGGCTAGGCGTTACATTCTCCACTCAGACTGAATGGCACAGGAAGAGAGAAGCCGACGGGGGGTCGAGACGGGACAGCGGAGGTGGAGATGCTAAAGGACTGTTAGGCGGATGCGCCAGGCAGACTGTGGCTTCTTCACCGGACTGCATGATAATGCGCTGACAGGCTTTGTGGTGATGCACATTGTGATTGTGTGTATTGTGGTGTGAACCCCCCAGGTCGCTAGGCGAGGATATAAGATATAAAAGATAGATGCCCAGTGACCTGGTTTATTCTTGTTGACATGTGGTTAGAGAGAATAAAGTCCAGTCTGATCCAGCTCACTGCCTCGCCTCTTCATTTCTCTCTACAAGGGTTCTAATAAAGTTTTTTATAAATAATCTTTTAAAAAAGCAAGATGGTGCTGCGAGTAGACCTTGTCCCACTTTTCTGCACTGCACTTTTTAATCCACCCCTGCAAAAACATGCAGATCACGTTAGACTCTCAAGTCAGACAAAGTCAGCTGCAGCTCATCTCATGTCAAATGAGCCTGTTGTCTTCTTCTGTATGGTGTGGGAGTTGGTCGGTGTATGTTGGTTGTCTTCACAGTGTCTGAGAATACTGTAAATAGAAACCTTGCTTGCTGTAAACCTTAGAAGTCAAGCTCTTCTTGACCACTCAAGCCATATAACACACAGCACTGTTCAAGCTGTCTGCCTTACAGCTACAATTCACATATGTCTATTGAGTGTAATCTATGGTCCATATGTCCACATAGTATGACAGTGATGCTCCTGCAAACTTATTTGAACACCCACAATTAAATAAAATGTGGAGAAATAATAAAAAAAGATGATCATTTCATTGTAAACAATGGTGGAAGTTCATTTCGGACTGCTTGTGTACTCTCCATGTGGTCACAAAATTTGGACTGCACATATTTAGTCTGCCTTCACCCTTTGTAGAGTGGAAGATGATGAAATTTATGTCACACATACTGCACAAATTGGGCCTAAAGCGGAGTACACAAATAATGGGCCCTCTTTGGTACTGGGAGCACCCATGCTAGAAGTTCAGCCTCATTATGTTTTTGGGCAGAAGTAAAAATATTTTCAAAAACTTAGTGAAATACAAGGTTGTTAAATGACAAGACTATGTATTAAACCTTGTTTATACCACAATAACTTTTTTCTTTTCAGAAATAATTGATTTTCATAATTTTGGCAAAATTATGATTTCACTGCAGTGAAATCAGAGTTGAAATCATTGTTCTTCTGTTTAGGAAAAAAAATCTTCATAAAATATGATTCACATGATATCAGAGGATAGTCCTGCATAAGGCTCCTCAAAAAGCTAGAAATGCCCTAAATACTACATTTAGCTGCATGTAGTATTTTTTTCTAATGAGCTACCCTACAGTTTCTATGAAAGCCTCATAGCATAAAGCAGGCTTGTTTCTCTTTATCTGAAGATGTCTACAGTGGTGTGAAAAAGTGTTTGCCCCCTTTCTGATTTCTCATTTTTTGTATGTTTGTCACACTTAAATGTTTCAGATCATCAAACAAATTTAAATATTAGACAAAGATAACGCAAGTAAACACAAAATGCAGTTTTTAAATGAAGGTGTTTATTATTGAGGGGAAAAAAATCCAAACCTACATGCTCCTGTGTGAAAAAGTGATTGCCTGCTAAACCTAATAACTGGTTGGGCCACCCTTAGCAGCAACAACTGCAATCAAGCATTTGTGATAACTGGCAATGAGTCTTTTACAGCGCTGTGGAGGAATTTTGGCCCACTCATCTTTACAGAATTGTTGTAATTCAGCCACATTGGAAGGTTTTCAAGCATGAACTGCCTTTTTAAGGTCATGCCAATGAATATCAATCAGATTCAGGTCAGGACTTTGACTAGCCCACTCCAAAGTTTTCATTTTGTTTTTCTTAAGTCATTCAGAGGTGGACTTGCTGGTGTGTTTTGGATCATTGTCCTGCTGTAGAACCCAAGCGCGCTTCAGCTTGAGGTCACGAACAGATGGCTAGACATTCTCCTTAAGGATTTTTTGGTAGACAGCAGAATTCATGGTTCCATTTACCACAGCAAGTCGTCCAGGTCCTGAAGCAGCAAAACAGTCCCAGACCATCACACTACCACCATATTTTACTGTTGGTATGATGTTCCTTTTCTGAAATGCTGTGTTACTTTTACGCCAGATGTATTGGAACACATACCTTCCAAAAAGTTCAACTTTTGTCACGTCAGTCCACAGAGTATTTTCCCAGAAATCTTGGGGATCATCAAGATGTTTTCTGGCAAAACTGAGATGAGCCTTTGTGTTCTTTTTGCTCAGCAGTGGTTTTTGTCTTGGAACTCTGCCATGCAGGCCATTTTTCCCAGTCTCTTTCTTATGGTGGAGTCATGAACACTGACCTTAACTGAGGCAAGTGAGACCTGCAGTTCTTTGGATGTTGTTGTGGTAAATAATAGCTAAATAATCTAATGGCAACTCCAGATTTAGTACAAAGAAGTACAAGTACATTTTGAAATGTTTACATGTATTGAACCATTGAGCTTTTACAAAACAAGAACAACCTGACTGATGAATCTTCATCAAAGTACGAACAACCTGATTTTTTTTCCCCTTTCTGCTCTGTTTTGAACTGAAGCTGCTACAGTTGAACAATATCTTAATCATGATAAGAAACAAATGGCATTAAAGGAACAAGATATCATATTGCTGCCATCTACTGTTTAGTCCTGGAACTTGTTTGTATTTTGAAAAATGACCCTGCTCACATGATCACAATCAACTGATTACTGGCAATAAACTGATAATGCCAATACACTGGTCAACACCAAATTTATTGTCTAAATTTCTTTTAGCTGATTTAGGACAATTTTGATGTGCTGAATCCAAAAATCACGTTGGTTTTGCTCAATGAGGTCAACTTTTTGAACTATGGCCACATGTTTTTTACGTTTTTGTTTACATGTACGGGTATTTTCGCTTTATGTGATTCAAAATTCTTTTTTATTTCTTGAAATTCTCTGAATTTTGAACAATGATGACATAACATTCAATTTACATGTACTTACCTTTATCAATGTCTGCTATTCAATTTACAGTACAACTGTACAACTGCTGTACAACTGCTTACAATTTAGCATAAAAACCTGACCTGATCAAGAGACACAGATGTCATTTTTGGATTCAGTGGTACGAAATTGTCTTAAATCTGTTGCAAAAACACAGACAACTTACAAAAATATATTTTTGTTATGTTGTGTAATCAGTTTTCTCATGTTTACATGCACTGAATAAACAGACCACTGGAGGGTAAAACACTTGAGTTAATGACCCCGGTTACATGGCCTTTATCAGCTTATTTTGTTTACATGGTCACTTGAATAATCAGATAACTGCAGAAATCCAATCAAAACCAGTTTATTAGTGTGCATGTAAACATCATCATTGACCATGTTTACATGCACATGAATAAGCCGGTTATGACTGGATTTGTGGAGTTTCAGTCCAGATTAAAACCCTTAATCAATTTTGGGCAAGCAAAATACAGAATTATTGTCCTTTGAGACTATTTCACAAGTGTGAGAGAGCAAGTTAGTGTATTATATTCACAATTTAATCCTTAAGCAAATAAAATCATTTTTAAAGCATGCAAACTGTTTCAATCAGCATTAATACCTTTAATCAATTTTTGGCAGGTGAAATAGCATATTTATAAGCTATAACAGCCCTTTGAGACTATTCACAAGTTGGACAGAACATGTTATATTATAATCTTCACAATTCAACCTTGAAAAACCAAATCAAGTAATTTGGTGGCAGACAAAATGTTTGAATCCAAATTGAGAGCCTTAATGAAATTTTGGCAGATGAAGCATACATTTTATGGATTCTACTTACAATATGTAATCATAGGAGGTAATAATGCACAAACATTAGGATTCATGGGAAAGAAAAGCTTTATTGACTTTTACATTGTTATACATGGATTTTGTTAATTTCAGCACACTTTCCTTAACATATAAGGCAAAACATTAAAAGCTGCTGCAGGATAAAATGCTACATCTGATTATTCTAACACAAAACTCATGGGGCTAAAATTATGACTAATCTCTCACCACATTAAAAATTCATAGACATACCTTCACTAATTGCATGGACAAAAAGTTACATCCACTTTGCTCAAAAGCAGCTGTCAGCCTCAGACTCAGAAGAGAAACGGCTTTAGCCGAGCAAGGTGCGCTCCTGCAGTGAGCCAATCAGTTTCTGGTGGCACATCACTTTCTGGCACTGGCAGCTTCTCTTGTTTTGAACATGTTCAAAAAAATTTAGTGACAAGAAAAACTGGTTCCGACCGTAAAAAACATCCAGAAAAAGGCAGTGAACTGACGCCTCCCCATTATATCTGAAATAAGTGAGCCGTGAGCCGTCTTGCACCGAACAACAACCTTTTTTGTATTTACATTCAACTATATCCAAAATGGTGGTGCCACCCAGCATCATCCATCACCAACTGTACGTCGGTGCCCCAATGCCCAATCCCCCCCCAGTCCACACACTACATTAACCCCCCCCCCCTTGAAAAATCCAGAAACCATAAACATAATTTGCCTGTCTGGGCACCTGAGTAGACTGCCAGGGTACCCCCATGATGGAGTAGGTTATTCTGCCACTTTTTGACCGATCACGCCCTAACTAATCAAAGGTCCACTCTAAAGTTCTTCAGATGTCGGAATCTCTGGCGGACTTTGGTCGAGCGTCGCTCGGGCTGCAGCACCACTGCCGGCTCCGGCGAACGCTCCTGGGGGGTTGCAGCTCTCGCATCGGTAAAGTCCTAACCTAGATCCGACCTCTGATCCGGGGTTGGAGCCGGTGAAGATTTTCGGAGGCAGCTGGTGTGCCACTGTGACCCATCAGAGAGGTGGAACATGGCTGAACCCAGCTGTGCTGTGATCTGCAATGGTGTTGTCTAAAATGACTGCAGCTTGTGGGTGTGGTTGGGGCACCTGATCCTGACCCAGTCCAGCACTGCGAGTCTGGGCTGCCTCACCCGGCGTTTCGTGTCAAACCTTAGTTTCATCTGTCATTGCTGCTCAACCACCCTCCCCTTCGGTAATGGCTTCTTTGCTGAAATGTCTCCCTTTGGGGGGCGTAGGCGGTCCAGGGGAAGGCACATTTCACGTCCCAACATCAACACTGCTGGCGATCAGCTCGTCGTGGCAAGAGGTATTGCTCTATAATATAGCAGAGTATTCTGTAGTGCGGCCGAGAATTGGAGTCCATTTGCCAGGTTTGCTCTGAGCCCATTTTGTAGGGTTTGGTTGAATCCCCCCCCCCCCTCGTTTGCTTGCGGATGGTAAAATTCAGACTATATGTGTTTAATGCCTCTCTCACTCGTAAATGCTTCAAAACCCGCAGAGATGAATTGTGGGCCATTGTCCGTCATAATGGTGTCCAGTACATGCCAGCGAGTGAAGAGGGAGGTGAAGAAGTCTGTGACCACATCAGTCGTGACTGAGCCAGTGGGCATCACCTCTGGTCATTTTGAGTGGAGGTCGTAGGCTACCAGCAGAAACTGCTGGTATACAGGAACAGTATGTAGTTTGCCAAATATGTCCAGTTGAATATCTTTCCAAGGGGCTGATAGGTATGGTAGCGGCTGTAGTGGCGGACGTGGGGGTACCCCAGTTTTTCCGCTTTACAGCCAGGGCACACAGTCTTTCACCATATTTTCTATGTCTTTGTTGATGCCTAGCTACCAGACTGAGCCCTTGCACCGTTGTTTCATTCTGACCATGCCCAGGTGACCCTCGTGCAGCACGGTCAAGATGTGGCCTTTTAGCGTTTCGGGGATTGTTGTGCAGTGTCCTCTTGCCACGCAGACGTCGTCCCAGCATGCCAGGTCATCCTTGACTCTGTGAAATGGTGCCAGCTCTCCCAGTATCTCTGCAGGCCAACCCTCATGGATGTAAGAACGCAGCTGTGTTAGGGTCGGGTTCTGTTCTGACACCGACTGAAGCTCCTGGAGAGAGACTGTGTTTTGAAGAGGCCCATGTAACATATTGATCAGCTCTGTCTCCAGACCACCAGATCACCACCAGATCACCTGATCACCATTCAGGTTGATTTCTGCCACTACATTCTCTCTGCCCAGCGTGAACTGGGTAGTGAAGTTATATGCTCGTAGTCTTTCAGTCCACCTGTAGATGTGCAGAGATTTGTGTCCCAAACCTGATGTTTCCAGCAGTGCTGTGAGGGCCCTGTGATCCGTTCGTAACGTGAAGTGTCGTCCAAACAGGTACACGTGCCAATGTTTGCATGCCTAGATGCACACCAGTGCCTCCCTCTCCCCCACCGAATATTTCTGTTCAGCTGGTGTGAGTGACCTTGATGCGAACTCCACTGGGCGTTCAGTTCCACCTTGAAGCTATGACAGGACGGCTCCTACTGCAGAGCAGGACGCGTCGCACATCGCAAGGGTAGGGCTTTGTAGGCCGAAGTGAGCCAGCACAGGTGGGGAGGTGAGCTGTGTCTTCAGTTGTTTGATGGTAGCTGAACATGCCAGGATCCACTCCCATGGCACGTCCTATTTCAGGAAGGTGCACAGTGGTTCTATCGTTTCGGAGTAGTGAGGGATGAAGAATACATAGAAGTTTGCCATGCCCAGAAAAGACGAGATTTGTATGGGGGCTGCAGGCTCGGGTAGCTGCAGGACGATTCCACTTTTGAATGCAGGGGGCTCAGGCCCTCAGCGGTCAGCTAAAACCCCACAAACTCAATAGTCCCCGCTGCAAAGATGCATTTCTCTTCACTGAGTGTGACGCCGTGGCTTGCCAGTACCTCCATGATCTTCTTGAGGCGGGCATCGTGAGTGGTCGGTGTCGCACCATGCACCACAGTGTCATCTAGATACACAACTACTCCCTTGAGGCCGGCAAGGATGGTGGCCATAATTTTCTGAAAACAGCTCGGGGCAGAGCTAAGGTCAAAGGGCATGCGTGTGTATCTGAAAACCCCCATGTGTATAACAAAAGCTGTCAGGTTGTGGCTGTCGGAGTGGAGTGGTACTCGCAAGTAGCCTTGGCGGAGATCCAGCTTTGAGAAAATTTTTGAACCGCTGAAGGTCGCCATTAGCTCCTCCATCATGTGCAGTGGATATTTTTATCCGGGATGATTGCCTGATTAACCATCCAGAGGTCGATGCATGGTCGTATGCCGCCCAACCTTTTCTTTGCCACACGATGTTCGAAATCTACGGGGATGCGTCGACCCGCTTGATGATGGCAGCATCCAGGAGTTTTTTAAGCTCTGTCGTAACATTGTCTTGTAGAGTGAGGGGCAGTCAGTGGAGCGATTGAATTTTGGGCACCACTTCTGGATAAATGAGTGGTTGGTAGTTGAAAGCTGCAATGCACCCTAGTCCCATAAAGAGCACCGGCCAGCAGCACTGCCAGGATGAGACCGTTAGGACGACGGAGCCCGTTGGTTCTGTGATGGAAAACTCCAACTCACCTAACAGGTCAATTCCCGGCAGGTTAACCCCTTGGCTTGTCACCTGAAAGGTGAACAATGGGATTGTTTTTGGACTGCAGGTCACTGAAAAGTCAGTTGTCCCTACCATGCCAATCTTGACGTGCCCATATCCGAACAGATTGTCCGCCTTTGCCATAATGGTCTTTTTGGGGAAGAGCGTTTAGTCCCTACGTTTAGTAGGGACCGTGAAGCATCTGAGTCCAATAAAAGTGGCATGTCGATGCCGTCCAGCTGGATGGTGTGCCATTTGAGTGGCCAATTCCTAGCGCTCCCTGTGTAGACCGTGGCTGGGTCCTGTGGGCGGACTTTGTTTTTCACGGGACTCAAGCGGCAAACTTTGGCAAAGTGGTTAACTTGTTTGCAGCAGTGACATCTCTTCCCTCTAGCAGGGCAAGTGGGTGAGCGGGCTCGGTGTTTGGATGAGCTGCAGTCAGTACATGATGGCCACTCACCCGCTTTGGTCCATGTTTCACTCGGCCTCTTCATGTTGCCCTGTGGTTGTGTGTGTTTGGGGCAGATAATGGTGTCACTAATGGCCTGCTCCCGCAGGGTGGATTGAGAGACCTGTCAGCTAGGTGTCGTTAGCTGTTCCGCTTGCTGGGTGGCCGCCTCCATCTGGGCCGTCATCCTCACTACTTCGCTTAACTTGAGATTGTTTGTTGTTAGCATTAGCTCTTCTCTTGGCCACTTATTGTTCATGTCTTCTGCTAGCTTGTCACAGGTTAGCTCACCTTCTAAGGGCCCGAAGGTGCGCATGCTCTCCAAGACTCAGAGCTCTGTGGCATAACATTGAGTTGACTCACCCACATGGTGTTTGTGGTGGAAGAAGACGGTTCTTCGAACTGTAACATTGCTTGTGCCGCTGTAATATTTCTCCATCAGAGTCACGCATTCGCCGAATGAGTCTGCTTGACCCAGAGTGTGGAGCACGCGCTGCCCTTCTTTGTCTAGACTGAGAACCAGTATGCTCTTCAGCTTTTCGTCGTCAGCGTCACTCAGGCCAGCTACGCCGACATACTCTTTAAACATGTCAAACCAGTGGAGCCACGGGATCGGTGGTGCCCCTGGTGAGGTGAGGAAAGGTTTTATCAGCTCCATGAGTGAGGGTTTTACCCTCGTCGCCATTTGTTATGTCTGAAATATCTGATCAAGATCTGTTTTTCAATTCACATATTAAATTCGTTTCTAAGACTGCCTTCTATCATTTGCATAATATTGCCAAGATTAGGAGCATCTTGTCTCAGAGTGATGCTGAGAAACTGATCCACGCTTTTGTTAGCTCTAGATTAGATTATTGTAACTCTTTATTATCAGGTTGTCCTAAAACATCTATAAAAAGTCTTCAGTTGATCCAAAATGCTGCAGCAAGAGTTTAACAGATACTAGAAAGAGAGATCATATATCTCCAGTTCTGGCCTCCCTTCATTGGCTTCCCATAGAGTTTAGAATTAAGTTTAAAATCCTTCTTCTCACTTTCAAAGCTCTAAACAATCAGGCCCCTTTTTATTTAAAAGATCTGATACTACCCTATTATCCTTACAGAGCACTACGCTCCCAAAATGCTGGATTACTTGTAATACCTAGAATCTCCAAAAGTACAACGGGGGGCAGATCCTTCAGTTATCAAGCTCCTCTCTTGTGGAACCAGCTGCCAATCTGGATTCGGGAGTCAGACTCGATCTCTGTTTTTAAGAATAGGGTTAAAACCTTCCTTTTTGCATGGAAATAACTGACTGGGGCATGTTTAAAGGAGCCATGCATGACCTGGATGAGTACACGGACACTGTGAACTCATATATCCACTTTTGTGAGAAGAGCATTCTTCCATCGCGCACCAGGGTGAGTTACTCCAATGACAAGCCCTGGTTTACAGCTAAGCTCAGACAGATCGGGAAGGAGAAGGAAGCAGCGTTGAAAAGTGGAGACAGGGACTGCTACAGGGAGGTCAAATACCGGTTTAGCAGAGAGCTGAGGAGAGCTAAATCTGTGTATTCTGAGAGACTCCAGCAACAGTTCATTGCTAATGACTCTGCTTCTGTGTGGAGAGGACTGAGGCAAATCACCAACTATCGGCCTCAGGCTTCTAAAGGTCAGGATGACAAAGCCCTTTGTCAAAGACTGTCCCAACATTATGCCCGTTTTGACACCTCGTCAGCTGTGTCCAACTCCCCCCCCCCCCCAGCGCCACTGTCTCCACGGTCCCCACTTCATCAAAGGCGCCCCCCCCTCCTCCCCCCCTGCCCTTGCCATCAGTGAGCAGGACGTGCACAGACAATTCTCCAGACTGAACCCGCGCAAGGCCCCCGGTCCGGACGGCGTGTCTCCCTCCACCCTGAGACACTGTGCGGAAGAGCTGACTCCTGTCTTCACAGACATTTTTAACACCTCCCTTAAGTTATGCCACGTGCCGACCTGCCTCAAAACCTCTACCATCATCCCTGTCCCCAAGAAGCCACGGATCACTGGACTTAATGTCTACAGACCTGTAGCGCTCACCTCTGTAGTCATGAAGTCCTTTGAGCGCCTGGTCCTGCCCCACCTCAAGACCATCACCACTCCCCTCCTGGACCCGCTGCAGTTTGCCTACAGAGCCAACAGGTCTGTGGACAACGCAGTCAACCTGGCCCTCCACTCCATCCTGCAGCACCTGGACTCCCCGGGAACCTAAGCCAGGATCCTGTTTGTGGACTTCAGCTCTGTATTCAACACCATCCGCCCCGCTCTGCTCCAGGACAAGCTGTCCCTGCTCAACGTGCCTGACTCCCTCTGCAGGTGGATCACCGACTTCCTGACGGACCGGAGGCAGCATGTGCGGCTGGGAAAGACTGTCTCAGACTCTGTTAGCATTAGCACCGGATCACCCCAGGGCTGTGTACTTTCCCCCCTACTCTTCTCCCTGTACACCAACTCCTGCACCTCCAGCCACCAGTCTGTCAAGCTGATCAAGTTTGCGGATGACACCACCCTCATCGGGCTCATCTCCAACGGCGACAAGTCCGTCTACAGGAGAGAGGTGGCCCAGCTGGCGTCCTGGTGCAGCCACAACAACCTGCAGCTGAACGCTCTGAAGACAGTGGAGATGATCGTGGACTTCAGAAAAGTCACAACCCCTCTGCCCCCCCTTACCCTCACAGACTCTCCCATCACCACTGCAGATTCCTTCCACTTCCTGGGCACCACCATCACCCGGGACCTCAAGTGGGAGCCGACCATCAGCTCCCTCATCAAAAAGGCCCAGCAGAGGATGTTCTTCCTGCGGCAGCTGAGGAAGCTCAAGCTACCCACCAAGATGTTGGTGCAGTTCTACACGGCTATCATCGAGTCCATCCTCACCACTTCCATAACCGTGTGGTACGCAGGAGCCACTGCCAGGGACAGACTAAGACTGCAGCGCGTCGTGCGCGCTGCTGAGAAAGTGATTGGCTGCAAGCTCCCATCCCTCCAGGACCTGTACATCTCCAGGACCCGGAGGCGTGCAGGCCAGATCATAGCCGACCCTTCACACCCTGGACACGTACTGTTTGCCCCCCTCCCCTCAGGTAGAAGACTTTGGTCCATTCAGACTAAAACCTCCCGCTTCATGAACAGCTTCTTCCTCTCTGCCATCAGACTGCTGAACACTAAGTGACTTATTAGACTCTCGTGCACTATGTACAGCAGCTCAACCGGTCTCATGACAATTATCACTGTTTTCTTTTTGCACTACCGACTGCACTGTGTGGAACTCCACAGTATCTGCTGCTTGTTAATATATTTAAAAATCATTGATTAGTATTACTCATATTCTACATTTTATTGCATGCATAGTTTTTTTATTTTTATCTTTAGTGCTACTCCTGTTTAATGTTGCAGCATTGCACCGAGACAAATTCCTAGTTTGTGTACTACATGAACAATGGCAATAAATCTGATTCTGATTCTGATTCTTTTTGATATAGTCTACAATTAGGGAGGGATCATGTGTCTCTGAACCCTCCCTTAGTTATGCTGCTAATAGGTTTAGACAGCTGGGGGACCTCCAATAATGCACTGGGCTTCACTCCTTTCTTCACTCTCAATGATTTTTTTTTTTTTTTTTTTTGTTGGTCATTAACATCTGTTTGTTCTCTCCCATAGATTGAGTCCCCATTGTGCTGTTTGCTCTCTACATGTCTGTTCTTTTCTTCTTCTCTATCCCCTCACTTCCCAGCCAGTCGTAGCAGATGACTGCCCCTCCCTGTGCCTGGTTCTGCTGGAGGTTTCTTCCTGTTTAAAGGAAGTTTTTCCTCTCCATCGTTGCCAAGCGCTTGCTCACAGGGGATCGCCTGATTGCTGGGGTCGTTCTGCAATTGTGGGGGTTTCCCCTGCAGTTGAAAGTGCTATGAGATGACTGTTGTTGTGAAATGGCGCTATATAAATAAAGAATTGAATTGAACTGAAATAAGCAAGCCGTGAGCCGTCTTGCACCGAACAACATTTACATTCAATTAGATACAAAATGGTGGCGCCGCCCAGCGTCATCCATCACCTACGTCATGACGCAGGCTACAGCAAGCCCCAGTGTCCACCTCCCCACCCCCTGTCCACACACTACACCCCCCAGCACCTGCTGAACTGTGAGACACGGGGGTAAATGTATTTTTAAAGAACAGTTAAATACAGTAAATACCATGACATTTCAGTGTGTGCTATATCCGGCATCCATGAAAAAAAGACTTGTTGCATATTTTTAGCGATCTGTTATGGGCGAGAAGAGATAACAATCAATCAATCAATCAATCAATCAAAGACTTTATTCCAGACTCAAGGTCCATCAAGAGAAAAATAAACAAGTAAAGTAAAAAAACAAGACAGTTGAAACAATCAAAAAGTTACAAGAAACACTAAGACATAACTGCTTAAAGAAGTACAAAGACAGTACAGACTTTAAAAAGACTTAAAAAGACTACTGTACCAGTGCCTTCTAAACTGTGACTGACAGCGAATAGAACTGAGCTTAATGCTAGACATGACTTGAATGATTTCATTTCTAGATACATCAAGCCGACAGATGAATTTATACATAAAATTCCTTATTACTGCATGCAGAGTATTTACACATGATGAGACAAATAACTTGGAAGCACTGCACCATCGAGGCTTTTTAAGTAAAATTCTTAAGGCATCATTGTAGGCAACCTGTAATTTCTGCATACTTAGTTTCCTATAATTTATCCATAAATGAGCAGTGTATAAAGGTGTACAATAGGTTAGATGTGTGACGTCCAAAATCTAGTTATCGGACATTAAAACACATTTGACTGGCAATTGGTGTCTGTTGTGGGGGCTGGGGATTTTAAAAAAAATCCATCCCATCCAGAAGGGCACTTCAGAGGGCATAAGGCAAAGGGGCATATGCATGAGCATCAGTTCAATTGTATATGTGTAACAGTAGATGTGTGGGAAAAGTTTGCTTTGGAGAGTCTTTCTGGAAGAAATCCTGTCCTCCCGACCTGCATAACAGACTCCCTCAGTGTAAAATCAGGGATCACTCTTGTGACTGCTGCTCTTGTGCAGCCCCAGTGAACAAATTGGGAATAGCAGTTATTTTACTGAAAAAGTGTTGCTCATGTATTATATTATTTAATTTTCACACTTTGCAAATTCATCCCATATGTTTGACACCCCTGCTCTATAGGGTCTGACTTTGTGACTTTATTGTTCTAAATACATGACTTTTTTCTTGGAATTTTTTTTTTTTTTTTCAGTATTTGGAAGTTGTGTTTTTTCTCCCCAAAATGTAACTTTTTTCTCAGAAATCTGGGACTTGCTTATAGTAAATTGTGACTTTTTAAGTTGTAAATTAGTGTCTTTATCATGTTTTTGCACCTATAGTCTTGCAAATTTGTACTTAAACTGTTTTTACCTTTGCAGTTGTACCGTATGCTAAATTTATAATTTTCACATCAGCAACAAAAAATACCAAAGTTTAGGGTAATGAAACACCTTACGGAGGAAGAAAACAGGCTGCAGGGTGCTGTGTGACTGGTGCGGTGTATGTGTAGGGAGTGGCTGGATGGGGGTCACGCTGGTGTGTGCTGGTCACACAGGCTTAATTGGACGTCCAAAATCTAGTTATCGGACATTAAAACACATTTGATTGGCAATTGGTGTCTGTTGTGGGGGCTGGGGATTTAAAAAAAAAATCCATCCCATCCAGAAGGGCACTTCAGAGGGCATAAGGCAAAGGGGCATATGCATGAGCATCAGTTCAATTGTATATGTGCACATGCCCGACTATGTGTTCATATTTTATTTAACCTTTATTTATACAGGGGGAGTCCATTGAGAGGCAACCTCTCTTTTTCAAGGACACCCTGTTCACATTCACATAGACACAAATGCACACCTGGGAGATGCCCAGTACAACCACAGATTGACCTGTAGCCACTGGCAGCTCCGCTGGAGCAACTGGGGTTAAGGGCCTTGCAACAGGGGTTCAGGAAGGTGTACTGGGCTTCTTTCCTTAGATAGAATGTTGCCTCCTTGGCCCAGACCCCTGGATAATCAGTAGATGGATGAATGGATGCATGGAGAGTTAAAAGAAATTCCTTTATTTGTTGTGACATAGAAATATTACCCTGCTGTGTTTTGGGTCACAGCCTTACCCATACACCGGTCAACACCAAATTTATTGTCTAAGGGTTTTTTTTGTTTTGTTTTTTTAGCTGATTTAGGACAATTTTGATGTGCTGAATCCAAAAATCACATTGGTTTTGCTCAATCAGGTCAACTTTTTGAATTATGGCCACATATTGTTTTATACGTTTTTATTTACATGTACGGGTATTTTCTCTTTATATGATGCAAATTTCTTTTTTTTTGTCTTGAAATTCTCTGAATTTTGAACAATGATGACGTAACATTCAATTTACATGTACTTACCAAGGTAAGTACATGCACAGTACTAAGTAAGTACTAAGTAAGTACAGGTTTTTACTTAGCACCTGATCGAGAGAAACTGATGTCGTTTTCGGATTCAGCGGTGCAAAATTGTCTTAAATCAGTTGAAAAGAACACAGACAACTTACAAAAAAATTATTTTTGTAACCCCGTGTAATGTGTGGCATGCACATAAAGGAGAAAACACACATTGGTTAATAATGTAACTGCATCCACCAGAGGGAGACACAATGTGCAGTACAGAAGGGCATGCATCTTTCATACCCTTTAACTTAACTTTGGTTCCTTTCCCTAGTCATTCATTCAGTTTGTACATGTTACAAAAACAAAGTACCACCTCTTGAAAAAAACAGAACACACACTCAGCAAGAAAAATGTTCAGAAATTTTAAAGTTCCGAATGCAGATTTGTACTTTCACACATACACAAATTCATTGACTGCGCTATAGTTTTGACAGTCAAACCGCAAATTAAGAATAGTTGCACCCTTGCTCTTATAGCACAAGGGGGCCTCATTTGATAGTCTTGTTCCTTGACCTGACGTCTCTTTTTCCATTAGCCTTCAAATTGTTAAATGTAAAATGCATACACACATAATCTCTTAAACAATGCAAAATCCTAAAGTTCATTCATCTCTCTCTCTCTCTCTGTCTCTCTGTCAGACAGTATCACCATATTTCAGTGTGAATATCTGGCTGCTGTAAAATCCAATATATGCTGTGGTGATGGAGGAGGGCTGGACTGTTTGTACTGAATTCTCACTTGTATCGCTGCATGCTACCAGCGCGCAAGGTTTTGATGTAGTCGGGCTGTTTTTGTGTTTGAATGTCACACTGGGATTTAGGGAACTTTTTACTTTAGTTTTTTAGGTTAAACTGTTGTATTTATTTATCCTTCTTTATTATAAGTTTTGCTGTCACAGCATCAGATTTTCACTGTACTGTTATTACGGTATTATATCATGGTAACAGTATTATAATGGTAAGTATAAAAATGTGAAAAAATAAAAATGATATCAAATTCATCTCTCTCTCTCTCTCTCTCTCTCTCTCTCTCTCCAGCTGCAGGAGTCTAGTCTCAGGACCATACAGGCCAAAAAGAGGAGAGTGTCTAATTTTCATAAACACTGACATCCTATACCTGACCATAATGGCTGAATGCAAGAACAGCTGCAGATCATGTTTGTGTAGTGTCAGGGGTTTTAGGGACTTTAGACACCAATCTCGTCTCTTTCCGTTGCCCACTCCACACTTCAGTGGAAAGAGGAAAGTCCCAAATTGACCCTGGTAATCACAGTCATGAGGGTGGAGCACATTAAAGATAGTGAGTGGAGATGCAATGTCTGCATGTATGCACCCTTTAACGACTGTGTGCAGACAAGGGACATGATAATTTACTTCAGTAATTCAATTCAAAAAGTGAAACTCATATATTATATAGGAGAAACGTAATTTCGTTCTACTGTACATGATTGGCTGTATGGATTGAATGACAATAAAAGTTGGCTTCTTCTTATTAAGGCGAACAGCCTGTGGTGCAGCTGAGGTGTTACGGGTGTTATGAGGTGTTTGTTGGGTCTGGTGTCTCTCACCTTCCTCTTAACAATACCCCATAGATTCTTTATGGGGTTTAGGTCAGGAGAGTTTGCTGGCTAATCAAGCTCAGTGATACCACGGTCAATAAACCAGGTATTGGTACTTTTGGCAGTGTGGGCAGGTGCCAAGTCCTGCTGGAAACTGAAATCAGCATCTCCATAAAGCTTGTCAGCAGAGGGAAGCATGTAGTGCTCTAAAATTTCCTGTGTACATTACCATACACAGGAATACACATATATACAGTAGTAGTTACACACAACATACATACATAGTTATGCACAACTATTGCGGAGCGCATTGAACATAAGTTGGAAAGACCATATTCCTAACAGAGCTGTATTTGAAAAATTACCCATCATAACAACGACAATAAAAGTGAGATATCTATGATTTGCTGGACACTGCCTACACGTAGTGGACCAGCCTGTTTCCCACCAGGTTTTCTGGACTCGAAATCAATGGTCGCACTAGCCGTGGCAGACAAAGACTCAGTTATCCCGACACAATCAAAAGGAACATGGGGCTTGAGGAGCAGGAGGTGTCAAGGCAAGGCTGATGAAGGACAGGAAACTTTGAGCCCAACATGTTGCTGCAGCTTCTTTTGCTCTGTCCACGGACAACAGATGATGATGATGTACATGGACATAATTTACAAAAAAATCCATTCATGATCTTATGCAATATTCTAATTTTTTGAAAAACTGAATTTTGGGTTTTGATTAGCTGTAAGCCATAATCATCAACGCTTGTGTTGTGTCTAGAAATTAGGACAGCGGAGGTGATGGCTGAACTGAACAATGGTTTATTAAGACAACACTGGAAACAGCACATGTTACAATATACAGCTAGCAAGCTAACTATGCAGAGGTACAGGCTGGTGTGTCGGCTAGAGGCGGCGTGCCAAGGAGACAGTTTCCCGCTGTTAATCTCCTAATATAGGCACGGCGTGATGATATCATGTCATGTGTGCATCCTTACCACATGAATGGTGTCCCATGATGTTCTGTTGCCCCGTAACGTTCACTTCGGCATCCTCCAAGCGAGTCGCGGTTTTAACGGGCGCTTTTATTGGGGTAACTGCATGAGCTAGCGGCATTTGTTGTTGTGGCTCATCTAGTTGTGATGTTAGCTTGTTGGTGGCCTCCAGCTGGAACACCAACTCCACCGCCTTCGCCAGCAGTAGGTCGTTGGGTGCCCTGTTTAGCTCTGCCCGCAGTTGCCGGTTACTGATATGCTCTGCTAGCTGGTCCTGCAACATTTCCTCCTCTAGTTGCCCAAACCAGCACCTGCTCATGAGACAGCTGGGCCCAGCTCATCCAGCCATGTCACTCTCCGACCGAGGTAACAGGCACACTTTCTTCTCCAGGAAAAATGTCGCATTTTCCTCTGGAAGGCCAGTTTTTCTCCCCACCATTGTTGTGTCTGGAAATTAGGACAGTGGAGGCGATGGCTGAACTGAATGATGGTTGATTAAGACAACACTGGTAGCAGCACATGTTACAGTATATAGCTAGCAAGCTAACTATGCAGAGGTACAGGCTAATGTGTTGGCTAGAGGCGGAGCGCCAAAGAGACAGTCTCCCGCCGCTAGTCTCCTAATACAGGCACGGCGTGATGACGTCACGTTCTGCATGTGTCCCCATGTCCACGCTGCCTATTGTTAATATGGGGAATATCAAACAGTTTGAACTACAGTGATGTGAAAAAGTGTTTGCTCCCTTCCTGATTTCTCTCTTTTTTTTTTTTTGTATGTTTTTCACGCTTAAATGTTTCGGATCATCAAACAAATTTTGATATTAGACAAAGGTAACGCAAGTAAACACAAAATGCAGTTTTTAAATGAAGGTGTTTATTATTAAGGGTTAAAAAAAATCCAAACCTACATGGCCTTGTGTGAAAAAGTGATTGCCCCCCCTGTTAAAACATAAACTAACTGTGGTTTATCACATCTTTGGAAAGCTGAGTTCAATTTCTCTAGCCACACCCAGGCCTGATTACCTGTTCTCAATCAAGAAATCACTTAAATAGGACCTGCCTGACAAAGTGAAGTAGACCAAAAGATCCTCAAAAGCTAGACATCATGCTGTGATCCAAAGAAATTCAGGAACAAATTCAATTCATTTCAATTCAACTTTATTTATATAGCACCATTTCACAACAACAGTCATCTCATAGCACTTTCAACTGTAGGGGAGACCCCCATAATTGCAGAAAGACCCAAGCAATCAGGCGATCCCCTGTGAGCAAGCACTTGGCGACGGTGGAGAGGAAAAACTTCCTTTAGCAGGAAGAAACCTTCAGCAGAACCAGGCTCAGGGAGGGGCAGTCATCTGTTGCAACTGGCTGGGGGGTGAGGGGATAGAGAAGAAGAAGAAAAGAACAGACATGTAGAGAGCAAACAGCATGACGGGGACTCAATCTATGGGAGAGAACAAACAGATGTTAATGACTAGCAAAAATATTTCATTGAGAGTGAAGAAAGGAGTGAAGACCAGTGCATTGTTGGAGGTCGCCCAGCTGTCTAAACCTATTAGCAGCATAACTAAGGGAGGGTTCAGGGGCACATGATCCCACCCTAATTATAGGCTACTGTATATCTAAAAGGAAGGTTTTAACCCTATTCTTAAAAACAGAGAGCAAGTCTGACTCCCAAATCCAGATTGGCAGCTGGTTCCACAGGAGCGGAGCTTGATAACTGAAGGCTCTGCCTCCCATTCTAGGTATGGAGATTCTAGGTATTACAAGTAATCCTGCATTTTGGGAATGTAGTGCTCTGTTAGGATAATAGGGTAGTATCAGATCTTTGAAATAAAAAGGGGCCTGATTATTTAGAGCTTTGCAAATCAGAACAAGGATTTTAAACTTAATTCCAAATGCTATGGGAAGCCAATGAAGGGAGGCCAGAACCGGAGAGATATGATCTCTCTTTCTAGTACCTGCTAAAACTCTTGCTGCAGCATTTTGGATCAGCTGAAGACTTTTTAAAGCTGTTTTAGGACAACCTGATGATAAAGAGTTACAATAATGTAATCTGGAGCTAACAAAAGTGTGGATTAGTTTCTCAGCATCACTCTGAGACAAGATGCTCCTAATCTTGGCAATATTACGTAAATGATAGAAGGCAGTCTTAGAAACAAGTTTAATATGTGAATTAAAAAACAGATCTTGACTTCCGGTTATGGCGGCCGCCTAGAAGGACACGTATCACTCTGCTCTGCTCCTGGAAATAAAAATTCGGCAAATAACTCTCTCATTCGGAACAGAACTTTTCCCAGCGTTTGGGTGAGGATATGCCGGTGAAGACTAAGGCTGGGAAATCAGGAGGGGGAAAAACTGAATCGCCGAAGCAGTCCAAATTAACGGACTTTAAAGTTTGTGGCGCAGTAGAAAAAGCTGCGGATATGGCGGATGAAACTAGCGGTGATGCGGTAACTGCTGACGATGGCGGCACAGGTGCAGTGCTGGCTGCCATTAGCTCAATGAGAGCAGACTTTTCCGCTAAACTTGATGGGATTATGGCAGCGTTGGATGCAATGAGAAAGGAGTTGGGTGACTGCGTGGAGCGAGTGACGCAGGCGGAGCTTCGTGTTTCAAGTGCGGAGGATGAAATTAGCGGACTTCAAATAAAGGTGCGCACTTTGGAAAAAAAAAATAAAGATCTGGGAAATAGCGTTCTGGATTTGGAATCTCGGTCCAGACGGAACAACCTGAGGCTGGTGGGTTTACCGGAGGGAGCCGAAGGTCGTGATTCATGCTCCTTTTTGGAGGGGTGGATCCCGGAGGCGCTGAACAACGCGGAGCTAAAATCATCAGTCGTCTTGGAAAGCTCCCACCGAATTGGCCCACCGAGAGGTAACAAGGCAGCACCGAGGACGTTAATTATGAAGTTTCTCAGCTACAGAGACAGGATGACGATCTCCAACGCGGTGCGGGCCAAAGGAGAAATTAAATATCAAGATCAGCAGGTGCGGTTCTACCCAGATTTGGCCTCAGGAATCCAACAATTAAGGAAGCAGTTTGACCCCATCCGCAAAGAACTGCGCAACCTTGAGATTCGTCATGGAGTGATTCACCCTGCAAGACTTCTGGTCACATATGAGGGCAGAACACACATCTTCAAGACCCCCGAGGAGGCGCAGGAGCTCATCAAGAAGATCCAGGAAGAGACTGGTGGGAGCTAAGCATGAACAGAATATAGGGTAGAATATTTGAGCATTTAACTGATTAGAAGCATATAACAAGATTACAAAATATAGATTGTATTACATATTAAAAAAAAAAAAGTACAAAATTGCTAAAAAATTTTGGAGTTAAATTGGAAAATTACAGAAGAGAGTTAATGTTACGTTATTAAAAGCAGTAGAGTTAGGGTGATTGGGAGGATGAAGGAGTGGCTTTGGCTGATCCTCGTGGGTGTGGAACGGTCGATGGCTATATCGGGAGACGGAATTTTTCTTTTGCTTTTGGGGGGATTGCCACAAATGTGGGAAGGGGGAATTTGTTTGTGTGGAGTTTGTAGGGTGAATGTTCAACCACCCATTTTTTTGCTTTTCTGTTTGAGCATGTTTACACTGCTAGGTAATCCCAAACTCCCTATTGATCATAAATCAAAGCGTTAATCTTAACTTAACTTCATGGAATTGCAGAGGTCTACAAAATTTAAAAAAACTTAAACAAGTTATGAATAAAATAAAAGACATGGGTTCAAAAATTGTGTTTTTACAAGAAACTCATCTAATAGAGGAAGATCTAAAAAGAATTAGGAGTAGATGGCAAGGAAATGTTTTCACCTCATCATTTTCATCCCGAGCCAGGGGAGTTATGACTCTCATACATAAATCAGTCCCATTTCAAGTGAAAAATGTAATTGGAGACAAATTTGGAAGATATGTAATCATTCAAGGATCTTTGTTATTAGAAAACATAAATTTGGTGAACTTATATGGTCCCAATATAGATGATCAAAAGTTCTTTGCTAATTTATTTCTTATCTTATCATCACTTATAGGGTGACATATAATAGCAGGGGATTTTAATTGTACATTGAATCCCGGTATAGATAGATCAACAGGACTGGACTGGACGCACAATGGATGTAGGATGACCATTAATCATTTTATGAAAGAATGGAAATTGATAGATATATGGAGAGAAATGAAACCACAAGTTAAAGCATACTCTTGTTATTCCAATACCTACAAGACATTCTCACGTATAGATTATTTTTTGATCTCCACAGAATTAAGGTCCAAGATTCAAAACTGTTTTTATGATAACATCGTGATCTCTGATCATGCACCCTGCTGTCTAATATATGTAGATAAGAAATTGACAAAGGAACCAGGTAGATGGCAATTTCAGCATAAATGGCTTCAGGATGAGGAATTTGTTAAATACATAGAAAAACAGATAGATGAGTTCTTTGACATCAATACTACACAAACATCAGCATGTGTAAAGTGGGAGGCTTTCAAAGCTTTTATTAGGGGACACATTATTAGTTATACAGGTTCAAAATCTAAGAAGACTCGAGAGGAGAGAGTCCAACTGGAACATAAAATAAAAATTCTTCAAGAAAGAGTATATGCAGGAAGAGATCCAAGGTTGGAGAACGAATTACTGATTTTGAGAGCTGAATATGACAAAAAATCAGTGAATAGAGCTGCCTCGAGTCTTCTAAGATTGAAACAATCTTTTTATGAACAAGGTGAAAAATCAGGAAAGTTATTGGCATGGCAGATTAAACAATTAGAATCTAAAACACCAATTGCTATTGATAATATGAAACCAGGAAAAAGTGCAGGACCAGATGGTCTTCCAGTTGACCTTTATAAAAAATTTAAAAATAAATTAACAAAACCTTTTTTGGAAATGGTTTTAGAAGCATTTCAAAATAGTAATTTACCATCATATATGAATAATGCCTTAATTATACTGTTGCCAAAACCAGGTAAGCCCTCTAATAAATGTGAAAATATGAGACCAATAAGCCTATTAAATGCCGACCTTAAGATAATCTGTAAAATTTTAGCAAGACGAATACAAGAAATTTTACCAAATATTATTAATCGAGATCAGAATGGCTTTATAAAGGGAAGACAAGGCTTCCATAATGTAAGAAGACTTTTTAATATTATTTATTCTAATAAAGAAGCACCGGATACAGCTCTCTTATCACTGGATGCCGAAAAAGCCTTTGATAGAGTTGAATGGCCCTTTCTTTTTGAAGTCTTACAAAGGTTTGGACTTGGAAATAATTTCATAAAATGGGTTCAGATAATATATAATAATGCTACTGCAGAAATCCTAACAAATAACAATATTTCAAAATCAATAAAAATCAATAGAGGATGTCGACAAGGCTGTCCACTTTCACCTTTACTGTTTACTATGGCAATTGAACCTTTAGCGATGGCGATACGTCTACAGTCACAAATATATGGAATTAAAGTTGGACCAACAGAACATAAAATCTCCCTGTATGCCGATGACATAATTTTGTTTATGTCGAATCTTAAAAAATCAATTCCGACCTTGTTGAATTTAATAAAGAATTTTGGGGAAATATCAGGATATAAAATAAATAAAACTAAATCTTCAATATTAATGCTAAATGAGACCCAGAGAAATTACCCAGCCCCTGAGGTAAATCAATTCAATGTTGTAAATCAGTTTAAATATTTAGGAATCCAAATTGTGCCTAAGCTAGAATCAATCGCCAGTGTCAATTATGAAGCCTTAATGACAGATATTGATGAGTTACTTCAGAGATGGATGTCACTACCAATGTCGATGATCGGGAGAATTAATATACTTAAAAGTAATATCTTACCTAAAATACTTTATTTATTTCAATACATTCCCTTACCACCACCTTTAGATTTATTCTCAAGAATTAAAAAAAAGTTAGTGGAATTTATATGGAACAACAGGAGGGCTAGATTACGTCTGTCTTTATTATATTTACCATTTGATCGTGGAGGTCTGAAATGTCCAAATTTTATGTTGTATTATTGGTCGGCACAACTGAGGTCTATGACATATTATTTTTCATCAAATGATCTCCCTCACTGGACTGAAATGGAATCATACAATTTGCCTTTACCTCTTCCCATATTCATATACTCAGATTCGGCAAAAAAATTACAAAAACAAGTTAAAAATCCATTTGTAAAGCATATGATCAAAATATGGTGTGAAGCTAAAAACTATTTAAAAGAACCACAGTTATTGTCACAATTTAGTCCAATATGGGGTAATCAATATTTTAAACCAGGGAGAGCGGACGCTGTATTTAAAGTGTGGAATTTAAAAGGGATACAAAAGATTCAGGATTTATATTTGCCATGTGCAGAAAACATAATGTCTTTTGAAGAGCTGAGGATCAAATTTAATCTCAATAGAACACATTTTTTTAAATATCTTCAACTTAGAAACTTTATTCGATCAAATCAAAATAAAGCTCTCACTCGACCTATCTATTCATCCTTGGAAAAAATGTTGATGAAAGATAGTAAAAGAAAGGGTATTATTTCAGAGTTTTATAACTCATTGACACTATTTTCAAGTGAAAATTCACTGAAAAGATTAAACTACTGGAAAGAAGATCTGCAAACTGAAATTTCAGAGGAACAATGGGAATTGGCTTGTACAGAAGCTCAAACCAAATCAATAAATGTACGCCTTAAATTGATACATTTCAAATGGTTAATGCGGATGTATGTTACACCGGAGGAGTTAAATAGATATAATAAAAATATACCAGATACATGCACAAAATGCATGGAAAGTAAAGGAACTCTATTTCATTGTGTATGGGAATGTAGATTAATAAGAATGTTTTGGGAAGAGGTGAGGGTAACAATTGAAAAAATAATCTCAAAACAAATCATATTGAATCCTAAACTGTTTTTGTTGGGTCTGTACCCAGAAAAGCATAATTTTAATAAAAGTGAAAGAACATTCATAGACCTCAGTTTGCTTAATGCCAAAAAATGTATTGCATTATTATGGAAAAAGACTCATAGACCAGATGTGACTCAGTGGTTAAGACAGATGTTAACAAACCTTCCATTAGAAAGAATAACATATATACTGAAATCAAAGGAAATTGTGTTTGAGAATATATGGAGACCTTTTATTGATTATGTAAAAAATTTAAACATAACTCTTGAAGAAGAAGGTGAATGATGTGTGTGGACCTTGTAAATTCCAAACTGGTGAACATAATATGTATACTTAAGTATTGGATTGTCTAGACTAAACAGAGGAGCATTGTTGAAGATTTGATTTTGTTGGTGGTTGTTGGTGTTTTTTAGTGCATTTTTTTTTTGTAGTACTTTAGTGTTAGTGTTTGATTGTTTGTATCATGTTTGTTAAAAAAAAAAAAAGGTTCAATAAAGATATTGTGGAAAAAAAAAAAAAAACAGATCTTGATCAAAAATGATAACTCCAAGGTTCCTCACAGAACTATTATGAGAAAGAGTAACCGCATCCAAACTAAGACTTTGATTTAGAAAGGTATTTCAAAGGTATTTTGGACCAACAAGAATGACCTCAGTCTTACCTGAATTTAATAGCAGGAAATTACAAGTCATCCAAGCTTTGATTTCCTTAAGACAGGCCTCTAATTTGGCTAATTGATTAGTATCATCTGGCTTCACTGACAGGCATAATTGTGTGTCATCTGCATAACAATGAAAATGTATACAGTGCTTTCTAATAATGTTGCTTAGCGGAAGCATATATAAACTAAAACGAATAAGGACTAGCACAGATCCCTGTTGAACTCCGTGACTGAGCTTTGGGTTGGAAGAAAACTCATTATTGACATGAACAAACTGGAACCTATCAGATAAATTAAGATCTAAACCACTGCAATGAAGTTCCATTAAGTCCAACATGGTGTTCTAATCTATCAAGTAAAATATTATGATCGATAGTATCAAAAGCTGCACTAAGGTCTAAAAGGACAAGTAAAGAAACAAGTCCATCATCAGATGCAATAAGGAGGTCATTAGTGACCTTCATTAAAGCTATTTCAGTACTATGATGGATTCTAAACCCAGATTGAAACTTCTCAAATAAACCATTTCCCTGGAAGTGGTCAAATAATTGCGTAGCAAAAACGCTTTCTAAGACTTTTGAAATGAAAGGCAGATTAGAGATTGGTCTATAGTTAGCCAAAGCTCCTGGATCCAGTGCTGGCTTTTTGAGTAAGGGTTGAATTACAGCAGTTTTAAAAGCCTGTGGTACATGGCCTAATATTAATGAAGAATTGATTATTTGAAGAATAGAGCTACCATTAAATGGGAAGACTTCTTCAAATGAGAAGCAAAGTACAGTGGTGTGAAAAAGTGTTTGCCCCCTTCCTGATTTCTCGTTTTTTGTATGCTTGTCACACTTAAATGTTTCAGATCATCAAACAAATTTAAATATCAGACAAAGATAACACAAGTACACACAAAATGCAGTTTTTAAATGAAGGTGTTTATTATTAAGGGTAAAAAAAAATCCAACCCTACATGGCCCTGTGTGAAAAAGTGACACCCCCTCACCCCCGTTAAAATAAATAAACTTTGGTTTATCACATCTTTGGAAAACTGAGTTCAATTTCTCTAGCCACACCCAGGCCTGATTACTGCCACACCTGTTCTCAATCAAGAAATCACTCAAATAGGGCCTGCGAAGTAGACCAAAAGATCGTCAAAAGGTAGACATCATGCTGCAATCCAAAGAAATTAAGGAGCAAATGAGAAACAACGAATTCTGAGACTTACAGTATCAGTCTGGAAAAGGTTATAAAGCCATTTCTAAAGCTTTGGGACTCCAGCAAACCACAGTGAGAGCCATTATCGACAAATGGCTAAAACATGGAACAGTGGTGAACCTTCCCAAGAGTGGCCGCCCGACCAAAATTATCCCAAGAGTGCAGCGATGACTCATCCAAGAGGTTACAAAAGACCCCACAACAATATGCAAAGAACTGCAGGTCTCACTTGCCTCAGTTAAGGTCAGTGTTCATGACTCCACCCTAAGAAAGAGACTGGGCAAAAATGGCCTGCATGGCAGAGTTCCAAGACAAAAACCACTGCTGAGCAAAAAGAATATAAAGGTTTGTCTCAGTTTTGCCAAAAAAAAAAAAAAAACAACATCTTAATGATCCCCAAGACTTTTGGGAAAATACTCTGTGGACCAACGAGACAAAAGTTGAACTTTTTGGAAGGCGTGTGTTCCATTACATTTGGCATAAAAGTAACATAGCATTTCAGAAATGGAACGTCATACCAACAGTAAAATATGGTGGTGGTAGTGTGATGGTCTGGGGCTGTTCTGCTGCTTCAGGACCTGGAAGACTTGTGGTAAATGGAACCATGAATTCTGCTGTCTACCAAAAAATCCTGAAGGAGAATGTCCGGCCATTTGTTCGTGACCTCAAGCTGAAGCGCATTTGGGTTCTGCAGCAGGACAATGATCCAAAACACACCAGCAATTCCACCTCTGAATGGCTTAAGAAAAACAAAATGAAGACTTTGGAGTGACCTAGTCAAAGTCCTGACCTGAATCCAATTGAGATGCTGTGGCATGACCTTAAAAAGGCAGTTCATGTTCGAAAACCCTCCAATGTGGCTAAATTACAACAATTCTGCAAAGATGAGTGGGCCAAAATTCCTCCACAGCGCTGTAAAGACTCATTGCCAGTTATCGCAAACACTTGATTGCAGTTGTTGCTGCTAAGGGTGGCCCAACCAGTTTTTAGATTTAGGGGGCAATCACTTTTTCACACAGGGCCATTTAGTTTGGATTTTTTTCTCTTAAAAATAAACACCTTCATTTAAAAATTGCATTTTGTGTTTACTTGTGTTATCTTTGTCTAATATTTAAATTTGTTTGATAATCTGAAATATTTAAGTGTGACAAACATGCAAAGAAAATGAGAAATCAGAAAGGGAGCAAACACTTTTCACACCACTGTATATCACTCTGTGTGTAATGAATCTATATAATATAAAAGCTTCACTTTTTGAACTGAATTACTGAAATAAATTAACTTTTTAATGATATTCTCATTTATTGAGATGCACCTTTAAGTATTATTGTAGTCAGGGCCATTTCAAGTTTTTTGAGGGCCCTATGCAAAATTGCATTCAAGGGTGCCTTTTGAAATTAGGAAGAATTCAAATTCTTTAAATTGGAAAAAAAAAAATGTCTCCCCTCCCACCAAAAGTGTCAGAAAATAAAATGGAGTCATGGTCTAGATTGTGTATCAATCTTATGGCCTACATGCCAAATCCGGCCTGCCATGTTGTGACTGTCTTAAAAATATGATCCTGTGTCACATTAGAGTACAGTGACAGTAAATTAGATTTACCAGAATGCATTGTAAATTTGCCATCAGTTGGCATTGATCTACAATGGGCAGTGTTTTGACTTCAGTCATTGCCATTACCAATATAAGTTTTTTGTTGTTTTTTTTAAAGCTGAGTGATGGATAGGGAAAAATGTGCAATAAAGAAAAATTGATGCAGAGGGAAGGGAAATTAAAGACAGATGGGAGAGTTACTACATGTTTGTCCTGAAGAGTCAAACTTCTTTGCAATGAGGCAGTGTCCAGGATTACAATTAACGTCGGCAGTTTGAAATCAAACACAGAGTAAGGTAGGCTTAACTTAGCCACCAAGAAATGGAGCAAAAACCCCATGAATTCAAAATCAGACTACAGTCTCAGCAGCAAAAAGTGATGCTGCTATAGAAGAAGGTGCATTTTTAAAAGCGAAGTATGATTAAGTACTCTGGTCAGACACAGATAACAACAGCCTGTCAAGAAACACCACTGCAGACTGAGTTTATGAATTAAAGGCAGATACTAGATTTTAGACAGCTAGATAATTTATTTTTTTACATTTTATTGTATATTTTAATTATTTTAGTTTGAAATACAGTATTTTTTGCAACTCAAGACCTGTAAATTATTCATGTTTCCACAGTTTTATATTTTCCTATATTTTTTAAAAATATGTATATATCTTTAACTATTTGTATTTTTATTTTATATTTCCAGCAGTTCAAGACTTGTGAATGATTCATGTTGCCAAATCTTTATATTTTTATAGTTTTCCCCCAAAAAACTTTCTGTCTCAAGAATTCAAGAATACAAAAAAGATTAAAATTGCATTATTATAGAGAGGTCACTCAGAGAGTGCATACCTCTGCCAAGGTTTGTCTGTTTGTATGTGAGCAGGATTACGCAAAAATTAGTGAACTGATTTTGATATGATTTTCATCTGAGGACTGAGGTGGCCCTTGGGCAACAGATGAACTCATTGGATTTTGGAGGTGATCCAGGTCAGGATGTCATGAACGGGGCTGTTGTCTCCTGCCCCGTTTCATGACCTGTGGCTCTGGCCTCTGATTGTTGTCATTTCCAGCTGGCAGATTATTGGTTCCTCTGCCAGTCTACAGCCAGAGCCCTCCTCTCACCTCTCTCTGTCAGGCGCCTACCAGCTGTCTGCCATCAACCCTCTGTTTCCACACATGCGCGCGCACACACACACACACACACACACACACACACACACACACATTCATCCTCACTCACATGCTCTGGCAGTCACTCATGCACCTGCTCAGCCACACTCCTGCATCCACTTGACATCGTTAGCGCTGGAGTATTTATGTTGGTCAGTGGATGCACTCAGTGTGGCAGCAATAGTCAACCATTGATGACCAGACTTGCTCCTGTTGGTTCCCCTCTTTTCCCCGGACTGTGTATGGAGTTGTTTCCCAAAGCCAGTTGCTCCAACCCTGCATGTAAGTCCTCTCACTCATTATGCAGCCTTCCTTCTCCGCTCCGCCCTGGGAGCACGTGGGCTTGCCAACGGAGTTTGTAGCTGGTCATCCATCTCTACTAACCCTCAACGGTATTAGTTGGACATTTTGTGTATTTTGTGTTTTCCCATTCTGTTAATAAACACGCTCACTTCACTTGTATTTTGGGCTCGCAATAATTCATTTGTTCGCTGCACCCTGATGCAGCGTACATGACACAGGATGCGGATTCTGGATCACTTTTTTTATTTTCTTTACCATTTTGAGATATTGCATTGGTGGAGGCATGCACTCGCAGATCACCTCCAAAATCTACTGGGTTCATCCATAGCCCAAGAGTCACCTTTGATGAAACTTTCATCAAAATCTGTATTGTATAATCCTTCTGCACACAAACAAACCATCCCAGTCACATTATCTCCTTGGCAGAGGTAAAAATTTAACTTGCGTTCATATAAAGGTTGCAGATTTGCAAGAAAAAAGTTGCACATTTACCAAAAGCCAGTTTAGAAAGCTTGGGATCAGTCCGCCAAGGTCTCCACCTTTGACCGCCACCTAATCCACATAGCACCGGACCCCCATGATCCCTCCTGCAGGTGGTGAGCCCACTGGAGTGCGGACCCATGTAACTCCTTCGGGCTGAGCCCGGCCGGGTCCCATGAGTGGAAATCCGGCCACCAGACGCTAGCCATCGAGCCCCTCCCCCAGGCCTGGCTCCAGGGTGGGGCCCCAGTAAACCCATAGCGGGTGGGGTACACTGAATCCTTGATATAGAATTTATCATGAGAGATTGTTGGATCATTCTTAGTCTGGCCCTTCACCCAGGACCAGTTTGTCTTGGGTGACCCTATCAGAGGCAAATTGCCCCGGACAACATAGCTCCTGGGATCACTGGGGCACACAAACCCCCCCACCATGATAAGGTGATGATCCATGAGGGGGTATTGGGCTTGTTGTTACGAGATATTTGGTCTCTGTACGACCGTTGTGAGAGTTTGGTTCATACTGCCAACACTCAGTCGGACTCATTCCCAGTGAGAGTTGGACTCCGCCAGGGCTGCCCTTTGTCACCGATCCTGTTCATAATTTTTATGGACAGGATTTCTAGGCTCAGCCAGGGAATGGAGGGTGTCATGCTTGGTGACCACAGGATCTCATCTCTGTTGTGTGCAGATGATGTTGTCCTGTTGGCTTCATCCAGCAATGACCTGCAGCTCTTGCTGGGACGGTTTGCCGCCGAGTGTGAAGCGGCTGGGATGAGAATCAGCACCTCCAAGTCCGAGTCCATGGTCCTCAGCCGGAAAAAGGTGGATTGTCCTCTCTGGGTTGTGGACAGGCTCCTGCCCCAAGTGGAGGAGTTTAAGTATCTTGGGGTCTTATTCACGAGTGAGGGGAAAATGGAGCGAGAGATTGACAGACGGATCGGAGCAGCATCTGCAGTGATGCGGACGTTGTACCGGTCTGTTGTGGTGAAGAGGAGGCTTAGTTCTATGGCAAAGCTGTCGATTTATCAGTCAGTCTACGTTCCTGCTCTCACCTATGGTCACGAGCTTTGGGTAATGACCGAAAGAACAAGATCGCGGATACAAGTGGCTGAAATGAGCTTTCTCCGTAGGATTGCTGGACTCACCCTCAGAGATAGGGTGAGGAGCTCAGTCATCCGGGAGAGGCTCAGAGTAGAACCGCTGCTCCTCCACATTGAAAGGAGTCAGTTGAGGTGGTATGGGCATCTGATTAGGATGCCTCCTGGATGCCTCCCTCTTGAGGTGTTTCGGGCACGTCCCAATGGGAGGAGACCCCGGGGCAGACCCAGGACTCGCTGGAGAGACTACGTCTTCAAGCTGGTCTGGGGATGCCTTGGTATCCTCTCTGAAGAGCTGGAGCAGGTGGCTGGGGAGAGGGAAGTCTGGACTTCTCTGCTTGAACTGCTGCCTCCGCGACCCGGACCTCCGGAAAAGCGGTAGAAGATGGATGGATGGAAGTTGCACATTTACAAGAAAGTAACAAATTTATAAGAAACAACTGCAATTTTACAATGAAAAAGTTTCAAATTTATAAAAAAAAGTTGTAAATTTATGAGAAAAAAAATAGCAAGGTTATGAGAAAAAAAAAGTTGGAAATCCAGAGCAGGAGGTTACAAATTTACAAAAAGCCCAAAACTTTCCTGGAAAAAAAGATGCAAATTTACTATGGAAAAAAGTAAAAAGAAAACAATTGAAATTTTTACAAGAAGAAAAGCCACAAATTTATTCAAAAATAAACGTGCAAATATACAAGAAAAAGGCTGCAAATTTGAGAAAAAAAAGTTGAACGTTTATGAGAAAGTTACATATTTACAAGAAAAAAATTGCAAATTTACTTGAAAAGTTGTAATGTAACAAGAAAAAAATTAGCAAATTTATGAGGAAAAATTTGCAAATTTATTACAAAAAATTGCAATGTTACATGAAAAAGTCACAAATGCATATATGAGAACTAAATGTACAAATTTAGAGGAAAAACTAGTAATAATAATAATGGATTAGATTTATATGGTGCTTTGCATGTCAAGGGACATCTCAAAGCACTTACAGTGAGTCCATTATTCATTCACTCCAGACAGATATTGATAGTGGTAAGCTACCTCTGTAGCCACAGCTACCCTGGGGCACACTGACAGAAACGTGGCTGCCAAGCCATGCCAACTGCCTCTCCGACCACGACCGAACATTTATATCCAGTGTGATGGACACAAGGTGGCTAAAGTGTCTTGTTCAGGGACACAACGGCAGGGGAGAGCGGGATTCAGACCTCCAACCCTCTGGTTATTGGACTACCCTCTCTACCTCCTGAGCCACTGTCGCCCAAATTCATGAGACAATAAGTTAAAAATGTAAAAGAAAACTTGGAAGAATGGCTGATGGACACTCTCTACAGTATATGGCACTTGCTTGTATGCATATTCTTTTTCATTTTCTGCATTGAAAGTGCTTCCCCAAAAATATTTCTGTAAAATGTCGTTTCAGTAAATCCTGCAGTTTTGTTTTTTTTTAAGTCTGGCTATCGTCAGATATAGTCCAGATTTACACCCCCCCCCCCCCCCCCCAAACACACACACACTGTTGTGCCAACAGAACCCAAAGTTCAAACTCACAAAACCTTTGCGCATGTCTTTCCTGCTTTAACTCTTAAAATTATTTTGAAGCTGCCTGAAGCCATAAAAGCACAACTGATACGAATTTTCGCTTCCTGTCTTCACTTTGTGAAATTAAGCGCTGCACGACTGGCTTGTTTCGCTTTGAAGGGAAAACACGGGCATGTCAACTGTCACTGATTACGTTCATTAAGGCAGATGAGCGCTGGCGCAGCTGTACTGTACCTGCATTTGGCACTGTAGGTGCTCCGGGACACATGCGGCGTTCTAAACTTCTGCAGGCACCTTTATCTATGTTTTCGTGAGTCTCTTAATTTCATTATCTTAGTGGAACAGAGGAAAAAGCGTGGACCTAATGGTTTGATGGATTTGGGAATTGCGCGCTGTTCGTCACTTTGGTTGGACATATTCCAATAAAGCCTTCCTTGGACGAGAACTTGTACGCTCACACCTGAAACGTCTTCAGATCCCCAGCGGATCTCCGGTTGATGCCGAGGATCATGACCATGAATGGTGACTACCCATCGGTACCCGCAGCGCCATTGGATTTGCGCACCACGAACAGCCGCTCCCGGGACGCAAAGGCGACAAGTGGCGCACCGGCGCGCCAGGCAAGCATAGGGACGGACTGTATGGAAAATCACTGTCCCACGATCAGGTGCACGCCGAGCTCAGAAGCCAGCGTTACCCGCAAGCGTCCAGCGGACACGTCTTCTTCAAAGCTTCCCTTCAGGAAACGCCCGATTCCCACTGAGCCGGAGACCCAGAGACGTTCACCGGCTGCCCCAGAGGCTGAAGACCGCTTATCGCCCGCAGGAAATAATGACTCAGGTGGTTTGGGTGAAAACATGGTCGGCGTTGCACCAATATCCCCGAGGCATACTGAAGAAGGAGCACGGAGTCCAGATGGATATTCCATATTATTTTTACCTTCGTATAATTACGGTAAGGGTCGCTGTTGTACATTAAGTAGATTACTTTGGCCTGGCAAGATGCAGTGATACTCCATTCAAGTTTTAACTCATGAGTAATTAAGCAACTAAGCTTTTGCTCTAGACAATGTCTACAAAATTATGTATTATTGCTCTTAAAATCGCATACCTCCTATGCAATAATCATTTAATACTTAAATGCATTTTGGATATTGTGTGCAAATTATACACCCTGACACAATTTAAAGGGGTCATTGACCGAAAAATGGTGTGTTTGTAGATTTTAACTGTCTCAAACTTGTCCAAACAGTCAATGATCTGAAAAAAAATCACACTGCCTTTATCTTGTTTTTCCCTCAGAGAAACTCCCAAAAACGTTTTTTGACTCTTCCAGGTAATAGGAAGCCTAAGTCACGCCCACTCTACTTCCGCATATGGTTGAGATGTTTGTCAATTTAAAAGATAACTTTCCACGTAATTAAAGCTGTCGTATAATAAAAGAGTAATATTTAGTTTTTGTTGAAACGAATATTTGTTTAAACGATTATACGAAAGCTGACAACTTTAATTACGTGGAAAGTTATCTTTTAAATTGACAGACATCTTATGTGTAACTCGTGGCAAAATTTCGTTGTGATCAAAAGATAATTTTGCTCTTGCCATTCATTTCAATGGAGAATTTTTCAATTCGCGGAAGTAGAGGGGCGTAACTAAGGCTCTCTATTTTCCTACATCAAGTCTTGAAAAAGCCCACCCACTGCCGTCCTGAAGACCCACCCACTGCTCTATTATTGGTCTCCCTAGCTGTCATGTAGATGGAAGTAGGGGCTAAAGGAATAGCCTCTGAGCTACTAGCCCATGAGCTAACACTGGTACCAGGGCACTGGCTGTAAGCACGGTTTATATTGTTGTTTTCTTCAGATCTTAGTCACTTGAATAGCCATCCCAGTTACCACCTGGTTCACTCCGACCCATCTCCATGGGGTTTCATTGTGATTCTGTGGCGGATCGCCTGTACCAGCACCCCAGTCACTTTTATGGCCCAGGACCTGGGCTACTGGCCGCTGTTACTCCCCCGGACGGGTAGGGGAGTTCTCGGTGTAACACAGGTGCGGGTGAACTGCTGCGGAATCACAACAAAAATACTGAGAGATGGGCCGTAGTGATGCGAGGCACACCACTGAACCAGGTGATAACAGGGATGGCTATTAGGGTGACTAAGATCTGAAGAAACTAACAATATAAACTGCCCTTACTGTGAGTGTCCTGGGAACAGTGATAGCTCATGAGCTAATAGCTCAGGGGCTAATAGGCTACCTTTAGCCTTTAGCTGACTATGTGAGCCACAAGCCAGTACAGGCGATCAGCTGCAGGATCACGACAAAGCCTCTGGCTCACTGCAATCAAAATGTCTCAGGACCAGATGCTGCTGGCTGGAGGCTGCTGGATCTCATGCCCAGCAACCCCACCATCCTCCGTGGATCCGCGCAACTCCGTGCTGCCGTCATGGGCAGTGTAGTCACTCCAGCTTTCAGCTGGCTGTGAGAGCAGAATGGAGTCCCACAGAGCTGCACTGCCCTTTGAGATCCCTTGGCTCTGTAGCTAACCTCGGGTTATAGGCAAGGTCTCGGTTGTGGTGATTGGGGGTCCAGCGCACGGTGCTAGCGATTTGTTGTGGAATCATGGCAAAATTATTGGGAGATAGACCGGACTGACACGAGATACACCATCGACTGTGGATCAGTGAACCAGAGTGCTGCTCATTGAAGCTGGGAGGCTAGAAGCTAGTCAGCTATAATGGCTACCGTAACTGACATAAGAGGGAGGGTGGAGTTGAAAAGGTGAAGGATGGTTCTTAAAGGGACAGGCTTTAAATCAGAGCGTTTCAAGAAAGCCAGAAAAAATAAAAAAACAAATTTGCTTCAATAATTTAAAAAAATTAAAGAAAATGTGAACAAAATGTCACAAACATTTCATTAAGACATGTCTGGGCTATTAAAATGTGGAAAAAGTGCAGTCAATGACCCCTTTAATTTTTAAAGACTGAACGAGACAAAACCTGCAGATGCTCTCAAATCTATCCTTACATGCTAAAACCAATATCACACAAAAATAGTAGCCCTTTTTCTAGATCCTTTGTCTCATGCCTACAATAGTGCTCGAAAGTTTGTGAACCCTTTAGAATTTTCTACATTTTTGCATACCTATGACCTAAAACATTATCAGATTTTCACTCAAGTCCTAAAACTAGATAAAGAGAACCATCCTTCCAGCCGTCTTCTTCCGCTTTATCCTTTTTGGGTCGCGGGGGGCTGGACCCTATCCCAGCATCTTTGGGCAAGAGGCAGGGTACACCCTGGACAGATCGCCAGCCTATCACAGGGCCAACACAGAGAGACAGACAACCATTCACTCACACATTCATACCTAAGGACAATTTAGAATCCCCAGTTTGATGCCAATTAACCTAACTTGCATAAAGAGAACCCAGTTAAATAAATTAATGTTCAGGTTACTTTATTTGTACCCGTAGGTAGATTTGTTTTTTTCATTTATTTATTGAGGAAAATGATCCAATATTACATATCTGTGAGTTGCAAAAGTTTGTGAACCTTTAATTTCAGTGTCTGGTGTGACCGCTTTTGTAGCAATAACTGCAACTAAATGTTTCCGGTATTGCTAAGTCCTGCACATCAGCTTGGAAGAATTGTAGCCCATTCCTCCACTCAGAACAGATTCAACTCTGGGATGTTGGTGGGTTCAGGTCCTTCCACAATATCTCAGTTGGATTAAGATCAGAACTTTAACTTGGCCATTCCAGAACATGGACTTTATTCTTCTTCAACCATTCTTTGATAGAACGACTTGTGTACTTAGGATTGCTGTCTTGTGGCATGACCCACTTTCTCTTGAGATTCAGTTCATGGACATATGTCCTGACATTTTCCTTTAGTATTTGCTGGTATAATTCAGAATTCATTGTTCTATCAATGATGACAAGCCATCCTGGCCCAGATTCAGCAAAACAGGCCCAAACCATGATACTACCACCACCATGTTTCACAAATGGGATAAGGTTCTTATACTGGAACTCATTGTCTTTCTTTTTCCAAACATAATGCTTCTCATTCAAACCAGAAAGTTCTACCTTGGTCTTGTCATGTTCGCCTCTACGAGGTGGAGAGAGACAAGCCCAAGCGCTGGATGGTGTTGTGCATTTATTTAACAAAGAAACACGTCAATGCAAAATGTGCCCAAAATAATACAAAAATGCCAAACAAGAGAAAACTTACATTTAGTGCCTCAGAGCGTGGAAAAGTTCTGGAGAGGAAATCGGCACTTCAGCGGAATTTAACCGTTAAAGATCTGAGGAATTACAGGTAGAACATTCAACGTAGCGGCGAGGACTAAGTGAACAGACTGAGCTTAAATAGTGTATGAAATGACAACATGAGTGATATAATTGGAATCAGCTTGGTAGTAGAGGTGAGGGAGGGGCATCTGACAGCTTGACAGGCACCCACACAAACCCGGAAATGACACCTGACAGCTGTCAACCCACAGAATAAATATAAACAAAACCAAATACCGACTAGAAAATAATTACAAATGAAGCAAAACATATCCAACACAAACTGAAACATAAGCAGGCAAATAGAAAGCAGTGACAACGCAAAGAAGGTACCAAAAATACAACAGATAAATATATGAATATAACAAAACAGCCATGAGACTGAGTCCGGCAGAACATCAGACCCAGCTCGTGACAGGTCTCATCTGTCCACAAGACATTTTTCCAATATCCTTCAGGCTTGTCCATGTTATCTTTAGCAAACTGCAAATGACCAGCAATGCTGTTTTTGGAGAGCAGTGGCTTTCTCCTTGCAACCCGGCCAGGGACACCATTGTTGTTCAGTGTTCTCCTGATGGTGGACTCATGAACATCAACATTAGCCAAAGCGAGCGAGGCCTTCAGTTGTTTAGAAGTTACCCTGGGATCCTTTATGATCTCGTCGACTATTACTCTCCTTCTCTTGGAGTAACCTTAGTTGATCCACCACTTCTGGGGATGGTAACAGTGGTCTTAATGTTCCTCCATTTACACACAAATGCTTTACTGTGGATTGGTGGAGTCCAAACTCTGTAGAGACGGTTTTGTAGCCTTTTCCAGCCCGATGAGCATCAACAACCCTTTTTCTGAGGTCCTCAGAAATTTCCTTTGTTCATGCCGTGATACACTTCCACAAACATGTGTTGACACTTCGATAGATTTTTAAATAAAAGATTCTTTAAATAAAACAAGGTGCCCACTCACACCTCATTGTCATCCCATTGATTGAAAACATCTGACTCTAATTTCACCTAGAGGTTCATAAACTTTTGCCACTCACAGATATGTAATATTGGATCATTTTCCTCAATAAATAAATGAAAAAGTATTTTTTTGTCTCATTTATTTTACTGGCTTCTCTTTATCGAGTTTTAGGACTTGTGAGAAAATCTGATGATGTTTTAGGTCATATGCAGAAACGTAGAAAATTCTAAAGGGTTCACAGACTTTCAAGCACCACTGTATAAAGGCCTTGTCACACCTTGACGATTTAGGCAGCATTTGCCAAATGTATAAAAATTGGTCTAAAATGCTGGGATACGCCCAAATTTTCACTTTGGGCCATATGTATCACGTATCCATAACGAGTTGGACGTATACATAATGTATTAGTAACTTATATAGAATATTTCCATAACTTATAAATAACTTAAACCAACAAATGCTTAGTGTGTTGCAGACTTTCACAGCTTTTGCGCAACAATAGTCTAACTTATACATAACTTATGCATAACTTATACTAACTTCTGCATAGCGCAGTCATGCCAAACTGCCGTTGCCTCCTGATCCATGAATCCTAGGTGTGCGAGAGATCATCTCTGTTCAACCAAAATGATTCTCCCCTCCAAAGATCACGGCAGGGGGCATGACCGACCAGGCATAGCTGTCAAATCTGTCAGGTCGGTCATGCTGCCTAAAACAGCTGATGCAACACTCAGGAATGTCAGATGACAGTTGTCACAACCTGGCTCAAAGGCACGGGAACTGATAGTGATAAAAAAAAAGTTTACTTTCATTCATTCATCTTCTTCCGCTTAATCCTTTTCGGGTCGCGGGGGGGCTGGAGCCTATCCCAGCATCTTTGGGCGAGAGGCAGGGTACACCCTGGACAGATCGCCAGTCCGTCGCACGGCCAACACAGAGAGACAGACAACCATTCACTCTCACAGTCATGCCTAAGGACAATTTAGAATCCCCAGTTTTGATGCCAATTAACAAAATGAAAAAAAAAATAAGGAAATGCATAGAGTGTGCTTTTGCCAGGAACCGCAAACAGCTGGAAAACAGCTGAGCTCTGTGCTTCAGGTGATCAGCTGATTAGATCCACCTCCTCCAGTGTTCTGACATTTTGGCATACCTATCAGAACAGCACTGGACAGCTAATGGTACAGACTGCAGTCAAAGGTAAAAAATAAATTATGGCAAGGAGGGCTAAACAGCGATTTGGATCTTTATCCTGTAGCTTAAAAGTGCTCGGACGCATCCCCGACAGGTCCCGTTATATGAAAAAGTACATGTGTTTAGCTCTCTGTGTGTGTATGCACTGCAGGAGCAGCTGAGCTCTGTACGGGTTTTTCCTGTGAACCACCATTGCAAATATGCTATAAGTTAGAAACCCTTTCAGTAAGTTACACATAGGTTCAAAGAGCATTGCTCATATGTTAGAAATAAGTTTTGGGTACGCTAGACATTTATTTCAACATATTTTGACTAATGAGTAACTTGTGAGTCACTTACAAGTAAAGTGTGAACGAACGCACAACTTCCCTACAACTTACGCCCCGCTTATGCGGGACGTTTCAGCCATACGCTAGACACGTTGGAAAATTTTCAACATGCTGAAAATTTTCAGTGGAGCTCACCATACAACACCGTATACCAGCGTGCTTCAGTGTGCTTCAGCATGCTTCAGCGTGCTCTTAACGTGTACAAAATTTACCCATAACTGATTCCACGTACGCCAACGTATTCTCCAAATTTTTCATATGTTCGGCAGATGCTGCCTAAATCGTCTAGGTGTGACAGGGCCTTAAGAACAGTGGAGTCATACTTGAGGCTATCCTGCTACTGCTGAGAAAATGTCCACTAAGCTACTTTGTTACTACTCTCGGTGCAATCTTCTGCTAAAGTAGCTTGCTCATAGCTGAAATATATGCACACTCATACATACAATACATGCAGTGAGTTTCACACTTCCTGACTGACCTAAAATTACATACTCAGCAGGAGGTTGTGGAGATCGCACTATCATTTTTTTTTTCATCCTCCAATCTGAACTTTTACTTCGGTGTCTTCTCACTTCAGTAAGAAAGAAAATCTTATTTGAGCATTGAAGAAGGCTGTTCTCAAATATGCAGTTTATCTGTTTCACCTTCTGTATTGTTCCTGCTTAGGCCCCTACCCACTTTGCTGCTTGCCTCCTCTTCCAGAACTCAGCTATTCTCTGATCCACCCAACTGATATTGCTATGGCCACAAGGCAAGATGAAGATGGAGACACGTATGTCAATTTTTTTTTCTCTAAATTTTGTTTCCATCCATCCATCCATCCATCCATCCATCCATCCATCCATCCATCCATCCATCCCTCCCAAGACACTTAATAGCAAATCTATGCCTCATAACCTATTGACCTCATTCTTTCTCTGATTCACGCAGCCAGTCCAGTAAATCTTATGACACTCATAAACATGATTTGCATTATTCATCTGTTCAAACTGGGCAGAGCTAGCTCATGTCAGTTATCAACATTACATTACATTTAAGGAATGGCTACATTCAAGTATTTTTGATTTCACTACATTATTATGGAGGGCTGTATGCTAACTTTTTTTGCTAATAGCACTGGGGTGCTACAGAGTTTCATAGTCATGTAGTGCAAGTGTGGCCTATATGCAGGCAATCACGTGTTTGACTTTGACAAATGTAAAAGGGAGTAAATGGCACTAAGATTTATTTGATTGTGTGACTATTAATTACAGAATACCTAAATATTGGAAATGAATGGGACATCCAATATTAGCAGCTGTTTCAGATCCCTTGTTTATTTGTTTGTCAGATCACTTATTTGCGTGATCCTTTTCACTTATATTCATAACATCTTGCACTTTGGGGAATGGAAGTTGTTCAGTCATTATAATTATTTTAGTTTATATCACTGTTCAGTGATGGAGTTCAGTGTAATATTGAATTTCTTATGTGTATCGTCAATAAACTCATGCAATACTATAACAGGACATGTTTGCAAATATTTGAGACCCATTGTAGTGCATCATTTTATATTTTAGCAATATTTTGTGACTAAAAGGTTTTTTAAAACTTAAATGCTAAGATTGAGGCGGTGCTTATATTGTCGTGCTGGGGCGATACTGAGGCCAAATAATGATCTCGACCTTGAGGGCGGGACTGGCAAAGACTTACAATGTGAGTGCTGCGACTCTATTGTAAGGGGGGGTTTTTTATTGGTGCGAGAAGATTATTATTATTAATATTAATCCACCTAAACAATTGCATTTTTGATCCTCTAAACGTTAACCAAAATGCTTTTTTTTTTTCACACACACCTCAGACCTGGTGAAAAAATTTTTAAACTGGAAAAAATAGGTGCCCCATGCTGAAAAGTTTCAGACCTATCCAGCATATGGTTGATACGTTCCGCATTTGTGGAGCAAAGATTGTAGGGCCTTTCCCCTATGTTTTTTTTTCACCTTTGCAGTCTGTACCATCAGCTGTCCAGTGCTGTTGTGATAGATATGCCAAAATATCAGAACACCGGAGGAGGTGGATCCAATCAGCTGATCGCTCGAACAACAGAGCTCAGCTGTTTTCCATGATAAATCAGCCTCAGGGCAAAAGCACACTCCATGCATTATCTTTTTTTCACTTTATTGAAAATAACTTTTTTTTTATGAGCGGCTGTGGAGTAGGTGTAGTGTGGCCGACTACTGATCAGAGGGTTATTACAATGTAAATGTTGAGTAGGAGTCACAAAGGCTTTAAAACATCTTAATTAACATTTAAAGATGAAAATTATATTAAAAGCAAATTTCCATTAAGAATTATCTACACACTATTTAAGTTTTCTGTTAATATTTGTGTGCCTCTACCTGTGCTTTCTTATATTTATTTATATTGCTTGAACCAATGAAGCATTTTCACAAGAGACATTTTGAATTTTGACATTTTGGAGAGCCATAAATATTGGTGACTCCAATCAAGTGTCCCAGAAGGAGAGACACGGTGATAGAAACCTGAACTAAGATGTCTGTAGAATCACCTGTTTAGCTATTGTGGCTTCCATCAGTCATTCGGCTTGAGCCGCTTCCCAAATACACTCCAGTCTCACCAAATCTCTGCTGCTGTTTTACTTCCTGTGTTGAATACTGATTCAGCGTTCATGAAGAATGATTCAATATGTGACTGACGACTGTATTCACCTAAAGAAAACTTAATGTAGCACACCAGTTTGGGACCTACTGTATACTGTGGATCTGAGGCATTGCCCACCTGTGTTGGTATCTTTCATTGTCATTTGGGTGGGAATGAGGACACAGCATGAGAGCACGGCAGGCACCAGAGTCTTCGAGACCACATCAGTGCAAATAACCAGCTTCACTGCATGGTTACTTTACTTTGTCTAAAGTTTTAAAACACCCACGCACACACCACTGAAGATGACATATTGGTACATGAACACACATACAGTTTCACCCAGGGTCGTGTGACTGAAAATATAGCACGTCCAAAAATTAAATGGCACTTTGATGCAACAGTTTCAGAAAGTATCAGCTTTATTTGCATCTATTTAAACCAAACCCATGATGATCAACATCGAGCAGAGTTATTAGTTGCATGACACACCACAGCTGGTCATTGTCCCACACCCCAGAGACTTGTAATTGCAGTTAAGTAAATGTTTTAGTTAAAAAAAGAATGCATTTTAGAAAACCTTTTTATAATCTGACAGGCTTTATTTATTACCATTATTAACACTCCTCTCTTAAGTATTTTGCAAGCATTGTTTCCAAACTTAGAGGCTAGACATAAACCACTAAATTAACACAATCACATTAGTAGAAATTTAAGGTCCTGCAAACTTTTTTTGTAAAATGTAGTCCCTTTCTTGCCAGCCTCATACAGTATATCACCTACTTGCTGACTTGTGGTTGCTTGAAAATTTTTTTGTGAATTCTGCAGAAACATTCACAGCCCCTCCAAATTAATTTTTTCACACTATATGTGTGTGTGAGTGTGCATGTACGTACATGAATACATAATGCAAGGGATTGCGAGCAAGTACCTGCTTTACGTCAATGGGCTGTCATCTTCTGTTCTCAGCGCCTTAGTTTCGGGAAAACCAGTGAGCGCTCATTCTTTAAACATGATTGTGGTTTTTATCAGGTGTCTTTTTCTCTCTGTGTATTTAACTGAATGGGCTCAAAAAACCCAAACATCCGCTATTCACTTCCTCATTTACCGCTTTCTTTATATCTGTCAAACAGCACTCTCTCACTTGCACGCACGCGCTCTTTCAGGTAGTAGTGCTTAGGAGAATAGCACCAGACAAACAATATTTTTTAAAGTCTATCATCAATGGGCTGTGAATGCTTCTACAAACATTTTAGGTGATGGCTGAAAGCTTTACTTGAGCATATAATGAAGTCAAAATAGCAGAAGTAAAATATTACTTTTCTTGTACATTCAAGTTATTTTTAGGTGTTCAGTAAATCAATCCACTCCAACACAATCTCAGAGACTGTTCTTTCTTTTTTCTTGTATATTGTAGTGCCAGTATGGTGTTTTCCTAAATCCTTCATAATTTTGATGTTATGGAGTTTTGACTAGCAGAAATAACTTCCACTGATTTGAGAATTTTGAAAAGAAATAGAGCTACTCTGCAGCTCGGTGGAACAGTGGTTAGCACTGTGGCAGCACAGCAAGAAGGTCACAGGATTGATTCCACCCTTGACCATTGTGGGTTCGATCCCACCCCCAGACCATTGGTGACCCTTCTGTGTGGAGTTGGCATGTTCTCCCCGTGTCTGCATGGATTTTCTACAGGTACTCCGGTTTCATCCCACAGGCCAAAGACATGCAGGTGAGGTTAATTGGCAGACATGGGGAGAACATGCAAACTCCACACAGAAGGGTCACCAATGGTCTAGGGGTGGGATCGAACCCACGATGGTCAGGGGTGGAATCAATCCTGTGATCTTCTTGCTATGCTGCCACAGTGCTAACCACTGTGCCACTGTGCTGCCCGAATGTACACGAGTCCCATTATTTTATTGATTTAATGTTACAGATCAAATCAAATCAGATGGTGGTATCAGATTCTGATGCCACTTAACAGGACGCCATCCTCCCCTTATAGTCAAAGTCAGCTTTATTGTCAATTCTGCCATATGTACAGCACATACAGAGAAATGAAATTACATTACTCTTGAGACCCACGCTGCAGCAAGGTAAACACTAAGTAGAAAATATGAATATAAAGTATAACATTAAACACTCAACATCAAACATCAGTGCAAAGAAAGCCAAGCCCCAACCAGAAGCTAACTAAAAATACTCAGGGTGTGCAAAATAACTAAATACAATAAAAAATAATTTTATTTATTTATTTATTTGATATGGTCATCACAAAAACTTTGGACAAACCAGATGCATTGCTTAAATGTTTTACCACAAGTGCTAATTTTCAACACTTGTCCATAGGAGACTTTTTAAAAAAAAGTGTTAATCAGTCTATTTTAAAATCAGTGTCACTGTCATCAATTTCATTGTTAAACATTTAAATCTTTTTGTGAACAACTCTGACCAGACTTTAACCACTTTTCGAGGTCTCTGCCAAAGGTGTTCACATCAGCCCCCAGCCTCAGCTTGCTGGGAAAAGTACTCCAAAGTCTTGCTCCTTTAGATTATTTTTTTTTTAGATTTAGTATACTTTATTGATCCCCAGAGGGGAAATTGAGGGTATCCACCACCTGGATGGATGAGCAGCCACGCTACGGCGCTATCCCTTAACCATTCACACACACATTCACACCTAGGGCCACTTTAGAGTCTCCAATTAACCTAACCTGCATGTTTTTGGCATGTGGGAGGAAACCGGAGAAATCCCGGAGTAAACCCACGCAAACACGGGGAGAACATGCAAACTCCACACAGATCACTGTTGGTCGGGGGCTGGGATCGATCCCACAATCCCCGGGCCAAGGGTAAACTGTGCTGCCGCAGTGCTAACCACTGCGCCACCGTGCAGCAGATGAGAAGCTGGACTGTCCAAAGGAAGTCTTACACATTGGAATTATACAATCCCCACTGGCAAAGCCTCGAGTGGACAGCATGTAGTGGCCTAAGACACATATCAGGGCACAGGGTGAAAGTGGCATGTAGTGCAAAGAGAGCAGTCCATTGCTGCATAAAGTGACAGGTGCAGCCCTGAGATCAGTGTGTGTGCGTGTGTTGGAGTGAACAGTTTCTGGATGACAGAGTTGTTTTTAAAGCTCCTGAAATCAGTGTGTGCATGTGTGGGAGTGAACAGTACCTGAGGATGGCAGAGTTCAGCTGTTGAAGGGGGAAAGGGGGGGGGGGGGCAGAGTCCAGGATTCGTGTGTGTGGGGGGCAAAAGGGGGAGAGGGGGTAGAGCAGGGAGAGAGTTGAGCTGGATGAAGCTGTCCTTGAGTCTGCTGGTAATGGCCCAGAGACTCTGCAGTCTCCTCCCTGATGGCAGCAGACTGAAGAAGCTGTGTGATGGGTGGATGGGATCACCTGCAATGCACAGGGCTTTGCGGGTGAGGCAGGTGCTGTAAATGGCCTCAAGGGAGGGGAGAGAGGCACCGATAATCTTCTCAGCTGTTCTCACTATGCGCTGGAGGGTCTTGTGGCAGGACGCGGTACAGGCGCCGTACCACACGGTGATGCAGCTGGTCAGGATGCTCTCGATAGTGCCTCTGTAGAAGGTTCATATGATGGGGGCCGGGACTTTGGCTCTTCTCAGTTTGCAGCGGAAGTAGAGATTCTGCCGAACTTTCTTGGCCAGGCATACAGTGTTGGTGGTCCAGGAGAGGTCCTCTGTAATGTGCACACCTAGGAACTTGGTGCTGCTCACCCTCTCCATAGCAGCACCACTGATGGTCAGGGGAGCATGCTGGGTGTGCGCTCTTCTGAAGTCCACAACTGTCTCCTTCGTTTTCTCCACGTTCAGAGAGAAACTGTTGTTTCATGGCCAGGCGGTTCACCTTGCTCCTGTAGTTTGTCTCATCTCTGTTGTTGATGAGACTCACCACAGTTGTGTCGTCTGCAAACTTGATGATACAGGTGCATTTCAATAAATTAGAATTTTTTTTTGTATTTTTATATACTTTATTAATCCCAGAGGGAAATTCAGGGCATCCACCTGGATGGATGAGGCATCCACGGTACGGTGCCAATCCCTTCACCATTCACACACACACACTGACACCTAGGGCCACTTTAGAGTCTCCAATTAATCTACTTACGTATGGAATGTCATGGAAAAGTTGATTTATTTGAGCTATTCAGTTCAAAAAAATAAAACTAGTATATTTCATAAAGATGGCGGTGGGGGTAGATGGAGCGGCCCAGCACTCTTCACGTTTTAGCAGCTATTTTTGCTATTTAGTATATTTAAGCTTCTTTTTCCTTCTTTTCTCCGGGGCAGCTGCACATGTGCAGTACATCAGAGCTGAGCTGCTCATATTTTTGGAAAACATCCGCTACACTTTTAACAACAGTAGCTGGGACTTCATTCACCAGAGATCTGTAGGCCCACGGACCTCTCTCCTATCATCCCCCCACGGAAGTGGAGAAGGCGGCGGAGACACAGGAAACAGAAGAGGGGGAAGAGAGCAGTGCTAAAGCCCAGGGTAATGGCTAACCCATACAAACGGCCATCCCAAGTCTTTTTCTTACCAACTCCCAGTCACTAAACAACAAGATGAATGAGTTATGATTACGGATTACTTCACGCTGTATGGATTACTGTGTGATGGTAATATCGGAGACTTGGCTGGACTCTTCTACTCCGGATGCCACGATAGCGTTAGCAGACCACGCTACCTTCAGGGTGGACAGAAGCTTCAGCATGTCAGTTAAGAAACATGGAGGTGGCCCATGTGTTTATATAAACAACAGTTGGTACCAATGCCACACTTAAAGACACTCACTGTTGTCTGGACATAGAGTATCTGATGGTGCAGTGCAAACCTTTCTACCTGCCAAGAGAACTCACGTAGGTGATTGTAATCGTGGTGTACGTGCAGCCAAAAGCTAATGCTAAAGTAGCTATGGGAACGCAACAACGCTCCATCAACCAGCAGCTACCAGCACACCCGAACTGTGTTATAATTGCGGTGGGAGACTTTAACCATGCAAACCTGAAGTCTGTCCTGCCAAGATTCTTGAAAAATGTGAGTTTTCTGATGAGGGAAAATAACACTCTTGACCAGGTCTACACCAACATTCCAAGTGCCTATAAAGCCACCCCCCTGCCACAGCTTAGACTTTCTAATCATCTCTCTCTGTCACTGATTCCTGCTTATAGACCTAAAATCTGTAGACAAAGACCAACACTAAAAAAGGTTCAGGTGTGGACTGAGGATGCCATCACAGCCCTACAGGACTGTTTTGATTCTACAGACTAGGGAGTATTTGCAGAGGGGACAGACCTGGATGGCCACATATCTGCTGTGCTCTCATATATCAGCTATTGCACTGAGAGTGTGATCTCAACCAAGACAGTTGAAGTGTTTCATTGCGTAAACTGCTTAGAACATGGGATGATGCCTTCAAGTCAGGAGACCAGCAGGCTGATAAAAAAAAAAAACAACAAACAAACAAAAAAAAAATGCCAGTCCTTGCAGAGAGGCATCAAAATATCCAAGCACAAATATAAATGGTGTATTGAGGAAAACTTTTACAAGAATAACACCAGGAACATGTGGCAGGGGATCAAGAAACTCTTTGGTTACAAGGACAGGCAAACATCAGCAGACTCTTCCGACAGTAACCCACTGGACACTCTGAACCAGTTCTTTGCCCACTTTGACCAATGCAACGGAGAAACCTGCACCTGTCTTCCTCTTCTGGAGACAAGCGATGCCCCCATCCAGCTGCAGTAGCACCAGGTCAGAACCATCCTGCGTAGAATCAATGTGAGGAAAGCTGCTGGTCCAGACAGAGTCACAGGAAGGATACTTAAGGCGTGCGCAGACCAGCTAGTGGGATTTTTACCACCATCTTCAACCTCTCACTACTGCAGTCTGTGGTTCCCATGTCGTGATCAGGGGCACGGTTAGGACTGTGCCCACACTTTACGTTCATTTATTGGTTTGTTTCCTTTGTTTTATTGTTATTATGTTATGGGTTTGGTTATGATTGGGCACGGTGGCGCAGTGGTTAGCACTGTGGCAGCACAGTTTACCCTCGGCCGGGGGATCGCGGGGATCGTGAGATCGTGGGTTCGATCCCTGCCCCCGACCAACAGTGATCTGTGTGGAGTTTGCATGTTCTCCCCGTGTTGCGTGGGTTTACTCCGGGATTTCTCCGGTTTCCTCCCACATACCAAAAACATGCAGGTTAGGGATACGGGGCGCTTGCGCACGCAGCGACCGGCAGCTGGTGGCTTGTCACCAGACTGCAAAACAAATCTACCTACGGGTACAAAATAAGTAATAAAAAAAAAAAAAATGATTTGGTATCCTGTGTTCCCTGCTTATTGTTATCATGTCTCCCCCTGTTGCCTGGTGTCTGTGTCTTATGTTTGTCCTTTTGTATTTTAGTATATTTTTGTATGGTGCTCTGCATGTTCTTTGTATGTCTGTGTCTCTGTCTGTGAGTGTGTATGTGTGCAGCTCCTCCCATCCTGTGAGTTCACCTGCTGCCCTGATTACCCTCCCAGCTGTTCTGTGTTTCCCATCTATGAGTTCCCCTATATATGCTTGTCTCTGTTCAGTGTTCTCTGAGAGGTCATTGCATCATTCATATGTGTCGTCCTCATGCCCTGTTGTTTGTATCTATGCCACGTGAATTTTTGCCGTGTCATGTCCTGTTTGTGCTACGGTTGCCAAGTTTAGTTTAGTATATGCCAAGTTCAGTTTATTTAGTTTAGCTCTCAGCCCATGCACTGCTTTGTGTTTCTTTGAGTTAAGTTCTGTTAATAACTCACTGTTTGCACCCAAGCCTGCCTGCACTCTTGAGGCAGATCGTGACATCCCACCTTCCTTAAGTCAGCCACCATAGTTCCAGTGCCCAAGAACACAGTGAGCTGCCTGAATGATTACCGCCCAGTTGCCCTAACCCCCAAAGTGTGCCAAAAATTTCCCGGTAGATGGCTGTACTAATTTTGGACTTGTTAAAACACAGTGGACCAACACCAGCAGATGACATGGCTCCCCAAATCATCACTGACTGTGGGAACTTCACACTGGACCTCAAGGAAATTAGATTCTGTACCTCTCCACTAGTCCTCCACACTCTGGGACTGTGATTTCCAAATAGCAGGATTTGACACCTGATTCCAATTTATTGAGATGCACTTGTACTCTATGAAAAAAAACTGCAAACAGAACTGGTGACAAAGGTAAACCTTGACAGAGTCTTATCTTTCATTAGGACCATGTTGGACTGACTGATGGCAATAAGCCCAAGATCTCCCAATGACTGTACAGCCCATTCTCTAAAGTTGAATCACAACTGCTGGTCCAGCTCTGTGCTATGCAGTCAGTCTAGGCAGGTAGGCACTAATTGTATGTAAGTCACTGTATCATTTCTAAAAGGGGAAGATTTAAAGTGGGAAGTATGGGCAGCATAGTGATACAGTGGTTAGCACTGTTGCCTCATAGCTAGAAGGTTCCAGGTTGGAACCTCCAGGCTGACGGGTGGGAATCTTTCTGTGTGGAGTTTGCAGGCTCTCAATGTGTAGTGATCCCGAGCGCAGGTCTGTCCCGTGCTCGGGTCATTTGGTTATTTTCCCTTTTCTGTCTGTATATTTAGTCTTGTTTATTATGGTGGTTATTTGTGCTTTTATTTTGACAGCACCGTGACAGGACTTCTGCCTGTCAAGTCTGTTCGCGGCCTGTCACAGCTGTTTGTGTTTGACTAATTACTTTCTTTCCACACCTGGTTATTGCTGAGTTCACTATTTAAGTTCGCTGGCGAGATTCATTCCTCACTGCGACCTCGCCCTACTCAGGCTGGAATCCCCTACCCCTGATTCCAGTCTATCGTCAGCTTTGGACTTTAGAGTCTGGTTTATTTGTAAGTAACCTTTCATGGTTTTTGCTGGAAGAGAGAGGATATCCTAGTTACCGGCACTTCAGCAGAAGAACCTAGAGTTGGAGAAAAAATCTACCAGGAAGCCTAAACTGGGGCCAACGGGGAGACACTCCCGGGCTTCGGTTCATTGCTAGGTTCCTGCTACAGCTCCAGCTCCCACGTCTCCAGCTCCAGGAGGCCATTTCCCAGTGCGCTGAAGGAGGAGGGCAGCCGGGATCCCCAGTGAGGATGAACAGTGGGCAGCTGAATTCATCAGGGGCCATGTGACTGAAGCTGTCTCCTCCCACGGTCCAAATATGGTTCTGAAGAGTGTGGTGGCAGCAGTCAGGATTGTGGAGGCGCATCCTGGTCTTGGTAATTTTCCTGAATTCCCTGAGCTGCTGGCCTCCGTCTCCGCTCTCCACCAACGGTTTCCAGGGTTGGCGATAAGCTCATCTCCAAACCAAAGACGCTGCCGCCCAACGCAGAACTCTTCTTCTCCCCGTGACACGGCCGTCCCGAAGCGGAAGGAGGAGAACCACCAGGTGAATACACCGCAAGGTCCCCGTTATGATCCAGCTACGGGCCACCAGAGAAATTCCTCTGTCTCCCAGACAGCTGTTTGGTTTTTTTTTAATCATATCAGAGAGGTATGACAGCAGCTTCAGCCTCTGTGTTTTCTTCATCAGCTGTTTCGCCAGTTCCTTTTCCCCGGATCATCTCAGCTGTTCCTCCATCCTCTATGGCGCTTCCTTCAGCTGCTGAGAGCCCAGTTGTTTCTTCTCCGGCTGTGCCCGTCACCGATCCTGCAGGAGCGGATCCTCCTTGTCTTCCTGAGGGGCCCACCATCACCGCTACTACGGGGAAGGGAAGAACTGAGCCTGCTGCGGCAGGAACCATCGTACCCCAGGAAAACAGGCAAGTGTTTTTTCATTCCATATCACAATCTGATGAATTACCTTGTCTGATTCCTGGGGGTGAGGCTCAGTTTATGCAGTCCACTGAGTCCTCACCACCTGCTGCAGCCACAGAAACATTACTAGCTACCTTTGTGTCTCCTCCTTTATTCCCCGAGTGTCCGCCGGTTCCAGGACCTAGCCACCGGATGGAGGAGGAGCCTGTGGGCCTGGAGAGCCTGGTTCCAGCTCCGCAGTCACGGTATGGACAGAAGAGGAAGGCTGTCTGCTACTCTGAGCCTAAGCCGACGACGAAGCGTCCCCAGGTTTCACCTGTGCAGAGCTCAGCCCCAGCTAGAAGAGGATCTCCTGTCGCCACGCCGGGCGAGCCACCTGCATGGGTTGCAACGCCAGGGGATCCTGAGACTGCAGAGACCATCATGCCTGCTGTTGGGGCCACCGCAGCAGAGTTCGAGTTGGACCGCCAAAAGGCCGGGCCCGAGACATCATATTCCGGATCGACGGAGTCCTGGGTGGAAGTGGAACTTGAGCTCAGGTGAGTACTCTCCTTTGTTTTCATTGTTTCTGTTTTGGAGAGGTCTTGTCTGACTCTTGCTGGGGGGAGCCAGGTGCTGCCATCAGCAGCATCTGAGCTCGCCTCGCCGGGTTTCACTGTTGCCGGTGACCCTGACCCTGTTTCTCTCCTCCCTTCTTTCGAGTCTTCTCTCAGGGTCACTGATGATCTCCCAGCTACACCGGAGATCTCCGTGGGTTCTGGTCTGCCACCTGAGGTCTTCGTGGGTCCAGTTCCTCTGGCCAAGGTCATGGTGGAGACGCCACCCCAGCCCGGGATCTCCAACAGCATAGTCCTTCCGCAGTTTGGTTCTCCATGGGTGCTACGCTCCAACCCGGGGGCCATCGAGGATGCAGCTACGCCTCAATCCGGGACCACTGAGGGTGCCGCAACACCTCAGTCTGGGGCCACCGAGGGTGCTGCAACACCTCAGTCCAGAGTCACTGAGGGTGCCGCAACGCCTCAATCCGGGGTCACTGAGGGTGCTGCAACGCCTCAATCCAGGGCCATCGAGGGTGCTGCACCCATACCCAAGGCTGCTGTGGGTCCTCTACCTTCCTCTTTTGCTTCCATCGTGGTTCATTCTCTGCCATGGTTTGTTTCCTGTGTCCGTCATCCAGGGATCTGCGGTGGTTATCGGCACCATCTGCCGCCCCCAGGGGGAGGTGGGTGGTGCATCACGGACCGCTGGCCCAGAGATGCGGGGAGGCCACCCGATGAATTTTTTCAGTTGCTAGGGTGGTTCCTGTGTCCGGGAAGGCCACCCGATGGACTTTTTCTTTAATCTTGGTGGTGCTAGAGACCTGGCAGGCCGCCCGACCCTTTTCATCTAATGGTCGGGTGGAGCCAGGACTTTGAAAAGCCACCAGAATAGTTTTCTTGTTTGTCTTGTAGTGTTTAGTTCTTTGCTCCTTGTTTTTTCAGTGTTTCCAGTGTGTAAATTACTATTAGTTTAACCCAACTGTTAATTGGCAGCAAGTATGTATGTCCTAGTCTTAGTCTAGATTTGTATCCTGGTTTGACATTGCTGGGAGAAATTCTCATTTGAACTTAAAGGCCAAATGTCACATAACAGGGTACTTTAAATATCTTGAAACTAGATATAAAAGGGAACCGATCCGTTCGGGTCTTGGTGCATATGCTTCAGTAACAACGGAATATTCGTTAATTTAAAACTGCCGCGCTTGGCCTGACACGGCCCCTGGAATCGCCTGGGGAAGAAGGCGGAAGTGACGAAATCGATTGTACCCTAGTTTGATGCTTGGGGTATTTCAATTGATTGTTTATATGGAGACTGGAAGGTTGAAGTGAGCAACAAGAAAGAAAAAATTGGATATTTCACCCATACCTTAAAACGGGACTATCAGGGACAGCTGGGTAATAAGGGACACTTCTCTGGGAAATGTTTTCATACCTGTCAAGTGAGACGTTTTCGCCGTACTTCAACACCGTAAAAAGCGGCTATAAGGAACGGCGGAGCAACAAGGCACACCTCTCTGGGATCTCTGTCTGTTCCGCAACCGCTGCACAGCTCAACGTGTTAAACCATTGTCCTAATGACTTCTCATTGTAGTGAGAACAGCTCACGCTGAGCGATCAGCCCGCCCAGACAATTAAACTAATGAGTGACTCCACACTTCTCTCATCTCATCTCATGGTAGTGCGAATAGCTCCCGCTGAGCGATCTGACAGCACCAGCTGTGAGTGATCACACACAGGAGTGCTCCTCAACACACAGTTTTTTTTTCCAGTATATTTTTTCTTTTGGGCGTACAGAAATGGCAATACGCCCGTTTTTGCTAAAATTGCATTTTCCCCGTATTTTCCTTAAAATATTTGACAATAACAACACGAACTACATTTAAAACATTTCCCAGAAAAGTGTCCACCACTGCGCCGTCCCCCACAGCCGCGCTTGGCACCAAAATACGGCGAAAACGTCTGACTTGACAGGTATGAAAACATTTCCCAGAGAAATGTCCATTATTACTCCGCTGTCCCTTATAGCCGCGTTTTACGGTATTAAAATACGGCGAAAACGTCTCCCTTGACAGGTATGCGCCTCCATTTTCATAATTATCTGGTCAATTTCTTGACAGCAGCGGCTCTCCTCCACTGTAATAATAATGGCTTCCGAAAAATCAATATTTATGGGGCGCCCTGGACAGACCCCCTTCGGCTTCGCAATTCTGGAGGCGATTAATGTCCAGTTCAATGACATTTTCCACTGGTTCTGCTCTCTGGTCATCGGTGGAACTGTTGTCATCAGACAAAGCATCTGATTCCGTCTCGGACGGCTCGAACCTGTAAGGTTCTATGCCTCTGTCACTGTCTGAACCACTGACAAAAAAAAGACAAAAAAAAAAAAGACAAAACTAAACTAATTTGTTCACAATCGCTGTCACTTTCCGTCATGATTGTCCAATGTTGATAAGTGTGAATGTGGATAGGCAGGGCAGCCAGGGTACAACTGGTGATGTCAAAAACATGGGCGTGGTCTGGACTGGCTGTCACAAGCCAGCAAGCAAGGTGGGGCCTTCACCTGGTGTATTTTGTGCAATTATGTAAATACAGGTGGGTGATATGGTCTCCGGTATGAATATTTGGTTTAAGCTATGTGTATTTTATCTAAATTCGTTGTCATTTAGAAAAAAAAATTACGTGACATTTGGCCTTTGAAGTTTTGGTATTAGCTATGATATTTTTGTGTTTAAAGGACATTGATGAATTTTCACATTGACGTTTCTGGGGGTTTTGCTGTTAAGCATTATAGGTTTGTTTTCATTTTTGTGTCTCTCCCTCAAGGCCTGGATCCCCCCACCACCCTCCCGAGGCTGGTTTTGGTAGTTATTTCTGGTTGGGGGGGGGGGTTACTTTTTTTTTCTTTCTCCTTTGATGTTACTACAAGATGTCTGGGGTCCATCACTTAAGGGAGGGGCACTGTAATGATCCCGAGCACAGGACAGACCTACACTCGGGTTGTTTGTTTATTTTCCCTTTTCTGTCTGTATATTTAGTCTTGTTTATTATGGTGATTATTTGTGCTTTTATTTTGACAGCATCGTGACAGGACTTCCGCCTGTCAAGTCTGTTCACGGCCTGTCACAGCTGTTTGTGCTTGACTAATTACTTTCTTTTCACACCTGGTTATTGCTGAGTTCACTATTTAAGTTCGCTGGCGAGATTCATTCCTCGCTGCAACCTCGTCCTACTCAGGCTGGAATCCCCTACCCCTGATTCCAGTCTATCGTCAGCTTTGGACTTTAGAGTCTCTGGTTTATTTGTAAGTAACCTTTCATGGTTTTTGCTGTATTTGTATGTGTTCAGTTATCACCCTTTGGGGTCTCGTATTCAGCCTTTTGTTATCCGCCCCTCATGGCGAGTTCTTTTGTTCCTTATTCTTTAATAAATAAGCAAACTCACTGCAGGCAATTGGTGCCTTATTTCTGCCCTGAAAGGGGCATTTATGACACCATGTGCTGTGTGGGTTTACTCCGGGTGCATGCATGTTAGGTTATTTGATGATTCTGCCCCAAAGTATTTATTTTATTACCTCCGCCAGGCCGCAGGCCGCAGGAGGTTATGTTTTTGTCAGCGTTTGTCTGTTTGTCTGTCTGTCTGTTGGTTAGCAAGATAACTCAAAAAGTTTTGGACGGATTTCGATGAAATTTTCAGGCGTTGTTGGAAATGGTATAAGGAAGAACTGATTAAATTTTGGGGATGATCCGGATCACCGTCTGGATACAGGAATTTTTTAAAGGATTCTTTAACATTGTGAGATACGGTCATTTTCAACATGCGTGCAGGCGCAATGGAGGGCGCTGGTCGTCGTGTCAGACGAACACGAACTCCGCATTCTTCAAAGTTTTAGGCACAAAAGCACGCGGAAGACAGTGGTGGGCCGGGCCCGGCAGCGTGCCTGTGTTTGCGCTACGCTGCAAAAGCTGAGACGGGCAGCTGTCCGGCGCGGGATTATTTGGCAGAAATTCCTCGGGCAGCCATAGGGGCTACGCAAAAACAAGCTCTCTGCCGGGGAAGCTTCCAAATCCTCTTTTGCTGCAGAGCGCAACCCCAATATAAAACCCACGGCAACCTGTCTACCCAATTTGCATCCGTCAGTGAAGCCCTGAGTGCTGCTTTCACTGATCTATGAAAACGTTCGCATAACCCATTGGCCTGTGGGTTGTACGTGGTTGTGCGATGAATTGCAACGCCCGCAGCCTGGGAGTTTGGAGATGGAGGAGATGGACACAACAGCAACACTTGAGTTTATTACCTCCGCCAAGGAGGTAATGCTTTTACTACTGAACCACTAATCCTATCATTGTGAATCCAATTGCTAGCCATATGTTTTCATGGTCAAGGAATCTGAAAACGTACACACAAACACTGTATGGGGGGAACTGTGGCGCTTGGCGGAGGTCTGCGCTCTCCGAGTGCTTTTCTAGTATTATCTATAAAACCATAATTAAAGGTGAACAGGATGGTATTTTCATGAAAACAATTTATTTTCAAATAATGCACCAAAAAATGTTTAGAAAGGTGCAGAATTAAAGTCTTTGTATTCTTCAAAAAAAAAAAAACCACAATATATTGATGAAAAAATATTTTAATAATTTGTATGGGCCCTAAATAATCATAAAATTTACATCGGAGCAGTTGGATGGTGAGACTCCAGTCAACGCTGCAGTGGCTGGTTACATAGATATATGATACCCTCGATAAGATGCCATATTCTGTAGGTAATTATAATGGTTGACAGCACCTTTAGCATTGTGATAACAGGATACGCAAACGAATATTCATTGTATTTATTGGTAAGTAAGCTACAGTATGTATATAAAATGTGACTAGCTTAGCGGGTAGCTTTGTTCTATCTGATGTTTACATATCTATGGCTGGTAAAGATCTCACAGCTATTCAGCAGTCAATAGCATGACTGGGTTGATGTCACATGTCCCTACCAACCAGTTAGTGTAACAGTAGGCACAACATCTACTGGTCAGAAGGTCAGAATTGTGTCTCTCTCACCTTTAACACGCAGGGATTACCTAGATGTCAGAACAGTCTGGTTTTCCAGAGAATGAGAATCAATTCAAATGCAACTTAAAACTTGTTCAATCTGTATCACTGCATTTTTATTAATTTTGATGTCCATGCGGACATTTGTATGTTTGGTGTAGGGCTGTTTTAACATGAAGAACTTGATATTTTCCAAAATACTGTAAAATATCTCATGGTATCCATTATAATTAATGAATTCAAAGTTATGCTTAGATCCCACAACAACAAAAACATACTCACAAAGAGCATAGCTTTTGTTAACTGGACTGTGGGACTATGTTTCTTCTTTTTTGTTTACTATTCTCACTAACTGACATATCACTTCATTGCTCAGCTGGTACACAGACCACAGGATATGTCATACAGGCTGTCTTCCTAGTCTGTTACCCATCATTCAGGACGCCACAGAGATGATGCTTCCTCCCTCTCTGTTTCTCTCTCTCTCTCGCACACGCACACACACACACACACACACTCACACACGCACACACATACGCACACACGCGCACGCACACACACACACAGTTGAACTGTTCAATATGTGATAATATGGCAAGCTCAGGAGTCCTGTCTACGTCAGTACTGCTCTGTCTGGGGTTATCTGGGGCTGTGGTCTGCCCCACTTCCAGGAATGAGAACCAGTACAGTTTCATCTTAAGAGAAAAGAGAGAGATGGATGCTGATTGTATTGTACTGAATCTATTGTTATTTTACTCCATTTCCTTCACATACTCTACCTTTCTGTCACTTAGTCAGTCATCCATGAAGCACTTTGAATTTCATTAACTTGTACAAAAGGTGCTATAGAAATAAAATTTGATTGATTGATTGACTGATCTGAAAGGGTGTCAGAGAGATAGGATGACTTTAGGGCTACACACACAAAAAAAATCTCAATGAAATCAGCATTTAGAGAACTGGGCTACGTTCTGATTGCTTACTCACACTGTCACCCTGCAGTTGGTGCTCATATTTCTATTTATCAGAACATAACTTCTCGTAATACTTCCCTCAAGGCTCAGAATGACAAAATAATTTTTAAGTCATAAAAACCTTTCAGTGTAGTTGACAGTGGATTGTGGCTTCACTGCTTCTATAATTCACAGTAGAATATTTGGTTGTGAATTAGCAGGGGCTTTTTTTTTAAATGGGAGATTATAGGCAGCTGATGGCATGTACAGTAACTATGACAGATTGTTTACTGATGCATATTTGTTCTCTGTGGTGAACTTAGTTACAGGAACAGGGATCAGCCAAGGAAAGAACCAAGTTGCTCACTAGACATCCAGAGTTCTGCTTTTCTCACTAATGTCAGCAGCAACCTAATCACCTCATTATTATTACAGTTCCAGTATGCTCTTGCTAAGTCCAACTATTTTTTTTATGTATACTGTAACAATATCAATACTTGCTTGAGCATGTGACTGTACATGTGCATACACAGTTGTTTACAGTTGCAATCAAAATTATTCAACCCCGATTGCATTTTAGGTTTATTGACAAAATTTTAAAAATTTCAGGTTTTGCAAAAAACATATTACACAAGAAAAGTTCAAATAGTTAAATAAAATTAATATTACAAGAATTTTATCCAAATTCAACACTCAATCCTACTTTCAATGACTACTGCAGTCTCAAAATTATTCAACCTTGTGAAAAGAATTCCTCACAAAAGAGCACACATTTACATATCAGGTGTCATCTCAAGCACATCTGATGCAACCAATCAAGAGCTTCATTAATTGCATCTGGTTTGCTTGAGATAGAACACCTCAAATACCTGGACTGTTGATGCGATGTTTGATTACATGTTAGTAATATGGCTAAGTCAAAAGAATTGTCCAAAATGTTCAGAGATGAGATCATTGCCTTGCACAAACAAGGAAGAGGATACAAAAAGATAGCAAAGGCACGGAATGTTCCTATAGGTGTAGTTGGAAGCATAGTTTGCAACTTTAAAGTTAAAGTAACAGTTGCTTCACTACCTTGACATGGCAGAAAGAGGAAGCTAACAACAGCTGCCACCAGAGTCCTGAGGAGTCAGATGGTCAAAAACCCTCAACTGACTGCAAAAGACCACCAGCAAGACTTGGTGGCAGCAGACAATGAGGATCCAGTTTCCACAGTAAGGTGCATACTAAATGCTGAAGGGCTCCATGCCTGAACTCCAAGACGTACACCACTACTGACCCAAAAGCACAAGAAAAATCAGCTCCACTTTGCTCAAAACTATATAAATAAGCCAGAGAGGTTTGGGGATTCTGTTCTGTGGAGCGATGAAACAAAATTAGAACTTTTTGGGCCAATGGATCAGCGGTATGTCTGTAGGAGAAAGAATGAAGCATACGCTGAAAGAACACCCTGCCTTCACTGAAATATGGCAGTCACTCAGTGATGCTCTGGGGCTGCTTCGCTTCCTCTGGCACTGGAAACCTGCAGCCTATGGAGGGCAAGATGGATTCAATCAAGTATCAGGAAATCCTGGAAGAAAATGACATGCCATCTGTGAGGAAGCTGAAGCTTGGGTGTCATTGGCCCTTCCAACAAGACAATGATTCCAATTATACCTCAAAGTCCACCAAGACTTGGTTTCAGAAGAAGTCCTGGAAGATAAGAGGGGCTGTTACAGTTGCCTGACTTGAACCTCATTGAAAATCTCTAGTGAGATTTGAAAAAGGCGGTTGCAGCACGCAAACCCAAGACTATTAATGAACTGGAGGCCTTTGCCCATGAGGAATGGGCTAAGATTCCTCAGGAATGCTGCCAGAAACTGGGGTCTGGCTATGTATCATGTTTGCAGCAGATCATAACAGCAAAAGAGTGCTCTAATATTTATTTTTATTTATTTATTCATTTTTTGCATGGTGCATGGCGGCGGCGTGTGTAGACTCAGTGACCCAAAGCTCTTCCTTAGGTAGCAGACACTTAAGTTCTGTTCGAGTGTAAGTTTTTCTTATCAGCTTGAAACAATACTGGACTGGCTGGACCCCAGAAGGGTTTGACTCGTTCCCGGGGATGATATGTCGGTGTGAACGAACCAAGAGGAGACGACGATGACGGCGCTGTGAAAGATGACAGAAGCAGGGCAAACGAGCTGGGATTAGAGCTAGGTTAACTGCAACTCCGCATAAATCTAGGATTCCCAGCAATTTTCTCACCAACGCCCGTTCCCTGGTTAACAAAATAGACGAGATTAAACAACGGACTGTTAATAACCGAATGAACAGTTGTATTATAGTGATAACGGAGACTTGGCCGCACGAAAACATCCCAGACCTAGCGGTGGAGCTAGGAAGCTGCACCATCTTTCGGTCAGATCGTACTTTGGACTCCGGTAAGACAAGAGGAGGAGGGGGGTACATTTATATTCATAATAGCTAGTGCATGGACACTACCGTTATAGTGAGACATTGCTGCCCAGACCTGGAGTTTCTATTGTTAAAGTGTAAACCTTTCTACATTCATTCATTCATTCATCTTCTTCCGCTTAATCCTTTTCGGGTCGCGGGGGGGCTGGAGCCTATCCCAGCGTCTTTGGGCGAGAGGCAGGGTACACCTTGGACAGATCGCCAGTCTATCGCAGGGCCAACACAGAGAGACAGACAACCATTCACTCTCACAGTCATACCTAAAGACAATTTAGAATCCCCAGTTTGATGCCAATTAACCTAACCTGCATGTTTTTGGCATGTGGGAGGAAACCGGAGAAATCCCGGAGTAAACCCACGCAGACACGGGGAGAACATACAAACTCCACACAGTTCACTGTTGGTCAGGGGCTGGGATCGAACCCAGGATCCCCCGGCCAAGGGTGAGTTGCTGTGCTGCTGCAGTGCTAACCACTCCTCCACCGCGCCACCCATGCCTAGGGAAGTCACTGCCGTGATTTTAGCCGCTGTGTATATTAATCCACAAGCTAAATCTAACACAGTTATACACAGACTCTATGATAGCGTCAACAGACAGCAGAATAAACATCCTAAGGGCTTTTTCATCATAGCTGGTGATTTCAATCACATTAATCTGAAGACTGTGCTCCCCAGATTTTATAAGAATGTGAACATTAAAACAAAGAAGGCAGAACATTAGACCTGGAGCCTACAAAGCTCATCCTTCTCCTCACCTTGGACACTCAGACCATCTTTCTTTGTTAATGACACCAGCTTACAGGCCACTCATTTGCAAATCTAAGCCACAGTGCAAGTCTGTGTGGTGCTGGGCTGAGGAGGTTACATTAATTTTGCAGGACTGTTTTGAAGATACCATGTGGGAACTCTGAACATACAGACATTGAGTTCTACACTTCCTCTGTGCTGTCGTACATTAATTTCTGCATGAACAATGTAATAACAAGGAAAAGGGATAAAATATTTCCCAATCAAAAACCCTGGTTCATCACCACGGTCAGAACGTTGCTCCAGGCCAGGGATTTAGCACTGATGTCAGGAGATGGAGAGGCCTATAGGAAGACTATAGTGGACCTGAGTAAAGGCATCAAGGCTGCCAAAATAAAGTATAAAGAGCAGATAGAGGCCAGCTTCAGGGAAAACAACCCATGCTCTCTGTGGTGACGTATCCAGAATATCACGGACTACAAACAATGCCACAATACTCCCTCTCCTGCCGACAGCTCTTTACTGGACCAGCTTAACACCTTTTTTACCGCTTTGAAGGGGGCAGCAGACAGATAGAGGATGTATTGTTGACACCCTCACAGCATGACCAACCCCTCACCCTCCAACAATATCAGGTACTGAGGGTTCTGCAGGGCATTGACACCAGTAAAGAACCGGGACTGGATGGAGTACCAGGGAGGGTGTTGAAATCATGTGCTCATCAGCTTGCTGCAGTATTTACCAACATTTTCAATTGCTCACTGCACCAAGCTATAGTTCTCACCTGCTTGAAAAATACCACCATAACCCCTGTGCCTAAAACCTCTACTATAACAGGATTGCATGATATTTGGTCTCTGGCCCTGACGCCGGTGATTATGAAGCGCATGGAGAGACTGGTGTTGCAGCATATCAAGGCCCATATTTCACCTGGCCTTGACCAACATCAGTTCACCTATAGGTCCAATAGATCTATAGATGATGCTGTCTCCATTGCCCTCCACACTGCCCTCAGCCATCTGGAAAGCCCCAATATATACATTAGAATGTTGTTTGTTGTTTTCAGTTCAGCATTCAATTCTGTCAGCCCCGGCCGATTGGTCAACAAACTTCAGACATTGCAACTCGGAACCCCTCTTTGTTAGTGCATCAAGGATTTTCTGACAAATAGACCCCAGTATGTCAGGATGGACACTTCTGTATGCTCTACTATCATCCTTAATACTGGTGTTCCTCAGGGCTGTGTTTTGAGCCCAGTCCTGTTTACGTTATACATCCATGACTGTGTCGCCATCCATGGTTCCAGTACCATCATCAAATTTGCAGACGACACAACCGTGGTGGGATTGATTCGCAACAACAATGAGGTACCTTATAGAGAGGACGTTCAGACATTGGTGGCCTGGTGCAGTGACAACCATCTCTACCTTAACACCAGGAAGACCAAAGAAATCATTATTGATTTCTGGAAATCGAGGACCACACCGCATTCATGCCTGAGCATCAATAGCAAGTAGGTGGAACGTGTCACAGACGTCAAGTTCCTCGGGTTGTACATCTCAAAGGACCTGGGTTGGACTGCGAACACTAGTCACATTATTAAAAATGCCCAGCAACATCTCTTCTTTCTGAGAACACTGAAGTGGAACAAACTCCCTCCACCTCTGTTGAGGAACTTTTATTGCTGCACAGTTGAGAGTGTCCTTACTTATGGATGCACGGTGTGGTATGCTAGCTGCACTGCAGCGGAGAGAAAATGGCTGCAGAGGGTCATCAAGACTGCCCAGTGGATCACTGGCTTCCCACTTCCATGCCAGGATGAAATCCACTCAAGCCGTCTCCTCCGAAGGGCCATAAAGATCTAGAGAGACCCTACCCATCCGGGACATTCTTTGTTCATCAGCCTCCCCTCTGGCAGACTCAGAATCATGCAAGGTCAGACCAACAGACTCAAACACAGCTTCTTTCCTATTGCTGTGAAGAGGTTGCTGAAAGAATTATGACACCCCCCCTATCCTGACTACCTTAGTACTTTGAGTCCATTTGTGCAATAATTAGGACAATTAGGACTATATAGGATTTTAGTTGCACCTGACATTGTATTGTTAGGGTGCATTCACACGGCCACTGTTTGGGCCAGACCAAAGGACCAAAGTGTGTATTCCATGGATAGTTTGGTTCGTTTGGCACCATCTGAATGCACCTAGAACTCTGGTGCAGCACCAAACAAGCGAACGCTGGTCCCCCTGAAAAGGTGGGGTCTCGGTTCGCTTGCAAACGCAGTCTGGTGCGCTTCACTTGCTGTGTGAATGCAAACGGAGTATCCAGCGGACCAAAGGGTGGACGTGCCCCTCTGTGTTTGTGTAACCACAGCAACACACAGTGAGAAGAGAAAGCTTACTGTAAAGGTGCCTTCACATCAAACGCAAACGGGCAAATTTTTCACGCAGCACAATTACATTATAACGCAATGTAAATACATGAAAAGACACTAATACACTGTCTGGGTGAGATGCAGACAGGTGTGATAGGTCCTGGCAGCACATTCGTGATAGGAATACGTGGGTAAATAAATAAATCCAACATCCCGATTCAGCTGAAGAGCTCCTGGTTCTTCAGCCTCCATTTTGGGTAGAAAATAACAATAAAGTCAACCGCGCGGATCCAAGAAATACTTTTACCGGAGAAAACCGAGGAGAAAAGTTTAAAAAAAAAATGTCCCTTGGACTTGGAGTAGTGAGGAGTGAGATGCAGGCTCTGATAGATATTTGGTCTGAGAACCAGATTTCTCAGCTGCTTGTGGCTACACACAAGAATACCAATGTCATGAACCCTCCCGTGCGCTTCTCCACAGCGCATGGCGAGGGGCGGAATAATGAGGATTTACACGCTGGTTTGCAACACCACACATTTAACAACATAAAGACTCACAAAGATACACTTACTCTGGGCGTTTGGGAGCCAGCATCGCTCCACGAACGTATGAGGTGAGACGTGTATCCACGCTGGCGTCCCACAGCCGGAATCGCTATGAGGACGCACGAGAACCACGGGCTGCGCGGAGTGGATACACGCCGTAATGAGCTGACAGTTCACTGATGCAACGCACAGAAAGACAGTCGATCAGTTAGACAAAGACCCAGCAGCGCGTGACTGCCAAAAGGCGCTTAAGTACATGCACTGCTGATTATGGTGTAATGAGGAGCACCTGGGTGAGGACCGGGAAAGATGCTAAGCGGGGCTGGGAACAGCTGATGGTAATGAAAGAGAGAGGGGGCATGGCCGGACTGGCAGACTGTCAACAGCGCTGACAGAAAGTAGGTCACAGCAGCTGTCTAACAGCTGCCGGTCAGACAGTGGCAATGGATACGGAAGGCAGACTGCAATACATAATATACACATATGCATTCCTGACAACCAATGTTTTTAAAACGTTTAGCGACATGATGGTGACACGGAGGATTTATACAGACAGTGGAGTGTTTTATTTTTATTAGTTTGCTGTGCATAAACACCTTACTGAAGAGAACGGTGTTATGCTGAGAATTGTTCGCTTGCCGAGAATTGCATCCCATCGTCGAATAAACATAATTTAAAGATAATTTACAAGAGGTAATAACAATTTTTACTTCTAAAAATGTATAATGGGTACTTCTAGAAATGCACAAATGGTGACAAACCTGGCTGTAGTGTTACATTTTATAGTTTTGGTGCATGGGATGTAATTCTTGGCAAGTGAGCAATTCTCGGCATAACACCGGTCCTGGCAAATCGATAAGCCGGATTTCTCGTCTTCACCAAGATTTTTTCTTCCTGGTCAGTGGTGACTTCAGCTACAGTGCCACAAACGAGCAGCTGTTGTAACTGTGTGACGTTGTCTAAGCAGTTTGGTCTGCTTGAGTGAAGTGCTGTGTGAATGCAAACCGAACCAAACGAAGGTGTGAAAATTCTTACCATCCCCTGCGGAGTCGAACCAAGACTCCCGGACTATCCTGGTGTGAATACAGCCTTAGTTGGTTTTAATGCATATCTGTTTATATATATATATATATATATATATATACAGTGTGTATATATATGTGTGTGTGTGTGTGTGTGTATGTATATATATACACACACACACACACACACACACACACACACGTATGTGTGTATATGTGTGTGTGTGTATATATGTGTGTGTATATATATATATGGATGTTCATTTTAACATATTACATGCTTATTTATATACATATTCATATAATATATACTTTACATTGTAGCTGCTACTGAGTGATTGCTGCAAAACAGAATTTCGTTGTAGCTTGGTGTGCAATGACAATGAAGTTTCTTAATCTTAAAGATGCTTGTCATGAAGGGGTTGAATAAATTTGAAACTGCAGTTGTAGCAGCCCCTTGGCATTTAAAGAAATAACTGCAGACAGTCTCTGACGGGTGCCATCTCATTTATTGCTTTCTCGTCGAACACCGTGAAAACTAAATAGCAAACAAATGAGAGGCAAATAAGCTCAAATCACATTAAAACAAAAACTGAAATAAAAAAACCCCAAAACTTAAAGTACATTATTCACACTGGCATAATCATAAAAAGAAAACACTTCAGTTGAATTAATTGGCTCAAATAAAATAAAAGTCCATACAATGACAGAATTGGTGCCAAACTAACATGTAGCCTCTTAATATTGCATAAAAAAACACTATAAACAGTCACTAAAGGGTACTGTGCGGCCTTCATTTGCATTTATCAGCATATTGTAAATCACATATACCTCGCTCCGCTTGCCAAAGGGGTGCAAAACTTCCAGATTTAGCTAGTGGCTAGGCTAGCAGGCTACTCGACAGTCTTGAAGAAGTGAACTGTACAGATGCACCAGACACAAACAAAACCTCTCAAAACGTGCGAACAGTTTAAATGAATATAATTTCAGCAACTATCATTGAGATTAAACAACATACTGTGTGAATTCACAAACAGAAAACATCTCTGTAGTGAGTGAAAAACGAGACCAGTGACTTTTGGTATCTCCCATTCAGATTCTGGGGTTTGCAGCCCTCAGCACCAGGAACATGAATAATGGATTTTGAGTAGCAGCACTCCCACCAAATCATGCTATGTTGAATAAGCTCAACCAAATGAACAAAAGGTGAATCATGCAGGATTTCTAGGCTATAATAAAGGAAAAGACATAAATATCATGCTCTCACATACAAACAGGTCATAGGTCACCTTAAGCAAAACAGTGGGCTTATTGTGTCTGAAAGTATATCTTTGAGAACAAGTCATTTTTTTCATTTTCAAGGAGAAGTACTAACTTCTGAATTGGGCGTTCAGTGACTGAGGGTTTGTTGAGACAGTTTTTGTTCCCACTTGACTTTCGCTGGCCAACTTGCACCTTGACTCGACAAATGAAACCATCAGTCGCATTTAAAGCGTCAACCACTCGCCCCAATTTCCACTCACTCCGTGGAAGAGTGTCTTCCTGGATTATAACTATGTCATTCACCTTTAGGTTGCGCTTGGGTTTGTACCATTTTTGTCTTAAGGAAATATTCAACAGGTATTCCCTTTGCCACCGACTCCAAAACTGTTCAGTTAGATATTGGACTCGGTGCCACTTTTTTGCAGCATACATGTCTGCTTTCACAAACTTTCCAGGAGGTGGTAAAGCAACCTTGGATTTCATCAGAATGAGATGGTTTGGAGTTAGGGGCTCAAGAGACTTAGGATCATTGATTGTGTCAACATTTAATGGACAACTATTTATAATAACCATTGCTTCATAGAAGAGAGTTCTGAGGGAGGCATCGTCCAATCTGCCTGGACACTGAGCAATCGCAACATTTAGTACATTGCGGATGGTCCAGATTTGCCACTCCCAGATGCCATCTGCATGACTTGCTGATGGAGCATTGAACACAAACTCACACTGTTTGTCCATCAGGAAAGCTTCCAGTGCCTTAATATCACACTGCTTTAGGGCTTCTTTGAACTCATTTTTAGCCCCCACAAATTCTGTGCCCTGGTCACAGCGAAGTTGACAAACAGCTCCCCTAAGACTAATGAAACATCTCAGGGCACTGATCAATGCATCCGTGGACATATCTTCAAGCAATTCAATATGAATTGCTCGAGAAGACAAGCATGTGAAAATGAGTCTGTATCTCTCGTGCTCTTTATGAACCTGTTTAACAACAAATGGGCCAAAATAACCCATTCCGGTGAAGGCAAAGGGAGGTGAGACCTCACACAGTTCCTTGGGGAGTTCAGACATCTGTTGCTTCTCAACTGGTCGTCTGAGCTTTCGACATTGCACACATTTTTGTATCAATTTAGCAACCATTTTGCTCCCACCAATAGCCCCAAATCCATTGGCTCTGGGCTCTGTGAGGGTTTGGGTCCTACCCTGATGACAGATCTTGACATGATAGTGAAAAAGGATCATTTTTGTAATGTGGCTATCTTTTGGGAGAATGATGGGGTGCTTTAGTTCATGACTGAGTGTGGAGCCTTTCAGTCTTCCACCAACACGAACAAGTCCCTCATCCAGAATTGGGTCAAAGCATTGAAGAGGGCTTGACTTTGGAAGACTGTTAAGTTGAGAACTTCCACTAAGTCCCTTTACTCTTGTGGAAAGGCTTGCCTTTGTACAAGTTTAATCACCACCTCAATAGCTCTCCTACATTCCTCAACAGTCACTTGGTCTCTTTGCTGCTTTGGTTCAGCTCTCAGTCTTTTGATTCTTGCCACCACCTTAACAAGGGTTGTCGAGGAGAAAAAGCGGCTTAAACGGCTAAGAATATCACTGTGGTCGCCGACCTGGATTGCAAGAACTTGGATTGACTTGACTTCTGGGTCGCCAGGGAGTAGCTCACATGATGGCTTTGGGGTTGGGAGCACTTCTGGTTACCACAGAAACTTGGGTCCTGAAAACCAGTTAACTGAAGATATGTCTGCTACATGTAGGCCTCTAGAGGCATGATCAGCTGGGTTTTGTGTTGTATCAATATAGTGCCATTGATTTAAAGCTGTCCTCTCTCTTATAAGTTGGACACAGTTTGCGACAAACAAATGAAGCTTTCGTGCTTCATTGTTAATGTAGGCCAGCACCACCTGTAAGTCAGTCCAGAAGAATTCCTCATCAATTTTCATCTCCAGCTCAGCCTTGAGCAGAACACTCAGCTGCTGTGACTGCAGCCGAGAGTTCAAGTCTTGGGATGCTTAAGATCTTTGTAGGTGCAACCCTTGCCTTTGCCATTATGAGGCTGCAATGGACCTTGCCCTCGTCATTATTGTACCTCAGATAGGAGCATGACCCATATCCTATATTACTGGCATCAGAGAAGTGATGTATTTCCACTCTCACAATGTTACCAAAATTTTCAGGGAGGTAACATCTGAGTGTGCTGACCTCTTTTAGCCTTTGGAGACCGTTTTTCCAATCCTCCCACTGTGGCTGCAAGTATTCAGGAATGGGATCATCCCATTGTATGCTCTTTTGACACAGCTCTTGCAGGATGCATTTCCCGACCAAAGTGAAAGGAGTGACAAACCCAAGTGGGTCATACAAAGAGGCGACAGCTGATAAGAGACCACGTTGGGTTGAGGGGTGATCTCTTGTGTTGTTGTTGAAGCTGAGTGTGTCCCTCTCTATGGACCACTGAATGCCAAGTATGTGTCCTTCTGATGTTACATCGGAGTTAAGGGACAGAGGATCAATTGTTACTGCCCTTTCAGAAGGGGCTACACAGGCAAGAACTTCCCTTCTGTTTGAGTTGAACTTGTGCAGATGTAGACCTGCAGATTTGCACAGTCTCTGCACTTCAACAATCAGCTCCTTAGCCTCTTCAACTGCTGAGACACTGGTAGGTCTATCGTCTACATAGAAGTTCTTCTCCATGAATGCTGATGCTGAGGGGTAGTCTGCTTTATGCTGCTGTGCTAAGTACTTTAAGCCAAAATTGGCACAACCAGGGGAGGAGGCAGCCCCAAAAAGATGAACTGTCACCCTACACTCACGTGGTTCCATTTCCAAATGTCCACCTTTCCACCATGGAAACCTCAGGTAATTATGAGCTTCAGGTGAAACATGGAATTGATGGAACATTTTTTCTATGTCGCAGACAACAGCAACCAGTTCTTTTCTGAAGCGACAAAGAACTCCCACCAGAGAATTGATCAGATCGGGGCCTGTTAACAGAGTGTTATTTAGGGAGACACCCCAAAACTTCGCTGAGCAGTTGAAAACCACCGTAAGTTTGTCTGTTTTTTTAGAATGATATATCCTGTGATGTGGAATATACCATACAGTTTCTCCTTCAGAAGCTGCTGGGGCTGGCTCTGCATCACCTTTAGCAACAATTTCTTCCATGAAGGTCATGTAGTGATTGTGAAACTGTTTGTTGGCCTGTGTAATTTCTTATTGAGGTGTTGCAGCCTAACAGCAGCCAGTTTGTTATTGTTAGGCAATAATGCTCGATCACTGCCCTTGAAAGGGAGTGGCATTTCGTAATGCCCGTCTTCCTTCTGTCTAATGTTGTCATTCAAAAGATGTATGAAGTGAACATCATCCTGAGACACATACTTGTCCTCATAGCTTCTTTCATTAAAGTCAGATTCTAGGACCTTAAGCACATCTGGGGCTGGTGGTATTGGTACCTCTTTCACAGCAACTCAATGTACAAAACTCTGATTCCCCTCTCTATCCAAGTGTGGATTGGCTGAACCTATGACACTCCAGACGAGCACAGTCCTTTGAGCAAAGGGTTCATTTTCACCACCTGTGATGACTTCTAATGGAGCTAGTGCTGAAGGGCAGTTGTAACCGATTAGTAATCCCACCTCACAGTCTTGAAGTGGTGGTATTTTGTTTGCCAGATGTTTTAAATGAGACCACTGGAGTGCTGTACTTTTAGCAGGGATGTGTGTTCTGTCGACAGGAATGAAATCTAGTGTGTAGGTCTGCTGTAATGGGATGTTATTTTCAGACTTTAGCCCTCAAACTTGTAGGCCAACAGCAGTTTTGCTTGCTATCACTTTGTTGACTGTAGTCATTGTACTGAGTTTAAGCTGCACTGATTGAGTGTTCACATTTAGCTCAGCAACCAAATCTTCTAAGATGAAGGTAGAATCGCTTTGTGTGTCAAGTAAAGCATATGTAAGAATTTCTTTCTGGGGCTCTATCGTTGTGGAGACAAGAAGTGGCACAATGCTAGAAGTGGCAGAAGTATCAGGTTCAGGTTCAGGTTACTTTATTTGTACCCGTAAGTAGATTTGTTTGGCAGTCTGGTGACATCCGTATTTACAAACCACAATTACATTCAACATAAACACAGACACAGGCACACATGAAGCTGACTATAAACATGATAAAAAATACTCAAAGCTCCAACAATCAGGATATAAGACAAAGAGATGAGAGAAAAAAACAGAGATAAGAGAGAAGGGTCATATTAAAAAGTTAAAGACTAGTCAAAGAGGTTAAAAACTCAAAGGTCTACAACCCAATAAAAGATTTAGAACCCAAATAAAAATCCTACAAAAATAAGTAAATATAAAATGAAATTAATAAATTGGTAACTAAATTATGTGCAATATATTGTTACAGCTTGTTCAACTCTTTGACAGCAGCAGGAACAAAGCTGTTTTTGTAGCGCTGGGTTTTATTTTTTGGGACAGCAAACCTCCGTCTTGAGGGAAGAAGCTGAAAGTGGCAGTGCAAAGGGTGGGAGTCATCATTTAAAATGGAGGTAGCAATCCTCTGTACCTGTCTTGTGTACAGGGATGTCAGGCTCAGCTGTGACTCACCAAGCAAACGACTGGACCATCTAACTACCTGATCCAAGGATTTCCTCTGTTTCAGTTTTATCTGACCAAACCATGACACTAAAGAAAAGGATAAAACAAATTCAATAAAAGCCCGATAAAACATTGTCATTATGGTTCGGTCAATTTGGAAGTGTGCAAGTTTCCTTAAACAATGCAAATGTTGCTGATCCTTTTTGCACACCCTTTCACAGTTCTCTTCAAAGTTTAAATTACTATCAATAATTGTCCCAAGATATTTGTAGGATTGTACACATTCAGTGGTCTGGCCTTTTAGTACGGTGACTTCGTGCCTGGGAGTTTTTGTCCTAAAGTCAATAATCATATCTTTAGTTTTTGTCGTATTCAGCTGCAGGTAGGAATCCTCACACCAGTGAACAAAATCATCAACTACTGGGCCGTGGCCACTCTCACCATCCTGGAGGAGACTGACAATAACTGAATCATCAGCATACGTTATAATGTGTCTGTTGTCATGTCTGCTCCGACACATGTTTGTGTACAGGATGAAGAGTAGTGGTGACAACACACACCCCTGAGGAGAGCCAGTAGAAGAGCACTTTTGGTCAGACAATGTACCACTGACCCTTACTCTCTGTGTCCTGTTGGTTAAGAAATCCAGAATCCAACCCACCAGATTATTGCTCAAATCAAATTGCTGCAGGAGCCTTTCAACTAAAATATGAGAGATATGAGCCTTTCAACTAAAATATGAGATACTAATGTATGCCGTGTTAACACGAGACATGACTTTTTGAGTCTCCTGGCTTACATGTCTTTCTGTGACTGCAGAACCTGTGGTCGTCGGTTCCACTGGTTTTGTCTCTCTCTGTGCATGCAGGCTGGATGACGACGGCCGCATGTGCCACAAATGTGACGCCTTTTACAGCTTTTGGTAGTATGCCCCTTTCTCACTTTCAACTATGAGAGACAAAATGAGAAAAAAAAAAATCCAGAAAATCACATTGAAGGATTTTTAAAGAATTTATTTGCAAATTATGGTGGAAAATAAGTATTTGATCACCAACAAACAAGCAAGATTTCTGGCTCTCACAGACCTGTAACTTCTTCTTTAAGAGGCTCCTCTGTCCTCCACTCGTTACCTGTATTAATGGCACCTGTTTGAGCTCGTTATCAGTATAAAAGACACCTGTCCACAACCTCAAACAGTCAGACTCCAAACTCCACTATGGCCAAGACCAAAGAGCTGTCAAAGGACACCAGAAACAAAATTGTAGACCTGCACCAGGCTGGAAAGACTGAATCTGCAATAGGTAAGCAGCTTGGTGTGAAGAAATCAACTGTGGGAGCAATTATTAGAAAATGAAAGACATACAAGACCACTGATAATCTCCCTCGATCTGGGGCTCCACGCAAGATCTCACCCCGTGGGGTCAAAATGATCACGAGAACGGTGAGCAAAAATCCCAGAACCACACGGGGGGACCTAGTGAATGACCTGCAGAGAGCTGGGACCAAAGTAACAAAGGCTACCATCAGTAACACACTACGCCGCCAGGGACTCAAATCCTGCAGTGCCAGACGTGTCCCCCTGCTTAAGCCAGTACATGTCCAGGCCCATCTGAAGTTTGCTAGAGAGCATTTGGATGATCCAGAAGAGGATTGGGAGAATGTCATACGGTCAGATGAAACCAAAATAGAACTTTTTAGTAAAAACTCAACTTGTTGTGTTTGGAGGAGAAAGAATGCTGAGTTGCATCCAAAGAACACCATACCTACGGTGAAGCATGGGGGTGGAAACATCATGCTTTGGGGCTGTTTTTCTGCAAAGGGACCAGGACGACTGATCCGTGTAAAGGAAAGAATGAATGGGGCCATATATCGTGAGATTTTGAGTGAAAATCTCCTTCCATCAGCGAGGGCATTGAAGATGAAACGTGGCTGGGTCTTTCAGCATGACAATGATCCCAAACACACCGCCCGGGCAACGAAGGAGTGGCTTCGTAAGAAGCATTTCAAGGTCCTGGAGTGGCCTAGCCAGTCTCCAGATCTCAACCCCATAGAAAATCTTTGGAGGGAGTTGAAAGTCCGTGTTGCCCAGCGACAGCCCCAAAACATCACTGCTCTAGAGGAGATCTGCATGGAGGAATGGGCCAAATACCAGCAACAGTGTGTGAAAACCTTGTGAAGACTTACAGAAAATGTTTGACCTCTGTCATTGCCAACAAAGGGTGTATAACAAAGTATTGAGATGATCTTTTGTTATTGACCAAATACTTATTTTCCACCATAATTTGCAAATAAATTCTTTAAAAATCAGACAATGTGATTTTCTGAAATTTTTTTTTCTCATTTTGTCTCTCATAGTTGAGGTATACCTATGATGAAAATTGGAGACCTCTTTCATCTTTTAAGTGGGAAAACTTGCACAATTGGTGGCTGACTAAATACTTTTTTGCCCCACTGTAACTCTTGAGGTAAAGCATTTTTTCACAAACGGGGAGGGGTTTCTGTCCAATAAGTGCCATGAAAGATATTTTCCAGTCTATAAACTTTAAAGGGTCACCAGTAAACACTGCTGGCTCTGAGACAGGCAGATGACTTAAGGTAAGAGAGCTTGTGAGTGCCTGGGCTAGGCTGACTTCATCCTGAGTTATTGGGACGTCAGGTGGTGTATGATGTGGTTGATGTGGTTGAAATGGCATAGCTCGTGGATTTAGCTGGGTTGTAAACTTAGTGTTTGGGCCACCCCTCACAGCACCAGTAAATATACAGGGAACAGACATCGAGATGGTGACAGCCTATAAGTACCTGGGTGTTCATCTGAACAATAAACTAGACTGGTCACACAATACTGATGCACTCTACAAGAAGGGACAGCGCAGGCTGTTCCTGCTGAGGAGACTCAGGTCTTTTGGTGTACAAGGCGCGCTGCTGAAGACATTCTATGACATGGTGGTGGCATCAGCCATCACTTTTGGAGTGGTCTGCTGGGGCAGTGGCATTACTGCAGCCGATAGGAAGAGACTGAACAAACTGATCAAGAAAGCTAGCTCTGTCCTGGGGCAGCGCCTTGATCCGGTGGAGGAGATAGGAGAGAGAAGGACGGTGGCTAAACTGTCATCTCTGCTGGAGTCCGAGTTCCACCCTATGCAGGACATACTGAATGCACTGAGGAGCTCATTTAGCAGCAGACTACATCATCCCAGGTGCACAACCGAGAGGTTTCGCAGGTCCTTCCTACCAACGGCTGTCAGACTGTACAACCTAAGCAGGGCTGCTCGCAGAGATAGCAAAAAGACGTAACAAACTAATAGCTTTTTGAATGCAAAAGATGCAATAGACTTACACAATGGTCCCCTCCGGCATACAACTAGGAAAATACCGGTCGCTATGGAGAGTGAGAATATGTATGGGCACATAATCATACCATGTAGGATAACTAAGTAGACGGTTGTGCTGTTTCATCCCATCTAGCAACAATGCTCCGCACTGTGTGTGTTTATATATTTACATATTTATTCCATCTAGCTACAATGCTCCGCACTGTGTGTTTATATATCTACATATTATTCCATCTAGCTACATTGCTCCGCACTGTGTGTTTACATATTCATATATTTATTCCATCCAGCTACAATGCTCTGCACTGTGTGTCTGTGTGTGTGTATATATATATTTTATAGTAATATGTACATATGTATATTAGCTGCTCTTGTTTGCTTGTTTTTTTTCTTGCCTTCTGATTGTTGCTCTGAGTGTTGCTATCCCTGTGCTGTTGCAATCCTGGAATTTCCCCGTTGTGGGACTAATAAAGGCTTATCTTATCTTATCATGTAGGAGTTTGTGGTCACTTTCTTCCTCACAATTTGTTAGACCATTAAAATTGTTGTATGCTCTTACCTGAGCTGCTGCAACCTCCACCTCACTGTCCGCTTGTAGCTGTTTTATCCTTATTTTCTCCTCCTCTAGCCTTACTTTCATTTCAGCTTCCTTTTGCTTAATTTCTGCTAACATTTGTGCTTCCTTGAGTTCCCATTCGTTCTCCATTTTATCAAGTCTTGACTTTTGGGCATGTAGTATCTGCATAGCCTTTGCCTGCTCTTGTTTGGCAGCAAGGTCAGCTTCTGCATCTGCATGTTTGCTAGAGGACCTGGAGGTGGCGACTGAGTGGATAGCTGAGCCTTGTGATGACTCGGAGATCACCGTCTCTGTTTTTGTATTTCCGAAGATGGACCCATACTCATCCTTATTTAACACCATCCTCACTCTCTCCTTCTCAAGTTGGTCATCAAAAACTTTATCTGTGTTTTCTAGTCGTTTATTGATAAGATCACAAACCTCAGCTGTCAGAGTGACACATGCATCCATTCTTTTTACAGTGTCAGGACTAGATGTTTGGTTGCGTAGAATGGGCTCATAGTGTTGCTGTACTACAGCATATTTAGATTGTATGTTATTTTGAGGATCTTCAAGATCTTCAGGTGAACAGGACGTCTTCAGCTTTGCTCTAATCTCCTTTGCTGTTTGCTTCCAAGAATCATAGGCTTTATTAAATGCCTTTTCATTTTTCTTAGCTTCCTGTTAATGCAATTCTAGGCCCTTTTCTGTCAAATGTCTTTCTCTTGAACTGGACCTGAGCCTTTGGACCTCTGGAGGGTTGTCTTCTTCATCCACAGATAACATCTCGCTGGTTTGTGCACCTGTTTGTACTACAAAGCCTTTGGGTGTTTTAGGTCTGAATTAAAATTTGAATGAGTGCTGACTTTAACTCTTCGTTTAAACTATACCTTGCAACTCACGTCAGACATTTACATTTTATGGCCACACAAAGGTAAATAAACAGAAACAATACAAAATATCATCAACAAATCACTGCTCAAAGTTTGACAAATTTCCAATTGAAATGTTATTTAGGCATTAAGGTCTCAACAGATGACATTAAATTTTAGTGCACTCTTAAATATCGTACTCAGTCTGAGGGGCCTGTATTGCACTACTTAATATCACACACTGAACCCTTCTTGGAATCATTTAACTGAGCCATTAAAATTATAAATGTCTAATTAAATGAATGAGTTCAGCAGATACCATGGTTATTATCATCACACCAACTCGAATCCTAAATGTGTATTTGTGGTGGATTAAATCTTTATGGAACCAAGGTCTCTCACAGCAGCCGTAGCATCTGTGGTGGCCAAGATGACAGCAGGTTATCTTGTGGTAGAAGGGTCAGATGTGGTGTCAAGTTTTCACTGTAGAAGCCCCTTGGCATCGAAAGAAAAAACTGAAGAAGTCTTGAAGAAGTGAACTGTACAGATGCACCAGGCATTTATCAGCATAATGTAAATCACATATACCTCGCTCCGCTTGCCAAAGGGGTGCAAAACTTCCAGATTTAGCTAGTGGCTAGGCTAGCAGGCTACTCGACAGTCTTGAAGAAGTGAACTGTACAGATGCACCAGACACAAACAAAACCTCTCAAAACATGCAAACAGTTTAAATGAATATAATTTCAGCAACTACCATTGAGATTAAACAACATACCGTGTGAATTCACAAACGGAAAACATCTCTGTAGTGAGTGAAAAACGAGGCCAGTGACTTTTGATATCTTCCATTCAGATTCTGGGGTTCGCAGCCCTCAGCACCAGGAACATGAATAATGGATTTTGAGTAGCAGCCCTTAAAGTCACTTACAGCAGTAGTCATTAAAAGTATCATTTTGTATAGAATATGGAGAAACCGCTTGTAATATTAGTTGTGTTGAGCTATTTAAATTCTTCATATTTGATTTATTTATTGGAAACAACTGCTAGTTTGTACGTTTTCCCAGTAAAACTAATTTGCAGTGAGGGTCGAATGATTTTGATTGCAACTGTATGTTGCACATATAGATGTGTTATCTGTAAATGTTAAATGTTCCTCCTAATGTGCAGTTATGTTTTGCATTTTACAAATATTTTATTCATATTAGAGCATAGTGTAGTGCATGGCTACTGTTTCTCTCACTCTGTGTGTGTGCCTCTTCCTGCAACTATCAAGAAAAGATTAGCAAATGTTGGCCAATGTGTATTTTTTTAAACTACAAAGCACATCCGTTTATGTGATAACAGTGCACTTCATCATTACCATGACCAGAGTAGTAGTAGTTTGGTGTGTTAGTGCACATTAATAGATTTAATCTGTATTTTCAAGCAAGGAAATTACTGGCTAATGAATCCATGTCAGTGGGCCACATCATAGAGAGGAAGTGTTGCAAGTGCTGTTGTCAGAATGATAGCACATTCTCTGACCTCATATTCTGTTCAAAGGTAAATTCAGCTTTATTCTGCAGAAGTGTGTTGGTTTCATGCTAAATGTCTGTACAGTTTGTCAGATTAGAACATGGCTATTGGCTTAGGCTGACTGCTAAAACTCGAAGAAAGCCCCTGTCAAAAACCTTTGAGCTTATTAGATAGATTTTAGAGTGAATTGAACAGATAGTGGAGAAAGAATGCTACCCTTTTCACTGATAACAGGAAATGACAAAAACAACCCTGGCTCTTACTGGAAGCTGCTTCTTCTGATAGCATGAGAAAAGAAAGGTGAAGAATGGTATACTGTTTTAACAGCTGTTGTTTGCTTACTGAAGACTTTCAACTTAAAAATGTATTTTTACCTTGTCCGTAAGATGTTTTATAATATATAAAATATAGATACAATTGTGCTTTTAAGGTTACATACCTCCAGATTATGCAAATTTATAGGCATAATCATATTTTAACCACGATTAATCAGTCCTACTCATCGAACTGGAGTAGTGGCCTAGCTGATACAGCATCTGTCCCGCAACCGGGAGGTTGTGGGTTTAAGTCATACCAAAGACCATATGAAAATGGTACTTCCTGCTTTCTAGCTTGGTGCAGTCCATAATAGAATAGAGGAAACAAAGTTGGTTACCCAGCCACAGAGTTACTCCCTGTGCCGGTCCCAAGCCCAGAAAAATAACCCTGATGCAGGGTTGTGTAAGAGAGGGCATCTGGTGTAAAAATCCTTGCCAAATTGACTTGTGAATCATCATGGTATCAGCTGATGACACACTGTGGCGACCCCGAATGGGAGCAGCTGATAGAAGATTAATCAGTGCTATTCATGCAGTGTATATATAAAAGTGAAACAGCCCCAACAGCAATGGTCGGCAATTATTTCTCATACTGCTCTCATCAAACTCTACATGGTTGTTTGCTTTAATAGGCCAAAGTTGTAAGCTGATAAGATACTCTTTAACTACTGCATTTATGCAAATAATTTAATGCTGTATTGTCCTGTGTATGTCGATTGCAGTGCTCTCCATATAGCTGTGGTGCAGGGAAAAATGGACATTGTCTGCAAACTTATCCGACTCTTGCTGTGGGCAGGCAGAAGCCTTGACATCTACAACAATCTCCGCCAGGTAAAACAAAAAATCCTTACATACTCAAGCCACAGTTGTGTTGGGTGATGTTACTTTTAAAAGTAACATGTTACATTACAGGATTAGTGTCATTTTTTCCCCTGTATAGTTAGCTTGCAGACACTTCTTTGTATAATTAATAAACCTTCTTAGCAGCTAAATGTTACTATTTTATCACACTGGCACCAGCCAACCAATAGATACAATGCAAATAACGTTGGCTTCCCCTTCGTGCCACTGTAACACATGCCAGATGCTCATCTCTAAAGAAAACATTTTTTTATATCACGTTGATATACCAAATGACATAAAATTAATATCACATTTGCAAACTTTTTAAAGCCCCTAATGAAACCCTTTCTATTGTTTTAATTTTATTCTTTATTTCTGTCCATCTATGTCAATTGATCAGATTCCTCCTGCTTGACTAACTGGAATTTCCCTAAAAAAAATTCCAGGGTTTACACAGTTCTTAAAAGGAAAAGCTGTCATGATTCAGACCGGGGTTAGACTCAAATGCAGAGCTGCCAGAACGATAACTCAGACTCCAATAAAAGTTTGGGGCTGCACGGTGGCGCAGTGATTAGCACTGCGGCAGCACAGTTTACCCGGGGATCGTGGGATCGATCCCAGCCCCCGACCAACAGTGATCTGTGTGGAGTTTGCATGTTCTCCCCGTGTTTGCGTGGGCTTACTCTGGGATTTCTCCGGTTTCCTCCCACATGCCAAAAACATGCAGGTTAGGTTAATTGGAGATTCTAAAGTGGCCCTATGTGTGAATGTGTGTGTGAATGGTTAAGGGATAGCGCCGTAGCGTGGCTGCTCATCCATCCAGGTGGTGGATACCCTCAATTTCCCCTCTGGGGATTAATAAAGTATACTAAATCTAAATCTAAAAAAAAAAAAGTTTCACAATTTTATTGACAAAACAAAACAGAAAATAAAGTGCAAAACTAAAAAAAACGAAACACAAACACGCCATCTTAAATTTCTGTCAAGACAGGTGCCCCCTGGAGCGCTCGTAGCCTACGGGATAGAGCAAACAGAGTTGATGAGGGACAGATTCTCTGAAGGGAGAATTATGCAGGAAAGCACACTTGCTGTTTGAGCAGTGGAGTCCGGCAGGGAACTCCAACAAGGACTGGGGACAGGTGGAAGGCAGGATCTGGGTTGACTTGATGGTCTTCCTGGTCAGGCAAGCGTGATCAGCTCCGGGAAACACACCTGCGGGTGGCAGCAACCTGAGGAACTCGAGAGATGAGGAATAAGTTCGGGAGTACAAGATAACAAGACAAAGCTTGACATGAAATCGTGGCTGCAAACCCAGACGATGCAGCGATGAGCTCTCCTCACACTGGATCTTAAATACGCTGTCTCATCAGATGCAACCGGTGTGTAATCACACAGGTGTGCTCCATCTCCTGGAGCGGGAAACCAGGAACAGGATGGGAGGGGGAGCACGCTCACCAAACCATCACAAAAGCACAACATTTTTTAGCTCTCCACTGTCAGCTTTATCATTATTAAAAATATTTTCATTGTGCAGTCGAGGACATTTTTGTGCCTTTGTTGAGGAGTAGTGCGGTGGCGGAGTGGTTAACACTGCAGCAGCACAGCAACTCACCCTTGGCCGGGGATCCTGGGTTCAATCCCAGCCCCTGACCAACAGTGATCTGTGTGGATTTTGCATATTCTCCCCCTGTCTGCGTAGGTTTACTCTGGGATTTCCTCCGGTTTCCTCCCACATCCTAAATACATGCAAGTTAGGTTAATTAGCATCTACTGGGGATTCTAAATTGTCCTTAGGTATGACTGTGAGAGTGAATGGTTGTCTGTCTGTGTTGGCCCTGCGATGGACTGGCTTTCTGTCCAGGGTGTATGTATCCTGCCTCTTACCCTTTTGCCCCCCGCAACCCGAAAAGGATTAAGCGGAAGAAGAAGATGGATGGATGGATGGATGTTGAGGAGCCCAAATAGCTTTATCTAAAGCTAGGTTCACACTATAACGTTTGGACCGACTTTTACTGACGTTTTGAAAAATCAGAGAAATTAGTCCAAACATTGGTGAAATTACATTTGTGAGCGCACACCAACTTTTACAAACTTTTGCTAGCATTTTCCAGCATTGCATTCAGCGTTATCAAACTTTTGCCAACTTAGGCTAGTATGTGTAGCTGTTGCCAACTTAGGTTAACTTAAGTAAAGGAATACTCAGCGCAGTTCAGCTGACATCATTGTCAGGCAACGCTCATATAAAGATCAGCGTTTGTGGAGGCTTCCTGCCATCCTGGACCTGCTTTTTTAAGTGGATTCACACTACAACATTTGGACCAACTTTTACCAACGTTTTGGCAAACATCTGGCTCTGCTGGCAAAAGTTGTTAATGGTGGTTGATGTTTGTTGGCAAACGCTGGCGAAAGTTGTATTCGTTGAGAATTTTCAGCATGCTGAAAATTTGGCGACGTTTTGAAATAAATGTTGGTGAAAGTTGTGCTCAATTTGTAAAAGTTCCTTAGCGCTGGGCTAAGTTATGCAGAGTTTGCCTAAGTCAGCCTAAGTTAAGCTCCACTGGCAAACGTTGACTGAAATGCTGGTGAAAACAGATCAAAACTCAGTTCAGACATGCAGGAACGAAAGCGAAATAGAGAGAATGGGGAATTAAAAAAAGAAAATATATATATGTAAGAGGACAATGTACAGTATTTGTTTAGTGATAACATGGTGTGTATGACATGGTTTTTTTTTTTTACATTTTTTTAAATGTATGGGATATATATATACACACACACACACACATATTATGGACATTTGTGGGTTTGTTTGCAGGTGATGGGTGTGGGTTAGTGGGTGGTTTCGTGTCTTTGCAGTGTTATTTCTCTACCACTAGGCTGTGCTGTTGTGCAAATGTGTTTTTTGCCAGTGCAGATTACTGATTGCCTTGGAAACAACCCTTTTTTTTTTTTTTTGCTGTCTGAAAAAAATATTTTCTTGGTCCGTGGAATAAAGGTTTTTCGTGAAATTTTCAGTGAGAGTCTGACTACTCTCTGCCTGCTACATATATATATACTGTATATAAAATCTCCCAAAAATGTGACAGCCCAAAAGAAAAAAAAAATCTCCTCATTGAGAAATTTACTGTTCTTAATTTTCTGCTCCATGCGTAATCATTCTCCAGGATTTATTAGTTCACTTCTGTTGTGGGAATCAAACAGCACTGATGTGGTGCCAAAAAGTAAATGACATTTAACAGGATTTTATGTTATTTTAGTGGAGAGAGGTGTAACAGTCAAACTATAATCACCCGTCATTTTATTTATATGATGATTCACTAAATAGTTTTTTTATTCCACCCACATTCACATTTTAATTGTGGACTTAGTGTTGGAGTCTATAGCATTATTTTATTATTTTTTTAGCTGAATGAATGAATGAATGAACAGGAGAAAAGGGTATGAAGAAGTAACTACATAGGAATATCAAATGAAAATATATACTGAAACGTATGCCCAAGGGAGATGTGGTCACTCCAGAAGCAGGTCTAGAAGCAAGTCCATGGCAGGAAGACTCCTCAAACGCTGATCTTTATATGAGCGTCACCTGACGCTGATGTCAGCTGACCTGCGCTGTCTCTGATTTTTCAAAACGTCTGTAAAAGTTGGTCCAAACGCTATAGAGTGAACCCAGCTTTAACTTAGGCTGACTTGGGTAAACTCTGCATAACTTAGCCCAGCACTCAGCAACTTTTACAAAATGAGCACAACTTTCACCAACGTGTATTTCAAAACGTTGGTAAATTTTCAGCAGGCTGAAAATTTTCAAAGAACGCAACTTTCACCAGAGTTTGCCAACAAACACCAGCAATCATTAACTTTTGCCAGCAGAGCTAGACGTTTGCCAAAACGTCAGTAAAAGTTGGTCCAACCATAGTGTGAATCCACCTTAAGAAATAATGTAAGTGACACCATTCAAGTTTTTAGGGGAAGTATCTGTGACTATGACTTGATTATTGATTTTGCATTGCCTCAAGTTTAATATACTGTAGAATTCTGGGTACTAAAATTTGCTTGAAGATTTGATTGTGCAGCCTCTATCAGCATCTTTAAAGGCTCCATAGTTTGAAAGACAGTGGTTGATATTTCTAACAGTGGCTTCCATACATGAGGTGTATGCTGTACTATGAAACCACCTAAAGCCTTGTGTATACCCCCCCCATCCTGTCTAGCATCTAAGTAAGCAGAACAGACGTCTGCTTACCTTATTGTGCTAAACAGATTTACTTTGCTAAAAGGAGCTTTGCTCATATTTGATATGTACTGTATATAAATACCATTTATAGACTTCTATTGTAATAACTTTAGTACTTTATTTAAATTGTTTTACTTATGATGGGACCTGACAGGGGGGAATGGGAAAGGGGACTGAAAAGACCTGAAACCTTGTTTATAGTTGAGCATTTGCGAATAGCAGCAGACACAAAAAATGGCATCATGATTTGTGTCAAGCTGTGCACTATGGTACACCTCTCAATTTTTGTAACTTAGGGTGAGCAGCACAGCTAGTGCATTTAAAGAAATGGTAGAAGGAGGTTTTTGTTTCCTGTTTTTCTAACGCTGAATCATTTGTCTGTGCACAGATTCATTCTTATTCAATTGCTATCTGATTCTGATGTCTAAAGATTTACCAAAAAATGGTCAAACCCCGTCGGCTGGCTCGATTCAAGATATAGGATGGGCCCCCTCAAAAGCCATGTTTTTCATCATTCCCACCCCAGTCATAGAAAGCTATAATTTGTATATTTTTTTTCTGTTTTGGTATACAAAAACATAAATTTTCAAAACATCATGTATCCAGTGCCAGCCAAAACTGCACTGGGAAAGGCTTATAGTGACTCTAAGTGTAGTTGTTGTACAATCAACATTTAAAGGGGATAGAGACAACATTCAGACCTCCTGACCAGTAGGTGCCGCACTTACTCTTGCCCCAAATGCTTGGTAGAGATACATTGCATTAAACCAGTTATGCTATTGGCTGTGACTTCCTTACTAACCATAGATGTATATATAAACACACCCACATTCCATATACATAGCATATTGTAATCATATATGTAAGCTTATTAATATGATTACAATAAATAAAACAAACTATTGTTTTTGTATCCTGTTATCACAATGCTGCAGGTGCTGTCAGCCATTACAATTACCTATAGAATATCGTGCTTCCATCTGCCATGAAAATGTTAGCCTTGTCCTACCTAGGGTTTATATATATCTTTGCTACCACCGCCAGTCTTGTCATCCAACTGCTCAGATGTAAATATTATGATTATTTCAGATCAGTAAAAATTTTAAAGTATTTTTTCACCAATATGTTGTATTTTTAAGAATATAAAGGCTTTAATTCTGCACTTTTCTAAATATTTTGTTGATGTATTATTTTTTAAATATTTGTTTTCATTAAAATACTAAAAGCCTAGTTGTCTGTAAAAAAAAAAAAAAAAAAGAAGAAGGCATCTGCATACTGTATGTGCTATTTTAAAAATATATATTTGAATCATTAGTTATACAGGGTGTCCCATAAGTTTCCATACATATGGTTTTTAATTTATGTTTTTTTTTTTTCCTGTGGCATGGCCTCCCAGATCCCCAGACCTTACCCCACTTGATTTTTTACCTTTGGGGGCTCTTGAAGGCCATGGTGTATCAGGAAAAGATACAAAACATAAATCATCTCAAGCAACGTATCACCAACGCCATTACAAGCATAACTCCAGCTGTGCTTGAACGTGTTCTTCAGCAGTGGAGGACACACACTGAAGAGTGTTTTCAACAGAATGGTAGTCATGTAGAGCATATTATATATAAAAATGGTTTTTCATTTATAAAGGTTTATTTTTGCTATGTATGGAAATTTATGGAACACCCTGTATTTAAACTGTTTTTTTTTTTAAGAAAAAATGGCAGCCATCCAACTATAAAAATGTTTGCAATGCTTCATTAACAGTCTGAGTCAGCATCACATGATAAGATGATAAGAAGGAATTACAATTTAATTTCTGGGAACTTCTGCCTCAACAAGAGCGTTCTCTAAAATATACGTATTCCCCTGCCTCACCCTTCTGATAACACATGGAAAAGAATGAAAGAGGAAGTGCTTTGGTTTCCTCCTTGCCCTGCACCATGTTATCACATACTCTTGCATTCATGGCAGCCGAGGGTTGTACAGTAGAATTTACCCTTTCCAGTTTCTCCACCTGTACTTGCCACAAGCAAAAGCTATTCACATTCTGGGAAACACTTTGTGTGCTTTCAGATGTTCTGTTTTATTCTATGCATGGTTTTCAAGGGTGCATGTTCTCCAAAAACGTTTTAGCCTTTTCATGTAAAAGTTACCATCTTGCATAATTCACAGGAGAAAGCCATAGCCCAGACGAATGCATGAGAAGCCCAGAGAAGGAAAGAATTGGGCACTTTTAATTATCTGCTGCACAACACTCTGATTTACTCAACTTCAAGAACTTTGTTGAATGCTTGGAGTTGCTTAATCTCTGCGGGAGCTAAAGTAAAAATCAATACCCTCAATAGCACAAACATGGGCAGGAGTAGTTCACACTACTGGTTGGTTAATCCACATATTCTTGACACTGCCCCCTGATGAAGGTAAACCATGGTCTCCAGCATTCAGAGAATTATGCAAATAAATAGCCTTGCAGAACCCCGCACTGCTTATAAATGGGGAACAGTGGTATGCAATATATACCTTTGAAAAATGACAATTTCCTACTATTTCTATCACAACAGTACTTGCAGAGATGAGTCTGAGAGTGAAAAACACGATTTGTAAGCATTCCTCAACATTTTTTTATGTTATGGAACTCAGATGCATTGTTTTTTTTTAGAATAAGCGATACATTGATCTCCCTGGGATAAATTTTAATAAATTTAACCTTTTTTTCTGACTTTCTTTGATCATAACACAGGCTAAATTTGACTTAGATCCCTTGACTTGGCCCTTTTTGATGAGGCATAATGAAGCATAAACCTACAGTGTAATTTACTGGCATGTACATTCAGAGTTGTTTCCTAATCCAGAGCAGTCCCAGACACTGACATTACACCAACAATCTCACATTCTTTTCCCCTTTATCTCCAAATCATTGAACTTCCTGATGTGCATCCTGCCAGCTTTCTGTAGTTCACCCTTCAACAGGAAAAAAAACCAAACCAAAAACACCTGAACTCTTTTAGAGCTTTAGTTCACATAGCTGGGGTTTCACACCACACAATGGCACAGGCATGCTTACCAGAATCACTTGTTGACTTTCCTCATCACTGAGGCTTGAAAACCCAGGTTTCACGATATCCTGTGTATGAAAATATATGCATGCTCATATACACGTAAAATGTTTTCATACATTCACATGTTTCATATACATATGCGCGTAATCAAAAAGGGAGATTCACATGCACAGATACAAATCATGTCTTCACCAGAATATGTGGTTTTGACCAGAATCTTGCCATAAAATAACAAACTTATCAGAGGGTGAACACATTTTAAATGAGTTCATTTGACAAACCCGCATGTAGTTTTCAGTGCTGGCAAATATCACAAAGACAAAGGATATTTTAAAATCATTTATCCAAAACTTATGACAAATCCTGAGTTTCTGTGGTTTTGCATATGGAACGTTTTGAGAAAGTGTTACTCTCGGCACTGTTTCTAGCCAGCAGCACGAGTGTCAGTGCAGGGTTTTCCTTCCAGAGCTACTTTCACGGTACAGAGACACCTGTTTGATATTTCCCACACTGGTCATTCTACCATGACTACAAAAACACACTCCATAGCAGTCTACCTTTGCTGTAGGCTCATGTCTGGCATTGATACTAATAATGCTTTGGGACAGAATCCCTTAGGGCCACCTACACTAAAACATTCACATGATGGTAATGCTCACATGTTCATTAAAAAACAGCCTGGGACAGCCACAAAGCTCTCTGCAGTCAGTACTATAATAATGTAATAAATGCTTTACATTGTTCATGGCACATTAGCTGCATGCTATTTTACTTAGTGTAAGTGCGTGCATATGTGTGTGTGTGTGTGTGTGTGTGTGTGTGTGTGTGTGTACGCGTGTGTGCGTGCGTGCATGCGTGTGTGTGTGTGTGTGTGTGTGTGTGTGTGTGTGTGTGTGTGTGTGTGTGTGTGTGTGTGTGTGTACTTTAACTTTATTCCGATAAGTCACATGACCCAAACCACCAACCCCCTCGCTTTGGGCTGTTTCTCAACATACCTTGCACTGAGGTTCAGAGGGTAGTTTAGAGGGACTTTCCCTTCCTGCGCGTGCCTCTCTCTCTTGCTCACTGTTGTTGACTCTCTCTCTGTCTCTCTGTCTCTCTCACTCTCCCTCCCATGTCTCTCTTAAGTCTCTCACACCATGTATTTTGAGAGAATTTAGTTTCTAACCATAACTAATCAACTGATTGATGCTATCAGTGTAACTGTCAACAACATTGACATATGAGTGTGCACTGTTTATTTGTGCATTTCTGGCTTTACCTTCTGGTGTTAACGTTAGAAGAGACATCTTTGCCTCTGTGCTGCCTTCCACCTACTTTTTTTTTGTGTTAGTGTCTTATCATCTGGTTGCTGTGATCCACTTGTGTTGTAGGAATGTAAGTGTGTGAGGACAGACCCGAGGGAAAGAGAAGGGATTTTCCCTTGTCATGCTGCCTTTCCCCTGGACTCCCCTCTGTCTCTTCCGCTTCTTCCTTCTTCCTCCCTCTCTCTACCCAAACTCCCCCTTCATTCCCTTCCCACCTTGCCTCTTATCTCGGTTGGAATTTTGTTTGGTGACTCTGAAATTCTTTACAGGAACCAAGAGTCGGGGCTGTCAACTGTGTCTATCCAGGCAATCGAATTATTAAATTTTCTGATGACACTGCTATTTTATCACTACTTCAAAAGACTCATGATCTGTCAAGCTATTTTATGGAAATTCAGAGGTTTGTCATTTGGTATGATGACAGTCATCTCATTTTGAATACTGATAAAACAAAGGAGATGGTGTTTGACTCTTGGGGAGTTGGTGACCATAGGCCTGTGGTCATCCATGACCACACTATAACACAGGTTAGATCCTATAAATATTTGGGAGTATTTATTGACAATTCATTAACCTGGAGCACACATATTGATTACCTCTGTAGTAGACTACAACAGCGGCTGCATTTCTTGCGTAGATTAAGAATACATGGCGTTGATGAAAGGATTATGTTAATATTTTACCAGGCTGTGTTGGAGAGCTGTGTTAGATACAGCATTACAGCTTGGTTTGGCACCCTTTCTGTGAAACTAAAGAACAGAGTTTTGCGTTTAATTCATACAGCATGGAAAATTATTGGAGTTAAAGAGTATTTACCCATGCAGAGCTTACACGAACAGGCAGCCTGTAGACAAGCTCAAAAAATAATCAGTGACATGAGCCATGTACTAAACAATGAATATGTGCGGCTGCCCTCAGGGAGGAGATACAGAGTCCCCAAGTGCAGGTTCAATAGATACAAGAACTCATTTATCCCAACGTCAGTAAAACTTTTAAACTCAGATAAATAGGTCAGGGACACTTATAACGCCTGTTCTTAATGACTGCTGTTATATATTTATTTAAGTATATACTTGTATTATTTATTGGGTTTTATTTCATATATATATACACTACCGTTCAAAAGTTTGGGGTCACTTAGAAATTTCCTTATTTTTGAAAGAAAAGCACTGTTTTTTTCAATGAAGATAACTTTAAACTAATCAGAAATACACTCTAATATCTAATATACATTGCTAATGTGGTAAATGACTATTCTAGCTTCAAATGTCTGGTTTTTGGTGCAACATCTACATAGGTGTATAGAGGCCCATTTCCAGCAACTATCACTCCAGTGTTCTAATGGTACAATGTGTTTGCTCATTGCGTCAGAAGGCTAATGGATGATTAGAAAACCCTTGTGCAATCATGTTAGCACAGCTGAAAACAGTTTAGCTGGTTAGAGAAGCTATAAAACTGACCTTCCTTTGAGCAAGTTGAGTATCTGGAAAAAATTATTATTTCAAATACAAATCATTATTTCTAACCTTGTCAACGTCTCCACTATATTTTCTATTCATTTTACAACTCATGGTGGTAAATAAGTGTGAGTTTTCATGGAAAACACAAAATAATTGTCTGGGTGACCCCAAACTTTTGAACGGTAGTGTATATATATATATATATATATATATATATATATGTATATAATTTTATTATGTACTACATCCATTTTGTATGTGTGGATTGTGTGGTTGCAGCACGAGTGATAAGCCCAAGACAAATTTCCCCTTGAGGGACAATAAAGTTTATCTTATCTTATCTTATCTTATCTTATCTAACTCAGAGGGAGATCTGCTTTGAAACCCTTAAAAGGCTTTAATATGGATAGTAATTTCTCAGGTATTTCATCAGTGATGTCTGTGAAAGAACTAGCAGAATGGATACTTTTCACTACGTTGTTTAACAGTGACTTGTTAATATTAGAAATTCTTGAAATGCAGTATAAACATGAATGTGTGTGTCTGTCTGTGTGTGCATGTGTACATGTGTGTTGTGAGTCACAGAATTCAGGGAAACGAGCTAATGGGAGGAACACTTGCATTGACACACTGGAGGAATTCCACAAAAATGCTCTGTCACTGTTGGACTACATTTTTAAACAGCCTTTACTGGAACACACACACACACACACACACACAGAGTAATACATCAAAAGTGAAACTTGGAACAACAATCTGTTCCTGCATTTATTGCACAACTTGCATAGCAGCTAAAAAAGTCCAGGTTAAAAGACTTCCCCTTTGTGGCTGAACTATGAAATGACAATTGCTCAATAAACAGCAGGTTGTCCATGCCTTCCCTGGATATAGTTGTCATAGTTTTCAACAGGATGATACATGCTGACTTCACCCACAGGAACATCCTGGATTGCCAAATGAATTCAGCACTGCAGATTCACTGAGGCAAACACCTGGTGAGCTGTGGTGCCTTTCCTGGCAGTATAGAGCTATTTTTTGTTGGGGGGAGGGGGTGCTTAAATCTAACTCTTAGTGATCTAACTCTTAATCACAAAATAGATTAATTAACTGTGAGTATTTTGGTGTGCGTGCGTGCATGCGTATGTGCATGCGTGTGTGATCTTGGATCGCCACCTTGTTGTGGTGGAGAGCCTTGTGTGTTCCAATGAACCTGAGAGTGATGCCGTCTGGAGCATAAGCTCCTGGTAGGGCCACCCATGGCGGTAAGGTCAAAGGGGAGGTTCCAGACGAAGCACAATTCGAAGACCTCAATGGCAGAAGTGGTGGAGGATGTCAAGTCACAACATCACTGAAGGCAGAGGAAGGCTGCAACAGAGGATGATTTCCAGTCGTCATGGATGCCATGTCATTGGGCCCAAGTCCTCCTCTGAGAAGGACCGTGTGGTGGCTGCAGGCGCATCAGTCTCTCCACATTAAAAGATGTCACGCACAGACATTCTCCTGAAAGTGAAACACAAAGATGTGTCACATAGACTTTAAAATTGGGGAAGATAAAGAAAAAAATAAGGTGACCTGGAGAAACCTTGTCCGTGAGGGTGCTGCACAATACAATGATGACCTCCGCCATGCTGCAGAAGACAAGTGCAGACTTAAGAAGGAGAGAGCATCTACCAAACAAGCCCAACCCAAATCCACTACCACCACCTCTTTTCCCTGTCCGCATCGCACAAGAATAAGTGGGTCCAGGATTGGCCTCTATGCTCATCTAAAGACTCATAAGGACCAAGAGGGAGGACAGTCATGCTCGACTACGAGTGACCACTAATGATGACGATGGTATAAAAAATAAAAGAACATATTGACAACCCATAAAACAGGTTGTCAGTGGAGGAAGGCCTTACCAGCAATCACAGTGTTAAACATATTGTGGAAAAAATCACAAAACAAGACTAGATTTAAACTATAAGTTAAGAATAAAAAAATGAGAATAACTAGATAAAATGACAATAATAACAATGATAGTAAAGAATGGAACAACCAAAGATACTGTATATTGGATGTCTTGAAATTTTGAAAAGTGCCAATAAAGATTAAAAACAAGAAGGAAACAATTCCAAAGGCAGGCAGCAGACACCATAGAAATGAGCATAATGTAAGTGCACGTATCTGTTAATTACCTGATACATAATAATGATTGTACAACTAGACAGGACTTCTTGTTTGTTTATTGTAGGCTTTGGCATGTTCTTACAGGAAATATTCTATTGTGTCACTGAACCTGAACCCATAAAACAGGTTGTCAGTGGAGGAAGGCCTTACCAGCAATGACCACGGTCGGTCATGTTATGTCATGTACAAGAATACAGTTGTTTTGTAATTACCTCTAGATTAACTTTCTCCTGTTCATCCTACATCAACAATAGTAAAAGCTTTCTTAAAAGTGGAATTAATGAGTTTATATTAGCACTACACAAAAACTACGAGATGGATTTTGATGAAATTTTCACCAAAGGTGGACCTTGGGTCACGGATGAACTCATTAGATTTTGGAGATGATCCAAGAGCACATGCCTGTGCCAAGGTTCTGTCTTCTCACAATGTGTTAGATAAGTTAAGATACTTTATTGTCATTGTAAAAAAAAGTCCAACAAAATTTTGTTTGGTGACTCTGATTTTTATGAAATTTTTACCAGAGGTGGCCTTTGAACTGTGGATGAACTCATTCGATTTTGGAGGTGATTCGAGACAGTATACCTTTGGTAAGGCTCCTTCCCTCCCTCCTTTACTCTGTACAACCGTGACCCTACCTTTGTTCTTCCGTACATTGCAAAATAGGGCCTTGGAGGAGGTAAGTGTGTTTTGTTGGGAGTAGGAGCCAAGCATGAGACTGGGTGTTGAACTGGACACAGGTTTATTAGAGATACCTTCTCACCAAACAAGTGTACCCGCCAGGCAGAGAGGAGGCCAAGAGACCGCCCCTCTCTCCCACTGCCCTCTTATACCCTGGGTGGTTGCAGAACCGGAAAGGTGGAGCCACCACCCGTGTCACACACTAAAAGTCCCTAAAACCCAACACAACATTCTCCCTCCCCTTCAAAAAGGTCCAAAACACACACATACAATGGGGGCCCTCCCCAATTTGGAACCCACGTCACACACTAAGAAAACTAAACAGAAACACCTAAAAGGGGCCAATCTCAATCACACAACACAACTAAAATCTAGGGGAGGACGGGTGGACTACCATCCCACCCCCACACGACAAGATGGATTTTTCTGCCATCTGAACTAAAGAAACAGTCCAACTAAAGAAAATAACTGCCGTGTTCCTAAACTAACAGAAAAACACAAAATAGCCCTCTGAACAAGAATAATAACAACAAGAACGTAACGGTTTTCCTCCCTTTCTCACATATGTGCAACACACTGTCCAACTATCAGTCTGCCCCAAATGAAAAACTACCCCCCAGATAACCGTCAGATGATTCAACTCTGGTACGCCTCCTTCTCCTCACCCCCGGGGACGACCCATGTTCAGACCCAGACACCTCCTTCTTCTCCCGGGTGCGCTGCAGCTCATTAGGATGCCTCCACGAGCCATTTGATAGCTGGAGGTAGGTATCCCCCCGAACAGCCACCCCTGATCGTCTTCTCTCCAACGTTTGACCCGAACTCCTCTTGACTGGGCCTCCTCACGGGGCCGGACCATGTCCGTGACCCCCAGAGGGACCCTACTCGGCTTCCAGTGTTCCTCCTGTTTGGCATGTCGTCCCACCGTGCCAGCTGGTCCTGCCCCGCTCACTTTCATTTCGGCTGCCGGCCTCGCCTTTGTGACTTCCTGTTCTCCGGTCCCTCCCAGCCGAAATCCGGGAACAGATGGAACCAGCCACTAGGCGCCACCCGCCGTCACGGGCGTCCTATGTGCCGCCCAGTTCCCTCAGCTAGGGCTACTTGGGCACTGGCACCAGAACCCTCCCGCGATGGCCCTGGGTAGGATTGGCTCTGCTCTTCTTCCAGAGTGCCAGGCAAGTTTTCATCCCACACAGCTCCATCCTCCGTTCGTGGGACCAGCCCGTCCCACAAACCGCAACCCGACCACTCTTCTCCAATGCTGCTCGTGATGGTGAAGCCCAGGCCATATAACAAATCACATCCCATAATGTTCTCTCCACTGGCAGTCACGATGAACCTCAGGTTGCACACCTCCACCGACTTGTACCTAGCCATCAGCCTCACCGATCCCACCATGACCAATCTTCCTCCACCATGACCACACAGTGGCGTTGAATCACCTCTAATACGATAATGTGGGGAAAAAAAACCTTCTCACGGTCGCCCAATTTAACACGGAGCTCACCGTTCCTGTGTCAGTCAGTAATGACACTGTTACCCCGTCCAGTTCCACCATACAGTAGGAACGGCTGTTGGTACTCGGGGATACAGTGTGAATAACCATGGGAGTGGGAGGGGCTTCCTTACATCTCAGATCCCCTTGCTCGACCTTGTGACATGCTCTGGCGAAATGATGCAAAAGTCCGCACTTGCCGCAGCGTTTCCCTCTTGCTGGACACTCCCTCGCCTTGTAGCGGTGCTTCGTGGACCCACAACCCAAACACCTGGGCAATCCCAGGGCGGACCTCATCTTGACAGCATTAGCATAGCTTCCCTCATCATCCACGCTGTCGTCACTGTTCTGGTCCACTGCCGACTGTGGTTCAAAATGGCGATGTGGTGTTCTCTCACCGAGCTCCCGCGATAGCTTGTCTGCCGCCTCCAACTGCTGAGCTAACTCGATGGCCTTGGATAACGTCAGTTCACCCGAGAATGTAAGGTGCTTCGACCTTATAGCTAGGCAAATAGTATGTCCTGCCAACTGGTCGCGGAACATCTGTTCCTCCAACGCTCCAAACTGACAGTCTTTGGCCAGCTGGCGCAGGTCTGCCATAAACCGTTGCACCGACTCATCAGTCCGCTGGCAGCGCTGTCGAAACTAGATCCTGCGGACGATGATGTTTTCTGGGGCACGAAAATGTCACGCCATTAGCTCCACCACTTCTTCAAAGCTATCACACTCACCTAAAGTGCTTAAAATACGCTGTTCCTCCATTCCTAAATTATGAACCAGCAGTGCTCGTGCCCTCAACTTCTCCAGTCTTCCAAGGTCCAATGCCACCAAGTATGTTTGAAAAGTGGCGAACCACCTCACCCAAGGGACGGGCAGCTCATCAGGAAGCTCCAAAAATGACCGAATTGACGTGATATCTGCGCCAATACCTTTTATCCTCGTCGCCAAATTCTTATGTCGGGAGTAGGAGCCAAGAACGAGACTGGGTGTTGAATTGGACACAGGTTTATTAGAGATACCTTCTCACCAAACAAGTGCACCTGCCTGGCAGAGAGGAGGCCAAGAGACCACCCCTCTCTCCCACCGCCCTCTTATACCCTGGGTAGTTGCAGAACCGGAAAGGTGGAGCCACCACCCGTTTCACACACTAAAAGTCCCTAAAACCCAACACAACAAAGTGCTCATGGATCACCTCCTAAATCCAACAGGTTCTTCTGTAGCCCAAGGGCTACCTCTGATGAAAATTTCATCCAAATCTATCCAGTAGTTTTTGCATAAGCCTGCTAATGTATTATAAGAAGATAAGACCTTGTGAGAAGATAGGGCCTTGGCAGGGGTATGCAGTCTCAGGTCCCTTCCAAAATCTAATGGGTTCAACTTTAAGCCAAAGGCTGGTAATAAAAAACAGTTAAGTAGTTTTTATCCTCTACCAGTCGAAGCCCAAAGGGATCGAAGAACCCTTTGGGTGAAGACTGAAGGGGGATTATGTTACAGGTCAGTCCGTCCGTCCGTCCAGCCGTCCTCGATCCCTTTGGGCTTCGACCGGTGGGGGATTATGTTATGGGTCAGTCCGTCCGACCGTATGGCCCATTTTTTATGAAATCAACTCCTCCTACAGTTTTGGACCGATTGTTTTCAAACTTGGTACCATGGTTTGATATATACTGATGCTGCGGATATTGCAATTTGGTTGTGATCAGATGATTTTGGCAGGAATTGTAGCCCCTGACTTATGAAATCCTTATGAAATCCTGGTTCACCTCATGTCATAGACAGTAACTGTCTTGTGAAATCAACTTCTCCTACAGTTTTGTTCTACAGTACCATGGTTTGATATACTCTGATGATGCGCATATTGCAATTTCACTCTCATCGGATGACCTTGCGGTCAAAGGTCAGAGGTCAAATTTTCCCTAAAATCTTCTGAACACAATAACTACTGAAAGAAATTATGTAGGCTTTTCAAATCGATACAGTAGTTGTATCTAATACACATCTTGGACGACTTACACCCTGACCTAACTATGGGTTTGGGGTCAAAGGTCAAAGTTCAAAGTAGGGCTGAGCGATATGGCTTTTAACATGTATCACGATACATTTATGGTTTTATTGCCATACACGACATATACGACCTTTTGATGGCTGCAGATTCTGGCTTACTCACCATACTCATTCTCCTAGATCTCACCTTTGATACCATTTCTCATAGCACCCTCCTAAATAGACTGGCTTCCATTGGCATCACCCACACTCCCCTCACTTGGTTCACTTCATATCTCTCCGGCTGCACTCAGTTCATCCAAATCAAATCCCACACCTCGAGTTTGTTCCCCATTTCTGCAGGTGTTCCCCAGGGCTCTGTCCTGGGGCCCCTTCTCTTCATTATTTACATTTTTCCACTTGGTTACATTTTCCATAAATACAATATTCATTTCCATTGTGATGTGGATGACACCCAACTCTACCTCTCCTCTAAACCCAACTCCACACTGCCACCTACCTCTATTCTTGATTGACTTTCTGAAATTAAATCATGGTTTACCTCTAATTTCCTCAAACTCAATGGCAATAAAACAGAAATTTTACCTGTTGGTATACCCTCCATCTTAACCAAAACCCCCAGTTTCTCCATTGATATTAGTAACTCTCCCATTTGCCCTTCCCCTCAGGTTAAGAGCCTGGGTGTCATCCTCGACAGCACTTATCATTCCAGTCTCATATCAATGATATTACTCGGTCTGCCTATTTTCATATTCGTAACATTAACCAACTGCGTCCTTCCCTCACTCTGCACACTGCTGCCATCCTTATCCATAGCCTTGTCACTTCCCGCATTGACTACTGCAACGCACTTCTCTTTGGTCTCCCAAATAAATCCCTCCACAAGCTACAGCTCCTTCAGAATGCTGCTGCCCTGATCATCACTTGTACTGCTCCCATAGAACACATTACCCCTGTCCTTCAGCATCTTCACTGGCTCCCAATAAAGGACAGAATAAACTTTAAGATACTGTTCCTCACCTTCAAAGCCCTTCATAACCTGGCCCCACCATATCTGTCTAAACTCCTCCACATCGTCACCCCTAGCCGCTCTCTCAGATCTTCCTCTTCCCTTCAGCTCGTCGTTCCTTCTGCCCACCTCATCACTATGGGGTATAGAGCCTTCAGTCGCTCTGTTCCCCAGCTCTGGAACTCACTCCCACCAGCCATTCGCAACATTGACTCTCTTCCATTATTTAAATCCAGACTCAAAACATATTTGTTTAAACAGGCTTTCTCTCTTTGATAATCTACTTTTAATTCACTGTTTTGGTTGTTACATAAGTTTTGTTATTGCATTTTAATTTGTTTTTAATGTTTTAATGCTCTTTGTAAGGTGACCTTGGGGGTTGAAAGGTGCCTAGAAATAAAATGTATTATTATTATTATTACACATGTGGACAAAATTGTTGGTACCCCTCTGTTAATGAAAGAAAAACCCACAACGGTCACACAAATAACTTGAATCTGACCAAAGTGGTAATAAATAAAAATTCTATGAAAATTAACCATTGAAAATCAGACAATGCTTTTGAATTGTGGTCCAACAGAATTATTTTAAAAAACAAACTCATGAAACAGGCCTGGACAAAAATGATGGTACCCTTAACTTAATATTTTGTTGCACAACCTTTTGAGGCAATCACTGCAATCAAACAATTTCTGTAACTGTCAGTGAGACTTCTGCACCTCTGAGCAGGTATTTTGGCCCACTCATCATGAGCAAACTGCTCCAGTTGTCTCAGGTTTGAAGGGTGCCTTCTCCAGACGGCATGTTTCAGCTCCTTCCACAGATGTTCAATAGGATTTAGATCAGGACTCATAGAAGGCCACTTTAGAATAGTCCAATGTGTTGCCCTTAGCCATTCTTGGGTGCTTTTAGCTGTGTGTTTTGGGTCATTATCCTGTTGCAAGACCCATGACCTGCGACTGAGACCAAGCTGTCTGACATTGGGCAGCACATTTCTCTCTAGAATACCTTGATAGTCTTGAGATTTCATTGTACCCTGCACAGATTCAAAACACCATGTGCCAGATGCAGCAAAGCAGCCCTAGAACATAAAAGAACCTCCTCCATGTTTCACAGTAGGGACAGTGTTCTTTTCTTGGTATGCTTCATTTTTGCGTCTGTGAACATAGAGCTGATGTGCCTTACCAAAAAGTTGCAGTTTTGTCTCATCTGTCCATAGGACATTCTCCCAGAAGCTTTGTGGCTTGTCAACATGTAGTTTGGCAAATTCCAGTCTGGCTTTTTTATGATTTGTTTTTAACAGTGGTGTCCTCCTTGATTGTCTCCCATGAAGTCCACTTTGGCTCAAACAACGACGGGTGGTGCGATCTGAAGGATAAATAAGCCCGTGGGCTCCCCCGTACCGTCCTTTCATCAGTCCGCCCCTGGAAGCGGACTGCCTTCTGGGCCACAGCAAGTTGCCTCGGCACCAGTGCGCCACCTCTTCTTCCCCATCGGATGTTTCACTCGTCCAGGCCCACCACTCATAGTCTCCTCCCAGGCATGCTGCAGCTTGCACGGGTGCCCCCACGAACCGTCCGACAGCTGGGAAGAAGCGTTTTCCCGTCTGGCTGCTACACGCAGCCATCCCTGGTGCTCCTCCACCTGCTGTTTGGTCCTGAACTGCCGTGATTTCACCACCCCCCGAGCCCGAATCCAGTCCGCGGCTCCCAGAGGGGTTTTGTTCGGCTTGCAGTGTTTCTGCTTGGCACGTCATTCTACCGTGCCAGCCGGTCCTGCCCCGACCTCTTTTAACTTTGTGCCACCATCGCCATTGTGACCCCTTGTTCACCGGTACCTTCCAGCTGAAATCCGGGAACAGATGGAGCCAGCCACTTGGCGCCACCCGCCGTCACAGGCGTCCCGCCGTGCCGCCCAGTTCTCACGTCCAGGGCTACTTGAGCTGTAGCACAAGAACCCTCCTGTGATGGCCCTGGATGATACTGGTCTTTCTCACTCTCCAGGGTGCCAAACAGTTCCTCATCCCATACTGCGCTGTCTAGCATGCCCAGGATCGAATGGTCCCACGTCTCGGCTGATTCGTGCTGAGCCGTCAGTTCCAACATTCCCACCATGGTCAGCCATCCTCCTCCACAGCCACAAAGCGGCGCCAGGCCCTTCTCAATTCCGACGTACAGGGAAAAACGTCTCACGGTCATCCAATCTGGCACGGAGCCCATCTCTCCCGCATCATACCACAACAACACTTCCATCCCGTCCAACTCCAACATACAGTATGCATGACCGTTGGTACTCAGAGACACTGCATGAACAACCGTGAGGGCGCGAGAGTCCTCCTTGTACCACGGACCTCCTCACTCAGCTCTGTGGCATCCCCTGGAGACATGAAGCAAGCAGCCACATGTGCCGCAGCACTCCGCTCTTGCCGAACAATCTCTGTCTCTGAAACGGTGCTTCGTGGACCCATAGCCCTCTCCTTTGGGCTTTCCCGGGGTGGACCTCACATTCACAGCGCTAGCGTTGTCCTCCACACTTTCCACGCTGACCGGGTCCACTGCATGCGCAGTCAGCGGTGATCCCAAATGTCGGTGTGATAAGCACTCACTCAGCTCCCGTGGCAGTTTATCCGTAGCTTCCAGATGTTGAGCTAACGCGATGGCTGTGGGCAGCGTCAGTTTGCCCGAAAACGTAAGCAGCCTCGACTCTATCGCAGCACTGTTGATATACTCCGCCAACTGGTGGCAAATCATCCCCTTCTCCAATAGTCCAAGCTGACACCCGCTGACCAACAGCTCCAAGTCTGTCATGAACCACTGAATAGATTTGCCCACCCGTTGGTGGCACTGTCGAAACCGAATCTTGCAAACCATGACTTTTTCCAGGGCGTGAAAATAGCGCGCCATTAGCTCAACCACTGCAGCCAAGCTGTCACAGTCACTCAATGTGCTCAGAACACGCTGTTCCTCCATTCCAGGATTGTGCACCAACAACTCACGTGCCCACAACTCCTCCAGCTTCCCAAGGTCCAGTGCCACCATATACCTCCGGAAAACAGTGCACCACCTCTGCCAGGGAACCAGTGGCTCACCAGAGAGCTGTTATGTCTATATATGGAGCCAAGGACGAGACCAGATGTCGAACTGAACACAGGTTTATTAGGGAGGCACACTATACAGTATAGGCACAACCGTCAGGCAGAAGGGATGGCAAAGAGAGCCCCTTCTGCCCACTGCCCTCTTATAGCCACAGGTGGTCGCGGAACCGGAAGGTGGAGCCGCCACCCGTACCTCACAAATAAGAGCCTAAACTATACACAACAAAAAGATCAAGGTTGGCACTTCCTATGGTCTCTTACTATAGAACGTGTAAAGCTCTCTAGGGTCATCATACTTACTACACAGGTTCACCTCGGGGTCGTGACCTACAACTATGAGTTGTATACTTTGTTGTATAATTGTGGATGATAGGCTTATCATAATTTGATTTTGCCACAGTAATTATATTGAAAAGTTGAAAACTGCTCTCCGTTGGTAAGTGTTGGGATCTTAAAAGAAAACGGAGGTGGGGGACATTGCATTCGCCTCAGAGTGCTCTTGTTGGGTAATCCCACTAACAGACAGACAGACCACCCCAATTACATTATCTCCTTGGCAGAGGTAACAACCTGCATAATTAAAAACACTCATTTACAGCTCCTACCACATTTAAGTTGATAAAATGGAACCATGATTCAACACTGGTGGGAAGATCATCTTTGAAAAATTACATATTTACATACTGTATCTGCTTTGCTTGAATTATGAAACTTAAGATTGTTGCTTCTGAACTATTCCCTATTTCCCCTATTTCCTCAGACTCCCCTTCATCTGGCTGTGATAACAAAGCAGGCAAGCATGGTGGAGGTCTTACTGAGAGGTGGGGCAGACCCTGCTGCCCTGGACCGTAACGGTCAAACAGCGCTACACCTGTGCTGTGAATATGATCAGCGTGATTGTCTGTTTCTGCTCCTTTCACCCTCCTCACCCTCCACATGCCTTGAAATCAGAAACTATGAGGGTAAGTTGCAGAAGAGGCATTTTGACTTGGAATTAGAATGAATTGCTTTCAGTAGGTTAGAGACTACAGTAACATTGTTAATTTTACTCACGCACATGTAAGTAGTAAAATCAGATAAAGTGATAATTTTGCAGTGGTCTCTTTGTCTCTTAATTTTTTTCTGAAACTGTGTTTGCATATGTTAAAAGCTTTGTATAGATTCAGCTTTGATCTTTCAATTTCATCATCCCAGTTCCTTTTTTTTCCTGTCAGATTATAGCATTTGTCTTATTGTTTAAAAACATTAAAGGGGTCATTGACTGAAAAGTTACATTTTTGTAGGTTTTAACCTTCTGAAATGTGTCTGTTGGTCCTGTGATTATCAAAAAAATATCAAAACAATCATGTCTCTTAAAAAAACATATAGCCTTTAGCTCATTTTTCTCTCAAAGAAGCTGTTTTAAATCTCCCAGGTTCACCTCAGGACATTATAAAATGGTAAATCCAGCCCAGGGCCATCTTGAATACCTGCCCACTGCTCTATTACTGGCCAGCCTAGCTGTCTGTCATATAGATGGACGGGCAGCCAAAGTCTTTAACTTCTGGCTAACAGTAACCATATTTCCATGTACACGAATAAACTTGCTATGACTGGATTTCTGAAGTTATTTGATTATTTAAGTGTCCATATAAACAGAATAATCTGACAAAGGCCATGTAACCGGGGTCATTAACTCAAGTGATTTACCCTCTAATAATCAGTTTATTCAGTGCATGTAAACACAACAAAACTGATTTTTGCCATTGTCAGTTTATTCCCAGTAATCGGTTTATTGTGACCATGTAACCAGTGTCACTGGTACTCAGAAGCTCATACCAAGGGTGGTTTATACTGTTATTTTCTTTAGATTTTAGTCACCCGAATAGATGTCCCTGTTTCCACCTGGTTCACTAATCCACAGTAGATAATATATCTCATTAATTATGGCTTATTTTTTTATATTTTCGCCATGATGCTGCATAGAGTTGTTAGAATGCTAAGCGGTCCGAGCCGATCGATGTAACTGGTCACCTTGGTGGGGAGGAGGTGACGGACAGGCTGCCTGGCGTTAGCTTAATGGTTGATCCAGTCAGTTTTGATCGCTATTTTCTATTAATTCTGTTCACCCCCACTGGAATCCTTGTTCATCTAACAACACTTGACCGTATAGTACATCGTTCTTAGACGTTATTTTAGCTTAATTTTTTTGTAGTATTATCCATAACTGCCACCAAAGGTGGCTAACTGAAGCTAGTAGTTAGCCACTCATTTACAAAGGTTTCTATGCCTATTGTTCTCTAGGGACCGGTCATATCTTATATCGACCGCTGAAACCACACACCCCTGTCCACTAGCGATGCTTCATTTCATTCATTCTTTGAGACAAATTTACATTAGTTGGCTCTGAGCTAGGCAGCTAATGTTAGCAATTGTGACGTAAGAGGGAGGGCAGAGTGAAATGCAGTCTGAGAAATTTGGAGACAACACTGAAACCAGCTGTTCTCAGAAAGGCTGCAAAAAATGCTGCAGTAATTAACTAATGAAAGAAAATCCGAACAAACCATGTCACAAACATTTCATTAAAACACGTGAGCTGTTAAAATGAGGAAAAAGTGCCAGTGACCCCTTTAAGGACACAGCTGATACTGTAATGACTTTAACTGTCTGGTTCATAACAGCATGAGAAATGGGAGAGAGTCTTCAGGTAGGGGTTGGGTGGATTGGTTTGGATGTGTGGGTGGCAAGAAGACATTTCCTTCCTCTGTGGTCTGGTGTCAGTTCAGTGTCACATTGCCAAATGTTCAAACAGCTTAAAGGACATTAGTGTCAAAGCAAAAAGAGTCAATACAGGGTACCCACTGTCATTACTCACCTGTAAGGAAAGCATACACCGTCTTTGTCTGCAATGAAAATGATCTTGTAATAATAATGGAGTCTATGCCTATAATCTTATTTTATAATGGGAGAGATCAGCAGAGGTCTCTGAAAATACTCATAAACTACATGAAAGCTTTGATTTAAAAGGATTTTTAATGATTTAGCTTACAGAAGAAAAAAAAAACATCTTTTTAATGCATTCCAAATATTATGGTTTCTACACCAGGCATTACAGTTAAAGTAAATTATTAATTTGGCTCATACTGTATGTGGAAGGTATTTTCTATTCTACAAAAGCAGATTATAAATCTAAAATGCAGCCTTTGCATTGTCATTGTTTTCAGGTTTGAGCCCCCTCCATCTGGCTGTGTTGCAATGCCGCAAGAATTTGGCTCAAATGCTGCTGGATGCAGGAGCTGACATCAATGCTATGGTCAGTCCCAGCTGCACTGACAGAGCACTGTCGGTTTCACAGCATCACAAATTTTAAAGTTCACATCTACACATTCTCTGACTTTTTTTTCCCATGGTGCTTGCCCCCAATCAGGACATCAAAAGTGGCCAGACTCCTCTCATGCATGCCGTGGAGAGCAGTAACACAGACATGGTTCATTTCCTTATTGAGGTAATGAGGTTGTCTGAACAGCCAGGAAAGAGGGTCACAATTGTGACTCAGCTCTTGTAACTGAGTCTGGTTGTGTCTTTCCAGCTCATCATCTGAACAGTAGTTTGGTTTTCCTTTCTCTAATATTAAGATGATGTACAGTACCTCTTCTTTGATGTTATTCATTCTTTCTATGGCTCTATCCTATGTTTCACTGCTTATCCTTTATTAGGGGGTACTGTGGCTTTCTTTACATATCCTATTCTTTTGTTTTTACATCCCAGAATGGATGCGATGTCAATACCCAGTCATACAGTGGGAACACAGCCCTACACAGTGCCTGTGGCAGAGGTCAGGTGGACATAGTGAGGCTGCTCCTGAAGAGTGGAGCTGACAGTAGCCTCAAGAACTACCACAATGACACCCCAGTGATGGTGGCCAAGAACAAAAAAGTGAGTGAAGAGATGGCAGAAAGACAGCAGTCCATACTAAAATATCATTCTCATAACATATTTTGCATTCTTTACTGTTCTATGGTTTTGCGTTGTTCTTCCAGGAAATTCATTGCACAGAAATATTTAACCCCAAATTGGGTGTCAAACTAAGTGGTAAATAACACCCTGTTTATCTGAACTTGATCACTGTAATTTGTGATGGAAAATCCCACCTATTTGTGATTGCATTTGCGTCAGAACCAACGCAAACAACTGCAAGCTCTTGACTCAGCTCTGCTTATAAACAAACAGTGTGGGTTAGGAATAAAAAGTAAATGTGTGTCTCCTTCCCTCTAGAGGCCAGGCGCTGGCAGCACAGTGTTTTTTCCTCCGGTACATAGCGTTTCAAGTGTATCTGTCTGTGCCCTGCAAGATGCTACAAGTCCCACCTGCTACATGTTGTTGGGTCAGACGTGGCTAGAGTGGTTAAGGTTAGGGATAGCAGTCAGGACCTCTCAGGACATTCTTTAGTGTTTGAGTTTCAATGATATCACAATACTGTAATTCCTTAACTACTGAAATACCATATATCCTCCTGCCCCTCCTTAATCAGCGTCAAATTTTGTCCCTAAAGTACCACTGTCAATGTCTGTTTCATAGAAATTTGCGGTCTTTTCGTCTCATCAGGGTCACTTTTGTTTTGGTGAATGGGGGTTGTTGGTCCTCTGTGGGATCCGTTCTGCTGTGCTCAGGGGTTAGTCAGTTTTGGACTTTGCTTCTTGGGAGTTTCGGGGAAGCCGTGGTGGTGGGGTGGGGTGACGTGCCTGGGCTCCAGCGTGTTGCAGGGGCCTTCATTTTCCATGGCGGCGCAGCTCTCTGTGCATGGGGATGGTGGGGGGGGGGGGGCGACTTTGTTTTCTTCTTGGCTCGCTCATGTTTTATATTCATTAACTTATTTTTTTTGTGCGGCACTCTTAGTGGGTTGGGCATGCCGTGCCAGTGTCTTTCATTTCATCTTTGTTGTGTGTATACATATACTCAAGGGATTTAATAATGCACCACTCCATTTATTTGTAAATGAATACCTTAACTGAATCAGTGACCAAAAAAACAAGAAAAGGATACAAAAAAAATATGCCAAGAAACATAAGCACCATACATTGAGGCATTGTGACTTCTTCCCCAAAATTCTGGTTTGAGACACAGGACTACTCACAGTAATCAGGCGTGGCCAAATCCTAAATGTTGGGAATTACCTTTCATGCATTTTTACCAACTTGTTTACTTAATAGAGACCAAAAATAGAGTAGTGTGTTATTAAATCCCTTGAGTACGTATGTATACATAAAGTGGACATCAAAATTAGAGAACATTGTATTAATACTTGATTTATTCTAACATACAGTATGTTATTCTTCCTTGTTCAGAATTTTACAGAATATCAGCTGTGGCTATACCACTGCTGCACTAGCATGGTTTTTTTTTCCCTAAATAACCAAGGCACTTCAACACAAACATTTATTTTGTAAAAAAAAAAAAAAAACTGAGGAAAATTAGAGAACAGTAACCACTGTGTCACAAGAGAAGATTTAAACAGTGTTTTTTTTTTTTTTTTTTTTTTAGGGCTATAGGATTAAAAATTAATAGCAAGCGTAGAGGTTCTTGCTTTGAATGACTTCAGTATATTGGTGCCCACAGGACATCACTAGATTCTCACACTGCTCTGGTTTGGGGGACAGGATTATATGAAGACTCTCAATGGGGAATTGGTTCAACATTGCAACTGGAATTGCTCACCAGTTCACTGCTGAACAGGGCAAAGATCTGTCTCGGCACATAGTGTCGCTCTTTTTAAAACAATTTGGACTCAAAGCTCACTCTGCAGTGACTGAACCTCTTATCAGCAGAAAGAATAAAAAGGCTAGACTTGCTTTTGCTGAGGAACATGTTGTGTGGACAGAGGAGAACTGGTCCAGCGTGCACTTCAGTGATGAGAGTAAGTTCAATGTATCTGGGTCTGATGGGAAACAATATGATTGGTGTTAAACTGGGGAAAGTCTGAAACCAAAGTGTGTAAAGAAGTCAGTTAAATTTGGAGGAGGAAGTGTCATAGTTTGTGGGATGTTTTCTGCAGCAGGAGTTGGGCCTCTTGTACAGCTACATAGCAGGGTGAATGCAAATGTTTATGCAAACCTCATTTAGCAACAAGCAATTCCTTCAATGCAATTGTCTCCCAATCAGTCCACAATTTTCATGCAAGACAATGCCTCCTGTCACACTGCAAAACAGGTTAAACAGTTTGCTGAATATAACAACACTGAAACAATGAAATGGCCAGCCCAAAGTCCAGATTCAAACCCCATAGAGACTCTCTGGAAAATCCTTGGTGACAAAGTAATGGCTAAGAAACTCACTACAGTTACTGAACTGTGGAAGAGACTTCAAGAAGAATGGACCAAGATCAAACCAGAGCAGTGTGAGAAACTAGTGATGTCCTGTGGGCACAGATGTGCTGAAGCCATTCAAAGCAAGGGCTCTCTACACTTCCTATTAATTTTTTAATCCTATAGCCCTAAAAAAAACACCCTTGCTGAAATTTTCTCTTCTTACACAGTGGTCACTGTTCTCTAACTTTGCTCAGTTTTTTTTTTGTTTGGTTTTTGTTTTTTTTTTACAAAATAGAAGTAACCACCTATGTTGTCATTTAGTCCATACAGCCAGTCATGTACAGTAGAAAAAAATTACATTTCTCCTATCTACAATGTTAATCACATGTAGAATCAGAGGGGTCACTGCCATGCAAGGCGCCACCACAAACAATTTCTCCTTCCCCCATTCTATTATGCTGAGCACCAAGCTAAAAAGCAGGAAGTACCATTTTTATATGTTCTTTGGTATGACCCAGCCTGGACTTGAACCCCCAACCTCCCGGATGTAGGGGAGATGCTCTATCAACTAGGCCACCACTCCGTTTGTGTTGAAGTGCCTTGGTTATTAAAAAAAAAAAATACTTGCTAGTACAGGTGCGGTATAGCCACAACTGATATTCTGTAAAATTCTGAACAATGAAGAATAACATATATTAGAATAAATCAAGTATTAATGCATTGTTCTCTAATTTGATCTCCACTGTATATATGGTACGTGTGTTGAGAGATCAATGCTTCATCATAAGTGTCAGGTATTGTGATATTATGCCGAATTGATCTTTTACCCCACCCCATCAAAGACTGTAATTACCTCAGGTTTTTTTTTTTTCCAGATTGCAGATGTGTTACGAGGAAGAGGCTCTAAGCAGACAAGAGTTCAAGATCAGCACGGTGTGTGTATTTCACCAAATGAGAGCATCCTGATTGAAAGTGGTGAGAAAAAATTTAAACCAGCTTATGTACAAGTACACACAGTTGCAAAGAAAGAAGAAGAACAAAGCCATGAAACGGTAGTCCATTTGTACTCTTTGTGTCCTTTAGGGTCCCTATCTCCTAACAATAGCCGTGGATGTTCACCTTCGACTACACCACACAGCCTCCATCACAGCGCTCCCCACTCTCCAAAGACTCACGCTAGGCTTGTATGCTCATATTACTAGCTAAATGTCAATCCAGTGAAAGTTCGAGCTACCTCCACTCTGCCTGAAGGGACTTCAGAAAAACAAATTATCCAGAAATTGTTTCATTTTACAGGATGACAGACCAGCGACAGACTGCACCTGAAACTAGACAAATGTGCCATCTTCTTTGGACTCCATAAAGAAAGGCAATCAGTGGTGCAGTCACTCTGTACGAGGATTTTGTAACCTTTCATTCATCCAGCTGCTATTGCTGGTTCTCTGCTACTGACTGAAAAAATAGGGAGCTATGCAGAGACAGTGATAAACAAGATTTCTCCACATGCATGTATACATCACTATAAATAAACATGGATTCAATGGATGAGACATTTTTGAAATTACCTTCAGATACCAGTAAGAAAATAGAGACCAGTGAACTCTGAAATCCTGTTTCAAGTGGATTTCTAAGCACTTTGTGTTAATGTTTTTGGAGGACAGTAGATATATTAGAGGAAGTGAGGGGAGGTTGCTATGCAACAAATGCACCTGACCTTACTTGAAATGTTCATATAGCATTTATATTGTCATTGTCTTTACCTCTGCAGCACCCGGATATCTTAGATGCTGTTAAAGATTCCAGCTTGTTGTGAGACCTGGCAATATATTAATGATATCCTTCACTCCCCCATTTAATGTTCTCACTGTCTGTTGTAGTTTTTTGCTCTGTAAGTAAATATGTGCATATGTACACGTTTTTCTATTATTGTAAAAAGCTTTAGATATTTTTTATATGAAATGCATAAGAAAAAAACACTGTTTTGTCTCATTGATCTAACAATAACTTTTATGTACTATGAGATTTATTATAATTTATATGAAAAGTCTGTGACGGAAAAAAAATCAAAGAGGCAAAGCATCTCCTCAGAGACAAAAACTGAAGTACGCAGTATGACATAAAGCAGTTCAATTTCAGTTTCAGTTATTTTGAGTCTAAAAGCTGTTTTACGCCCAAAACAATGCTCCTCTCCAGGCTGGTGACTTACTGGCAATGAAACTGGTCTGACTTTTATTACGATTTGAGTGTTTTTTGAAGCCATGTTTGGACTGAACTTACTGTATTTTGTAAAGTTTCATGAAAGCGCCAAGAAAGCTTTGTGTTGCATAGGAATACAGTTAAAATAGTGTGGCCTAAAATACCTAGAGTGCTGTGAAAAAAGTATTTGCCTGATTTCTTATATTTTGGCATATTTTTCACACTTAAGATCATAAGATAAGCTTTTATTATTCCCACAATTGGGAAATTCCAGTATTACAGCAGCACAGGGATAGCAGCACTCAGAGCAATAGTTAATATGATAATAAGAACTGGTTAGCCAAAGCACTAAATGAATATACATATGTACACAGATATATACACAGTGCAGGAGCATTGCAGCTAGATGGAATAAACAGCATTACGGTTTGTTAAGTTACCCTGCAGAATATGAATATGTGCCCAGACAGTATAATTTCGTATTTGAATCAACAGTGTTGTTGCCACCCCGGTAATGATTGATATTGCCCTAGTTGTAAAATTAAATGATGTAAAATTAAATTAAATGTTAAATGATCACACTTAAAATTTGATCATCAAACAAATTTTAATATCAGACAAAAATAACCTGCATGCAGTTTTCAAATGATGATTTGATTTATTAAAGGGAAAAAAACACTATCCAAATCTACCTGGTACTATGTGAAAAAGTAATTGCCCCTCTTGTTACATCATGAATTAACTGTGATTAACCATATTTTGTGGAAAGCTGAGTTTAGTTTCAGTAGCTACACCCAAGCATGATTACTAGCAGACTTGATGAGTCAAGAAATCACTTAAATAGAACCTGTCTGACAAACTGAAGAAGGCTAAAAGATCTCAAAAAGCAACACATCCCACTGTGATCTAAAGAAATTCAAGATCAGATGAGAAACAAAAACCCAGAACAATGTCTAAAGAACTGCAGGCCTCATTTGCCTCAGTTTGGACACTGGTCCATGATGGAACAACAAGAAAGAGACTGGGCAAAAATGGCATCCATGGGAGAATTCCAAGACAAAAACTGCTGAAAAGAACACAAAGACTCATCTCACATTTGCCAGAAAACATCTAGATGATCCTCAAGACTTCTGGGAAAATATTCTGGGGACTGACGAGACAAAAGTTGAACTTTCTGGAAGACATCTGTTTCGTTTTACCTGGCATAAAACTAACACAGAATTTCATAAAAAGAGCATCGTATCAGCAGTCAAAGATGGTGGTGGTAGTGTCATGGTCTGGGGCTGCTTTGCTGCTTCAGGACCTGGACAACTTACCGTAATTGACAGAACTATGAATTCTGTTCTCTACCAAAAAATCCTAAAGGAGAATGTCCGGCCATCAATTCATAAAGCCCTTCAACGTGACTGAATTTAAACAATTCTGCACAGTAGAGTGGGTCAAAATTCCTCAACAGCAATGTAAAAAATTCATTGCCAGTTGTTGACACTAATGGTGGCACAACCAGTTATTAGGTTTAGGGGGCAATTACTTTTTCACATAGGGCGAGGTAGGTTTTGATAGCTTTTTTCCTTAAATAAAATCATCATCTAAAAACTGCAGTTTGTATTTACTCAGGTTCTTCTTTTTTTGGCTGCTCCCTTTAGGGGTTGCCACAGCAGATCGTCTGCCTCCATCTCACCCTATCCCTTGCATCTTCCTCTGTAACACCAACCCTCTCCATGTCCTCCTTCACTACATCCATGAATATTCTCTGTGGTCTTCCTCTTTTCCTCTTTCCTGGCAGCCCCATCGTCAACATCCTTTGTCCAGTATATCCACTATCCCTCCTCTGCACATGTCCAAACCATCTCAGCCTTGCCTCTCTTAGTGTGTCTCCAAACCACTCAACCCGAGCTGTCCCTCTGATATACTCATTTCTAATCTTGTCCATCCTAGTCACTCCCAATGAAAATCTTAGCATCTTCAACTCTGCCACCTCCAGCTCCATCACCTGTCGTTTTGTCAGTGTGACCGTTTCCAAACCATACATCATAGCAGGTCTCACTATCCATTCATCCATCTTCTTCCGCTTAATCCTTTTTGGGTTGCGGGGGGGCTGGAGCCTATCCCAGCATCTTTGGGCGAGGGGCAGGGTACACCCTGGACAGATCGCCAGTCCATCACAGGGCCAACACAGAGAGACAGACAACCATTCACTCTCACAGTCATACCTAAGGACAATTTAGAATCCCCAGTTTGATGCCAATTAACCTAACCTGCATGTTTTTGGCATGTGGGAGGAAACCGGAGAAATCCCGGAGTAAACCCACGCAGACACAGGGAGAACATACAAACTCCACACAGATCACTGTTGGTCGGGGGCTGGGATCGAACCCAGGATCCCCTGGCCAAGGGTGAGTTGTTGTGCTGCCACAGTGCTAACCACGCCGCCACCGCACTGCAGGTCTCACTACTGTCTTGTAAATCTTCCCTTTCACTCTTGCTGCTACCCTTCTGTCACAAATGACCCCTGACACTTGTCTCCACCCACTCCACCCTGCCTGCACTCTCTTCTTCACCTCTCTTGTGCATTTTCCATTGCTTTGGATAGTTGACCCCAGGTGTTTAAACTCATCAACTTTCATTACCTCTACTCCTTCCATTTTCACCATTACACCTGCCTTCCTCTCATTCACACTCATCTGTCTTGCTTCTATCGACTTTCATTCCTCTTCTCTCCAGAGCATACCTCAACCTCTCCAGGTTCTCTTCCACCTGCTCCCTACTCTCACTACAGATCACAATGTCATCTGCAAACATCATGGTCCACGGAGACCCCTGCCTGACCTCACCTGTCAGCCTGCCCATCACCATGGCAAACAAGAAGGGGCTCAGAGCTGATCCCTGGTGTAACCCCACCCCCACCTTTAACCCATCTGTCACTCCTACAGCACACCTTACCATCATCTCGCTGTCCCTGTACATGTCCTGCACCACCCTCACATACTTTTCTGCCACTCCTGACTTTCTCATACAGTACCACACTTCCTCTCTTGGCACGCTATCATATGCTTTCTCTAGATCCACAAGACTTATTTACTCAGGTTATCTTTGTCTAATATTAAAATTTGTTTGATGATCTGAAACATTTAGGTGTAACAAATATGCAAAAATATAAGAAATCAGGAAGGGGGCAAATACCTTTTTACAGCACTGTAAGCCCACTCATTTGAATCATTGTTGTCAAGTTTTTATCTTTAGATGCCCTTCAGAAAAGTGTAAGTCGATCAGAAAAACAGTACAGTAAATATATTTGCTGAACCAGCATGCTAGCTGGTAACTTCTCTGGGTAAAGATGTCAGTTTTGATTGATTTTATATTAACAACAGGTTTATTAATGCTGTCACCAAACCTGACTGTTATCTGAGCATGTAAGATTGAGTTTATCAGGATGGTAAAAGCAAATTTAACAATAAACCTAACCAAAAGTGAATTTGCTAAATAAACAATAGCCTATTTTGGGAGTTGTGTGTGCCAGTTAGAACTTCATTGTCAGAGTTGTTAAGTCTAGAGATCTGACAAATATAATAATGTCGAAACTTTCACTATTAAAGTTATGACACTCGCTTTGTCTCCTCTAGTGCATGATTGCAACACCAGACAGAATATACCTTATTAGGAAGAGTATGGCAAAAGCAGATATGACTCATGATGTAGGTATTTCTAAATTGTCTACATTTGTACAGCAAATGTTTTTGATTACAGTAAAAATATTAAAATCTATTCATTTAGAAATATTTATATTTTTACATTTTGAATGAATGGGCAGAAGCAAATATAGTTCTTCTGGGATATATTTCTTAACCTTTTAACTGGCCACATTTTATGGACAGGTTGCACACCCCCAGTGGCACAGCGCAGCAACTGCACCTGTCAACTGACTGATGTCCCCGGCTGTACTGAGGATTTGTACTGATTTGTACTGATCTGCCAGTTCAGAAGGTGGCAGACGCGTTGGAGGAATCATGGCTGACATGAATACACCAAAGAGAAGAAATCCTCATTATTATTCTTCCTTTTCCCTTCTCTGAGCTCACAAGACCAATATGGCCGCCATGCATCGTCATGCACAGTCACATAAACAGCTTCGTACACGGAAAATAGCCACGGAATACAAACGGAATTTACATGGGATAATCATAAGACCTTGTAGATTTGGTAGAGAGCGTAAATGACCGACAGAATGCAAAATAACGACCACGATGGATGAAAACGTAGCGACCATGCCAGCCAGTGAGCCCCCCTTTGCCAACAGTGACAAATTTGTTTCTTTTCATTGTACTGATTTTGTGGTTCAGATACTTTGAAGATAAGACAACAAAATGCCCCTGTAGAAAAAATTGTGTCAAAAAACCAAACCATTTTTTGTGTAAATATGTCCAAAGTCCACTTTTGACTGAGTTATGTAATTTATATAGCTGCCACAACATTATGCAAATTAGATGCATAAATTTATTCCTATCTGAAACTTTGGATCATATTCTACATCTTTTTAATTAATTGACAGTAAGCCATTATCTCTTACAACCTTCAAGTTATAGCCTTGGAAATCTGAACTATTTTATTGACAAAAAAAATCTTTACCACTCTTGACCACTAGGGGTTATGTTGCCAAACGGCACCTGGGACAGTTAGAGGGTCCCTAACATACAATCCAGTTTTCAGTTATAACCCATCACCATGAACCTTTTCGCAAATACATGATGGTGGCCACTCATGACACATGCCACAAAGTATCCTGAAATTGTTTGGGAGCAAGGTGGGGCCTACTACTAGGGAATGTGGGGTCTAAGCTGCAAGTTTCAAAAACATGTCAATGCACTGGCTATATAGTTTAGATTTTTTTTTTTTTTAATTTGAATATGTACTGATGAGGAAGTGTGGGAGAGAGGAAGTGTGGTACTGTATGAAAAAGTCAGGAGTGGCAGAGAAGTATGTGAGGGTGGTGCAGGACATGTATGAGGACAGCAAGATGGTGGTGAGGTCTGATGTAAGAATGAGAGATGGATTCAAGGTGGGGGTGGGATTACATCAGGGATCGACTTTGAGGCCCCTTCTTGTTTGCCATGGTGACAGACACGCTGACAGACGAGGTCAGGTAGCAGTCTCCATGGACCATGATGTTTGCAGACAACATTGTGATCTGTAGTGAGAATAGGGAACAGGTGGAAGAGAACCTGGAGAGGTTGATGTATGCTCTTGAAAGAAGATGAATGAAAGTCAGTAGAAGCAAGACCGAATACACGAGTGTGAGTGAGAGGAAGGCATGGTGTAATGGTGAAGATGCAAGGAGTAGAGGTAGTGAAGGTAGATAAGTTTAAATACCTGGAGTCAACCAGCAATGAAAAATGCACAGGAGAAGTGAAAAAGTGAGTGGAGATGAGTGTCAGGGGTGATCTGTGACAGAAGCATAGAAGCTAGAGTGAAAGGGAAGATTTACGAGACGGTAGTGAGACCTGCTATGATGTATGGTTTGGAGACGGTGGCACTGACAAAAAGACAGGAGGCAGAGCTGGAGGTGACAGAGATGAAGATGCTAAGATTCTCATTGGGAGTGGGTAGGAGGGACAAGATTAGAAATTAATATATCAGAGAGACAGCTCAGGTTGAGCGGTTTGGAGACAAAGTAAGAGAGACAAGACTGTGGTGGTTTGGACATATGCAGAGGAGGGATAGTGGATATATTGGGCAAAGGATGTTGAAGATGGAACTGCCAGCCAGGAGGACTTGACAAAGACCATACAGAAGATTCATGGATGTAATGAAGGAGGACATGGAGGGGGTTGGTGCTACAGAAGAAGAAGAAGGAAGGGATAGGGTGAAGTGGAGGCAGATGATCCACTGTTGTCATGAATCTCCACTCTGGGGCAAAAAGGGACACCAAAGTGCTGAACTGCAGTTTGTGATATTTAATGAGGAAACACAAAGTCCAAACAGTGCATAAAATAAAACTTACAGATGCAGCGACACAAAGAGTAGGCAGGATAACCGTAAGAACAGAGATGGGTTCCAATGGGGAATGAGTCTTTAGATTCCAGCAATGAGGGAGAGAAATAGCAGTCCTTAAATAGAGCCAAAAACAAATGATCACAAATGATAGCAGGTGTGGGTCACATGAGCAGGAGGAGGTGACCTACTTATTTGACAGCTCACAGCTGTGACGACCCGTGAACTGGAACAGAATGAGCAACCAATACAAGATGATGACAAGGTGGGAGTGTCTGGAAGAGGAGGTGGAGAACTCATGTCACAAAGAAACGAAATATAAACACTAAGAACTATATGGAAAAAGGATGTCTACAGAAACTGACATAATAATAATAATAATAATAAGGACATGAATAATAACAGAACAACTGACCACTAAAAACACATTTTAAACCAACACACAGGAAAATAACCACACAACACTGGAAAAATACAGGAAATACTCAGACATAAATTAAGAGCATGAGCACGGTGACGCACCACGCTCAGCCTTGTGACAGCTGTGGCGACCCCTAAAGGGAGCAGCTAAAAGAAGGAGAAGAAGAAGAAGACTGATGAGATTAAAAATGAAAATAAAATAAATAAAAATAAAAATTTGCACACTATGCTAGTATCGCTTAGCACTAAACCTGTGCGGACAATTAATCCAGCTATGTATATACGGTATGTGTAAATATATAGTTATAATGTATAAATGTATAAATAAATATATATATATATATATATATATATATATATATATATATATATAAAATTTTATATATAAAATTTTTTATATATAAAATTTATGTATATATTTAAATATTTAAATATATACTATGTATAAATATATAGTTATAACTTGATAATAGCCCTCATTTGTCAAATGTGTGTAAGACAGAAAAGTGATCATATGGTCATTTTAACACAAAGTTCACTATTTATCTGAATGATGAATGTGATCATAAGGTGTGCTCAAGTCTCATGACTGGCCTGGTGATGCAGCAGAAAATTATTTGATCATATCAGATTATATTGAGCAGTGCAACCTTTCAAGTGATATGTTTGCCTTGTGTTATATTTAAATGAGTGTTTTAATGATTTACTTTAAAGACTGAAGAAGTTGCTTTTAATAATTATAAGCATTCCATTATGGCTGTGTTGTGAGACATGTATATGTTGGACACTGCATATGTGATTTAACCTCACGATGAAGGAGAGCCAGCCCCCTGCGGTGCGGAGCCACAGAGCCTGGACCCCCTGCGGAGGACAGGGGACAGAAGACTTCCTGACCACTGAGGCTCGAGAGGAGAGAAGGGGGAGTTATGTAAATAAAAGGCTAATGAATGTGAATAAAGAGACTTTGATATAGATGTGTGATTTCCCCCGCGAGGGAAATGGTTTGATGTGAGAATGTTTAAAAGGGAGAACTTTGGTGTGTTCATCCTCTTTGTTCGCTGCTCAGGAATGAGAGCAGACAGTGGAATGGTTACTTGAAATAAACTGAAATTAAAGGCAATTCGGTTTCGTTATTCAAGTCTCCCCACATTGGTGACTGACGACGTTGAGAATGAACGAAGAAATTCTCAGGGTCCCGGACTCACAGCGCTCAGAGCTGGCGAGCGCAGTGGCCGTTAAGCTGCCTGATTTCTGGCAGGATAACCCACGGTCGTGGTTTCTGCAAGCAGAGTCGCAGTTCGCGCTCGCAGGAGTAACGGTGGATGACACTAAGTTCCACCATGTCATCGCTAAACTGGACAACAGCACAGCTCGGTGCGTGCAGAGCTTGGTGGAGCAGCCACCCGCGACCGACAGGTACGGCAAGCTGAAATCCACCCTCATCAAGTTTTTCACCCCCTCGGCTGAAGTGAGGGCGAGGAGGATCCTGTCTTTGCTAGACCAAGGTGGACACAGGCCGAGCGCCCTGATGGAGGAGATGATACAGCTGAGAGGGTTGGACAACGATGATTTCATTTTTCAGTTCATCTTCCTCTCCAACCTCCCGGCGCATGCGAGAAGCACGCTGGCCGGCAAAAAGTGTCACACCCTGGAGGAGTTCCGGGAGCTGGCCCAGGAGGCAGATGGGATCCTGGACGCCTGCGGCGGGCAAGCACCCACAGCGGCGACCCGAGACAGCGGGGAGCCAGAGGCGGCAGAACCAGACTGGCCGACGACGGCGGCAACACGGCCGCGACGAGGTGGAGCCAATAGCCCGGCGGCAGAGGCGCGGACACGACACAGCGGAGGAGAAGATCTCTGCTTTTACCATCGGAGGTTCGCAGAGAAGGCACGCAGGTGTGTGCCGCCCTGCATCTTCAGGAGTTCGGGAAACGGCAAGACCGGGGGTCGCTAGCAGCTTCGACCCTCGGAGAACGCAACAAGCTGCTCTACATCACGGATGCGCGTTCCGGACGAGAGTTCCTCATCGACACCGGAGCACAAGTGAGCTTCATCACCCCAACATACGCGGACCGGGTGGCTGGACCCCACGGTAGCGGAGCTACAGCGGCAAATGGCTCGAACATCAACACCTACGGGAGAAGGACCTTGCCTTTGTGCTTACATGGCCGCACATATGAATGGACTTTTGTAATAGCGGCGGTGAGTTTCAACATGTTGGGCGCGGATTTTTTGTGTTCACACAATCTGTTAGTTGATCTTGCTAATAGACGGCTGGTAAATGCACTCTCTTTTTACTCTCTCCCCTGTTCAGCTCGAGTGTCCCCGCCACCAGTACAGACCCACGTCGCTACAGCAGGTGGTAAGTTTCACACACTCCTCACCCAATTTCCAGCGCTCACTGTGCCCACTTTTTCAGCGACGGTCGCGAAGCACGGGGTGAAACACTTTATCCCCACGTCTGGTTCTCCCGTGTTTGCAAAAGCTCGGCGCTTGGATGCAGTTAAGCTCGCCATTGCGCGCGAGGAGTTCGCCAGCCTGGAGAGGCTGGGCATCGTTCGTAGGTCGAAGAGCCCGTGGGCTTCGCCGCTGCACATGGTACCGAAAGCCGATGGCTCCTGGAGACCGTGCGGGGATTACCGCAGGCTAAACAACGCTACGGCGCACGATCGTTATCCCATCCCGCACATTCAGGATTTTTCGGTGCACCTGGCGGGGGCGCGCATTTTTTCAAAGATTGATCTAGTTCGCGGCTATCACCAAGTCCCGGTCCAACCGGAGGACATTCCTAAATCAGCGGTAATAACCCCGTTCGGACTTTTCGAATTTTTACGCATGCCGTTTGGTCTCAAAGGGGCAGCGCAAACATTTCAGCGGATGATGGATGCCGTGTTACGCGATCTCCCTTTCGTGTTTGTGTACCTCGACGACATTTTGGTCGCGAGTACTTCAGAGGACGAACACGAAACGCACCTCACAGCAGTTTTTAGGAGGCTGGGAGAGCACGGCTTAATAGTTAACCCAGCCAAGTGCCAGTTCGGCGTCGAGCGGATCGATTTTTTGGGTCACCGCGTCTCCCCGGAGGGAGCGGTTCCGTTACCAGAGAAAGTACGCGCGGTAGCGGATTTTCCCCGTCCACAAACAGTCAAATCACTACAGGAATTCTTGGGGATGGTGAATTTTTATAACCGATTCCTGCCCCACGCAGCTCAAATCATGCAACCGTTATATGCCGCGCTCAAAAAACAAAAACCGACCCAGGCGGTCGAATGGTCCCCGGAGCGGGAGCGCGCGTTCACAGAGGTTAAAAAAGCCTTGGCTGACGCTGCGCTCCTGGCCCACCCAGACCCTGCAGCACGTATCGCGCTGACGACAGACGCTTCAGATTTAGCCATAGGGGCCGTTATAGAGCAACAGGTAGCCGGAGTTTGGCAGCCTTTGGCTTTCTTTAGCAAATCTTTAAGCGCGGCTGAACGAAAATATAGCGCGTTTGACAGAGAACTGTTGGCGCTGCATTTGGCTATTCGTCATTTCCAGTTCTGGCTGGAAGGACGGTGCTTCACCGCTTATGTGGACCACAAGCCGCTCACATACGCCATGGCCAAAATTTCAGATCCGTGGTCCGGCAGGCAGCAGAGGCAGCTGGCCGCAATCTCGGAATTTACCACTGACATTAGGCACGTCGCGGGCAAATTCAATGTAGTAGCGGATTGTCTCTCACGCGCGTTCACGACCCCAACACGCGCAGAGGCAGAACGGGCCACCGTGACCGCGCCGCAGGAGAGCGGCACGGTGGCGCGCGCAGCCCCGGTGCACGTGGGTATAGATTACGCAGCCATGGCAGCGGACCAGGGGGCGGACGCAGACGTGCGCGCGCTCCAGTCTGGACCAACAGGGTTGAGGCTGGAGAGCAAGTGTTTACAAACCGGTATGCCCCCCTAATCCGCGACATGTCGACGGGGCGCCCGCGTCCGGTGGTTCCGGCCACGTGGCGCCGCCGTGTTTTTGACTCGGTCCACTCACTGGCGCACCCGGGGGTGCGCGCGTCGGTGAAACTAGTGGCGGAAAAGTTTGTTTGGCCGTGCCTGCGCAAGCACGTGAAGGAATGGGCAAAAACCTGCATTTCCTGTCAACGGGCCAAAATTCACAGGCACACAAGAGCCCCGTTAGAACCGTTCCGCATTCCGGCCAGAAGGTTCGACCATGTGCACGTCGACCTTGTGGGCCCCCTACCGGCATCACAGGGGTTCACGTATCTTTTGACAATGGTGGACCGCACCACACGTTGGCCGGAAGTGGTCCCACTTGCGACGACCACGGCCGCGGAGGTGGCTCGCGTTTTTTTAACGGCTTGGGTGGCGCGCTTCGGGGTTCCGTCGGACATTACGTCCGATAGAGGACCGCAATTCATCTCTGAGCTGTGATCAGCGATGGCCAACGGCTTAGGAGCCAAAATTCACCGCACTACGGCTTACCACCCTCAGGCCAATGGTTTATGCGAGCGTTTTCATAGGTCTTTGAAGGCAGCACTCAGAGCGTCGCTCACGGATGCAGATTGGGTAAATAAACTTCCATGGGTTTTATTAGGGTTGCGTTCTGCACCTAAAGAGGACTTAGACGCCTCCCCAGCAGAGCTGGTATTCGCACAAACTCTGAGGCTGCCGGGCGAGTTTTTACCAGAGCACCCAGAGCCCCCACCTCTCTCTGCTCTGGGACCGTTAGTCGGCACGGGGGCAGACACGCTCCCGGGTCCGGTTCATCACGCTTTTCCACGAGTTTTCGTCCCCAAGGCTTTGAAAAATGCCGATTTCGTTTTTGTCAGGCGCGAAGCCCTTAAAGCAACGCTCAAACCACCTTACGAAGGGCCATTTCGAGGGCTGGAGGCAGGTGATAAGCAATTTGTGCTAGATTTTGGAGACAGAAAAGAGACAGTCAGTATTGACAGACTAAAACCTGCTTTTGTCATGAAGGACGTGTCTGTACCGGTCGCAGTGGCGCCTCGACGAGGCAGGCCCCCGCAGAGGGCAATTAATCACTCTCTTCCTCAGTCAACAGAACCGAAGCAGAAAAACACCGCAGGCAAGGCGGGGCCAACTCACAGCAGATTCGGCAGACGGCTGAAGCCCAAGCGGCGCACAGACTGAATGTTGGTGTTGATTATTCAGTAGTGAGTAAGGTGCTATTAAATTTTAGGAATTAGTCTGTTCTTCATCGTTTGGGGGGGGTTATATGGCTGTGTTGTGAGACATGTATATGTTGGACACTGCATATGTGATTTAACCTCACGATGAAGGAGAGCCAGCCCCCTGCGGTGCGGAGCCACAGAGCCTGGACCCCCTGCGGAGGACAGGGGACAGTAGACTTCCTGACCACTGAGGCTCGAGAGGAGAGAAGGGGGAGTTATGTAAATAAAAGGCTAATGAATGTGAATAAAGAGACTTTGATATAGATGTGTGATTTCCCCCGCGAGGGAAATGGTTTGATGTGAGAATGTTTAAATGAGAGAACTTTGGTGTGTTCACTCTCTTGGTTCGCTGCTCAGGAATGAGAGCAGACAGTGGAATGGTTACTTGAAATAAACTGAAATTAAAGGCAATTCGGTTTCGTTATTCAAGTCTCCCCACATCCATATGTATTTATACTGCAGCCAATGTAGTGGATTTAGGCAGAAAATCTAAAATCTCATTGATTGGATGTAGAAACCTGAATTAAACTTTTAACTTCTGAAATTTAAAATATTTTTCAAACAGTTGTGTTTGGGCTCAGACCTTTTTATGAAGCTTGCCATTTTCACTAATATTTTATATCTCCGCAACCCATCTGCAACAATCAGAATCTTCTTGTCCGCTGGAAATGCCAAAGATGGTGGTGCTATGTCTGAGAATGAGGGACAGCAGAGGCGGTGGCTGTGCTGAACGATGGTTTTATTAACAAGTTGGTAGCACATGTTACGGTACAAACCAAGCTAACATTAGCAGGGTACAGGCAGTGTGTTGGCTAGAGGTGGAGCGCAAAGAGCCTAGGCTGCTGCCAACAGTCTCCTATTATAGGCATGGCGTGATGACGTCATCCATGCCTGCACCATCACGTCTGTGCTGCTTGTTGTTAATATTGGGAATACTGTATACAACATTCACCTTCCCCCTGGGAAAACCCCAAACCATCATGAATGTTACAGAAGACACACATGTCAGATAAACCTGAATCTGGATAGCTGGGTGGACTACTGGTCAACCCTGCAGGGTTGAGTGGATTATTCTGCCACTGTAGTCAGCTGTGCTCTGCCTAAACATTTTAAAATAGAGTCATTTAATAGTTCAACTTCAGGGGGCCTCTGGCGAGCCTGCGGTCGGCATGCCCCTGGAGGTGCTAGCTGTAGCGGACCTGGGCGCACTCTCTCGTCAGCGAAGTGCCAGTCCGGGTCCCACACTGGGTGGATCGGTTCCAGCATCGCGGCTTGATCTGGGGCAGCTGCTCTCACCCTTCACAGATGACTGGCATGCCATCTTGAACCATCAGCCATCTGGAAGGTGGCTGGGCCCAACTGCGCGGTGATCATCATTGACGGTGACTGGAGCTTTTGTCGGTCCAGGCATTTTGATCGGTGGACCCAAACCCAATCAAGCACTGCGAGCGATAATCTGTTCGGCTGCACTCAGCACTGCTGCTCTCTCATCCCTCTTCTGCAGCTCTGCAGTGGCTCCCTGAGGCTTATGCCGGGCGAGGATCAGAGGCGAGTCTGGTTTGTGCCCTCTCTCCGTGTTCGGTTCTTCTTCTTGCGGTGTCAAGCTTGGGGCGGCTGTACCCTCATCCGGGTGTGATGAGGCCCTTCATCAGCGGTCAAACAGAGTCCTTGGTTATCGTGAATGGTAAAGCCCAATTCATAGAAAAGGTCACATCCCAGAACGTTGTCTCCATGTGTGGCTACCTGGAAGGTGAACACCGGGAGGATTCTTGACCCGTAGCGAACTGTCAGTGTTATGGCTCCTACGAGGCTGATACGAGTGTGCCCATAACCATAACGCTCTGCTGCATTCTTCCCAATGGGATGGCTAGGAAAGAATTTCTTAACTGTGACCCAGTTCATCATGGACCTCACAGCGGCAGTGTCCAGTAATAACGGCAAGCCGACATTGTTGAGCCTCACCGTGCACCATTTGTACGCTGCTCTTCTGGAGCCCACTGCGTGGATGGTGGTTGTTGGTGGTGATTCAACTGAACTAAGTAATGATCTTGTTGTCAATGGTTTTGAGCGGCACTCACTCTTTGGCGAAGTGATTAAGCTTGCCGCATCACTGGCATCGCTGCCCCCCTGGCCAGGCAGGAGCACGCTCTCACTTGGTGCATCGGGGAACCACAGTTTCCGAACATTTGGCGTCCCATGATGTTTCGTTGTCCCGTGGTGTTCACCTCGGCGTCCTCCGAGAAGGTCACGGTGTAACTGGGTTCTTCTGTTGGAGTAACTGCTTGTGCTAGCGGGGTCCATTGTTGTGGGTTACCTAGCAGTGATGTTAGCTGGTCGGCAGCCTCTAGCTGGAATGCTAACTCCACTACCTTTGCCAGTGGTAGGTCGTCCAGTGCCATCAATAGCTTCGCCCGCAGCCGCGGGTTGATGGTGTGCTGCGCTAGCTGGTCCCACACCATTTTGTCCTGTAGTTGCCCAAACCTGCACGTGCTCGCCTGACAGCAGAGGTCCGCGACGTACTGTTGGGTAATTTCTCTCACTCTCTGTCGGCATTAATGGAGCTTGATTTGTCTAGCCACCTCACTCTCTGTCCAGGGTGCCAGACACACTTCCATCTTCAGGAAAAATGTTGTTTTTTTCCTCTAGAAAACCAATTTTTGTCCTTGTTGCTACCGTTATGTCTCAGAATGAGGGGCAGCGGAGGTGGTGGCTGTGCTACGCAGTGGTTTTATTAACAAGTTGGTAGCATGTGTTACGGTACAAAACAAGCTAACATTAGCAGGATACAGGCAGTGTGTTGGCTAGAGGTGGAGCGTAAAGAGCCTAGGCTGCCGCCAACAGTCCCCTATTATAGGCACGGCATGATGACGTCATTCGTGCCTGCACCATCACATCCGTGCTGCTTGTTGTTAATATTGGGAATATACAACTGGTGGCATTTGTGAAAATGTCCGTGCTTAGCTGTGATGTTGATCCAGTCCCTACTCAGCATATCTGAACCCAAGGTGTTAGCTTCACAACTAACAGTGCTATTATGGAGTTAGCTTAACAAGCATGGTTTTTATTGTTATTATCTTTCAACTACAGTCCCCGCAGTAGACACCCCTGTTCCCACCTTATTCAAAAATCCACAGATGACACTGTACCTTGCATCATTCTGGCTTACGGGGGGGGGGGGGGGCTGAAAACTTTGTAGTGGTCAAATTTGACCAAATATGGTTTATTTTTCAACATAGTCCCTCCTTCGGTCCATACACTTCTTCCATTGGCGTTTCAGTACTTGGATCCCTGTGGTTGAAAAATAAATCACATTCGGTCAAATTTGACCACAATGAACTTTTCAGCCCCCATCGTATTTAGTCATATTTTTACCATCAGTAAACCGGACCATTATCAGGGCAGGCCTGTTATGTATGAATAATGAGACAGGAGCAGTGCTGAACTGAACAGCAAACTACTCTTTAAGATAAGTTAAGATAAGATAAGATAAGATAAGTCTTTATTAGTCCCACAATGGGGAAATTCCAGGATTCCAACAGCACAGGGATAGCAACACTCAGAGCAATAATTTAGAAGATAAGAAAATAAGAGCAGTAAATACACATACGTACACATAAATATACAAATACTGTATATACACACAGTGCAGAGCATTGTAGCTAGATGGACTAAACAGCATAACCGTCTATTTAGTTACCCTTCATGGCATGAATATGTACCCATACATATTGTCACCCTCCATTGCGACTGATATTGTCCTAGTTGTATACTGGAGGAGGCCATTTGTGTAAGTCTGTTGCATTCAATACTATTAGGTCATCACGCTTTTTTGTGATCTCTGCGAGCAGCCCTGCTTAGGTTATACAGTCTGACAGCCGTAGGTAGGAAGGACCTGCAAAACCTCTCGGTCACGCATCTAGGATGATGTAGTCTACTGCTAAATGAGCTCCTCAGTGTGTCCAGTATGTCCTGCAAAGGGTGGGACTCAGACTCCAGCAGAGATGACAGTTTGGCCACCATCCTTCTCTCTCCTATCTCCTCCACTGGGTCAAGGCGTTGCCCCAGGACAGAGCTAGCTTTTTATTTATTTTTATTATCAGAACACAGAATTATATACACCAGTGGCCGTGCCCGCCTGACGTCACCCTATGGGCGGGTATGGCATCACACACACACACTACACTCATGACACCACACTTCCCCTCCCCCTTACAAAATGCAAAACCACACAAACAATTGAGACCCTCCCCACTTTAGGACCAGAATCACGCACTAAGAGAACAAGGAATAATTAACTGTAATAAAATATCCAACACACTCATCCAAAAGAATAACAAAATTGGACCAAGTCTAAAAATACGTAAAATAATCCCATAACACCACATACATACTCTCATGCACAACAGCAATATATATGTACATATTTACATTTTAACATTTAAGTTATACCAATGTCCGTTGGCAGCCAAGGGTAAAACCAGCTTGGGGGCCCAGGACAGCCCCAAACTATCCACTCCCTTGGCCGCTGAAGATACACCAGGCTCGGAGGCACCTGGGAGCCCCACAACGTGCGCACCTCTGGCCGCTGTCTGCCCCCGGGATCAAAAACAATCTCTCCTGTGAGAGTGTCCTTCTGCACCATCGCCTGCTCCTTTTCCCAGGACCCACAGTGCTGCTGTCCAGCATGCTGTCCCTCTGTACTCATCACTCCGCCCCTGACCACCTTCAACACCGCCGTCGTGGTTCTAGCTACTCCAGCCCCCTGTGGCCAAACTCCGGGGAAACACGAAGCCTGCTCATTGGCGCCGCACGCCGATCCGGGCACCTTGCCGCTGCTCTCAGCACCCTCATCCCAGGCACTCTGATGCACTGTCTCCGTGCCCAGCTGTAGCTGCTCTCTCCCGGGACTCTCAGCTTTGCTCTGGTTGGTGTCACTCTCCAACCCATGCACCTCGTCGCTACTCTCAACACCGTCGTCCCAGGTGCTGTGCTGTGTTGACTCCATGTCCATCTGCAGCTGCTCTCCCTCGGGGCTCTCAGCATCAGTCTCGTCGGCTCCACTCTCCAACCCAGGCTCTTTGTTGCTGCTCTCAGCACCCTCATCCCAGGCGCTCCACTGTGTCATCTCCATGCTCAGCTGTTGCTGCTACTTCTCGCGGGCTCTCAGACTCCATCGTCCCGCTCTCCCACTGCCTAGCCTCCAGCTGCGGGGATGACTCCTGCTGCTCTCCCTCTCCACTGTCATCGCACACTGTGCTGTCCAACTCATCAGTGCTCTGGTCCTCCATCTTCCTGCACTTCGCGGTTGGCCTGCCATCTTCAGTGACCGGGGACTCTCCCGCTCGCAGTCCCAGTCCCACCACAAAGTCTAGCTGGCAGCTTGGAGCTGTCTTTTGGCGCGCAGTTAGCTTTGTGGCTAACCTGCTGTTAGAAAAATTCTTCTTTACCTTCAGTCAAAAACCAGGCGGGATCAGAGTTTCATCAAATTTAATTACACTGGCCAGTGGAGAACAATACAAAAACATTCTCAGAGCCTATTCGTGCATCATTCTGACTCAAGCACACATTGCTCAGTCCTTTAAGCCCTTCGTTATCCAAGAGGTGGAGAAAAAATTGTCCATGATGATTGGTTCAGTACATCTGGTCAAAACTTGGTGTACAGATTATCGCTTTCTCAGGAACCATGATGCTCACTCAGCACCAGTCACACAGGAACCGTACAACATGAACTAAAGCAAAATGATAACAAAGTCCAGCTGTATCCTTGACACTTTCACACAGACTCTGAGAAAAAGCAAATCACAAATATGAAACAAATATAAAACTTTTCTATCATTCTCCTCCCTTTGATGCCATGCAAGGCATCAAAAAAGAACAATTTATGGCATCTAAAACCCCATCTAGCAGCTATGCTAAGCTTCAATGCATTTGCGTTCAACAGATCCTAACTAGCTATTGATGGGGAAAGTCTGCCATCGGCCTTGCTGCCCCAGTGACCGGCTAACGTTTTAGTCCTTTAGGAGGAGAAATGGAACAATAAACTCATTGATTAATAAAGAAAATCATCAATGGTAAAAACAGTGAAAACAAAATGATGATAATAATGATAATAAACATACAATAAGGATATACGTATGTATGTCATAGCTATGTGTCATTGCAGCTTATATAAAAACAAACATAAAGGATAAACCAAAACAATAATGATAATAATAATAATAATAATAATAATAATAATAATAATAATAAAAATAATAATAATAATAATAATAATAAAGTGTAATAATGAAATGCAAAAACAGAAATAAGAGTAACATAAAAACAAAATAAAAGTAAAATTAATGTTTCAAACTTCACATCATGATCATGCAACTCCTTTTGGTTTTCTGCATATCAATCACACTTTTACTCTGTTCTCGTGTTATGGAGAGACACCTTGAGCTCACACTGTTTGTTCATTATCCCCACCATCCCCGGCAACTGCTCCATGGTACGTCACTAAGTTAACATGCACAAGTCTCATCATCATTCTATGGATACAGGGAATGACACAAGAAAAGGCTAAAAATAATACCACAAAAATCTTTAACAAGCTCATGATGAGACTTCTCCATGAAGAGAGTAACCAACTTAACCAGGTTTGTTGATCAATAACATTGTCCTTGGTCATGGCAGCCTGCAAGGCAGTCAGATTCTGTATGGCCGAGGTAATCACGTGACCATCAGCATCATTTTCACGGATAAAAGTACAATAGCACACACACACCCTCGGATGGCAGTTATTTGATGAAGAACCATTCTATTTTGGGTCAGCATAAGTCAAAGAGCCATTAATTCCTCATTTATACCAGAAAAAGCAGATAAAGAAAATTCACAAATGACTGTAATCTATAATTAGTTGTTTCAATCCAAAGGGTGTTCTTAGCCACTCCCACCCAGGGAAACAGGGAATGAAGTACCTTCTGCCCTGTAGTTTCTAACTTGAATTCTTTCGGCCCATCTGTGCCCCAGAGGGGATGATATGGTGCAAAGGAGACATCTCTCTTCTTGCTGCCCACCTGTCCTGCCGACAATATGATGGTATGGTCAGTCGCAACTACAGAAGCACACACCCCTCCCCAATTCATGGGTAGGTGTGAGTAAGCACGATGGCCACAGAGCCACCAACCCCATCACCATATGCATGCCATGCTTGTAAGAATCACAAATTGCAGTGCTACAGAGCTCCTGCAGGGTGATATTGACTTCCAGATTTCTAGACTGATAAAAAGGATCTTCAGGACAGCTTTTGCCCACTACGCTGGCCCTGCAGGTAGCAGTACAGGGGCCCAAAGAGACGTTTCTATGCCCTTTTAGACAAAAGGAAAAATTCCCCGGTGAGGTTAACCTTGCCTTCACCGAGTAAGGGGTGTCCTCGTGTCTCCAACACACATAACAATTTGAATGATTGGCCGTTTTGGCTGTGTAATTAGCATACTTCCACCACACATTACCAGCATAAATGTGATCCTCATAACCTGGTCCTTCTAATGAGTCATGATGTGTGTGAGTAATGTATCTAGCCCTACGATAGATAGGTAAAGGTGTCCCTAAATATAACCAAAGCAAAAGTGTCACCACAAGGATGATGATGATGATGATGATGATGATGATGATGATGATGATGATGAAAAAACAGGTGTACCATTCACATCCTTCTACTGCCAACCTCTTCTCTCTGGCATTTTGTCTCTCCATGATAAACAACAGTTGTTTCACTATACAAGCCATTGCTGGACACCAACAAGGGCACCGTCAGTCATCACTTGTATAGAGAAACAGTTAAACAGTTAAACAATTACTTGTTAAGGATTTTTTTTGTGGGATATAGTTCGCAATGGGGATTAAACAGTCTCTTGCTGAGGGTTTTGAACGGGGTAAAGTTTGCAATGTGTCAGATGCACCCAAGAGTCACATCCTTTGACTTTCACAGCTGTTGGTGTCACCAGGATGACCCTGTGTGGTCGTTGCCAGGGAGCATCGGCCCAGTTTTTCTTTTTGATGACTTTTATAAGGACCAGATCCCCCGGTTTGGCCAACATGGGTACTTCACTGTGGTTTCTCCTGGGAAGAGCAGCATGAACAATGTCTCTGTCAGTCTACATTCTTCTCATGTAATCAGCTAAGCACACCTCCTCATCATCTGAATTAATGGCCTTAATAGTGGGAGTAGGTAAGATTTGCCATACATTATTTAAAGTGGGGATAACCCCCCCCCCCTTGTTGAGAACTATTCTTATGTAAAACAAAACTAAGGGTAGGCAATATATCCAATTTTGTCCTGTTTCTGCCATTGTTTTCCTAAGCCTTTCTTTAATGGTTCTATTTGTACGTTCCACCAATCCTGCAGATTGTGGATGGTTTGCTGAGTGCTTTTTTAGGTTTATGTTGAGTGCTGTGCCTAAGTGTGATATAATCTGATTTACAAGATGTGTTCCATTATCTGAGTAAATCTTTTCAGGTATTCCAAATCTGGGCACAATTTCTGCTAACAGTTTCTTTGCTACTGTAGTAGCATTTGGGTGAGTGCAAGGGAAGGCTTCTATCCATTTGGTAAACATGTCACAAATAACCAAACAATATTTTTTTCCTTCACATTTATCTAAATCAATGAAATCCATGCAAATGTTTTGAAATGGATAAGTTGATGCAGGGAAGGTGCCTTTTTCAGACCTTAAGTTCCTTTGAGCTTTGTTTTCTGGTCAAATCAGACATTTCTTACAAAATTGAGTAGCAAATTGGCTGAATCCATGAGCAGTAAAGGATCTGTTTAGCATCGAGATCATACCCCCCTTTGATACATGGGAAACCCCATGTAGCAGAGTGGAGGTCTGCTGAAACAGTTTGTGTGGTAAAATGGGTTTGTTTTTGCTGCATTTGTGAAGATTGGAGGTGTTGTCAAAAATCATTCCCTTTTTTGATCCATCTATAAATTTCAGCTTGTGGTGCTGTTTTCTGGGCCTCAGTGAGAATGTCATGTGATAAGTTCTCTGTCAGTGTTAAAAGAAGACCTGGTGTGCTGTCGTTTCCAGTAAGGCCGAATGCAGCGGCCTTAGCTGTGTGATCTGCAAAGCTGTTGCCCTTAGAAATTGGATCTGTGCCATTGGTGTGTGCTGCACATTTGCATATGGCTAATTTAGATGGAAGTTTTACATTGTCTAACAGTTTTAAAATGAGGTCTTTGTTTTGGATTGGCTCCCTGTTGATGTAATCCTGCCTCTTTTCTTCTACTGTTGTGCAAACAGATGGATGGTAGGAAAAGCATACTGACTGTCAGTGTACACTGTGAATGCTTTCCCTTGGCCTAATTTATTAATGTAAAAATTAATTTAATTGTGTTACTGTGCAATGTTCAATGGTTAGATGAGGCTGTGGTAATAACACTGTCATGCATGCAAGGTGTCTGGATGGTGGGAGAACTAATATTTTACTTTGTGACAAGGTGACTAATACTGCATGTGTGACCTTTAGGGTCAAGGGATGAAAAAGAACAAGCTTTACTGAGGCCTGTACTGCCATAGAGGCAGCTTTCACAGCCTGCACACATGGTGGCAGTGGCCTTGCGACAGGGTCAAGTCGTATGGAATAATATGCTACCAGACACATTTTTGTGCCACTTGGCTGAAGGAATACCGACATCATGTGCCCCTCTCCACAATCAACCATTTACACAAATGTTTTTTTGTAACTGGGGAGTGCCAGAACGTCAGTGCTGACCAAAAGTTTTCTTTTCATTTTAACAAATGCCTCTTCTGCCTCCGGTGTCCATTCAATTTTGTCCACCTGAGCCATGGGTGTTTTGTAGATGAGATCAGATAAGGGTTGCACTTCAAATGATTAATTTGCAATCCATGAGCGACAATAATTTAGAGTACCCAAAAATGACATCATGTGTCTTTTTGTGACGGGTTTTGGTTCTGACAAAATAGTTTATTTTCGAGCTGGATCAACATGTCTGCCTGCTGCTGACAAAATGTGGCCTAAATATTTGACTTCTTTTTTCAGCAACTGTAATTTTTCTTTGTTGACTTTGTGGCCTTGTTCTGCTAAAAAATTTCAGTAAGGAAATGGTGTCCTTTTTGCATCTTTCTTCATCAGGTGATGCCAGCAAATTGTTGTCAACATAAACGAGCAACTGACCCCCATTAGGTGTAATAAACTGTGCCAAAGTTGCCTGTGAAAAAAATGGTTGGTGATTCACAGTAACCTTGTGGTAATCTGGTGAATGTGTACCTCTTGCAAACCAAAACTGATGATCTAGATGTATTGGAATGCTGAAAAAAGCATTGCTGGTGTCTATCACTGTGAAATATTTCATGTGTGGTTGCAGGTCATTCAACAAAGTGTGTGGGTTGGGGACTGAAACAGCTCTTGGGATAACTGCTTTGTTTACCGCCTGAAGATCTTGGACCATTCGCCATCCGCAAGATAGTCCAGCCTTCCTCACAGGAAACAAAGGTGTGTTACATGGAGAATTTGGGCATGGGATAATGATGCCTGCTGCTTTCAGATCCTCTATGACCGTTTTAATGCCTTCTTGGGCTTCAGGATGTAGAGGATATTGTCTTTGATATGGCCTGTAATGAGAATTAGCTTTTATTTTAACCAGCTCTGCATTTTTTATTAAGCCTACATCTGCTTTTCCTGTTGGCCACAGAGAATTTGGGATTTGTGAGAGTGTGTGTTCATCTCCTTGTGTTAATGTAAAAAGTGATCACATGGTTGAGTTGGGAACATCAGTGTGAAATTCTTTCTGCACTGTGGTCACCCAAAGGCAGTGAGTAGGTGTCCAGTTTTGGGGAATATTGAACTCTTGGATCAGAAGTTTGTTTCAAAGATTGACCACATTCCTCTGCTGTTGTTACAAACTGTCCTACATCCTTCCAGTGCATGTGTTTGGGTTTAATCAGTGGGATGTGGGGAGCCTCCCAGTGTTTAAAATGTCTGTTGTCTTCATCACACAACACAACAGATACCCCCACGTAGCCCCCCTTAGTTACCAATACAGATTTTTAATGACCAGTCTGGAGGATGGATTTGCAAGGAATGTTTTTTCATAATTTGGATCTGGGCCACTTAAATGTCTGTCACACATACTGCAACGATATTGGTCTGTGGCCTGCTATGTAGTAACGATATTGGACTCAAAATATTGCATAGCTTTTGTGTGTAGGTCTGTTGTCACTGAGTGTGGTCGGGCCAAAATCAAATGCAGTGAGTAGCAGTACCTAGGCACATTGAAATCCTGCAATACATTCACTCCTGTCACATGTGAAAAATGTGATGCTCTCATACCATTTTCCTTTGGGAAACTTTACTGTAATGTCCTGAACCTGCAATGTCACTTCAGGTAAACACTGCATTGTCAATATCAAATGAAATCAGGTAAATGGATGTCTGTTATGCCAGTGTTAGCGTCAACAGTTTCACTTATCTTCGGTGCGGTCAGTCAGGTAGTCGGCCTGTGGAGTCCTCCATCCCCTCTCCGCCGCTGCAGGCGTCCAGGACATTGCCTCCGCCAATGGCCTTTTTGTCCACATTGATGACAAATGTCACATTCCCCTTGCTGCAGCCAGCCCGCCTCATGCCCCCTTCCATCCTCCTCCACCACTGGGGTCCAGTTCCGGTGCCACCCTGGAAAATAGAACTGGGGGGAAGCTTTCACCCCCCTTCGCCTTTGTGTCAGCAATTACACAATCAGGAGTTGGTTTTCCTTTGTTTTTTTTTCTTTTTCTTTCCTTTCCTCCTCTATTATCTCTGTATGTTTGGCATAAGTTAACACATCACCAAATGCACAGGTGTGGTATGTGACCAAATGTTTGCGGATGTAATCAGCTAGATGTGGGTGCATGTTTTGCAAAAAGACACTTTTCAAATGTTGCCATTAAGGTTCTACACCTGAATCATTATCAGCTTTAATTAAACCAGAATGCCTATGAAAACCTCTTGTAAACTGGTTGTATAAGCTTCAACACTTTCATCGTTACCTTGTTTTGTGGTTTGGATTGTCCCATATAAGCTGTATTTGACATGATGTCAAGCTCAGGGAACACACACACAGGCTTGGGAAGATTTAAAGCTTTATTCAAGCAACAGGTTGTGTTTGAGTGCGTGAGTGGAAGTGTGAATGTAATGTGGGCGAACAGCTTGCGTCAAGGGCGGAACAGCTCGCCGTGCAGCCAGGTAACCCTGAGAACAGAGCAGAGCAGAGGATTAACTGCAGTCACACGCCCCGTGGGAAATAACCACAATGTTATGCTCACGTGCAGGCGAGAAGGTGGCTGGCGTTGGCGTTGCAGCTGTAACGTGGAGGACAGCGTGGCTGAGCGCTCCCGACGAGCTGGTGTGATGAAGGCAGAGGTGAGGCGAGGAGGAGGAATTCTGCCGCCCTGGATATCCACCTGTGCACAGGGGAGAAGCTGGAGAGAAGGTAAGGTGAGGAACACAGCTTACGTGCTTGGAGGGTGATGCGCTGGTCGGTGCGAATCGGAACAGACGCTGAGGATTTGGGAGCGTTGTCGAGCAGATGACTCCTGGCCGAAGCAGAAGGCAGAGGGGTTTAAATAGTCAGTTACTGATGAGGCGCAGGTGTGCGCGCCGCTGGCGCTGATGACTGGCGAGAGCGAGGTGTAACAGTACTCCCCCTCCCCAAGCAGCGCCTCCCGTCTCTGGCTTACCTGGGTGCGCCTGGTGGAACTCCGTGATGAGGTTCTTATCCAGCACCCAGGATGGGGGCACCCAGGATCTGTGCTCAAAAAAGGGCCGAAATGGGCCGCCTTAGAGAACCGGTCGACGATGGTCAGGATGGTGTCATAAGAATTAGACTTAGGGAGGCCGGTGATGAAGTCCAGGGCCACATGGGACCAAGGCCTCCCGGGAATCGGTAGTGGACGGAGGAGACCCGCTGGGGAGGGACGTGGAGGTTTTACCCGTTGCACACTGGGGACAGGCGCGGACGTAGTTGGTGATGTCATTCCTGAGGCCAGGCCACCAAAAGGACCGTTGGATGAGCTCCACCAGCCGGGAGATGCCAGGATGACAGGCAAACTTGGATGTATGGGCCCAGTGGATGACATTGCCCCTGACTGAAGAAGGGACGAACAATCTTCCGACTGGGCCACCGCCAGGATCGGGTTCAGCCTCCTGTGCCTTCCGGACCTTGGCCTTAATCCCCCATGAGACGCCCCCCACGACGCACGAGGAGGGTAGGATGGTATGTTCTCGATCCACTGGGTCTTCAGGCTCGAACTGTCTGGAGAGCGCATCCGGTTTCCCATTCTTGGATCCGGGCCGATAAGTGATGGTGAACTTGAAGCGGCCGAAAAACAATGACCAGCGCGCCTGGTGGGCATTCAGGCGCTTGGCCGTCCTCAGGTACTCCAAGTTCTTATGGTCGGTTCAGACCACGAACGGCTGGGAAGCTCCCTCCAGCCAATGGCGCCACTCTTGAAGAGCTAGCTTCACCGCTAGGAGCTCCCTATCCCCGACGTCATAATTCCGTTGAGCGGGGGAGAGGCATCGGGAGAAGAAGGCGCAGGGGCGCACCCATCCATCCACAGGTGAGTGCTGAGAGAGCACTGCCCCTACCCCCGTATCGGATGCGTCCACCTCGACCAGGCACTGGAGGGCCGGGTCCACCTGGGTGAGGACCCAGGTGGAAGCGAACTCCGTCTTCAGGATCTTGAAGGCCGACGCAGCCTCCTCGTTCCACTGGAATGGCACCTTGGGAGAGGTGAGGCGGGCCAGGGGAGTGGCGATGGCGCTGTACTTTGGCACGAAGCGGCGGTAGAAGTTGCCGAAGCCCAGAAACTGTTGCACCTGCTTCCTGGAAGAGGGAGTGGGCCACTCCACCACCGCTTTGACCTTGGCTGGATCAGGGAGAACTTGATTGTGAGCGATAACAAATCCCAAGAAGGAGGTCTGATTGGTGTAAAACTCACACTTCTCCGCCTTCACGTACAGCCTGTTCTCCAGAAGGCGCTGAAGGACCCGCCTCACATGGACCTGGTGCTCCTCTCTGGTCTGGGAGAAGATCAAGATGTCGTCCAGATATACGAACACAAAGACCCCCAGGAAATCCTGAAGAATGTTGTTGATCAGGCGTTGGAAGACGGCCAGAGCATTAGTGACCCCAAACGGCATGACCAGATACTCAAAATGGCCGCTGGGCATCCGGAACCCCGTCTTCCACTCATCGTCCTCCCGGATCTGAACGAGGTGGTACGCACTGCGCAGGTCCAGCTTGGTGACCCAGGTGGCCCCCTGGAGGGAGTTGAAGGCTGAGTCCATCAGGGCCAGCGTGTATTTGTCCCTTATAGTGATGTCGTTGAGCACCTGGAAGTCGATACACGGGCGCAGGGACCCGTCCTTCTTACCCACGAAGAAGAATCCAGCTCCAACCGGGGACGAGGATGGCCGGATGATGCCTGCGCTGAGCAACTCCTTGATATAAGCGTCCATGGCCTCACGCTCCGGGGCTGACAGGCTGTAGAGGCAGCCAGATGGTAATGGCGCCCCCGGGCGGAGGTTAATAGTGCAGTCGTAGGGACGGTGGGGGGGAAGAGACAGTGCTTTTGACTTACTGAAAACCAGCCCTATGTCGTGGAACTCCGGGGTACCAGGGATAGATCCGGAGGCGGCGAGTCTGGCGCTGGGGGTGGCAACGACGGGGCACAGGCAGCAGATTGAAGGCAGGAGCTCATGCAGAAGGTGCTCCAGGAGAGGACGCTGCCGGACTGCCAGTCGAAGGTGGGGTTATGGAGCTGTAGCCAGGGGTAACCCAGGATGATAGGAGAAGCCGAGGTGGGTAAAATAATCAGGCTGAGATCCTCCCTATGGTTGTCAGAGATGATTACTGGGACCGGTTTGGTTCTGTGGGTGACGGTCACTAAAGGCGTATGAGCGAGGATGACCAATTTAATAGGGGCAGGCAGTGCTTTGCAGGGGATGCCCTAGCAGGTTACCAGGCTTTGTGAAATGAAACTTTGTTCCGCCCCTGAGTCCACCAGTGCATGTGTGACATGACCCGTGGAGTTGTGACAGAATCTGACCGGGAGGAGGCACTTAGTGAGGGGATTTGAGCAGGACGCGTCCGTGAGGCCCCCTACAGCGACTTGCGGATGTCCCCTTTTGGCCGAACCTGGCAGTCCTCCACGGAGTGTTGGTCCCCCCCGCAATACATGCAGAGGGCCAACTCTCGGCGGCGCTGTCGTTCCGCTGGCGGCAGTCTAGCCCGACCGACCTGCATTGCCTCAGAGTCATCGGCGAACCCCGGAGCAGGTAACGTCAGGGGGCGAGACTGAGGGACCCGGGTGGAAGTTCCGCTTGAGCGACCGGAAGCCCGATGCTCAGCGGCCCGTTCGCTCAGCCTATTGTCCAAATTGATGGTTAGGGAGATTAGATCGGTTAACCGGTCCGGCATATCCCAGGAGGCCAGCTCGTCCTGCAGGGATGAATTAAGGCTACAGACGAAGATGCTGCTGAGCGCAGCCTCGCCCCAACCAACCTCCGTCGCAACCACCCGTCGACAGCGTAGTCGGCAGCCGACCGGCTACCCTGGCGGAGGTTAAGCAGCCGGGTGGCTAAGACGTTATCACGGTCTGAGTGATCAAACACCTCCTTAAAATCATGCACGAACTGGGCATAGGTCAGGTTCGCGTAGCTGGGCCTCGCCATGATGGCATAAGCCCAAGCTAGTGCTCGCCCTTCCAGAAGGTTAGCAACATACCCAATCCGGCTATGATCAGAAGGGAAGTCCCCGGGGACACGCTGAAACACCGACTCACACTGTAGAAGAAACCCCCACGCTTCACCGAGTTTCCCGCTGAAGCGCGCGGGAGTTGGGATGGGAGTGAGTCGGGTCGGCGGCCCCAAGCTAGCTGAATTAACCGAGGAAGGAGCCGAGGCTGGCCCACCGAGAGATGCCGGAGGGAAGGCCTGTGGGGGATCCAAACGATCCAATCGTTGGACAATTTGGGTGAGTTGATTAAAGATTACCTGCTGCTGATGAGCGACTAAATCCACCCGAGCCTCGAGGGTGGAAAAATCGGCGTGCAAGCCTGCTGTCCGCTGAGCCACTTTCTGGAGTCATACTGACATGATGTTGGGCTCAGGGAACACACACACAGGCTTGGGAAGATTTAAAGCTTTATTCAAGCAACAGGTTGTGTTTGAGTGCGTGAGTGGAAGTGTGAATGTAATGTGGGCGAACAGCTTGCGTCAAGGGCGGAACAGCTTGCCGAGCAGCCAGGTAACCCTGAGAACAGAGCAGAGGATTAACTGCAGTCACACGTCACGTGTGAAATAACCACAATGTTATGCTCACGTGCAGGTGAGAAGGTGGCTGGCGTTGGCGTTGCAGCTGTAACCTGGAGGACAGCGCGGCTCTGCGCTCCCAACGAGCTGGTGTGATGAAGGCAGAGGTGAGGTGAGGAGGAGGAATTCCGCCGCCATGGAGATCCACCTGTGCACAGGGGAGAAGCTGGAGAGAAGGTAAGGTGAGGAACACAGCTTACGTGCTTGGAGGGTGATGCGCTGGTCAGTGCGAACCGGAACAGACGCTGAGGATTTGGGAGCGTTGTCGAGCAGACGACTCCAGGTCGAAGCAGAAGGCAGAGGGGTTTAAATAGTCAGTTTCTGATGAGGCGCAGGTGTGCGCGCCACTGGCGCTGATGACTGGCGAGAGCAAGGTGAACAGTATTTGAAAATTCAATTATAGGAAATTGTTCAGTGACAATATTTTTCATAATCTTCAGTTTTATTGATCATATTGATGGTGAGTGTGGAGTGGATATGTGTGTAAATCTACTTAACTCTTTTGTGCTCTGGTGTGGCTGCTCCCAGATAGAGGGCCGGAGACGAGCGGAGGTGAGGTGACATCATCCGCAGCTTCTCCAGCCTGGAGTTCTGTGAGATCGGGGTATATGGGCTGAGCAGCAGGGGAGTATGGAGGAGAAGGAGCAGAAGCACGGCCCCTTGCCCCCACATCAGACTCATCATGCACCATAGAAGTGACAGAACACATATCAGTCAAATCTTTTTTCCTTCCTTTTACCATGGTCAATTTTTCAGATTTATTATCATATTTTGATTGTCCAAGTCAGCCTGTCACACTTTTTATTCCCCTTTTCCATCTGAAGCCACTGTTATCCCTCAGTTGGAGATATAATGCAGCTGTGAGCTTGAGAAAGCAAGCACAAATCCCAAAGAAAACTGCACAACAAAGAAATTACTGTCAAAACTATCTTGAGATTAAAAACAGGCGCTAATACCTTTCATCTCACCGAACTCACACAGCTGCCTCCCCCGCCGGTGCCAATGAGCTGGTTTTGTGGAAGTGAGGCACGGTCTGGGGGACGCTGGGAGCAGGGCTGGAGAGTGACAGAGCCAACCTGCAGGTGGATCACAGTGAGTAAATTTAATTGTTGATGACCCCTGGTTACAGTCCGTGGTCGGTCTAAGGATATGTGTAAAAGGGTTGCAAGCCAAGCATTTGATACCGCAAAGTCCAAAAATCAGTTTTAGGGCGAGGTAGAGGCTTGGGGGTCCCGGTTCGAGGCTGCAACAGAAGTGTGCATTTCTACTGCGTTAAGTGGACCCACAAAGAAGCTAGCAGGGATAAAAAATTAAAAAAAATCAATGCAAGATCTTTTTTTACATCATAAGTCAGCATAGATTAAAATCAATGCATGATCTTTTTAATATCACAAGTGAGCATAGATTCAGAAAAAAATATCATGCAAGACCTTCTTTACATCACAAGTGAGCATTGATAAAGTACTCCTATATATATTACAAGATTATCAAATTTACTTGAGTGAGTAATACAAGAGCAATATAAAAAGGTGAAAAAAAAAGAAAATGACCTCAAATTATAATGAAATAAAATAAATACATCAAATAAATAACTGCAGTTTGTTTGTCCAGTTGTTCACGTGCTTGTTCGTATGTGGGGTTTTTTTTTATGTTTTACGGTTTACTTCAGTGAGAAAAAGAGAGGAAAAAGAATGTGAGAATGCGGAAGTCAGGCAGCAGGACAGAAATCGAGGTTGTTTTTTCTTGTTGTTGTGAAGTGCAAATGGTCAATAATGAGATTGTTGTTTCATTGAAATGGCAGATTTGTGCACAGGAGATTGGTAAGTGACAACGATGGGAAAAAATGAATGTGTTTTCAGAGTGGCAGAAGATAACTGACGATGAGAACCTTGGGTTGCCAGATCTGCTTATTATAAGCGACTTTGGGATTGTTTCACTAATATACAGTATGTGTGCTTATCTGGGGCTCGCTATGTGTGTATATGTGTGTGCATGTGTGAAAGGACAGACTTGTTTTGTGCTGAAGCAGTAATAAGGTCACACTGAACTGGGGATTGTGGTAAGATGAAAGGTATAAGATGCCTGCTTTTTATCTCAAGATAATTTTGACAGTAATTTCTTTTGTTGTGCAGGTTTTGTGGAGTTTTTGCTGGCTTTGTGATAGTTACTTGTGTTAAGCAATTTAATCTTGCTTTGTTGGCAAATGTCTTTTTTTTTAACTAACATTATCAGTTGTCAGAATTTTTCGCTTATTTTAACCCTTTGAGTGTGAGATTTCGCGTGCCCCTAGTGACAGAGTGCGGCGCTGTGCCTGTCATCTCACTCTAACATCACCGGCTGCATTGAGGATTTGTACCGATTTGTATTAATCTGCCAGTTTCAGAAGGTGGCAGACATGCTTTGGAGGACTCAATGGATGACACGTAATACACCAAAGATGAACTCCTCTTTTGCTTTTCCTGTATTCCCTTCTTTTAGCTCAGAAAGCTAATATGGCTGTGATCCATCATCGTGCACCGTCACTTAGACGGCTTCGTACACGGAAAATAGCCACAGAATACAAGTAAAATTTATGTGAGATAATCATAAGACTTTGTAGATGTGGTAGAGAGTGTAAATGACCGACAGAACGCAAAATAATGACCATGATGGGTGAAAACGCAGCGACCATGGCAGCGAGCGAGTTCCCTTAGCCACCTGTAAGTGACAAATTTCTTTGTTTTTTCTAACATTGTACTGATTTCTTTTTCATATACTTTGAAGATAACAAAATACCCCTGTAGAGACAACGGTGTCAAAAAAACAAACCATTCTTTGTGTAAATATGTCCAAAGTCCAGTTTTGACTGAGTTATGGAATTTATATAGCTTCCGTGACATTATGTAAATTAGATGCATAAATTTATTCCTATCTGAAACTTTGGATCATATTTTACATCTTTCTAATTGACAGTAAGCCATTATCTCTTACCACTTTCAAGTTATAGCCTTGGAAATCTCAACTATTTTATTGACAAAAAATCTTTACCACTCTTGACCACTGGGGGTTATGTCACATTTTGGCGACAGTCACACTTAAAGCGGTAAGTAAAATTACCTGCCAGCGGAGCAAGAAAATTTGATTTTTCTTTTGGTTGGGATGCCTGAAGGCAGGTAAACAGCATTAGGTTATTTCATTTGACTTATATTTGACTTTTGCAGTGTAATTGTATTCCCTAGCTCACAGCTGCATTATCTCTCCAACTGAGGGATAACAGTGGCTTCAGAAGAAATAAAAAAGGGCAACAGGCTGACTTGGACTGGACTTGGACTGTAAAATCAAAATCTGATGATAAATTTCTGTCATCTTAACTTGCCAGGTACATACAGTGCATCCGGAAAGTATTCACAGCGCTTCACTTTTTCCACACTTTGTTATGTTACAGCCTTATTCTAAAAGGGATTAAATTCATTTTTTCCCTCAAAATTCTACCCACAATACCCCATAAAGACAATTTGAAAAAAGGTGTTTTTCTTTTGAGATTTTTGCAAATTTATTAAAAATCATCATCATCATAGCAGTCTGTCGGGGGCGATGATGACTTTTTCATTTAGGTCTGATCAGATTCCTCCACGCAGCTCTGTCCTTCCCCTCCGCTACCACGAACTCCTGACCTTGTTAACCCGGGCGACGTCTGAGCCGGTATGAGTTGTTTTCTGACTGAACATTTCATGAAATTGCTTGCAAGGCATTTGAGTACCGCTAGCTTTTGCTGGACTAGTAGCACATTCCTGGCAGATAGAGGTATTATCAGTGGCAAGGACAGGCCAAGACAAACTGACTCCAGTATCTGTTGCAGTGACTGACCAGATGATAGGTTGATCTCTCCTCTTTGTATAGTGCATGTCACGATGCACCGACTGGCAAAAGTCCACCACAGACCATGCAACAGATGTGCTTATCTGCCAGGATTTCCACTCTCACCCAATGTAATTGGGAGTCGTCCACCACAGACCTGTGGCAGATATTGTTTTTAGTTCTGCCAGGATGCCTCGTTTTACCCTCCACACCCTTGGAAGGGAGGGGTTGCCGGTTGAGTCGCCGACGGCCCGACCCATGAGACAGGTAGTACTGGTTTTAATGGTTGTCCGGTAGCAAGCAAACCAATGCCTGACCTGACATTTTATTAAAAATAAAATACTAAGAAATCACATGTACATAAGTATTCACAGCCTTTGCTCAATATTTTGTTGATGCACCTTTGGCAGCAATTACAGCCTCAAGTCTTTTTGACAAGCTTGGCACACCAAACTTTGGGCTGTTTCGCCCATTCCTCTATGCAGCACCTCTCAAACTCCATCAGGTTGGAAGGGAAGCGTCAGTGCACAGCCATTTTCAGATCTCTCCAGAGATGTTCAATTAGATTCAAGTCTGGGCTCTGGCTGGGTCACTCCACGACATTCACAGAGTAGTCCTGAAGCCACTCCTTTGATATCTTGGCTGTGTGCTTAGGGTCATTGTCCTGCTGAAAGATAAATGGTTGCCCCAATCTGAGGTCAAGACTGCTCTGGAGCAGGTTTTCATCCAGGATGTCTCTGTACATTGTTGCATTCATCTTTCCCTCTATCCTGACTAGTCTCCCAGTGCCTGCCGCTAAAAAGCATCCCCACAGCATGATGCTGCCACCACCATTGGCATGGTTTTGAGTGGTGCTTGATTTCCTCCAAACATGACGGCTGGCATTCATGCCAAAGAGTTTAATCTCATCAGACAAGAGAATTTTGTTTCTCATGATCTGAGACTCTCCAGTGGGCTCACCACCTGCAGGAGGGATCATGGGGGTCCGGTGCTATGTGGATTAGGTGGCGGTCAAAGGCGGAGACCTTGGCGGACTGATCCCAAGCTTTCTAAACTGGCTTTTGGTACGTGGAATGTCACCTCTCTGGTGGGGAAGGAGCCTGAGCTGGTGTACGAGGTTGAGAGATACCGGCTAGATATAGTCGGCCTCACCTCAACACACAGCTCCAGTTCCGGAACCAGTCTCCTGGAGAGGGGCTGGAGCTTGGCCTTTTCTGGAGTTGCCCCGGGCGAGAGGCAACGAGCAGGGGTGGGTATTCTTGTATCGCCCCACCTTGCTGCCTCTATATTGGAGTTTTCCCCGGTGGACAAAAGGGTTGCTTCCCTGCCCCTTTGGGTTGGGAAACGGGTCCTGACCATCATTTGTGCCTATGCACCAAATAATGTTTCAGAGTACCCACCCTTTTTGGAGTCTGTGACTGGGGTGCTGGAGGGTGCTCCTCTTGGAGACTCCATTGTCCTACTGGGGAACTTCAATGCGCACGTGGGCAATGACAGTGAAACCTGGAGGGGGGTGATTGGGAGGAACGGCCTGCCCGATCTGAACCCGAGTGGTGTTCAGTTATTGGACTTCTGTGCTAACCACAGTCTGTCCATAACGAACACCATGTTCAAGCATAAGGGTGTCCATATGTGCACCTGGCACCAGGACACCCTAGGTCGCAGGTTGATGATTGATTTTGTTATCGTATCATCAGACCTGCGACCGTATGTCTTGGACACCCGAGTAAAGAGAGGTGCAGAGCTGTCAACTGATCACCACCTGGTGGTGAGTTGGAGCCGATGGCAGGGGAGGAAGCCGTTCAGACCTGGTAGACCCAAACGTATAGTGAGGGTGTGCTGGGAGCGTCTGGCTGAGGCCCCTGTCCAGGAGGTCTTCAACTCCCACCTCCGGAAGAACTTCAACCACATTCCGAGGGAGTCTGGAGACATGGAGTCTGAATGGGCCATGTTCTCCACCTCTGTTGTTGAAGCGGTGGCCCAGAGCTGCGGCCGCAAGGTGGTCGGTGCATCTCGTGGTGGCAACCCCCGAACCAAGTGGTGGACACTAGTAGTGAGGGGGGCCATTAAGCTGAAGAAGGAGTCCTATCGAGCTAGGTTTACTTGTGGGACTCCCGAAGCAGCTGAGGTGTACCGGCAGGCCAAGTGGAGTGCAGCTCGGGTGGTTGCTGAAGCAAAAACGCGGGTATGGGAGGAGTTCGGTGAGGCCATGGAACAAGACTTTCGGTCGGCCTCAAAGAGATTCTGGCAAACTGTTCGACGGCTCAGGAGGGGAAAGCAGCTCCCCGTCCACACTGTGTATGGTGCGGATGGGACACTGTTGACTTCGACTGGGGATGTCGTCGGGCGGTGGAAGGAATACTTCGAGGATCTCCTCAATCCCACTGATACGCCTTCCACAGAGGAAGCAGGGTTTGGGGTCGAGGGGGATGACTCGCCTATCACAGGGGCTGAGGTCGCCAAGGTGGTTAAAAATCTCCTTGGTGGCCGGACCCCAGGGGTGGACGAGATTCGCCCTGAGTACCTCAAGGCCCTAGATGTTGTTGGGTTGTCATGGTTGACACGCCTCTGCAACATTGCGTGGAGGTCGGGGGCAGTGCCTTTGGCATGGAAAACCAGGGTGGTGGTTCCTCTCTTCAAAAAAGGGGACCGGAGGGTGTGCTCCAACTTTAGAGGGATCACACTCCTCAGCCTCCCTGGGAAGGTCTATGCCATGGTACTGGAGAGGCCGCTGGTCGAACCTCGGATTCAGGAGGAGCAATGTGGTTTTCGTCCTGGCCGTGGCACATCGGACCAGCTCTTTACCCTCTCGAGAATTCTTGAGGGTTCGTGGGAGTTTGCCCAACTAGTTTACATGTGTTTTGTGGACTTGGAGAAGGCATTTGACCGCCTCCCTCGTGGATTTTTGTGGGGGGTGCTTTGGGAGTATGGGGTATCGGGCTTGTTGTTACGAGCTTTTCGGTCTCTGTACGACCGTTGTGAGAGTTTGGTTCGTATTGCCAACACTCGGTCGGAGTCATTCTCAGTGAGAGTTGGACTCCGCCAGGGCTGCCCTTTGTCACAGATCCTGTTCATAATTTTTATGGACAGGATTTCTAGGCGCAGCCAGGGAATGGAGGGTGTCATGCTTGGTGACCACAGGATCTCATCTCTGTTGTTTGCAAATGATGTTGTCCTGTTGGCTTCATCCAGCAATGACCTACAGCTCTTGCTGGGACGGTTTGCCGCTGAGTGTGAAGCGGCTGGGATGAGAATCAGCACCTCCAAGTCCGAGTCCATGGTCCTCAGCAGGAAAAAGGTGGATTGTCCTCTCCAGGTTGAGGACAGGCTCCTGCCCCAAGTGGAGGAGTTTAAGTATCTTGGGGTCTTGTTCACGAGTGAGGGGAAAATGGAGCGAGAGATCGACAGACGGATTGGAACAGCATCTGCAGTGATGCAGACGTTGTACCGATCTGTTGTGGTGAAGAGGGAGCTTAGTTCTAAGGCAAAGCTGTCGATTTACCAGTCAATCTACGTTCCTACTCTCACCTATGGTCACGAGCTTTGGGTAATGACCGAAAGAACGAGATCGCGGATACAAGCGGCTGAAATGAGCTTTCTCCGTAGGATTGCTGGACTCACCCTCAGAGATAGGGTGAGGAGCTCAGTCATCCGGGAGAGGCTTAGAGTAGAACCGCTGCTCCTCCACATTGAAAGGAGTCAGTTGAGGTGGTATGGGCATCTGATTAGGATGCCTCCTGGATGCCTCCCACTTGAGGTGTTTCAGGCGCGTCCCACTGGAAGGAAACCCCGGGGCAGACCCAGGACTCGCTGGAGAGACTATGTCTCCCAGCTGGTCTGGGAACGCCTTGGTATCCCCTCTGAAGAGCTGGAGCAGGTGGCTGGGGAGAGGGAAGTCTGGGCTTCTCTGCTTGAACTGCTGCCTCCGCGACCCGGACCTCCGGAAAAGCGGTAGAAGATGGATGGATGGATGGACGGATGATCTGAGACTCCTTCAGGTGCCTTTTGGCAAACTCCAGGTGGGCTTCCATGTGCCTTTTACTAAGGAGTGGCTCCTGTCTGGCCACTCTACCATACAGGCCTGATTGGTGGATTGCTGCAGAGATGGTTGTCCTTCTGGAAGGTTCTCCTCTCTCCACAGAGGAACACTGGAGCGCTGACAGAGTGACCATCGAGTTCTTGGTCACTTCCCTGACTAAGGCCCTCCTTCCCCCATCGCTCAGTTTAGAAGGCCAGCCAGCTCTAAGAAGAGCCTGGTGGTTCCAAACTCCATCCATTTACGGATGATGGAGGCCACTATGCTCATTGGGACCTTCAAAGCAACAGAAATTTTTCTGTACCCTTCCCCAGATTTGTGCCTCGAGACAATCCTGTATCGGAAGTCTACAGACAATTCCTCTGACTTCATGCTTGCTCTGTGCTCTGACATGCACTGTCAACTGTGGGACCTTATATAGACAGGTGTGTGCCTTTCCAAATCATGTCCAATCAACAGAATTTACCACAGGTGGACTCCAATTAAGCTGTAGAAACATCTCAAGGATGATCAGTGGAAATAGATTGCACCTGAGCTCAATTTTGAGCTTCATGGCAAAGGCTGTGAATACTTATGTACATGTAATTTGAAGTTTGAAGTTTAATGTTTATTTAAAAGGGACATTACATATAATGGACATTAATACAAATGTAAGTATGTCAGCTTTAGCAATACTGTGATTTCTTAGTTTTTTTATTTTTAATAAATTTGCAAAAATCTAAAAAAAACAACTTTTTTTCATGTTGTCATTATGGGGTATTGTGTGTAAAATTTTGAGGAAAAAAAATTAATTTATTCCATTCTGGAATAAGACTGTAACATAACAAAATGTGGAAAAAGTGAAGTGCTGTGAATACTTTCTGGATACACTGTAAGAATGAACATAATGTAGAGGATGTGCTCAAGGATGAGACTGAGTTTATTTCTCAGGTTCAGCTTTATTGTCAGAACACATACTCTATCAACCTCTCAACAAGAAAAGAGGCTGATCAATGGAAAATCACACTCTTATACTCCTGGAGCATCGAAACCTAAGTCACATGGTGCTTTAGCAAACATACAGTCACATGGTACTTAATCCCAGTCACAATGCAACTCTTTGATCTGTCACCATTGTCTCTCATTCTTCAATGATCCGGAAATCCTTCTGGGGCATCTTCTCTGAGACAAAGGCCAAATCTCACACCTCCTCGTAATCTCCTGCAGACCTCTGCAGATCCAGACCTTCTTTGTCCCGCGAGACGTGAAGCACCCAATACACATACAGCCATACATTTGTGGAAAATATGAACCCAACATATGTGCCACATACCCCCCCCCCCCCCAAACGTCTACTAAGGGACAAAACATGATCAGAGATGTATGACAGAAAACATAACCACATGTCAAAAATCAATCCACTAATTGCTTAGGTCTTAATCTCCTTCCATATCTGCTGTAAGCCGGCATTGTTCCTTCAGCAGCATCTTCCTGCACCTGTGGATCAGAACTGTTAGCACATCTCTCTGGGGGGTCTGAAGAATGCCTTCTCGGCGGTCTGACACGGTAGGGGGCCCTCGCCAACTGCACGTGTTCATCAGCCAGAACAAAAGCGGGTTTGAGTCTGTTTATGCAAATCAACTCTTCTCTGCCTCCTAAATCTAGCAAAAAATGCTTCTCTCCTGTTTCCAACACTCTGAAAGGCCCGTCATAAGGCGGCCGCAAACCTGGGCGTTGAGCATCATGTCTAACAAAAACAAACTCCGCATTTTTTAAAGCCTTCAGCACAAAAACGCGTGGAAAACTGTGATGACCTGGGCCAGGAAGGGTGTTTGATCCTGTACCGCTCTGCAACAGTTGATCGGGGGGGCAATTTGGCGCAGGATTGTCGGGAAGGAATTCCCCTGGCAAACAGAGGGGTTGTGCAAAAACTAATTCAGCTGGGGAGGCCTGCAAATCCTCCTTAGGTGCAGAACGCAACCCCAATAAAACCCATGGAGGTTTATCCACCCAATTTGTATCCATAAGAGACGCTCTGAGGGCTGCTTTCAATGACCTATGAAAGCGTTCGCACAAACCGTTAGCCTGGGGGTTATAAGCGGTAGTGCGGTGAATCTTTACCCCTAGGCTGTGGGCCATCGATGACCAGAGTTCGGAAACAAAGTGGGGACCCCTGTCGGACGTTATGTCCGACGGAACTCCAAAACGCGCAACCCAAGCTGTTAAAAACGCGCGTGCAACTTCTTCTGCTGTAGTTGACGCCAGAGGAACCACTTCTGGCCAACGCGTGGTGCGGTCTACCATCGTCAAAAGGTGTGTGCACCCCTGCGACAACGGAAGAGGACCCACCAAGTCCACATGCACATGATCAAAACGCTTAGCCGGAATGTGAAAAGGCTCCAAAGGAGCTCTAGTGTGCTTGTGTATTTTGGCTCGCTGACACGCTACGCAGGCTGCTGCCCATTCCTTAACCTGTTTACGTAACCCCGGCCAAACAAATTTCTCCCCCACCATCTTAATCGATGCGCGCACCCCCGGGTGTGCCAGAGAATGGATTGAGTCAAAAACGCGGCGGCGCCACGCAGCTGGAACCACGGGGTGAGGCCGCCCCATGGAGACATCGCAGATTAGGGGGGGCATACCTATTTGCTGCACCCTGTGCTCCAGCCTTAATCCTGTTGGTCCAGACTGGAGCACGCGCACATCCGCGTCGTTAACCTGTTCCGCGGCCATGGCTGCATAATCTAAACCTACGCGGACCGGGGCTGCGTGCGCTTCCGCACCACAACCCTGGCCCGAGGCCACAGCTGCCAAGTCTGCCCCCACGGGGCCTGGCGCTGCTACCACACGCGAAAGACAGTCTGCCACTACATTATGTTTGCCCGCGACATGCTGAATATCGGTGGTGAACTCCGATATCGCGGCCAGCTGTCTTTGCTGCCGGCCCGACCAAGACTCTGAAATCTTGGCCATCGCAAACGTTAGCGGCTTGTGGTCCACAAACGCGGTGAAACGGCACCCCTCCAGCCAGAACTGGAAATGGCGGATGGCCAAATGCAGGGCCAAAAGCTCCCTGTCGAACGTGCGGTATTTTCGCTCGTTATCGCGCAAGGTTTTGCCGAAAAACGCGAGCGGCTGCCAGCTCCCTGCTACAAACTGCTCAACGACCGCCCCCACCGCTAAATCGGAAGCGTCCATGGTGAGCGCCATTGGCACCGGGTGTGCTAACAAAACCGCATTTGCCAGGGCTGATTTGACTTGGGAGAATGCGCGCTCCCACTCTGGAGACCATTCGATTTTACTTGTGGGTTTTTGTTTTTTAAGTGCCACGTACAATGGTTGCATGAGCTGCGCTAGGGAGGAAACGGTTATAAAAATTAACCATTCCCAAAAATTCCTGCAATGCTTTGACCGTCTGAGGTTGGGGAAAGTTTGTTATTGCGCGTACTTTATCGGGCAGAGGGACCGCTCCTTCTGGCGAAACGCGATGCCCCAAAAAATCAATTTGCGCCACCCCAAACTGACACTTTGCTGGGTTAATTATTAACCCGTGCTCTGCTAGCCTCGGGAAAACCACTGTGAGGTGGCTTTCATGTTTGTCTTCGGACGTGCTGGCTACCAAAATGTCATCCAAGTAGACGAACACGAAAGGGAGGTCGCATAAAACTGCATCCATCATGCACTGGAAAGGCTGCGCGGCACCCTTGAGTCCAAACGGCATGCGCAAAAACTCGAAAAGCCCAAAAGGAGTTATTACCGCTGTTTTGGGTATGTCCTGAGCGCGTACTGGGACTTGATGGTAACCACGCACCAAATCTATTTTAGAAAAAATGTGCGCCCCCGCTAAATGAACCAAAAAATCTTGGATGTGTGGAATCGGGTAGCGGTCGTGTGCTGAAGCGTGTGCTGAAGCATGTGCTGAAGCGTTATTCTGTTATGTTGGCAGACGCTGTTGGATCGTCACTTCCTTGTGGTAACGTATCGTCACTTCCTGTTTTGCTGTCTGCCTGTGTGGTTTGCCTGTGTGGTTGCTCTCCAGCCACTAGCTATGGCTACTAGCTCTCTTTCCTCTTCTCCTCTGGTGTGCTCTCTCTGTCAGATGTTTAGCAACACCTCTGCCTCTTTTAGTGATAATGGTAAATGTAATAAATGTTGTCTTTTTGAGGCGCTCGAGGTGAGGTTGTCTGATTTGGAATCCCGGCTCCGCTGCATTGAAACACCGTCTGCGCCAGTTAATCTTGACAGACGCCCATTAGCTGCAGCGGAGTTAGCTAGCTTAGGCCCCCCTGTCAGCGGTCCCTCGGCTCTCCTCAGCAGCGAGGAGACTGTGTGGGTGACGGTGAGAAGGAAGCCTAGTCGCAAAGCCCCGGTTCACCACCAACCTGTTCACGTCTCTAATCGTTTTTCCCCGCTCAGCGACACACCCGCTGAGGAAAAAACTCTGATCATTGGCGACTCTGTAGTCAGAAACGTGAACCTAGAGACTCCAGCGGTCATAGTCAAATGCATTCCTGGGGCCAGAGCAGGCGACATCGAGTCAAATTTGAAAATGCTGGCTAAAAGTAACTGTAAATATTCCACAATTGTTATTCACGTCTGCATTAATGACATCCCTCTCCGGCAGTCGGAAGTCACGAAACTTGATGTAGAATCGGTGTGTGACTTTGCAAAAACGATGTCTGCCACTGTAGTATTCTCTGGACCCCTCCCCAATCTGACCAGTGATGACATGTTTAGCCGCACGTCATCCTTGCACCGCTGGCTGTCTGTGTGGTGTCCTAAAAATGACGTGGGCTACATTGACAATTGGAGCTCTTTTTGGGGAAAACCTGGTCTTATGAGACGAGACAGCATTCATCCCACTTTGGATGGTGCTTCTCATTTATCTAACAATCTGGCATCTTTTTTATCCAAATTTCCAAAACCCTGACTACTCAGAGTTGGGACCAGGAAGCAGAGTCGCAGTCCTACACGCCTCTCTGCAGCTCCTCTTCATCCGCCACCCCTCAGCTTAGCCCCTGACTTCCCCATCAGAGAATCGTTGTCTGCTCCCTCCAAAGTGAATAAAAATATAATGTATAAGCATCCCGAAGTGATAAAGCAAAATATTGGTAAAACTCAAATTAAACATAAAGCCTCTAAATTGAATGATTTGGCCTCTGTTCCTCCTCATAATTTAAAAATTAAATGTGGTTTATTAAATATTAGGTCTCTAACTCCCAAGTCTCTGTTAGTCCATGATCTGTTAACCACTTGCGCTCCGTTGTTCCGCGGGCGGGTAAGTCTCTGCGTCCTATGACGCACGAGGGCGCACGAGAGCGCGCTCGTGCGCCCTTGTGCGCATGACACATGATAAGGATATTGATGGTGATGATGTAGGTGGTGTGCCCTCCAAGCGCCACTGAAAAAAAAATCTGCAAACACAGCCACGAACAGATTAGTTCATCTGATTGACCTCTCATTCGACTAATAAGAGCCTTGAATTGGGTTTCTGAAACCTTGAGGAGCCAATGAATGAAAATCTAGGAAGGAGGACCCGTCTACTGTGAACGCAGGAGCCAATTGAAGCACAGAAATTCAGGCTGGGTGAAGCGATATTTACTGCTGCAGAAGGACTCTGTATGAATCTCCTACAGACCCAGGCTCACCCAGCAGCATGGAGAACACCCACAAGTGGGACCTGCACTCATTCCAGCAGAATAGACGGAGGCCGACGACAAAAGTCGTAAATCATTCGCCAAAACGGCAATAATGGAATTATGTTGATCGGGATCCACGAGCGGAGCAGCGTCGCGTTCGTCTGACGCGTGGGAAGAGCTGTTCGCCACGACTCTGCTGCTTTGAAGAGGTAAGGTGTTATAAGCTAAATTATTATTTATCCCTGAAAACTGTAATCCAAAAATGACTTTTGACCGATCGGTAAAGTACAACTGTACTGCGCACGAAGTGCGTGCGCCGCGATAAACGGTTCATTTGCCGTGTTCGGACCGTGAACGCCCCCCCCCCCGCTGCAGAAGAGGAGCGGGGGGGAGGCACGGTCCGAACGCTCCCCGGTCCGCGGGAGGAAGCATATCAGTCTATTCCATCATGTAGCGATGGCCCTCTTCTGTAGCGAGGGGGGGGGGCGTTCACGGTCCATTCACGGTCCTCCCCCCCACACACACACACAGTAGCGAGGGGGGGGGGGGCCGCTGTGAAAACATGCAAGGAAAAAAAAAAAAAAAAAAAAAGTGTATTCCGTCATGTAGCGAGGGCCGAATTTGGTCCTTAGCAGCGGTGGGGGGAACGACCCCCCCCGCCCACACACACACGCACAGACACAGCCCTGAGTGTGACCTTTCATTAGAGCCTAAAATGAAGATTCTACATTGAATTATTCAAAAGTTACAGACGTTTTTCCAAACTGTGCCATTTGGCACAATTTGGCACAGTTCCATAACACCTGGGAACAGCCTGAGAACAAAGCTGTGTAAAATATTCATTTTTTGTGGTATTGTTACCAAATTTGGATCTCAGCTGGATAACATTTGGTTCTACATTTCTGTTGCATTTTCCAGCCGGATCGGACAGCTGTGTGTTATTTACAAGCATTTGTATCCAAAAAAAACACTGTGTCCAATTTTTTTTTCTTCAAGTTCAGTATGTTTAGATGACTGTAACTCAGTGGCCGGAGCATGTAGAGAGATTATGTTTTTTTTGCCAAAAAATTCAAAGTGTTTTCTTTTAAATGAGACCAACCCCATGAAGATGCTGCAAAGGGTTAAATAACAGCTTTTGATTTACTTTGGGCACGTTATTTTTTGGCATTTTTAGGAAAATTGCCCGGAGTGCAAGTGGTTAATTGATCATCAGATTGATTTCATTTCCCTTACAGAGACTTGGTTAGGGCAAGAGGATTATGTTGGTTTAAATGAATCAACTCCCTCTGGTTATTTAAACTGTCAAAATCCCAGAAGTTCTGGTCGTGGAGGAGGAGTAGCAACAATTTACCATTCCAAATTACTAGTTAATGTAAAGCAAAAAACATGTTATAATTCCTTTGAGGGCCTGGTCCTCAGTATTGGGCACTTTAGCAATTTTAGGTTAAACCCAATTTTATTTGCCATAGTTTATCGTCCCCCATCAACCTACTCAGAATTTTTATCCGAATTTGCTGATTTCTTAGCTGATTTAGTGCTGAAATCTGATAGAATAATTATAGTAGGGGACTTTAATATACATGTGGATGTAGATAGTGACTGCCTTAATGTGGCATTCAATTCAATATTGGACTCGATTGGGTTTTCTCAGAAAGTAGGAAATTCTACTCATTACCTCCACCATACATTGGACCTTGTTTTGACATATGGCATAGAAATAGAAAATCTTGTAGTGTCTCCTCATAACCCTGTACTGTCAGACCATTGTCTGTTAACCTTTGATTTTACTATTTCTGACTATTTGGCTCCTAAAGAAAAATATTATTACAGTAGATGCCTCTCAGATGATGCTGTTTCCAAATTTATGCAGATTGTTTCCTCTATGCCATGTGTCAACACAACAGAAATAAGCTATAGACAGCTTGCTCCTTCTGTAATTGATAACATGGTGGATAGTGTTTCAGCTTCTCTGCATCAGACTCTAGACTTGGTGGCCCCCTTAAAAAAAGAAAAAGTCTAATCAGAGATTTCTAACACCTTGGTTCAACACAGAAACTCGTACCTTAAAACAGAAGACTCGTCAATTAGAAAGAAAATGGCGCTCTACTAATTTAGATGAAATCTATTTAGCTTTGATGCTCTGATGAAATGCTTAGATGAAATGCTTAGATGAAATCTATTTAGCTTCTTTTGATGTCTGTCTTGATGAGTTTACTCCAATCGACCTTTGTGAGTTAGACAAAATAGTTTCCTCATCCAAACCTTCAACTTGTCTTTTAGACCCTATTCCTACCAGGTTATTTAAAGAAGTCTTCCCACTTATTGGTAGCTTTATTCTTCATATAATCAATTCTTCATTAACTTTAGGCCATGTACCGCAGGCTTTTAAAACGGCTGTAATTAAACCCATACTCAAAAAGCCAACGCTAGATCCAGGAGCTTTAGCTAACTATAGACCAATCTCTAATCTCCCTTTCATTTCAAAAATCTTAGAAAGAGTTGTTGCTACGCAATTATTTGACCACCTGCAGGGAAATGGTTTACTTGAAGAGTTTCAATCTGGGTTTAGAATCCATCATAGTACTGAAACAGCCTTAGCGAAGGTCACTAACGACCGCCTCATTGCATCTGATAATGGACTAGTTTCTGTACTTGTCCTTTTAGACCTTAGTGCAGCTTTTGATACTATCGATCATAATATTCTACTTGATAGATTAGAACACTATTTTTTTTTTTTTTTTTTTTTTTGTTACTTATTTGTACCCGTAGGTAGACTTGGTTTGCAGTCTGGTGACAAGCCACTGGCTGCTGGTCGCTGCGTGCGCGAGCGCCCTAAACCTACATGTTTTTGGTGTGCGGGAGGAAACCGGAGAAATCCCGGAGTAAACCCGCGCAACACGGGGAGAACATGCAAACTCCACACAGCTCACTGTTGGTCGGGGGCTGGGATCGAACCCACGATCTCATGATCCCCGCGATCCCCCGGCCAAGGGTAAAACTATGCTGTCACAGTGCTAAACCACTGCGCCACCGTGCAGCCAGTCCAACTATGTTGGACTTAATGGAACTTCGTTGCAGTGGTTTAGATCTTATTTATCTGATAGGTTCCAGTTTGTTCATGTAAATAATGAGTTTTCTTTCGACTCAAAGCTTAGTCATGGAGTTCCACAGGGATCTGTGCTAGGCCCTACTCTTTTTAGTTTATATATGCTTCCGTTAGGCAACATTATTAGAAAGCACTGTATACATTTTCATTGTTATGCAGATGACACACAATTATACCTGTCAATGAAGCCAGATGATAGTAATCAATTAGCCAAGTTAGAAGCCTGTCTTAAGGAAATCAAAGCTTGGATGACTTGTAATTTCCTGCTATTAAATTCAGATAAGACTGAAGTCATTCTTGTTGGTCCAAAAAACCTCAGAAATTCCTTTCCAAATCTAACTTTCAGTTTGGATGCAGTTACTCTTTCTCTTAATAGCTCTGTGAGCAACCTTGGAGTTATTTTTGATCAGGATTTGTCCTTCAATTCACATATTAAATTTGTTTCTAAGACTGCCTTCTATCGTTTGCGTAATATTGCCAAGATTAGGAGCATCTTGTCTCAGAGTGATGCTGAGAAGCTGATCCACGCTTTTGTTAGCTCGAGATTAGATTATTGTAATTCTTTATTATCAGGCTGTCCTAAAACATCTTTAAAAAGTCTTCAGCTGATCCAAAATGCTGCAGCAAGAGTTTTAACAGGTACTAGAAAGAGAGATCATATCTCTCCGGTTCTGGCCTCCCTTCATTGGCTTCCCATAGAGTTTAGAATTAAGTTTAAAATCCTTCTTCTTACTTACAAAGCTCTAAACAGTCAGGCTCCTTTTTATTTAAAAGATCTGATACTACCGTATTATCCTAACAGAGCACTACGCTCCCAAAATGCAGGATTACTTGTAATACCTAGAATCTCCAAAAGTACAATGGGAGGCAGAGCCTTCAGTTATCAAGCTCCTCTCCTGTGGAATCAGCTGCCAATCTGGATTCGGGAGTCAGACTCGATCTCTGTTTTTAAGAATAGGGCTAAAACCTACCTTTTTGATATAGCCTACAATTAGGGAGGGATCATGTGTTTCTGAACCCTCCCTTAGTTATGCTGCTAATAGGTTTAGTCAGCCGGGGGACCTCCAGTAATGCACTGGGCCTCACTCCTTTCCTCACTCTCTATGAAATATTTTTTTTTTGCTGGTCATTAACATTTGTTTGTTCTCTCCCATAGATTGAGTCCCCATCGTGCTGTTTGCTCTCTACATGTCTGTTGTTTTCTTCTTCTCTATCCCCTCACCCCCCAGCCAGTCGCAGCAGATGACTGCCCCTCCCTGAGCCTGGTTCTGCTGGAGGTTTCTTCCTGTTAAAAGGGAGTTTTTCCTCTCCACCGTCGCCAAGTGCTTGCTCACAGGGGATCACCTGATTGCTGGGGTCTTTTTGCAACTGTGGGGGTTCCCCCCTACAGTTGATAGCGCTATGAGATGACTGTTGTTGTGAAATGGCGCGATATAAATAAAGTTGAATTGAATTATTCAACCTGCGGAAATCACTGCAAGGCCGCCATGAGCCATCAGCCTTTGGGACCATGTGTAGCGGTGAAGCCCAGGGGCTGTTAGAGCGTCTAATGATGCCCAGCTTTTCCAGGTTGGCGAATTCCTCGTGCGCTATGGCCAGTTTAGCTGAGTCCAAGTGCCGAGCTTTTGCAAAAACGGGGGGCCGGTGGTAGTGATAAAATGTTCCACCCCATGTTTAGCCACTGACGCCGAAAACGTTGGGACTGTGAGTGCTGGGAACTGAGTGAGTAGTGCTTGGAACTTACCACCCGCAGCTGTGACGTTGGCCTGTGCAGTAGGCGGGACCCCCCGGGCTGTGCAGGAAATAGAGTGGAAAAACAGTGCATTAACTAGGCGTCTATTAGCAAGATCAACCAATAAACCATTCGGGCACAAAAAATCAGCACCCAACATGTTAAAACTGACTGCCGCTATGACGAAAGTCCACTCGAATGCCCGGCCGTGAAAAGACAGGGGGAGGGTCTTCTTCCCGAAGGTCTTGATCGTCGAGCCATTCGCCGCCGACACCAGGGGTCCGCTGGAAGGCACCAGCCGGTCAGCGTAGGAAGGTGTGATGAAACTCAGCTGGGAGCCTGTGTCCACAAGGAACTCCCTCCCTGATCGCGCGTCCGTCAGGTAGAGCAGCTTGTTCGTCGCGCCGAGAGCCGCAGCTGCTACCGACTCCCAGTCCTGGCGTTTCCCGAGCGCTTGAACTGGCACGGTGGAATGCACTTGCGTGCCCTCTCGGCGAAACGGCGATGGTAAAAGCAGAGGACGTCGCCCGCTCCATGTCTCCTGGCCTCCACCGCTGCTGACGTCAGCGAATCTGGTGCTGCAGCCTCAGGCCCCCTGCCGTCTCCGGGCGTTGCGCTCAGCTCCGCTGCTGCCGTCGTGGCCGTGTGTCGCCTATGGGCGTTGATGAGTCGCTGCGCCTCCTGGCCTAGCTTGTGGTAATCTCGGTGGGCCAGCAGCTGTGAACTGGCCAGGGTAACTCTCACCGCTGACGGTAGCGTCCTGAGGAAAAGATGGGCGAAGATAAAGCCATCATCCTCGTCGTCTCTCAAACTCAGCATCTTCGCCATCAGGTCTGCAGGCCTGTCTGCCTCGCCTTCAGTCAGCACCAGGAGCTTCTCTGCTCGCTCTCCCAGCGAGGGGGTAAAAGCACGGATGAGAGCGGCTTTCAATGCGCCATACTTGTCGTCGTCTGGTGGGTGGTTAGTCAGGTTCTCCACCCGCTGGGCTGTGAGGCTGTCCAGCTTTGCGACTACATGGTAGAATTTCGTGGCATCCGCCGAAATTCCCCGAAGATGGAACTGTGCCTCGACAGTGTTAAACCAGAAGCGCGGGCTATGCTGCCAGAAATCAGGCAGCTGGACTGCGGTAGCTGCGTTAGCCCGGCTGGCTCCTGAAGAGTCCGGTGCGGGAAGGTCGTCACTGGCCATAATTTGTCGTAGGGTCACCAGTGTAGAGGATGTGCTCAAGGATGAGACTGAGTTTATTTCTCAGGTTCAGCTTTATTGTCAGAACACATACTCTATCAACCTCTCAACAAGAAAAGAGGCTGATCAATGGAAAATCACACTCTTATACTCCTGGAGCATCGAAACCTAAGTCACATGGTGCTTTAGCAAACATACAGTCACATGGTACTTAATCCCAGTCACAATGCAACTCTTTGATCTGTCACCATTGTCTCTCATTCTTCAATGATCCAGAAATCCTTCTGGGGCATCTTCTCTGAGACAAAGGCCAAATCTCACACCTCCTCGTAATCTCCTGCAGACCTCTGCAGATCCAGACCTTCTTTGTCCCGCGAGACGTGAAGCACCCAATACACATACAGCCATACATATGTGGAAAATATGAACCCAACATATGTGCCACAATAACTTATTAGTTAGCCCTTTGAGTGAGAATTTGCGTGCCCCTGGTGGCAGAGCGCGGCACTGCGCCTGCCTTCTCACTCTGACTTTGTCAAAAGTAAGCGAGAAATTTCTGGGGGTTTTTAAGGGCCTATATCATGCATAATCGACTTTTTTGAGCTTTTAAGCATGTTATAATGTTAATTCCTCACCAAAAACACCCCCAAAGTGGTATTTTGCTCTATTCACACATCTCTGAGTATTCCTCCTCAACCCTGCTCTCTGAGCTGCTGCTCTGCTCTGTCCCTGATAATGACTGGGTCCCCACGTTCATACCTATGAACGTGAGTGAGCCGCCCACTCCAGGAAGTGCCTGTGCTGCCAGCACCACCCCCAGGCTAACGCACACACCCACTTTCTCCACGCAGCTATCGGAGCGGTGATTGGCAAAACTCTTTCACTTTAGCATTGACGCTGTGAAGAAGTAGTTCCTCTCGCACCTAATCTGCTCAGTGACAACTGTTTGCTTTTTTACGTAAGACAATGTCTTCTAAGTGGCGTAAATGTGTCTTTGGCTGTGAGAGATTTAGGAGTTTGTTCAGCCTTCCTAAAGAAGAGCCTACTGGTCAGAAATGGTTGGAGTTTATTATCGTCATGAAATGGGCAGCAGCCACAAGAAGGAGAGGTGGAGCCTCAGAGATCAAGGCATCTTACTTCCGGGTTGGAAAAGTAGCTCGCGAAAATAACTCTTATACTCTAATATTTCGTAAGAAATTAATTCTCCAGTGTACCAAAGGTAATATACTATCACATACATGCATATAGCTTACTCTGAAAGGCTTAAAATAGCATGATATAAGCCCTTTAAATGTACTGATTTCTTGTTCATATACTTTGAAGATAAGATGATGAGGTACCTCTGTACAAAAAACGGTGTCAAAAGACTGAACCATTTTTTGTGTAAATATGTCCAAAGTCCAGTTTTGACTGAGTTATGGAATTTAAAGAGGTGCCATGACATTATGCAAATTAGATGAGTAAATTTATTCCTATCTGAAACTTTGGATCATATTTTACATATTTCTAATTGACAGTAAGCCATTATCTCTTTGCACTTTCAAGTTATAGCCTTGGAATTCTGAACTATTTAATTGACAAAAGATATTTACTACTCTTGACCACTAGGGGGTATGTCACAGTTTGGCAACATACACACTTATAGTGTTAATATTGTAGTGGCTGGTGAAGTACTGTAAGTCCACAGCGATTCAGTCACTCTTGCCTGTCCCTGCATATGAAACCTAACCACACATGTTTGATAAACAACTCTTCATTATTGCTCCTATTATCAGCTGGTTATAACCATGATAAATGCCTCCACTGCTTACATACCTCTTCTGCTTTTTTCTGCATTTAAAATACTTTAACTAGAAAAGCACCCAGAGAGCACATACCTCTGCCAAGGCTCCTTCCGCCCCCATGGATCACCTCCAAAATGCAATGGGTTTGTTTTGGAGGAGTCTTGCTAACACAGTGTGAGAAGATAAGTGCCTTGGTGGAGGTGTGCGTTCTCGGATCATCACCAAAATGTAATGGGTTCTTCTCTAGCCCAAGGACCATCTCTGGTAAAAATTTCATCCAAATCCATTAAGTAGTTTTGAAGTATTCTTGTTAACACAGTGTGAAAAGATAAGCGCCTTGGTGGAGGTATGCACTCTGGGATCATCACCAAAATATTATGGGTTCCTCTCTAGCCTAAGGACCACCTCTGGTGAAAATTTCATCCAAATCCATGCAGTAGTTTTTGTTTTAATCCTGCTGCACAAATAAAAACAAGGCCCTTGGTGGAGGTATGCACTCTCAGATCATCACCAAAATTTAATGGGTTCATCCTTGGCCCAAGGGCTACCTCTGGTGAAAATTTCATCAAAATCCATCTAGTAGTTTCTGCGGAATCCTGCTAACAGACAGAAAGACAAACCACCCCGATTCCATAGCCTCCCCTGACGTAATAAGCTCATGCTTCTCTCAGTGACGCTAGTGAGACACTCTGCCTGCTGACTGGAGCGGTTATGTGGGTGGAGCACTTCTGAACTCCGCGTGGATGATGGTCACACGCGTTGCTTGTGTGCACGCTTGGGGACCGTCATTCCTTCATATTTTTTTCTTAAATTTATATTTCCTTGGTGTGCCCTAGGCCTGGGCCACTCGGAGGTTGGTTCTGAGCCACATGTGGCCCACAGGCTGGAAATTGAATAGGCCTACTTTAGGGTGTACCCTTCCCTCTCACCCTATTTAGTATACTTTATTAATTTCAGAGGGAAATTCAAAGGTATCCAGTCAGGTGGATGAGGCAGCTACAGTGCAGCGCCAGTCCCTTCACCATTCACAAACACATTCACACCTGTGGCTACTTTAAAGTCTGCAATTAAACTAACTTGCATGTTTTTCGAATGCGGGAGGAAACCGCTGCACCATGCATAGGGAGAAGATGTAAACTCCACACAGATAGGCCCTGCTGGCTAATGAAATTGAACCTCCAACCTTCTTACTGTGAGGCAATTGTGCTGATTGTAGCCCTTGAGTTAGTGTTGTGCTAAATATGTGAAAAACATTGTCTGAATTTATTAATGACTCTGTTTTCCCATTGTGTGTTTTGTAGTGTAGTTATACATCTGCACCAATAGGTGGCGGTAGTGCTGTAGATTGTTCTTTTTGCCTTGAACTGAGGTCATGGGTAAAGTGTTTTTTTGTTGAGGCTGTCTGTGTTTGAGCTACTGAAGAAGACACAAAAGCATGCTCTGTATGTGTGCTGCATTAACCTTTTTGAGGTAAATAAAGAAGTCGTTTTTCTACACCAAGTTGTCCTAGAGTGGTGTAACATTTTGGAGGTCCCACCGAGATCGATATTTCTGGATTACCTCACAGAGAGAGACTAAAAAAAGACAGCGGAGCTGGTAAAGAAGTGTGCCAGAGCGAGAGGCTAATGCTAAGATACAGTTTGAGTCTAGCTAGTGCGACACAAACCGCATTGTTTTTTCAGTTAAATCCAGTGAAAAGGCTAATTTTGCAAGCATGTCTGAGCATCGCAAAGGTTTTTTGTTGAAGCTGCAACAGAAATTATGTGACCTTTTTGTCAAAGAACTGCTAAGAGTATGTGAACTGTGTAATATTACTGGAAAAGATGATGATATTTCAAGCTGTCATGATATGACAACCATGGTTCCAAGGTTGTCATAGCCAGGAGTGGCACTGGGGTTAAGCTCCCAGTGCTCATAAAATGCTCCTTATGGCGTGCGTCTCGAAAAGCCTCTGACAACTAAGTCCAACTCTTAGCCTGCCCGTGTGGTTTAGTCTCTAAGCCCGGCGGAACTGCTTTTACTAATAAGAGAAGGGGCGAGGGCGGATCTCTGATGCCTTAAAACCAGATGCTTCGGGTAGATGGTGGCTCGTCAACCTGGGAAGGTAGCCCATCTAGGGGAAGGTTAACCCTGATTTCAAACCTCCGCTGCCTTGCAGCACACCCAGTCACGGGAAAGGCTTCGGGAGTCAACCCTGAGGAAAAATCCGGAGTCGGAGTCCCTAAGGCAGTTCTCTGTTGTGCTCAACATCGTTCTGGCAGCTCCTGCAACGGCGCTGGTGCCAAACTGTAGCAGCCCTGCTGTTCCTTTGGATTCATCAGTGACGTGGAGAGGGGGGACATGCTGCATGGGCAACATCTTGTCCGCCAAATCTTCCTGCCCAGGCTTGAATCCTACCAACGCCCAACGCTTTAAGGTAGAACACCGGATCACTGGAGAGGACACTCCATCTTCGCCATTGGCATAGACAAAACACGGGGAATGACAGTTACTGGTTATAAGCCACCGCTCAATTGGCGTAGAGTGCGGCGCCAGGGGTTGTTCCCGACGGTGAGAGGGATCATCGGATCTCACTGGACAGCTACCGCCCGCCTCAAGCTGGGCAGCCCCCAGCCAATAAGGTGTTGTCCCGCCACAGCTTGCTTTCCTCATTGGGTGCATGGGGATAAGGAGAAATCCAAACAGCAGGCTGAGAACCTTCGCACCAGGCAAGACAAAAAAAACAAAAGAGACCAACTCTAAAACTGGGAACTTGGAATGTCCGCACTATGATGACAGGACTCGCTGCTAACCTCAAGGACATCTCAACACCAGGAAGACTGCCATCATCAATAATGAGCTGAAGAGACTGGAAGTGGATATTGCCACTCTCCAGGAAGCACAGTTGGCTGACGCAGGCACACTGAGAGAGAAGGACTACACGTTCTACTGGCAGGGAAAGGGCAGTGACAAACACAGGGAACACGGAGTGAGCTTCGCAGTGAAGAACACCTTGCTGAAGATGGTGGAACCGGGCAGCAATGGCTCTGCACGACTCCTCACCCTCCGCCTGAACACCACTCAAGGCCCAGTCACCCTGGTCAGTGTGTATGCCCCAACACTGACAGCCACACCAGAAGCAAAAGACGAGTTCTACGAGAATCTCGCAACAACTGTCAGGATCATCCCCAACTCTGAACAACTCATTCTCCTTGGAGACTTCAATGCCAGAGTGGGTGCTGACCATGACTCCTGGCCCTCCTGTCTTGGCCCATTTGGCGTGGGCAGAATGAACGACAACAGACAGCGGCTGCTCGAGTTCTGCACATATCACGATCTGTGCATCACAAACTCATTTTTCAAGACCAAGCCCCAACACAAGGTTTCCTGGCGACATCCACGCTCAAAGCACTGGCACCAGCTGGACTTGATCCTGACCAGGCGCACCTCACTGAAGAACGTGCTAATCACCCATTCGTTCCAGAGTGCAGATTGCGACACAGACCATTCATTGGTGTGTTGCAAGGTCAAGCTGCAGCTGAAGAAATTCCATCGTGCTAGACAGCCTGGAAAGGCACGGATTGACACCAGCAAGATGGCCCAACCAGAACTTGTTGAGCAGTTTGCCTTCACCTTTGAGAAGGAACTTGGTGTACCACAAGAAGGAGAATCTGCAAAGCAGGAGTGGGAAGAGCTGCGAAACACCATCCACCGCACAGCCTTGGCTACCTTTGGGAGGAACACCTCGAAGTCACAGGACTGGTTTGATGCCAAGTTGACCGAGATGACCCCCGTCATTGAAGCCAAGCACTCAGCACTTGCTGAGTACAAGAAGTACCCAAACGAGAAGAATCTCCAGATTCTCAGGGCTGCGAGAAGCAAAGTTCAGCAGACTGCTCGGCGCTGTGCCAACGAGTACTGGACTCAGCTCAGCCAAGACATTCAAACCGCTGCCATAACAGGGAACATCCGTGGTATGTACGATGGCATCAAGAAAGCACTTGGTCTGGCTCAGAGCAAGATGGCCCCCCTCAAATCCTCCACTGGGGAGATGATCACAGAAAAGAACAAGCAGATGGAGAGATGGGTGGAACACTACTCCGACCTCTACTCCAGACAGAACACCATGACACCGTCAGCCCTTGATGCCATCGACTGCCTGCCATCCATGGACGAACTTGACGCCGAGCCAACCATCGACGAACTCAGCAAGGCCATTGATAGCTTTGCCGCTGGCAAGGCACCCGGCAACGACGGCATACCCCCCAACCTGATCAAGCACAGCAAGACTGCCCTACTGCTGCCATTGCATGACGTCCTCTGCCAGTGCTGGAAGGAAGGTGCCGTACCACAGGACATGAGGGACGCCAAGATCATCACCCTCTACAAAGACAAAGGGGAGAGAAGCAACTGCAACAACTACAGGGGCATCTCCCTCCTCAGCGTTGTTGGCAAAGTCTACGCACGAGTTGTTCTCGTTCGTCTACAGAAGCTTGCCGAATGTGTCTACCCCGAGTCTCAGTGTGGCTTCCACGCTGAGCAATCGACGGTAGACATGATATTCTCCATCCGCCAACTCCAGGAGAAATGCAGAGAACAGAACATGCCCCTGTACGTCGCCTTCATCGACCTCACCAAAGCGTTCGATCTGGTCAGCAGAGAGGGCCTTTTCAAGATCCTGCCAAAGATAGGATGCCCACCAAAGTTGCAAAGCGTCATCGAATCGTTTCACACCAACATGCAGGGGATAGTGCAGCACGACGGCAACATCTCAGAGCCATTCAACATACGCAGCGGAGTGAAACAGGGCTGTGTACTTGCGCCAACCCTCTTTGGGATTTTCTTTGCTATGCTCCTGAGGCATGCCTTCAGCACAGCAACAGAGGGAATCTACCTGCACACAAGATCTGACGGCAGGCTTTTCAACCTCGCCCGCCTGAAAGCCAGAACCAAAGTACGCGAGGCTCTAATCAGAGACATGCTGTTCGCAGACGACGCTGCAATCGCAACCCACACACAGCAGGAGCTTCAGACCCTGATGGACCGCTTCTCCCAGGCATGCAAGGATTTCGGGCTTACCATCAGCCTGAAGAAGACTAACGTCTTGGCGCAAGGCACGGAAGCACCACCAACCATCACCATCAACGACTACGAGCTGGAGGTCGTGAATCAGTTCACGTACCTGGGGTCCACGATCAGCAACAACCTCTCCCTTGATACAGAGATCGATAAGAGGATTGGAAAATCAGCCTTCACACTCGCTCGCCTCACCACACGAGTGTGGGAGAATCCCAAACTCTCTGTCAAGACAAAGATGGCAGTGTACAACGCCTGCATCATCAGCACGCTGCTCTAGGGGAGTGAGACGTGGACAACATACGCCCGGCAGGAAAAGAGACTGATCTCCTTCCACTTCCGCTGCATTCGCCACATCCTGGACATATCCTGGCAGGACAAAGTGCCCAACACAGAAGTTCTGTCCCACGCCAGCCTTCCCTCCATGTTCACTCTACTAAGGCAGCGCAGGCTCCGCTGGCTAGGCCACGTTCACCGTATGGAGGATGGCAGAATCCCCAAAAACGTCCTCTACGGAGAACTGGCGACTGGCAGGAGAGACGTTGGCCGCCCACAGCTGCGCTTTAGAGAAGTCTGCAAGAGAGACATGAAGGCCCTGGAGATTAACACAGAGCGCTGGGAGGACCTTGCAACGGACCACTCCAAATGGAGAGGCACCCTGACCAGACAGCTCAAGGTGGGTGAAGAGAGACTGACTGCTGCAGCAGATGAAAAAAGGATGACGCAGGAAGAACCGCCACAGACCCAGCAGCACGGAGACCACCCACAAGTGAGACCTGTGTGACAGGGACTGCCATTCGTGCATCGCCCTGTTCAGCCACAGGCGGTGTTGTTCCAGCAGAGTAGACGTCTAGGATTCTCTTCCATGGTCATCATGGACCGACGGAGGCCGCCGACGATTTCAAGCAAAACTCGCAGCGCTCTTGTTAAGCTTATTAGTCAGTTTTATGAACGAGATGAGCTTGTGCAAGGTGAAGATGAAGGCATGTCAGTGCTTCTGGAGTTAAACAATGAGCTAGACTCACTCAGAGATACGGTCATCGGCTGTCGACGCGGGAGCGGCGGCCCTGTCTTCATCCATGGACGCGGCGGCGACGGCGGAGATTATGCGCCCGGAGCAGCCCACGGCAGTGGGACAGGACCAGATGCCAGGAGAGGACCTTGTACCGTTAGCGTCAGAGACATCGCTGGAGCATCAGGTGGCCCCGTGGACAACGCTGGACAGCGGGACTCACCGCAGAGGGAGAGACTCCATCAGCAACAGCTGCTGCAATGCTTCTTCAGTTAGATTCAGGAAAGATTTCAGGATAAATGGTCACGTGGGTGAGTCACTGTCAAAAGACACCTTGAGTTTCAGTAGCTTGGAGTATCAGATTGAAAGTGGCTTAAAAAAGGGCTACTCTGAAACTGAAATAGTGGATGCTGTAGTCCGTGCCATAAGCCCTGGACTGAAGTTAAGGAGCTATTTAGAAGGAAAAGTAGATCTCACGTTGACCAACCTGAGACAAGTACTAAGAGCCCATTATGTGGAAACAGATGCAACTGTGTTGTACCAACAACTGACTAAAGCAAAACAGGGAACGAATGAAACACCCCTTGAGTTTCTGATTAGAGTACTAGATTTGCGTCAGAAAATCCTCTTTGCATCAGAGAGTACTCAGTCTAGTCTGAAGTACAACAAAGAGCTAGTTCAAGGTCAATGCTTTCAGTCAATTATGACCGGACTGTTAAATGACAATGTCAGAGCAGAAATGAGGATGTACCTACAGGATGAAAACAGCAGTGATGAGCTCCTGTTACAGAAAATGCAAACCGCACAGTATAATGAAAGTGAAAGAGCTCTAAAGACAAAGGCAAATAAGTCAGCTCTTAGAGCAGGGCTAAATGTAGTTGAACAGACTGAAACACTGAATGACCCCTGCATAGGCCAGCCTGTAGCTAAGCCAAACAAACCAGCCAAAGACAACTCACTAGTCTCTAAAATAAAGGAAAGTAATACTGCAATCAGAGAACTTACAGGTCAGGTAGCCTCACTTGTGCAGACTGTTCAACGTGACATAAAACATGAGAGTGACAAGCAAAACAAATCCTACAAAAAGCCAACTCAGAGACAGAAAAGAATGTGCTGCATGTCAACAAGACAACAAGGACTGTAGCCATTGCTTCAAATGTGGCAGTGATTCTCACTGGACAAAGGGATGTAGAGTAGGGGGGAGTCAGAAGCAGGGAAACCGGCGGGGGGCTGTGACTGAGGGACAAACCACAGCTCCAAAACCAAAGTCCCAAAGTGATAAAATCCCCAAAGCTCAAAACTCACCCCATGCCCAACCAATAGATTTAAGCCCGAACAAGAAAAATGTGTTACAAAGTACGGCGACAATAAATGCCAAAGCTAGAGACCAACCACCAAACATGCTTAACCCTAGTGCAAAACGCAAAAAGATAACACATCTTATAGGCAAAAAGTGTCTAGTTTGGTGCAAGGTGAATAAGTGTAAAACTCAAGCACTGTGGGACACAGGCGCCCAAGTTTCAATAATGAGTGCACTGTGGAAGTCAAATAACTTACCTGATTTGAAAGTCCGCCCAATAAATGATTTACTAAGTGGTGATGAGTGTGGTGGCGGAGTGGTTAGCACTGCGGCAGCACAGTAACTCCCCCTTGGCCGGGGGATCCTGGGTTCGATCCCAGCCCCCGACCAACAGTGATCTGTGTGGAGTTTGCATGTTCTCCCCGTGTCTGCGTGGGTTTACTCCGGGATTTCTCCAGTTTCCTCCCACGTGCCAAAAACATGCAAGTTAGGTTAATTGGCATCAAACTGGGGATTCTAAATTGCCCTTAGGTATGACTATGAGAGTGAATAGTTGTTTGTCTCTCTCTGTTGGCCCTGTGATGGACTGGCGATCTGTCCAGGGTGTACCCTGCCTCTCGCCCAAAAGATGCTGGGATAGGCTCCAGCCCCCCCGTGACCCGAAAAGGATAAAGCGGAAGAAGATGGATGGATGGATGGTGAGGAACTTTTAAATCTGAGAGCTGCAAACGGATCTGAAATCCCCTTTCAGGGCTGGGTAGAAGTTATCCTTAGCCTTTGTGATCCAAAAGGGAAAGCCACAGCTCAGGATGAAGTTGTAGTTCCAATCCTAGTGAGTCATGAAAAACAATAATAGGGTTTAATGCCATTGAAGAACTAATAAAGCAGAATCCTACTCAAAATAGTGACAGAGTGTCCTTACTCAGAAGTTCACTAAAAGTTGGAGCAGGAAAAGCAGAGGTGCTTTTGAACCTTATCCACACAGCTACGAGTGAGACAGCTACTTACCCAGTCAGAACAGGACGCACAGTGGTTGTAGTGCCAAGCGGACAAATACACTGCGTTAGCTGCCCTATTAAAACAGACCTAAAAGTGCAGACAGAAATGCTTTTTGAGCCAGATGAAAACTTATCTTTAGATGAAGGGCTAAAGTTTAACTGCCAGTTACTAAGTGTATCAGGCACTACCCGTAAAGCTAAGATTCATGTCACTAATACTACAAAGCATGACATAGTTCTGCCAGCGAAGACCGTTATAGGTAGCATTGAGAGAGTAACCCACTGCTACTCGGCGAATCTGAACCAAAGTCAGATTAGTTCAGTTGAAGCTGAAAACTGTCAAAACTCACCTAACCCACTCATCAGTTTGAGTCACCTCACCACAGGACAACAAGCTGCTGTCATGGAGATGCTTAGGAAGGAATCAAGTGCATTTTCCAAGCATAAAGATGAGGTAGGCTACATTAAAAATCTGAAAATGGATATTAAACTGACTGATGAGATTCCTGTAGCCAAAGCCAACAATGCAGTTCCTCGTGTTCTGTATGATGAAGTTAAAAACCATATCCAGGACTTGTTGAATAAAGGTTTCGTTTGCAAATCAACCTCACCTTATGCCTCTTCAGTGGTGTGCGTAAGGAAACGTGATGGAAGCCTAAGGCTGTTTATCGATTATAGGGGCCTTAATAAAAAGACCATCCCAGACAGGCACCCTATACCACGCATCCAGGAGATACTTGATGGACTTGGTGCCAACGTGTGGTTTAGTGTGCTTGACCAAGGCAAAGCATACCATCAAGGTGAAATCAGTGAGGACTCAAAGAAATACACAGCCTTTACAATGCCTTGGGGGTTGTACGAATGGAACAGAATTCCATTTGGTCTCACCAATGCACCCTCGGCATTTCAGCGCAGTATGGAGGAGAGTCTAGAAGGACTAAGGGACAAAATATGCAGTCCATACCTGGATGATGTTTTAGTGTGCAGTCGGACATTTGAACAACGCATTGAGGACTTAAGATCTGTTCTCAAACGTCAGCAAGCTTGGGGTATAAAACTAAGACCCGACAAATGTGACTTGTTTCAAAAATGAGGTCCGCTATGTAGTCAAAATCATTTTGGCAGAAGGTTACAAAATGGACAATAAAGAGGTACAAGCAGTACAAGCCCTCAAAAACACCCCTCCAACCAACATCAAAGAACTCTGCAGGCTGTTAGGGTTTTTAGGGTATTACAGGAGTTATGTGCAGGATTTTTCGAGACATGCAAAGTGCTTGTATGATTTGCTCTCAGCTGACCACACTCAAGACTCTAACTTACAACCGCAGGTACGGTCAGCTAAGGCAGGGCAACCTGCACCCACCCAGAAAATCATATGGACTGACACTCACCAAAAAGCACTCGACTACTTGTTGATGTTTTGACTAATCCACCTGTGATGGCTTACCCTAGGTTTGAGGACCCGTTTATTCTGCACATAGATGCATCGGAGGAAGGGCTTGGTGCAGTTTTGTACCAGAGACAGGAGAGTAAGCTAAGAGTAATCGGATACGGATCAAGGACACTTCGGGCTTTTCGAGATTGTCACTTCCTTGTGGTAACGTATCGTCACTTCCTGTTTTGCTGTCTGCCTGTGTGGTTTGCTCTCCAGCTCTCGAGCCACTAGCTATGGCTACTAGCTCTCTTTCCTCTCCTCCTCTGGTGTGCTCTCTCTGTCAGATGTTTAGCTACACCTCTGCCTCTTTTAGTGATAACGGTAAATGTAATAAATGTTGTCTTTTTGAGGCGCTCGAGGCGAGGTTGTCTGATTTGGAATCCCGGCTCCGCTGCATTGAAACACCGTCTGCGCCAGTTAATCTCGACGGACGCCCCTTAGCTGCAGCGGAGCTAGCTAGCTTAGGTCCCCCTGTCACCGGTTCCCCGGCTCTCCTCTGCAGCGAGGAGACTGTGTGGGTGACGGTGAGAAGGAAGCCTAGTCGCAAAGCCCCGGTTCACCACCAACCTGTTCACGTTTCTAATCGTTTTTCCCCGCTCAGCGACACACCCGCTGAGGAAAAAACTCTGATCATTGGCGACTCTGTAGTCAGAAACGTGAACCTAGAGACTCCAGCGGCCATAGTCACATGCATTCCTGGGGCCAGAGCAGGCGACATCGAGTCAAATTTGAAAATGCTGGCTAAAAGTAACTGTAAATATTCCACAATTGTTATTCACGCCGGCATTAATGACATCCGTCTCCGGCAGTCGGAAGTCACGAAACTTAATGTAGAATCGGTGTGTGACTTTGCAAAAACGATGTCTGCCACTGTAGTATTCTCTGGGCCCCTCCCCAATCTGACCAGTGATGACATGTTTAGTCGCTCGTCATCCTTGAACCGCTGGCTGTCTGTGTGGTGTCCTAAAAATGACGTGGGCTACATTGACAATTGGAGCTCTTTTTGGGGAAAACCTGGTCTTATGAGACGAGACAGCATTCATCCCACTTTGGATGGTGCTTCTCATTTATCTAACAATCTGGCATCTTTTTTATCCAAATTTCCAAAACCATGACTACTCAGAGTTGGGACCAGGAAGCAGAGTCGCAGTCTTACACGCCTCTCTGCAGCTACTCTTCATCCGCCACCCCTCAGCTTAGCCCCTGTCTTCCCCATCAGAGAATCGTTGTCTGCTCCCTCCAAAGTAAATAAAAATATAATGTATAAGCATCCCAAAGTGATAAAGCAAAATATTGGTAAAACTCAAATTAAACATAAAGCCTCTAAATTGAATGATTTGGCCTCTGTTCCTCCTCATAATTTAAAAATTAAATGTGGTTTATTAAATATTAGGTCTCTAACTCCCAAGTCTCTGTTAGTCCATGATCTGTTAATTGATCATCAGATTGATTTAATTTCCCTTACAGAGACTTGGTTAGGACAAGAGGATTATGTTGGTTTAAATGAATCAACTCCCTCTGGTTATTTAAACTGTCAAAATCCCAGAAGTTCTGGTCGTGGAGGAGGAGTAGCAGCAATTTACCATTCCAAATTACTAGTTAATGTAAAGCAAAAAACATGTTATAATTCCTTTGAGGGCCTGGTCCTCAGTATTGGGCACTTTAGCAATTCCAGGTTAAACCCAATTTTATTTGCCATAGTTTATCGTCCCCCATCAACCTATTCAGAATTTTTATCCAAATTTCCTGATTTCTTAGCTGATTTAGTGCTGAAATCTGATAGAATAATTATAGTAGGGGACTTTAATATACATGTGGATGTAGATAGTGACTGCCTTAATGTGGCTTTTAATTCAATATTAGACTCGATTGGGTTTTCTCAGAAAGTAGGAAATTCTACTCATTACCTCCACCATACATTGGACCTTGTTCTGACATATGGCATAGAAATAGAAAATCTGGTAGTGTCTCCTCATAACCCTGTACTGTCAGACCATTGTCTGTTAACCTTTGATTTTACTATTTCTGACTATTTGGCTCCTAAAGAAAAATATTATCACAGTAGATGCCTCTCAGATGATGCTGTTTCCAAATTTATGCAGATTGTTTCCTCTATGCCATGTGTCAACACAACGGAAATAAGCTATAGACAGCTTGCTCCTTCTGTAATTGATAACATGGTGGATAGTGTTTCAGCTTCTCTACATCAGGCTCTAGACTTGGTGGCCCCCTTAAAAAAGAAAAAGTCTAATCAGAGATTTTTAACTCCTTGGTTCAACACAGAAACTCGTAGCTTAAAACAGAAGACTCGTCAATTAGAAAGAAAATGGCGCTCTACTAATTTAGATGAAATCTATTTAGCTTGGAGAAATCATCTTTTAATTTATAAAAAATCTCTTAGAAAAGCTAGAACGAGTTATTACTCTGCATTAATAGAAGAGAACAAGAATAATCCCAGGTTTCTTTTCAGTACTGTAGCCAGGTTGACAAAGAGTCAGGACTCTGTCAATCCTAGCATCCCCTTAGAGCTTACTAGTCAGGACTTTATGAACTTTTTCAATAATAAAATTTCATCCATCAGAGATAAAATCAATCAGATTCTTCCCACAGTTAACTTAAATACTGTAACTACTACAACTCCTTCTATTGATGTCTGTCTTGATGAGTTTACTCCAATCGACCTTTGTGAGTTAGACAAAATAGTTTCCTCATCCAAACCTTCAACTTGTCTTTTAGACCCTATTCCTACCAGGTTATTTAAAGAAGTCTTCCCACTTATTGGTAGCTTTATTCTTCATATAATCAATTCTTCATTAACTTTAGGCCATGTACCGCAGGCTTTTAAAACGGCTGTAATTAAACCCTTACTCAAAAAGCCAACGCTAGATCCAGGAGCTTTAGCTAACTATAGACCAATCTCTAATCTCCCTTTCATTTCAAAAATCTTAGAAAGAGTTGTTGCTATGCAATTATTTGACCACCTGCAGGGAAATGGTTTATTTGAGGAGTTTCAATCTGGGTTTAGAATCCATCATAGCACTGAAACAGCCTTAGCGAAGGTCACTAACGACCTCCTCATTGCATCTGATAATGGACTAGTTTCTGTACTTGTCCTTTTAGATCTTAGTGCAGCTTTTGATACTATTGATCATAATATTCTACTTGATAGATTAGAACACTATGTTGGACTTAATGGAACTTCGTTGCAGTGGTTTAGATCTTATTTATCTGATAGGTTCCAGTTTGTTCATGTAAATGATGAGTTTTCTCTCAGCTCAAAGCTTAGTCATGGAGTTCCACAGGGATCTGTGCTTGGCCCTACTCTTTTTAGTTTATATATGCTTCCGTTAGGCAACATTATTAGAAAGCACTGTATACATTTTCACTGTTATGCAGATGACACACAATTATACCTGTCAATGAAGCCAGATGATACTAATCAATTAGCCAAGTTAGAAGCCTGTCTTAAGGAAATCAAAGTTTGGATGACTTGTAATTTCCTGCTATTAAATTCAGATAAGACTGAAGTCATTCTTGTTGGTCCAAAAAACCTTAGAAATTCCTTTCCAAATCAAACTTTCAGTTTGGATGCAGTTACTCTTTCTCTTAATAGCTCTGTGAGCAACCTTGGAGTTATTTTTGATCAGGATTTGTCCTTCAATTCACATATTAAATTTGTTTCTAAGACTGCCTTCTATCATTTGCATAATATTGCCAAGATTAGGAGCATCTTGTCTCAGAGTGATGCTGAGAAGCTGATCCACGCTTTTGTTAGCTCGAGATTAGATTATTGTAATTCTTTATTATCAGGTTGTCCTAAAACATCTTTAAAAAGTCTTCAGCTGATCCAAAATGCTGCAGCAAGAGTTTTAACAGGTACTAGAAAGAGAGATCATATCTCTCCGGTTCTGGCCTCCCTTCATTGGCTTCCCATAGAGTTTAGAATTAAGTTTAAAATCCTTCTTCTTACTTACAAAGCTCTAAACAATCAGGCTCCTTTTTATTTAAAAGATCTGATACTACCGTATCATCCTAACAGAGCACTACGCTCCCAAAATGCAGGTTTACTTGTAATACCTAGAATCTCCAAAAGTACAATGGGAGGCAGAGCCTTCAGTTATCAAGCTCCTCTCCTGTGGAATCAGCTGCCAATCTGGATTCGGGAGTCAGACTCGATCTCTGTTTTTAAGAATAGGGCTAAAACCTACCTTTTTGATATAGCCTACAATTAGGGAGGGATCATGTGTTTTCTGAACCCTCCCTTAGTTATGCTGCTAATAGGTTTAGTCAGCTGGGGGACCTCCAGTAATGCACTGGGCCTCACTCCTTTCCTCACTCTCTATGAAATATTTTTTTTTTGCTGGTCATTAACATTTGTTTGTTCTCTCCCATAGATTGAGTCCCCATCGTGCTGTTTGCTCTCTACATGTCTGTTCTTTTCTTCTTCTCTATCCCCTCACCCCCCAGCCAGTCGCAGCAGATGACTGCCCCTCCCTGAGCCTGGTTCTGCTGGAGGTTTCTTCCTGTTAAAAGGGAGTTTTTCCTCTCCACCGTCGCCAAGTGCTTGCTCACAGGGGATCGCCTGATTGCTGGGGTCTTTCTGCAACTGTGGGGGTCCTCCCTACAGTTGATAGTGCTATGAGATGACTGTTGTTGTGAAATGGCGCTATATAAATAAAGTTGAATTGAATTGAATTAATATCGGCTGAGAAAAACTATAGGCTGCATTCAGGGAAACTTGAGTTTCTGGCACTTAAGTGGGCCGTTACGGAGTGCTTCAGAGACTACTTGTTTTACGCCCCCTGAGTGACAGCCTATAGTGATAACAATCCTGTGACCTATGTTTTAAGTACAGCCAAATTAAATGCAATGGGACACAGATGGGTTTCCGAGTTGGCTGACTTTAACATAACACTGAAATACCGACTGGGAAAAAGTAATATTGATGCAGACTTTTTGTCCAGAACACCTGCCAGTATGGACTTGTATATGTCAAAGTGCACTGAGCAGTGTTCACCTGAAGTGTTAAGTGCAATACTAAATGCTGTCAAGACACAAAAAGAACAAAACATGGACTGGATCTCCGTTATAACTTGCAATCCACAAGTAAATGAGGTCATTGCTGACCATCAACCGGACGTGAAAATTACAAAACAGGAACTGTTACAAGCTCAGTTGCAGGACCCAGCCATAGTTTATGTTCTCAACCTTAAAAAAGCAGGAGAAAACTTTGACAAAACACCAGTGAACACAGACTTGAAGCTAAAACAACTACTACATGAGTGGAAAAAACTTTTTGTTTCTGAAGAAGGGTTGTTAATGTGCAAAACTGTAACTTATACTCAAATTGTGCTTCCAGATTCATACAAAGAGCTTGTGTACAAATACCTTCACTGTGAAATGGGTCACTTAGGGGTAGACTGTGTAATGAACTTGGCAAGAAATAGATTTTACTGGCCTAACATGCAGAAAGATATTGAGTTTTTCATTACTCAGGTACACACGTGGACAAAATTGTTGGTACCCCTCTGTTAATGAAAGAAAAACCCACAATGGTCACAGAAATAACTTGAATCTGACAAAAGTGGCAATAAATAAAAATTCTATGAAAATTAACCAGTGAAAATCAGACAATGCTTTTGAATTGTGGTTCAACAGAATTATTTTAAAAAAACAAACTCATGAAACAGGCCTGGACAAAAATGATGGTACCCTTAACTTAATATTTTGTTGCACAACCTTTTGAGGCAATCACTGCAATCAAACGATTTCTGTAACTGTCAATGAGACTTCTGCACCTCTCAGCAGGTATTTTGGCCCACTCCTCATGAGCAAACTGCTCCAGTTGTCTCAGGTTTGAAGGGTGCCTTCTCCAGACGGCGTGTTTCAGCTCCTTCCACAGATGTTCAACAGGATTTAGATCAAGGCTCATAGAAAGCCACTTTAGAATAGTCCAGTGTTTCACTCTTAGCCATTCTTGGGTGTTTTTAGCTGTATGTTTTGGGTCATTATCCTGTTGCAAGACCTATGACCTGCGACTGAGACCAAGTTGTCTGACACTGGGCAGCATATTTCTCTCTAGAATACCTTGATAGTCTTGAGATTTCATTGTACCCTGCACAGATTCAAGACACCCTGTGCCAGATGCAGCAAAGCAGCCCCAGAACATAACAAAACCTCCTCCATGTTTCACAGTAAAGACAGTGTGCTTTTCTTGGTATGCTTCATTTTTGCGTCTGTGAACATAGAGCTGATGTGCCTTGCCAGAAAGTTGCAGTTTTGTCTCGTCTGTCCATAGGACATTCTCCCAGAAGCTTTGTGGCTTGTCAACATGCAGTTTGGCAAATTCCAGTCTGGCTTTTTTATGATTTGTTTCCAAAAGTGGTGTCCTCCTTGGTCGTCTCCCATGAAGTCCACTTTGGCTCAAACAACGACGGATGGTACGATCTAACACTGATGTACCTTGACCTTGGAGTTCACCATGAATGTGTTTAGAGCTTGTTCTGGGCTCTTTTGTTACCATTCGTATTATCCGTCTCCTCCTGTGGCCACATCCAGGGAGGTTGGCTACAGTCCCGTGGATCTTAAATTTCTGAATAATATGTGCAACTGTAGTCACAGGAATATCAAGCTGCTTGGAGATGGTCTTATAGCCTTTACCTTTAACATGCTTGTCTATAATTTTCTTTCTAATCTCCTGAGACAACTCTCTCCTTTGCTTCCTCTGGTCCATGTTTAGTGTGTACCATGTCACCAAACAGCACAGTGACTACTTATCACCCTTTAAATAGGCCGACTGACTGATTACAAGTTTTTAGACACCTGTGATGTTAATTAGAGGACACATCTTGGTTGAACATGTCCCTATGGTCACATTATTTTCAATCTTTTCTAGGGATACCATCATTTTTGTCCAGGCCTGTTTCATGAGTTTGTTTTTTTAAGTAATTCTGTTGAACCACAATTCAAAAGCATTGTCTGATTTTCATTGGTTAATTTTCATAGAATTTTTATTTATTACCACTTTTGTCAGATTCAAGTTATTTCTGTGACCATTGTGCGTTTTTCTTTCATTAACAGAGGGGTACCAACAATTTTGTCCACGGCTGTATGTAAATGTAACATTCAGAGGAAACCTACAGTTCAGAGTTTGGCCCCTATGTGCCATATACCTGCTACTGCACCCTTTTAAATGGTTGCTATAGACTATCTTCACCTTGAAAAAAGTAGGGGAGGGTGTGAGTATATTTTGGTGTTATATGACAACTTTACTAAGTTTGCCCAAACTTACCCTACTCGTAACAAATCTGGCAAAACTGCAGCAGATAAGATTTTTAATGACTTTACTCTGAAATTTGGTTTCCCTAATAAATTACACCATGACCAGGGCAGGGAATTTGAGAATCATTAATTCAAACAGCTGCAGAAGTACACAGGAATAGTCAATTCAAAAACTACACCCTACCATCCACAGGGGAATCCAGCAGAAGGATTCAATCGTACCTTGCTTTCTATGCTGCCGACCTTGGATGAGGAAAAGAAAGGTAACTGGAGTGACTATGTAAACAAAGTTGTTCACGCTTATAACTGTACAACTAGTGAATCAACAGGTTACTCACCCTTTTACTTACTTTTTGGTAGACATCCACGTCTTCCTATTGATTTAATCTTTGGGCTGAATGAGACAAATGGATGTAAAACACATGGGGATTATGTTCAAAAATGGTAACAACAAATGAAAGAAGCATATGACATTGCTGCCAAAAAAACATTAAAAAGACTCTTGCAAGGGGAAAGTCACATTATGACCAAAAGAGACAAAGTGCTGTACTCTCACCTGGAGACAGGGTTCTTGTCAGGAACATGTCAGAAAGTGGAGGCCCAGGAAAGTTACGTTCATATTGGGAGGACCAGGTTCATGTGGTGGTCTCTCAAAAGGAGGACAACAGCCCTGTTTATGAGGTAAAACCTGAGCGTGGCACAGGACATGGTCGGATTCTTTATTGCAACATGTTAATGCTTTGTAATGCTTTGCCACTTCCCAAAGTAACCAGGACTGAGCCAAGTAGCACTAAGTCAAAACAAAGGCCAAAAGACAAAAACCTGAGCAACACGTCTGAGTATGCAGAGAGCTCAGATGATGATGATGAGGAACAATACTGGACTCAAGAGAGTAAGGGGCCATCACCACCATCAGTCTCCAGAGGACTCTGTGGCACCTGTACCTCCTACCGGACTTGACCAAACTAGTCAGTCAGAGCATCCTGAGGATACTCAGGAACAGATAATGGACACTCACAAGCTCAGGGTGGATGCTGAGGAGTTTCAAATGGACATTCCAGAACCAACAGAGACGGTTTCCTTTCCAGCCCAGCCTAGTGGTGTGGACACAGAGCTGTCAGACACTATGCTGAGGAGGTCTCAGAGAGAGAGACGCCCAAGAGAAACATTAACTTATGATACACTTGGTCAACCAGTTCGGAGAGTAATTGGTCTTAATTCCAATCCACTGTATGCCAGTGCAGTAACCCCATTCTCTGGACCGTATGGAGTACCTTGGACAGCTCCACAAATGCCTTACTACCGAGCTTATGTGCCTGTGGGTTATTATTGAACTGTGACACAGATCACCTGTTTAATATTGTTGGAGATGTGGAATGTATTGGTACTTACAACATTCAAACTATTGAGATGGTAAACGTATAACAAATTCGGTTTGAGTGATATTTGGTCAATTTGACATATCCAAGTAAGGTTATTATCTAAGTGTAAAGACTCCGGAGTACATGAAGTGGTAGTAACATGTGTTAGAGTAAATTGTTAATACCTGTACTATTGGGAAAACTACTCCACGTGGTTATGAGCTTCATGCTTATTTGAGTAATGAGTTACACGTGATTGTATCACCTGAGGTTCAATAGTATGGTATGCCAAAGTGATCTTAATGCACTGTGAAACATTTACTCTATTCCACTTGTATTCCATCTTTTTTTCCACAATATCTTTATTGAACCTTTTCTTTTTTTTTTTTAACAAACATGATACAAACAATCAAACACTAACACTAAAGTACTACAAAAAAAAAATGCACTAAAAACACCAACAACCACCAACAAAATCAAGTCTTCAACAATGCTCCTCTGTTTAGTCTAGACAATCCAATACATAAGTATACATATTATGTTCACCAGTTTGGAATTTACAAGGTCCACACACATCATTCACCTTCTTCTTCAAGAGTTATGTTTAAATTTTTTACATAATCAATAAAAGGTCTCCATATATTCTCAAACACAATTTCCTTTGATTTTAGTATATATGTTATTCTTTCTAATGGAAGGTTTGTTAACATCTGTCTTAACCACTGAGTCACATCTGGTCTATGAGTCTTTTTCCATAATAGTGCAATACATTTTTTGGCATTAAGCAAACTGAGGTCTATGAATGTTCTTTCACTTTTATTAAAATTATGCTTTTCTGGGTACAGACCCAACAAAAACAGTTTAGGATTCAATATGATTTGTTTTGAGATTATTTTTTCAATTGTTACCCTCACCTCTTCCCAAAACATTCTTATTAATCTACATTCCCATAAACAATGAAATAGGGTTCCTTTACTTTCCATGCATTTTGTGCATGTATCTGGTATATTTTTGTTATATCTATTTAACTCCTCCGGTGTAACATACATCCGCATTAACCATTTGAAATGTATCAATTTAAGGCGTGCATTTATTGATTTGGTTTGAGCTTCTGTACAAGCCAATTCCCATTGTTCCTCTGAAATTTCAATTTGCAGATCTTCTTTCCAGTAGTTTAATCTTTTCAGTGAATTTTCACTTGAAGATAGTGTCAATGAGTTATAAAACTCTGAAATAATACCCTTTCTTTTACTATCTTTCATCATCATTTTTTCCAAGGATGAATAAATAGGTCGAGTGAGAGCTTTATTTTGATTTGATCGAATAAAGTTTCTAAGTTGAAGATATTTAAAAAAATGTGTTCTATTGAGATTAAATTTGATCCTCAGCTCTTCAAAAGACATTATGTTGTCTGCACCTGGCAAATATAAATCCTGAATCTTTTGTATCCCTTTTAAATTCCATACTTTAAATACAGCGTCCGCTCTCCCTGGTTTAAAATATTGATTACCCCATATTGGACTAAATTGTGACAATAACTGTGGTTCTTTTAAATAGTTTTTAGCTTCACACCATATTTTGATCATATGCTTTACAAATGGATTTTTAACTTGTTTTTGTAATTTTTTTGCCGAATCTGAGTATATGAATATGGGAAGAGGTAAAGGTAAATTGTATGATTCCATTTCAGTCCAGTGAGGGAGATCATTTGATGAAAAATAATATGTCATAGACCTCAGTTGTGCCGACCAATAATACAACATAAAATTTGGACATTTCAGACCTCCACGATCAAATGGTAAATATAATAAAGACAAACGTAATCTAGCCCTCCTGTTGTTCCATATAAATTCCACTAACTTTTTTTTTATTCTTGAGAATAGATCTAAAGGTGGTGATAAGGGAATGTATTGAAATAAATAAAGTATTTTAGGTAAAATATTACTTTTAAGTATATTGATTCTCCCGATCATCGACATTGGTAGTGACATCCATCTCTGAGTTAACTCACTGATATCTGACATTAAGGCTTCATAGTTGACACTGGCGACTGATTCTAGCTTAGGCATAATTTGGATTCCTAAATATTTAAACTGATTTACAACATTGAATTGATTTACCTCAGGGGCTGGGTAATTTCTCTGGGTCTCATTTAGCATTAATATTGAAGATTTAGTTTTATTTATTTTATATCCTGATATTTCCCCAAAATTCTTTATTAAATTCAACAAGGTTGGAATTGATTTTTTTAGATTCGACATAAACAAAATTATGTCATCGGCGTACAGGGAGATTTTATGTTCTGTTGGTCCAACTTTAATTCCATATATTTGTGAATGTAAACGTATCGCTATCGCTAAAGGTTCAATTGCCATAGTAAACAGTAAAGGTGAAAGTGGACAGCCTTGTCGACATCCTCTATTTATTTTTATTGGTTTTGAAATATTGTTATTTGTTAGGATTTCTGCTGTAGCATTATTGTATATTATTTGAACCCATTTTATGAAATTATTTCCAAGTCCAAACCTTTGTAGTACTTCAAAAAGAAAGGGCCATTCAACTCTATCAAAGGCCTTTTCGGCGTCCAATGATAGGAGAGCTGTATCCGGTGCTTCTTTATTAAAATAAATAATATTAAATAGTCTTCTTACATTATGGAAGCCTTGTCTACCCTTTATAAAGCCATTCTGATCTCGATTAATAATATTTGGTAAAATTTCTTGTATTCGTCTTGCTAAAATTTTACAGATTATCTTAAGGTCGGCGTTTAATAGGCTTATTGGTCTCATATTTTCACATTTATTAGAGGGCTTACCTGGTTTTGGCAGCAGTATAATTAAGGCATTATTTATGTATGATGGTAAATTATTATTTTGAAATGCTTCTAAAACCATTTCCAAAAAAGGTTTTATTAATTTATTCTTAAATTTTTTATAAAGGTCAACTGGAAGACCATCTGGTCCTGCACTTTTTCCTGATTTCATATTATCAATGGCTAGCCCAACTTCTTCTTGACTAATTTTAGACTCCAATATCTCCCTGTTTTCATTTGGAATACACGGTATAGATAGTTCGTTCAAAAACCCATTTAGTTTTGTTAATTCAGGTTCATTTTTGGTATCATATAATTTTTCATAGTAATCTCTAAAGGCTCTATTAATTTCTAAAGGATCTATAACTACCTGTCCATTACTTATAATACTGGTAATTGGTGTTTTAATTTCCAATTGTTTAATCTGCCATGCTAATAATTTTCCTGATTTTTCACCTTGTTCATAAAAAGATTGTTTCAATCTTAGAAGACTCGAGGCAGCTCTATTCGCTGATTTTTTGTCGTATTCAGCTCTCAAAATCAGTAATTCATTCTCCAACCTTGGGTCACTTCCTGCATACACTTTTTCCTGAAGATTTTTTATTTTATGTTCCAATTTAGCTCTCTCCTCTCGAGTCTTCTTAGATTTTGATCCTGTATAACTAATAATATGTCCCCTAATAAAAGCTTTGAAAGCCTCCCACTTTACACATGCTGATGTTTGTGTAGTATTGATGTCAAAGAACTCGTCTATCTGTTTTTCTATATACTTGACAAATTCCTCATCCTGAAGCCATTTATGCTGAAATTGCCATCTACCTGATTCCTTTATCAATTTTTTATCTACATATATTAGACAACAGGGTGCATGGTCAGAGATCACGATGTTATCATAAAAGCAGTTTTGAATCTTGGACCTTAATTCTGTGGAAATCAAAAAATAATCAATACGTGAGAATGTCTTGTAGGTACTGGAATAACAAGAATAGGCTTTAACTTGTGGTTTCATTTCTCTCCATATATCTAACAATCTCAATTCTTTCATAAAATGATTAATAGTCATCCTACATCCAATGTGCGTACAATCCAGTCCTGTTGATCTATCCACACCTGGATTCAATGTACAATTAAAATCCCCTGCTATTATATGTTGCCCTGTAAGTGATGATAAGATGAGAAATAAATTAGCAAAGAACTTCTGGTCATCTATATTGGGACCATATAAGTTCACAAGATTTATATTTTCTAATAGCAAAGAACCTTGAATGATTACATATCTTCCAAATTTGTCTCCAATTACATTTTTCACTTGAAAAGGAACTGATTTATGTATGAGAGTCATAACTCCCCTGGCTCGGGATGAAAATGAAGAGGTGAATACACTTCCCTGCCATCTACTCCTAATTCTTTTAACATCCTCCTCTATCAGATGAGTTTCTTGTAAAAACACAATTCTTGAACCCATGTCCTTTATTTTATTCATAACTTGTTTAAGTTTTTTTAAATTTTGTAGACCTCTGCAATTCCATGAAGTTAAATTAAGATTAACACTTTGGTCCATGATCAATAGAGAGTTTGGGATTACCTTGCAGTGTAAACATGCTCATACAGAGAAGCAAAAACATGAGTGGTTGAACATTCATCCTACAAACTACACACAAACAAATTCCCCCTTCCCACACTTGTGGCAAACCCCCCAAAATCAAAAGAAAAATTCTGTCTCCCGATATAGCCATCGACTGTTCCACATCCACGGGGAACAGCCTAAGCCACTCCTTCTTCATCCTCCCAATCACCCTAACTCTACTGCTTTTAATGACGTAACATTAATTCTCCTCTGTAGTTTTCCAACTTAACTCCAAAATTTTTACCAACTTTGTACATCCTAGTTTTTTTTTTTTGTTTGTTTTGTTTTTGTTTTGTTTTTTTTTTAATATATAATACAATCTATATTTTGTAAACTTACTATTTACTTCAAGTCAGTCAGATGCCTGTGCAAATGCTTAGTTATTCTACCTTATATTTTGTTCATGCTTAGCTCCCACCAGTCTCTTCTTCTTCTTTGATCTTCTTGATGAACTCCTGCGCCTCCTCTGGGGTCTTGAAGATGTGGGTTCTGCCCTCATACGTGGTCAGCAGTCTCGCAGGATAGATTACACCATGACGAATCCCAAGGTTGCGCAGCTCCTTACGTACGGGATCAAACTGCTTCCTCAATTGCTGGATTCCTGTGGCCAAATCTGGGTAGAACCGCACCTGCTGGTCCTGGTGTTTAATCTCTCCTTTAGCACGTGCAGCGTTGAAGATCTTCATCCTGTCTCTGTTGCTTAGAAACTTCATAATTAAGGTCCTCGGCGGTCCCTTATCTCTCCGTGGGCCAATGCGATGTGCTTTTTCCAGAACCACTGCTGATTGCAACTCCTCGCTGCCCAGCACCTCCGGAATCCACTTTTCCAGAAAGGAACATACGTCCCGACCTTCTGATTCCTCTGGAAGACCCACCAGCCTCAAGTTATTCTGTCTCGACCGAGATTCCAAATCCAAAATATTATCTTCCAGAGATTTATTTTTTTTTTCCAAAGTGCGCACCTTTAATTGAAGACGGGTGACGTCATCTTCAGCACTAGCGAGACGGAGCTCCATCTGCGCCGTTCGTTCTACACAGTCACCCAATTCCTTTCTTATTCCTTCCAGCGCTGTCATAATCCCATCAAATCTAGAGGAAAAGTCCGCTCTCATTGAACTCATGGCAGCCATCAGCGCATCTGCGCCATTCCCCGCAGAAATCGCACCGCCGCCAGCTTCCTCCGCCATATATGGAGCCTTGTTTGCTGCGTCACAGACCTGAAAGTCCGTTAATTTGGACTGTTTCGGCGGCTCGCTTTTTCCTTTTCCTGGTTTTCCAGCCTTAGGCTTCGCCGACATATCCTCGCCCAAATGCTGGGATACGTTCTGTCCCAAATGAGAGAGTTATTTGCCGATTTTTTTTTTTCCAGGAGCAGAGCAGAGCGAGACACGTCCGTCCTACGTGGCAGCCATAACCGGAAGTCACTTGTATTCCATCTTGATAACGTCACAGGTAACATGCATTTCTGGTTCATATTTGGCCAATGTTGAGGACAACATTTATTTAGCAGGGGAGGATTGTAGCACTTGAGTTAGTGTTGTGCTAAATATGTGAAAAACCACTACAAAAACATGCTGCCAATGACAGCCACTGACAGCTGTTATAGTCTCCAGCCCCCCATGAACCAAAATTAGATGGATGCGTTCTCACAACCTTCTTACTCAATAAAGGCAGGATATAGTTGGAAACTTCAGCTTTTTCTATTCTTACCAACCAACCACACACAGGTGGGAAAAGGTATCAGAAGTTCCCCTCAGTCATCCGAAAAGGAAAACCAAACAGCTCTCCCAAAGAAAGTCAAAAATTATATTATGCAGCCAGTCCTGACAAAAATTAATTTTGCTAGCTAACTCAAATTCCTGTCCAAATTTAACAATAACTAGTGATGACACCTACTGTATATTGAATACCAAAATGCAGGCTAGTTTAAATGTTGATGTGATGATCAGGCGAGTGTGCTCCCCCTCCCCTCCCGTTCCTGTCTTCCCGGCTCTGGAGTAATTACCATACCTGCGTGATTCACTGCACCTGTTGCCCTCCAGCGCCGCAGTGTGTTTAAGGTCCAGTGTGTGGATACAGCACCGCTGGACCGTTGGGTATTGCTGCCCAAACAAACTTACTTGTTATTGCATTTTTTGGGTTGACCTGGGTTTTTTCACACCCGTGTCTTCTCCCTCTCCTCAGGTTTGCTGCCACCTCAGTGGCATACTCCTGGGCTGATCATGCTCTCCTGACCTGAAGACACCAGACGTCCACCCAGGTCATCTGTCTTCCCCCTGTTATCCCCTACTCCCACACAGGAGTTCCCTGCTGGGCTCCTCTGCTCATTGTAGTAAGAGTGTTCTCCTTTTCTTATTCTTCTCTTGTGGAGATTCCGCCTCTAACCATCTCTCTCTGCTCTCTCCCCCCAGGCTGCGTGCGCTCCAGCAGGCACCTGTTTTTGTGTGTAAATTTAAGTGTGTGTTTTGTTTGTGCTTTTCTTTAGTTGTGCACTTTATTTAGGTTTGTGTATTTTGGTTAACATTTTCATTAAAGTAGTAAAGCTTTTACCATCTGAGTCTGAGTGTTTGTTTGATGTGGTAGCTCAGTGTTTGGGCCTCTCTATTGGATTGAATCATGACAGTTGAAACACCATGAATTGAATTCTCAGTAATGTTTCCATCAAAACTTGTAACTGTGCTTTGATTCAGTTATATTCAGTTATCCAAATACGGCACCCCACTGTCTTTGCCTAAGACAGCAGGGTTTTGAGGGGAAAAAAGTGAAAAAAATGCATCCCACACCTCCTACAGACTGTATATTAGCGATACTACATGTAGAATCTACACATACATATGGCTTCCCCAAGTACCAACCCTGAACTTTGCAGTATGTTATTAACATGATTTTAAGCATTCTGTGAAAAGAAACATCAAAGTGTCATCTTCAGCTTTTTCTCCTTCCTCTTACTGCTTACTGGCTTCTTTGCCAAGGATCTTTTTGGGATGACTAGCAGCTGAGCGCACTAGCTTCCTCCATTTAAGCCTCTAATGTGCCATGGCCTGGGTCTGGGCAAAGGTTTTTGGGGGTTCAGTTGAAGATATTGTCTGCCCATTTCTTTCTCTCCCTTTCTATCTCTCCCCCCACCCCCCCACCCCCACTGCTTTTGCAAAATCGTTGGCTCAAGGTTTTCATCAGTAGTGTATTTATCACCTCCATCCTGATGGTAAGCGTAGCCTTTGGTGTCCTGTGTGATGCTCAAACTGGTATGGAGTTATGTACTGTATTCATTCATGCATACCATGTCTTGAGCAGTGTTGCCTGTAGGTGACCATCTTTTCTTTGCCTGACCAAAGCCAACATCCTCCTACTTGGTGGATTGTCCTGGTCAAGGGCATGAGGCTGTTGCTTCCTACAACTGAAAGCCTCTGCCCTGACAACCTTCTGCTCAGTGGTGCCATGTCAACATTGCCCCTTCGTGTCATCTAGATGGCTAGCTGATGCCATTGATCAAGAGTTAGCATGTGGAGCCAGATGTGAAAAGCTTTAGGGGATGGGTGAGGACTAGTGTGCTCACCCACTCTACAATCCTAAGAGTGCAGCTGCTGAGCAATTAAAGGTACTGTTATGTATGTAAATAGGCTGGTAATAGATGGCGGCCAGGTTGGACAGGAAATAGTATAGAGAGGTTAACTACCGGTTTCCGGTGGTGACGCCACTCCTAGTATACCCGCCTGGCCATATAGTGGGCGCTGGCAGTCTACCCGGCCCCCCAGCCTTGGTTGTATGAATGGATAGGCAGTTTGTTTCTTTTTGTACATATTTTGTGTTTAGAGCGTGAGTCGGGAGACAAATTTGGGTGGGTTTGTATGTAAATAGGCTGGTAATAGTAAGATGGCAGCCAGGTTGGATGGGGAATAGTATAAGGTGGTTAACTACCGGTTTCCGGTGGTGACGCCACTCCTAGTATAAAGGAGGTGAGCGGAAGGGGCCAGTCCTCTTTCGTCGGGAAGACACCTGGCCTGCAGGCGAGTGCTGTAAGCCTAATCTGTATTGTATATAGTATCCTAATAAAGCTCCGTAAACTGAGTTGTCACTTACTCATTATTTGTCTAAGTATGGATGCAACATTTGGCGATGAGGTAAAAGCGGTAATGGAACGATCTGTTGCCAGTTTTCGGCCATTTTTGGAGGCCCTGGGTGAGCCACCTGCACCATGGCCCTGGTGGTTTGCTGCTTTACTAACTATTTGGTGGTTTTGAACCTCGGCGAGCTGGAGAAGCTTGAGGGCTGTCTTGGTCCATAATTTAGGCATGGAGGGGCAGAGGATACTGGAGAACCTTGGGGGGCTGATAACTTTGATGAAGTGGTGGAGCTAATGGCATGCTACTTTTGCGTGCCGGAAAACGTCACGGTCTGACGCATCCAGTTTCGACAGCGCTGCCAGCGGTCGGGGAAACCAGGAAAGAGATTCCTGGCAGAGTTCCGAGAGCTGGCGAGGGAGTGCAAGTTCGGGCCCCTGGAGGACGAGATGATTCAGGACCAGCTGGCAGAGCACATCCGCTGCCCGGCGGCCCGGTCCAGACTTCTAACACACCCAGGAGAGTTGACGTTGGCTGCAGCTATCGAGCTGGGAAAGTTCAGGGAAAGTTCACTGAGAGGCAACCTCTCTTTTTCAAGGACACCCTGTTCACACTCACGCATTCACACATGGAAGATGCCTAGTCCAACCACAGACTGACCTGTGGCCACTGAGCAGCTCTACTGGAGCAGTTGGGGTTAAGGGCCTTGCTCAAGGGCACCACAGTGGAGTTAAGGAGGGTGGGTTGTCTGTCCCACCCAGATCTGATCCTGCCAGTCCAAGGATTGAACCAGTGACCTTCTGCTTACCAGTCCACATCCCTAACCATTAGGCCACTACTGTCCCCTGTATTAGAACATCTGCGTCTACTACTACTACTACTACTTAATGGAATTTACAGAAAAAATATCAACAGCCATTGAAAATAAAGAGTATTCAGTTGGAGTATTCCTGGATCTTAAAAAAGCATTTGATACAGTAGATCACAATCTATTATTAAAGAAACTACAAAATTGTGGTATCAGAGGGGTAGCACTGTCCTGGTTAAGAAGTTACTTAAAGAATAGATATCAGTTTGTATGTGTTAACAACAAAAACTCAGAGCTACTGAAGGTCACCTGTGGAGTCCCACAGGGTTCAGTTTTGGGACCATTATTATTCAATATGTATATAAATGATATATGTAAAGTTTCAGAAAAAATGGACTTAATATTGTTTGCTGATGACACTAACCTGCTATGCAGTGGAAACAACTTGGAACAACTTCTGGATACACTCGGAAAGGAATTAGGAAAGCTGAAACTGTGGTTTGATTCAAACAAATTAACGCTCAATTTAAGCAAGACAAAATTTATAGTCTTTAACAACCATCACAACTACCCAGTACCCAAACTCAGTGTAAATGGTGTAGAGATTGAAAGGGTATCCGAAACTAAATTCCTTGGAGTAATAATTGATAACAAACTGTGTTGGAAGCCACATATTAATTATATAAAAGGTAAAGTATCCAAATCAATTGCAATATTACACAGAGTGAAAAATTTGCTGAATCAACCCACACTATACACCTTGGATCATTCATTAATACTCCCATACATGACATATTGTAATGAAGTATGGGGAAACACATATAAAACAAACATATATCCACTCTTTATGCTTCAAAAGAGAGCTATTAGAATAATCAACAAAGCAGCTTACAGGGAACCAACAAACTCACTTTTTCTTAAACAAAAAACTCTCAAGTTGAAAGATCTGGTTGACTTTAAAACTGCAATAATAATGTTCAAAGTGAAGAATCTATCACTGCCCGCAAATATCCAAAAGTTGTTCCAAACAAGGGAGAAACAATATCACTTCAGAGGAACATGTATATTTCAAAAGCCTACAGTGAGAACAACTACCAAGCAACACTGTATTTCAGTGCAAGGTGTCAGATTATGGAACGATTTTGGACCTGAATTAAAATCATGTACAAAGCTTGGACAATTTAAACAAAAACTAAAGGAAGAAATACTCCAAACATATTTACAAGACGACATGTAAACTCACATAAGGATTGACATTTCCAGCCTGTGTTGTGTTATAGCTTAGTTTTTCTTTTTTCTCTGTGACACTGTCTTAGATTTGTTTTTGAATAGTAACCGCTTGACATAACGTTCGGCTCAGGAGACGCACACACACAGGCTCAGAGTAGTTCAAACCGTTTATTAACAACAGGGATGTTTGGGTGCGTGTCTGCGGAATGTTAATGTGTTGGTGGTGGCGTCTGCTTCGGACCCAGAGGCAGGAGACCGTTCAGCCGGCAACCCTATGGGAGAAATCAGACACAGGGTGATGAGCACACACCAACACAGGAGGAGAATAGGCGAGGGAGAGAAGCTTACTTGTTGGGACAGATGACTGGCGCTTCAAGGATGGAAGCCCGGGAGACAGCCACCTGCAGGGCTCGGTGCAGCAGCGAGGAGAGACGAGGGACGGGATAGTCCGCCGCCGAGGAATCCACCTGTGCACAGGGGAGCAGACTGGAGAGATGAGGTAAGCGATTTTCTTACCGGAGATGAGGATGCTGAAGAGAATGTGGTAGAAGCCCATGAAAGAGGAATGAAGTCTACGGCTTCAGGCCGACGCTCAGGGCGAGGCGGCTTTTATCCTTCGCCGCTGACGAGTAGCAGGTGCATGAGCAGGTGGCGCCGCTGATGAATGGCGCGGCGTGACAGTACTCCCCCCTCTAGCAGCGCCTCCTGGCGATGGCTTATCCGGGTGCGCTCGGTGGAAGTCCGCGATGAGCGATGGGTCCAACACAAACGACGGGGGCACCCACTGTCGATGCTCGGGCCCATAGCCCTCCCAGTCCACCAAGTATTGCAACCCACGACCCCGGCGCCGGGAGTCCAGGATGGAGGAGGCGGACCAGGCCGGATGGCCACCAATCATCCGGGGCGCGGGTTGCGCTGCAGGAGGAGGGCAAAGGGGGTCAGTAACCGCCAGTTTCACCTTCGACACGTGGAAAGTAGGATGAATGCGGAGGGAGGGGGGAATAGCCACACGCACAGCCACTGGGTTGATGATCCGGGTGATGGGGTAGGGACCCATGAAGCGCTGTGCCAGCTTTCTCCTCTCGCCTTTTAGAGTGACGTCCTGGGTGGAAATGTAAACAAGCTGCCCAACTCTGTACGCCGGGGCAGGTCTCCTACGCCGGTCCGCCACAGTCCTGTTGCGCTCCGCTGTGCGTAATAGCGCATGGCGCGCGGCAGCCCAGGTGGAGCGGAACTGCCTGAGATGGGCCCTAACTGACGGGACAGTTACTTCACTCTCCTGCTCCGGAAACAGCGGGGGGTCGTAACCCAGGGACGCTTTGAAGGGGGACATCCCTGTAGCAGAAGAGCGAGCGGTGTTGTGGGCATATTCAACCCAGGCAAGATGGTTGCTCCAGGACGTGGGTTTGGATCTGGACACACAGCGGAGCGCAGCCTCCAGCTCCTGGTTGGTCCTCTCACACTGCCCGTTGGATTGGGGGTGATGGCCGGAGGAGAGGCTCACCTTGGCTCCGATGGCGTTGCAGAAAGACCTCCAAACCTCAGATGAAAACTGGGGGCCCCGGTCCGAGACCACGTCCACTGGAATCCCATGCAGCCTGACCACGTGTTGGACGAGGAGGTCCGCCGTCTCCAGGGCAGTAGGGAGGCCTCGCAGGGGGACGAAGTGCACGGCCTTGGAGAAGCGGTCCACGATGGTCAGGATGGTGTCATAGGAGTTGGAGACGGGGAGTCCGGTGACGAAATCCAGTGCGATGTGCGACCAGGGCCTGCCAGGGACGGGCAGGGGCTGGAGCAGACCCGCTGGAGGGGCATTTCCCGACTTGCAGGTGGCACAGATTGGGCAAGCCCGGGCGTAGCGGGCTGCATCCCTCCGCAGGCCTGGCCACCAAAAGGACCGTTGGAGGAGATCTATCATCCGGGAGGTGCCAGGGTGACAGGTGAGCTTGGAGGTGTGCAGCCAGTGGATGACCTCTCCTCGGACCGCGGATGGCACGAACAGCCTCCCCTCCGGTCCGCCGCCAGGGTCAGGTTCCACCTCCTGTGCCTTCCGGATCTTGCTCTCGATGTCCCACGAGATGGCTCCCACGACGCACGACCTGGGCAGGATGGAGTGGGGCGCCTCCTCCGACTCCACGGGGGCGAACTGCCTGGAGAGGGCGTCAGGCAGGACGTTCTTAGAGCCAGGCCTGAAGGTGATGGAAAATTGGAACCTGGCGAAGAACAGGGACCAGCGCGCCTGGCGGGCGTTCAGGCGCTTGGCAGATCGTAAGTATTCCAAGTTCTTGTGGTCCGTGAGGACCACAAACGGCAGGTTCGCCCCCTCTAACCAGTGGCGCCACTCCTGCAGGGCGAGCTTGATGGCCAAGAGCTCTCTGTCCCCCACATCGTAGTTTCTCTCCGCCGGGGACAAGCGCCGGGAGAAGAAGGCGCACGGTCGCTTGGCGCCATCGTCCGGCGACCGCTGGGACAGCACTGCTCCCACTCCCGTGTCCGAAGCGTCTACCTCTACAATGCACTGCAACGCGGGGTCGACCTGGCGAAGGACCCGGGAGGAGGAGAATTCCGCCTTCAGCGCCTCAAAGGCGGCAGCGACCTCTTCGGTCCACCGGAACGGGACCTTCGGGGACGTGAGGCGGGTCAGTGGTCCAACGATGGCACTGAAGTTGGGGACAAAGCGGCGGTAGAAATTGGCGAAGCCAACAAATTGCTGCACCTGTTTCCGGGATGCAGGTGTGGGCCATTCCACCACCGCCTTTACCTTCTCTGGGTCGGGGAGCACCTTATCGTGGGCGATGATGAACCCCAGGAAGGACGTACTCCTGGCGTAAAATTCACACTTTTCTGCCTTAACGTACAGACGATTCTCCAGCAGCCTTTGGCGGACCCGCCTCACGTGGACCTGGTGCTCATCCCTGGACTTGGAGAAGATGAGAATATCGTCCAGGTAGACGAACACGAAAAGGCCAATGAAGTCCCGGAGGACGTCATTAATGAGGCGCTGGAAGACTGCAGGAGCGTTGGTCAACCCGAACGGCATCACCAGGTATTCAAAGTGGCCGTTCGAGGTACGGAAGGCCGTTTTCCACTCATCTCCCTCCCGGATCCGGACGAGGTGGTAAGCGCTGCGTAGGTCCAGCTTGGTGAACCAGGTCGCCCCCTGGAGGGAGTGGAAAGCAGTGTCCATGAGAGGCAGGGTGTAACGGTCCTTCTCCGTGATATTATTGAGGGCCCGGTAGTCGATACAAGGGCGGAGGGACCCATCCTTCTTTCCCACGAAGAAGAACCCTGCCCCCACGGGTGACGATGATGGGCGGATAATCCCAGCACTTAATGACTCCTTCAGGTAGGCGTTCATCGTCTCCTTCTCCGGCGCAGACAGGCTGTAAAGGCGACCAGAAGGTAAGGGAGCCCCCTGGCGGAGGTTGACGGCGCAGTCATAGGGCCGATGAGGGGGGAGAGACATAGCTTTCGCTTTGCTGAACACCATACCCAGGTCGTGAAATTCTGGGGGCACCAGAGACAGGTCCGGGGGTGCAGCGTCCGTCGCAGGGGGAGGAGCGGACGGAGAGCAGGCAGCGGACTGAAGGCAGGTGCCCATACAGAACGTACTCCATGCCGATATCCCAGCTGATTTCCAATCCAGGACCGGATTGTGAAGGCGGAGCCAGGGATACCCCAGGATGACGGGCGACACAGAGTTGGGAAGGACGTAAAAGGTCATCTCCTCCCGGTGGTTTCCCGAGATGATGACCGGTAGGGGGACAGTTTGATGTGTCACTCTCCCGAGGGTGGCACGGGAGAGGTGGATTAGGGAGATGGGAGTGTTGAGTGCCTGGCAGCGGATGCCCAATCGGGTTGCCAGGCTTTGTGAAATGAAGCTGCCTTCTGCGCCCGAATCCACCAGTGCGTGGGTGAGGTGCCCAGTGGGGTTATGGCAGAAACGGATGGGCAGCTTCAATTGAGTGAGTGATCCTAACCGATTGACATCCGCGAGGCTTCCAACAGTGACTCGCGGACCCCACCGACTGGCTTTCCGTGGACAACGCTCCACGGTGTGTTGGTCGCCTCCGCAATACATGCAGAGGCCCAACTCACGGCGGCGTTGTTTCTCCACAGGGGAAAGTTTAGTCCAGCCCGTCACCATCGGCTCCGACTCCTCGGGGCGCGATGCTGGCGGCGCCGCCAGGGGGCGAGCTTGGAACAGGTGCGGCGAGGCTCCACGAAGGCGAGAAGAAGAAGACCTCCGCCCCGAGGAGCGCTCGCGCAGCCTGTTATCCAAACTTATCGCTAAGGACGTCAGCTCCGCTAGCGTCCCAGGGATATCCCGACCAGCCAGTTCATCCCTCAGATCACTATTGAGGCTGCGGAGGAACAGGCCACAGAGGGAGCGTTCCTCCCAGCCCAATTCCTCCGCCGCTACCCGGAAGTCGACCGAGTGGTCCGCTGCCGACCGGCTTCCCTGCTGGAGAGCGAGAAGCCGATCGACCTGGACCGTTTCGGTTTGAGAATGGTCAAAGACCTCCAGAAAGCGCCTCACGAATTGGTCATAGGTGAGGGTGGCATAACTGGGCCTCGCCATTACGGCGTAGGTCCAAGTTAACGCACGCCCCTCCAGAAGATTCCCTATGTAACCAATTCGGCTGTGATCCGAGGGAAAATCTCCGGGCACACGGTGGAACACGGACTCACACTGCATAATGAACCCCCGCGCTCCGCCGAGCTTACCGCTAAAGCGGGCGGGGGTCGGAATCGGCGTGAGCCGAACCGGTGCCACTGGAGCCGGCTGGACGGCCGCTGGAACAGCAGGAGCCGCGCCACCCTGGCGAGTCGGGAGGAACGGCTGTTGGGGGTCCAAGCGGTTCAATCGGTTAGTTAGTTCTAATAATTGATTAAGAACCACCTGTTGCTGATAAACAATCTGATCCACCCGAGCCTCGAGGATGGTAAACCGGTGTGCGAGCCCGCCGTCTGCCGAGCCGCTCTGCTGAAGCCGTACTGACATAACGTTCGGCTCAGGAGACGCACACACACAGGCTCAGAGTAGTTCAAACCGTTTATTAACAACAGGGATGTTTGGGTGCGTGTCTGCGGAATGTTAATGTGTTGGTGGTGGCGTCTGCTTCGGACCCAGAGGCAGGAGACCGTTCAGCCGGCAACCCTATGGGAGAAATCAGACACAGGGTGATGAGCACACACCAACACAGGAGGAGAATAGGCGAGGGAGAGAAGCTTACTTGTTGGGACAGATGACTGGCGCTTCAAGGATGGAAGCCCGGGAGACAGCCACCTGCAGGGCTCGGTGCAGCAGCGAGGAGAGACGAGGGACGGGATAGTCCGCCGCCAAGGAATCCACCTGTGCACAGGGGAGCAGACTGGAGAGATGAGGTAAGCGATTTTCTTACCGGAGATGAGGATGCTGAAGAGAATGTGGTAGAAGCCCATGAAAGAGGAATGAAGTCTACGGCTTCAGGCCGACGCTCAGGGCGAGGCGGCTTTTATCCTTCGCCGCTGACGAGTAGCAGGTGCATGAGCAGGTGGCGCCGCTGATGAATGGCGCGGCGTGACACCGCTTAACTTAGACTAGCTCAGTTTTCTTTTTCTCTCAGTCATATTTTGTCTTAGCCTTGTTTTAAATTGTAATCGCTCTTGTCTTGTTTTCTCTTTTTTCTCCTTTGAATTCTTGGATGGAATATGGGTGGGCAATATAAGCTGCGGCTTCAGCCATCACCCATTTCGGATAACTCACGTGGAATTGTATAGTAGAAGGAGTCTTTGTCTAATTTGACCTTGTTGTTATATTATACAGTTTCTTTTAACCTGTAATGTACTATCCGAAATAAATAAATTCATTCATTCATTCATTCATTCATTACTAATGGGCCTTTTAATGATAATGCAATAATGTGATGGTAATTGGACAGCTCGGTGACGCAGTGGTTAGCACTGTAGCAGCACAGTAAGAAGGTCACGGGATCGATTCCACCCCTGACCACTGGTGACCCTTCTGTGCGGAGTTTGCATGTTCTGCCCGTGTCTGTGTGGGTTTACCCCGGGTACTCTGGTTTCCTCCCACAGGCCAAAGACATGCAATTTAGGTTAAGTGGAGACTGTAAAGTGGCCCTAGGTGTGAATGTGTGTGTGTGATCGGTGAAGGGACCGGCGCAGTACCGTGGCTGCCTCATCCATCCAGGTGGATGCCCTGAATTGCCCTCTGGGGATTAATAAAGTATACGAAAAATAAGTGTTGTCATAGTTTATATGTATTAAAATGAAAGGTTACAGTTATATATCACAAGCAGTGAAACTAATTACGAAAAACAAAAGCACTATTTTACGATATTCCATTGCTTTTTACATGCATGCATGCGCCTACGGTATAAATCAGGCGTACCCTTGGAATGTCATTCAGAGAGAACTTGAATTTAACCAATGATCAGCCAATGAAACCCGTGATCGTCATCAACTGTGGGAGGACCCAGTCGAAGCTGTAGTCAATAGTGTTTGAGTTAGGATCGACATCAGCCAATCAGCGGAGGAGTCAAAGAAAATGGGTGGGCTCTGGTCAGCTACGGTCGCGGACGTTGTGTGGTGAACTTTACCGGTGTTAACCACCCTTGCAACATTTCAGTCAGCGTGAGTAGTTAAATGATAGCATTATGTGAGGACTGAGTAGGACGGTGTTAGCCTAGTGTATCATGTTGTCATGTGTTGCAATTCTATCCGCATTGTTGTTCATTTTTAGGAAAAACGATCTTCTGGTCGAGTCCACATGGCTACAGCCACCTAGCTAACCAGCCAAACTAGCTTGTATTAGCCTTCATTGGTTAAACAGTGCTAGTGAACATTTTCCGGCTTCTGGTCAAATGTCCCCACTGTTGTAAACTGCAAGGTATCTACTGTTACAGAACTGATCTGTAGTCTATTGGTTATGTGTGTGTGTATATTGAGAGTGTGACAGCTGGGCCTTGGATAAAACCAAGCTGCTCTGCTGAAAAGTCAGTATGGTAAGAGACTCAACACTTGGTATAGATCACCAAATTAATAATAGCTGAGTACATGTTTGTGCTAGCTTTAGCTGCTTTGAACATAGTGTTGAAGAATGGATAACTGAATACCAGTGTGTTCATAGTAAGTAACTGCTGTACCTTCACAGTATGGTCAGGATTAAATTTTTGACACAAAATGATGCGACTTTATTAATCCCACACTGGTTAAATTTCACATTAAAGCAGCTCTAGAAAAGCACATAGAAACGGGGAAGAAAGTAGCTATAAGAATACAGTACAGAGCAAAATTAGAAAATATAATTAGGGAAAAATGAGAGACTATGCATCACAACGTTTTTTTAAAGTCTTGTGCCACTGGTTTAAAAAAGAGCAGACTATAATGTTTCTTCTTCAAAAACAAAAGTCACGAGAAACTGCATGTGTTGCAAATTCACTGTTCACTTAAGAGAGAAAACGAAGGATTTTGAGGACTCTGAAATGTATTTGTTATACATATACAGTGGTGTGGAAAAGTGTTTGCCCCCTTCCTGATTTCTCATTTTTTTTGTATGTTTGTCACACTTAAATGTTTCAGATCATCAAACAAATTTAAATATTAGACAAAGATAACACAAGTAAGCACAAAATGCAGTTTTTAAATGAATGTGTTTATTATTAAGGGGAAAAAAAAAATCCAAACCTGCATGGCCCTGTGTGAAAAAGTGATTGCTCCCTAAACCTAATAACTGGTTGGGCCACCCTCAAGCCTTATTCATGCTGCATTTCCCCTCTAGTCCGCTTTGGTCCACGTGTGCTTTGGACGAGCCCAGCATGCACGGGGCACTGTTCATGCTCACTTTTTTCATCTACCCAGGCCAAGCAGTTGACGCATGCGCATAACCACCATTTGTAGTTTCACTCCCGCCCGATAGGTGGCGCCAATGCGCTGATGCACCAGGATTTTTACCAATGAAGAAACGCTTGTTTTCTGCTGCTTGACTTCCTGGTTTTCACTCCTTTTCCACAAAGATGCTGCTGAAGTATTTATGTATGATTTATGTATGTTTATTCTCATCTTCTGCTTCCTCGTTGTCTTCTTGGTCTACTTTGTGTTGGTATGCTGTGCCGATATCGCCATCTTGTGAATGGGACGCTCAGTCTTGCGCATACGCTTTTTAACGTGTTCAGGTTGTGGGCAGGCGGTGCAGTCACAAAATTTGGGCTGCACGCGGTCAAGCACTTTGGACACTAGTGGAGTGGAGACGATGACATAAATTTCGTCACACGAGATTTACAGTTACACGTATACAGACAGCAGAGGTGCAGCATGAATCCAGCTTTAGCAGCAACAATCGCAAACAAGCGTTTGTGAGAACTGGCAGTGAGCCTTTTACAGTGCTGTGGAGGAATTTTGGCCCACTCATCTTTGCAGAATTGTTGTAATTCAGCCACATTGGAGGGGTTTCGAGCATGAACTGCTTTTTTAATGTCATGCCACAGCATCTCAATTGGATTCAGGTCAGGACTTTGACTAGGTCACTCCAAAGCCTTCATTTTGTTTTTCTTAAGTCGTTCAAAGGTGGACTTGCTGGTGTATTTTGGATCATTGTCCTGCTGCAAAACTCAAGTGCACTTCAGCTTGATGTCACGAACAGATTGGCGGACATTCTCCTTCAGGATTTTTTGGTAGACAGTAGAATTCATGGTTCGATTTACCACAGCAAGTCTTCCAGGTCGTGAAGCAGCAAAACAGCCCCAGACCATCACACTACTTCCACCATATTTTACTGTTGGTATGATGTTCCTTTTCTGAAATGCTGTGTTACTTTTATGCCGGATCTAATGGGACACACACCTTCCAAAAAGTTCAACTTTCGTCTCGTCAGTTCAGAGTATTTTCCCAAAAGTCTTGGGGATCATCAAGATGTTTTCTGGCAAAACTGACATGCGCCTTTGTTCTTTTTGCTCAGAAGTCGTTTTCATCTGGGAACTCTGCCATGTAGGCCATTTTTGCCCAGTCTCTTATGGTGGAGTCATGAACACTGACCTTAACTGAGGCAAGTGAGGTCTGCAGTTCTTTGAATGTTGTTGTGGGGTCTTCTGTGACCTCTTGGATGAGTCGTCACTGCACTCTTGGGGTAATTTTGGTCGACCGGCCAGTCCTGGGAGGGTTCACCACTGTTCCATGTTTTTGCCATTTGTCAATAATGGCTCTCACTGTGATTTGCTGGAGTCCTACTAAAGTTTTAGAAATGGCTTTATAACCTTTTCCAGACTGATAGATTTCAGTTACTTTATTTCTCATTTGTTCTTGAATTTCTTTGGATGGCAGCATGATGTCTAGCTTTTGAGGATCTTTTGGTCTACTTCACTTTGTCAGGCAGGTCCTATTTACGAGATTTCTTGATTGAGAACAGGTGTGGCAGTAATCAGGCCTGCTTGTGGCTGGAGAAATTGAACTCAGCTTTCCAAAGATGTGATAAACCACAGTTGTTTTTAATAAATTTGCGAAAATCTAAAAAAAACCCCAACTTTTTTTATGTTGTCATTATGGGGTGTTGTGTGTAGAATTTTAGGACAAAATTAATTTATTCCATTTTGGAATAACAAAATGTGGAAAAAGTGAAGTGTTGTACTTTCTGGATGCACTGTATAGAGTTTTTGCGTAGGCTCGTAAAATTCACGTGACTCGCGGGGGTAAACATAAACACGCCGTAGGTGCCGCCATCTTGGATGGCAAGAGCAGCAGTTGCACTGTGACAACCCAGGCGTAACTTGTACTGTTTAGCGATCAGAATGAGTGAGGAGAACACACAGTCACAGTCTGACATAATAACATCCCTATCATCCTCTTCAACAACTGACACTGTGGCCTCTGACACTGTGTCTGCGATGTCTCTGTGAGATTCAGTGGAGTCATTGTCAGCAGTCATAACAGCAGACAAGTGTTTTTAATCTTGCTCCCGTGCGCTCCTCTGGTGTGCCGAAATGCCTCAGTTGAACGGAGGTGGGGGGGGGGGGGTGGAGTAACCCCCACGGACAGCAGAGCGCACAGCTGGAGCAATTAGCAGAACAATGACTGCCAGTAATCTGCTCAGCGGGGATGATTTGGGGGCAAACGATGAGATGATATCTTTCAAAGACGAAGGGGAGCAGGAGGAAAAGATATCGGAAAACGTGTCAGCGGAAAGGGATGTGGATGATGTGAAGTCTTCGCTGGTGAACGAGTCGGAAAACAACAGCAGCTCCTCGGACTCGGAGGTGAGTGAAGCGCGCTGCGTGTTTTTTTTTTTTTTTTTTTTTTTTTTTTTAAAGGCTCTCCACGGCGCGCCGCGTTAAAACGTACCTGATTTTATGCACATTTACAATAGTTTTCTCCCCTTTCATGTGTGCATTGTCCTTTGTAGCAAGCAGAGAGGCGCCCCCAAACCAGAAAGTTTTTTTTTTTTTTTTTTTTGTTACTTATTTGTACCTGTAGGTAGATTTGGTTTGCAGTCTGGTGACAAGCCACCGGCCGCTGCGTGCGCGAGCGCCCTAAACCTACATGTTTTTGGTATGCGGGAGGAAACCGGAGAAATCCCGGAGTAAACCCACGCAACACGGGGAGAACATGCAAACTCCACACAGCTCACTGTTGGTCGGGGGCTGGGATCAAGCCCACGGTCTCATGATCCCCGTGATCCCCCGGCCGAGGGTAAACTGTGCTGCCACAGTGCTAAACCACTGCTCCACCGTGCAGCCCGTTATGAGAAAGCGGGAGATTACGTCAGTGAAGGTAATTATTCAAAAATCCAACTTTTATTTTTTTTTGCATTTCACACCGGCCATTTAATTCCCCACTTATCCCCTTATCAGGGGGAACAACAGGAGTACACAATTTTGCCGAGTTTGTAGGTACACGTGAGCTATGTGGTTTGTTTCACCCTGCTGCTGCTGTTTCTTGCCATCCAATATGGCGGCACACTCTTAACGGGCCAGTGCGGCACGCCCCCTGACGTCATATGCAAAAACTCAATAGCCTGCTCGTCTGGGGGAGGAGTGGTCTTTTGTGCTGATGTGCTGTTTTGTGCTTCCAAGTGGCCAAAGAAGTCGTTTAAGATAAGATAAGATAAGATAAGCCTTTATTAGTCCCACAACGGGGAAATTCCAGGATTGCAACAGCACAGGGATAGCAACACTCAGAGCAACAATCAGAAGGCAAGAAAAAAAAAAAAAAACAAACAAAAAAAAAAACAAGCAAGCAAGAGCAGCTAATATTCATATGTACGTATTACTATAAAATATACTGTATATATATATACACACACACACAGACACACAGTGCAGAGCATTGTAGCTGGATGGAATAAATATATGAATATATGAACACACAGTGCAGAGCATTGTAGCTAGATGGAATAAATATGTAAATATATAAACACCCACAGTACGGAGCATTGCAGCTAGGTGGAATAAATATGCAAGTATATAAACACACACAGTGCGGAGCAATGTAGCTAGATGGAATAATATGTAGATATATAAATATATAAACACACCCAGTGCTGAGCATTGTAGCTAGATGGAATAAATATGTAAATATATAAACACACACAGTGCAGAGCATTGTTGCTAGATGGAATGAAACAGCATAACCGTCTACTTAGTTATCCTACATGGTATGATTATGTGCCCATACATATTCTCACCCTCCATAGCGACCGGTAAGTTCCTAGTTGTATGCCGGAGGGGACCATTGTGTAAGTCTATTGCATCTTTTGCATTCAAAAAACTATTAGTTTGTTACGTCTTTTTGCTATCTCTGCGAGCAGCCCTGCTTAGGTTGTACAGTCTGACAGCCGTTGGTAGGAAGGACCTACGAAACCTCTCGGTTGTGCACCTGGGATGGGGTGTTTAGGTTGTTAAAACAGTGTGATGTCACTCGCGCATGTCTGAGGTGGAGGTTTGTAGTTGGTGAGGGTTTGTATGCTACACCAGACACTGTGCATCTCTGGTGTTGAAGTGTCTGGATATTTTCTTGCCGTACTGTTGTTTTGCTTCCTTGATGCCACGGGACAGGTTGGCCCTAGCTGTTCGTCCTACAGTGTCACTGGCACTGAAGGCTGCATCCTGAGCCCTCAGGAGCCTGTGTACCTCTAAATAACAGAATCTTAATTATGTATTTCCTGGGAAATTAAAAAAGTCTGAAAAACATTAAATTCTTAAACGTGATTCATGAACCCTGTTGTATACATTTCCAAGAAATATGCATTTTGTCACTGACTTAAAGCTGAAGTTGGTAAATTTTATAAAAGATAGTTTTTGTCATGTTTGTTGAAAATATCAGTATATCCTGGCAGTTGTGTATGAGACAGGTGATCTGTGGGGGAAAAATCAGGCTCCTCTGTCCCCTCCTATTGCCTATATGTTGATTTACAGAAATCTGTTTGGTCTGAATGTGAATGTCCAGTGAGAGTGGGAATGCACAACACATTCCTCTGCATGAAGGGACATTGTAGGATGAACTAAGGAAAGCACTTGGGTGGCTGAGAAGGAGGGGATTTGGAGCTGTTCCAAAGGCTGTCTGTTATTGCTTTTAGTCACAATTCAGTCCATTTTCAAAGTTATCAACTTCAGCTTTAACGACAGGTTCTCCAGTATTAAACAGAACTGATTATATTTGTGTATACTCTGTCCTTGTTGTCTTACAGTCTGTTACACTCTTAGAGTATGGGCAGTGTGTTGGCTGCCACTACTCCCAGTCCTGCCCCATCTGCAGCTGGAGGTGGTCAGGGGGTCCCGGGGTTGGTGTCCGTCCCTCCTGGGTTCACTATGCCCTCAATGTCTTCCATCCCTCCAGGATCTGGATCTGACCAACAGACAACAGATGCAGATTCCCGACTCCCAAACCCAGGCACATATGAGGAGTGTCACCGTAAATGTAAAGGTTAGAAAAACTGTAAGAATATAACAAATGCATCAAGACTATTACTAGTGTATCTCTTTGTATCTCTTTATGGTTTACATGAAGATAGCCCTTTATTAAACATGGTCTACAGCACTGTGAATTTAATCTGCAGCTGTTTGAATGATTACCTGATATTGAGGTAGGTTGTTTTATTATCCCTTTTCTCTGTCAGATGTGTTTCCTCTGCAGATGGAAGGGGTACGGTTATTGGTCAACAAAGGCCTGAGCAATCACTTTCAGGTCAGCCACACTATCACCCTCAGCACCCTGGGTGATTCTGGTTATCGATTTGGTGCCACCTATGTAGGCAGTAAACAGACTGGACCAACAGAGGTACAACCTTAAAGAATTTCAGAAGTGATGTTTATTTTCATAAGAGTGTTGATTATTGTGACATATGATCTCTAAGAATTAAAAGGATATAGTTCAACAGTGTGTGACTGTTATTAGGGCTTCAATCAGACAAAATCATACTAGACATTCGGGCTGGGAACGATCCCTAATTTCCAGAATCGATTTGATTCCGATTCTTGAGATTCTGAGTTGATTCAATTCCGATTTGATTTGATTAGATCCGATCTGTTCCCGATTTGATCTGGGAAATTGCCATTTTAATAGCCATTGTACTTGCCAGGAAAAAAATCTTCGAGACCTAATGCTGCAAATTATACCAAAGAATACTCTTAACTTTAATACATAAATTATCACATGTAGAACTGACTCAAAATCAGTTCCAATAATGCACTTTGTTATTTAACTTATGATTTCACAAAGTGCTCACAAGTGCTTTCTTTAGTGCAAAGAGTATGTTGTGTCAAGTTAACAACCCAGAGTCAGTAAACAAATTCAATGCATGAAGCATGTAGACATAATCTCACTGTATTTCAGTCCCTCCAGGATTTTGTCAGCTGTTTTTGTGATTGTTGTGGCCCAAAAAACCTGAATTTGTGGGACCTTTTCCAAAAAGTTGACATTTTTAGAGGTTTTTTGCACTGAAAGTTGTGTGAGGAAGTACAGATTTTAAAGTAGCTGCTTTTCCCATAGTTTACAGTGATGTTCTATGTAACACCACAAGAAAAGCACGGGATTGCCAGAAATTTCCTGTTAAACAATGATTTATGTAGAATTGAATACTCAGTAAAATTGTCAAAAAATGACCAACATTGTATTCTTGCTGAGAACTTAAATTAAAAAAGAAATAAAAGAATTAGTCATTACAACAGCTAAACTGCATTGGATGGTTATTGGAGTATGGAGAAAATTATGTCAGCACCTTCTTGAATCTTGAATATACAAACTAAGACCCTGGAAAATTTGAGGTCTTCTTCTGTGCTGAAATCCACAACGAAGCAGGTATGGCTTCTCCACTGACAACCTCTTCCCTTCAGAACGTCTCAGTGCAGGATGGACCTTGGAGTAGAAACCCAGTCTTCATATATGTGAAGTGGAGGTGAAAAGAATAGATTTCACAGTAAAATTAATAATCATATTTTTAAATCCCCACACCACAGTAGGGTTTAATAATTTAGTTTCTTTTATTTTTTGGTGTTTATATTTTAACTACAAATTAAATTTCAAATTTTGAAAAGGGTTTCAATTCATTTCCTAGAAAGTTGTTCATTTCAGTTTAGCTCTATTGAGTAAAAATTGCTCGTATTGCAGCCTTTATTAATTCTGCCATTTTCATTTTATTGTGATTCATTATAATCTTCAAATTCTCACTTATGTGCTAGAAGTCCATACTCATAAAATATACCTTTATTCTGCATTTATTCACAGCGCTTTACAGTTAACTCTGTATCCATAGTTTGTAAAAGAAACCACCATCATGCCGGCTAAATTATTAATTTACGACACAAATGTTAAAATAAACAAATAATTTTTTACTTACAATCTGTAGCAACATTTAATTGGTTATAAGGTACAAAGATTATTTAATTTATGCCTAGAGGTGTATGTGGAAATGGAGGTTTACTTTGAGTCCACGCACACACTGGAAAAACTCATTTTTGGGGCACCAGTCCAAAAGCTTTGACAATTTATTAATAACTAATCTTTATACCTTCAATCAGTCTCAAATATTCGTGAATTCTACTGGGTGACTTTAGAAACAAACACAGGAAAAGAAATCAACAGAAACTTCCATATACTGTTTACAGTTTTAATGATCAGACTCAGATTAAATGACATTACATTCAAAGGATTTGTTGGTAAAGTGAAATGATCCACGTATCAAGCATCACATTCAACTTGTAACTCATTAGTGAGCAACAGAGTGTAATCACATTTGTGGAACCAAGGAAACCTTAGTATGAATTTGTAACTGTGATGAAAATGGAGACTGAAATAACTAACAAAAATATGAAGAAAATTGGACGCAAATTTTATCAAGAAAATTATAAAAGCTAATTATATGGAAAAGGAATTCTGAGTTACTCTAAGAAAGTAAAAATGGAATTTAATGAAAAGAGGAATATTATTTCTCTTTAATTCTATAGCTCCAATCAGCGTTATGAGCTAGTTTTAAACCTGAGACAAATTATGGCATACTTAAGGTGATGGACATCACATTATTCAGCAGATGAAACAAAGGAATCTTGCTCATGTGAACTTTGTGTTGGGGTTTTCTTCAGCTGGATCCAGGAGCTGAGATTTTCTTTGATGTTGGAAAATATCTGCCAGCAGTCAGGAGATGAGATCAGGCGACGATGAGGCTGCTGGCCACGGAGCATGCCATGTTGGACAACCTGAGAATTTTTCAGCGGCGTTTCTCGGGTCCAAATAAATTGGAGATAGTTCACAGTCTGAAAGTCACAGAACTGGAGAGACAAAATTCAAGCCACAAAATTCAAGTTCTGCAGGTGTCGTAGCGGTTGTGAGAACAGCTTCCAGTGTGAGAAAAACGATCAGTCCACTTTAAAACATGGTGTTAATAGAAAAAGTTTAACAGAATAAAATAGAAAAATGTCTGTGAACATGGAGTTTCACCCCATATAAAAGAAGTTTGAGCTCAAAAAGAAGAAAAATATTTCCCAGACGTTTAAAGGAAAAAAGAATTTAAGGCAGGACACACAGACTTTCACAAAGAACAATGCTCTCTTAACTAGGGCGTTTCGCCCTTAAAACTGAGTAAGTTTCCCAGGGAAAAACTTGACTGACATGAAAGGGAACCAATCGTCTCTTATCGCGGGAGGTTTGAATGAACTCTGGTCCAATTAGAAAACAGTCCTTTGCCTGTAACCGACCGATAGAATGAAAACGGTGCTGGCCAATAGCGACTGGCTGGTGATTGGCTGAGCCAGTCAGATGACTTGAGTATGCTTTCCCCAACAGGATGAAACACAATGAAAATTCACTTAGTATACTTATGTATAAACTCTAAGCTAACTTCAGTGATTCATGACTAACTTTCAGTGAGCATGCACTTTTATAAACTTGTCCTTCTATAATTAACATGCATTAGAATAAGGTTCATTTAAGCTTTTTCAAACATGCAACACATTTAAAAATCAATGATTAATGAAACATTTCAAACCAGAATGGTATGTCAGAGTCCCACTTGATTTTCCAGAGTGTCCTGAAAAAGAAAATAATCTGAGAATTGAGAGTTTTTGTTAAAAGGAAGTAATTTCATTCATTAACCCAGTTCAGCTTGTAGAGACATTGGTGGACATATTCCAGAGTTGTCCACCAGGGGGTAATGTTGAGCTGTGGGTAATTCCTAGAGACCGTGGAATGCACTCAAGGATATCTGGAAGGTTTCAAAACAGTTCTTAAAGCATAAAACTGTGGTTGGAAGGAAGTTCAGGGATTTATGATTGCAGACTAAATCCGTTCCTGGCACGAAATGGGAGACTTATCGTCCTTTTTACCATGGAATATGTTATCAAATGATGGTCCTTAGGGGAAGAAAACAATTATTGACCAAATTTTTGGGTGAAACAATTTCTTTTAAGGTGAAGAGTGATTTTATAGATTAGAGCCAAAGGGAGTTGATGGTACATATCTCAGCAGCTCCAAGTTTCCCTCTCTCTTCACGAGTTTCAGCCAGTCTCTGTGCGTTTTCAGTTTAGTAATTGTCAACTTTATGTTGCAACACAGCACTGCACGAAGTACAAAACCGTTTATCCCCGCTTCATGAAAAATATTCGGAAGCTGTTGAGGATAGTCTTTACGGTGACTTTTGTTGCTAAATTAAGAAACGTGCACGTCAACAACTCTACTCATGTAAATGCGGAAGTAAAGACGTGCGCATGCGCTGCAGGGAACTCGTGCCAGATGAGAACCATTTTAACACCACAGAAGAAGAACTAGCATATCCGTTAGCTTGTTAGCTCTGTTAGCGCTCCAGGTATTTCTGGTTCTTGGCCGTGGTTCCTGGCTTACTGACCCAGTTTCGACATGATCAGACTCAACAGATGTAAAAGCATTATATTAAAAGATCGATCTGCGGATTTTGTGGATTGATATCGGCTCAGTCAAATGTGGATCGATTCATATCATTGTATCGATCTTTTGTACCCACCCCTACTAGATGTAAGCTCACAACTTTTAAGAATTTCTTTTTCCTCTGATATTTTCTCAGTTCAGACTGTCCTTTGCAATCTAGTGACTGATTTTAAAAAGCACTTTAGGTTGATCCCTATTCGAGGATCATGGGTCCGCATATTGATTTGGCAAGGATTTTTATGCCGGATTCCCTTCCTGACACAATCCTCCCCATTTTCCCGGGCTTGGGACCGGCACATTGAGTAAACTGGTTTTGTCTTTCCCTCTGTGGCTGGGTAACCTGACTGATTTTTAAAAAATTGATAGTCTTTTAGGTGTTGTTATGCCCCGCCGGTCGAAGACCGAAGGGAGATTATGTTATGGGGCAGTCAGTCCATCCGTTCATCCGTCTGTCCCACTTTTGTGAAAGCAACTACTCCTACACTTTTGTTCTGATTGTTTTGAAACTTAGTACTATGGTTTGATATACTCTGATGATGTGCATATTGCAATTTCACTCTTATCGGATGAATTTGAGGTCAGAGGTCAAATTTTCCCTAAATCTTCTAAACACTCACTACTGAAAGAGATGATGTAGGCTTTACAAATTGATACAGTAGTTGTATCTCATACACATCTTGGACAATTTACACCCTACCATAACTATGGGTTTGGAGTCAAAGGTTAAAGTTAACACTGCAGTTGCACTTTCGTAAATTGTGCATGCTGCATTTGTTATTTCTATAAAACGAGTAAAGCTAGGGCCACCGAACCTGGCACACAGGTTCACCTTGGGATCCTGAACGCTGACTATGGGTTTGGGGTCAAAGGTTAAGCTTGGCATTCTTTATGCCTTATTACTGCACACCGAGTAAAACTAGGTTCACCAAACTTGGTACACAGGTTCACCCTGTGACCCTGAAGTGTGACTATGGTTTTGGGATTGCAAGGTCAAAGGTCAACATCAAAATGGCTTATAAGCTATATCTCAACAACAAAGAAAGCTAGGGTCACCAAACCTGGTACTCGGGTTCACTCTGGAGACCATAACCTCTGACTACAGGCTTGGGGTCAAAGGTCAAGATTGCCACTCCCTATGCTCTCTTACTATAGAACGCGTAAAGCTCTCTAGGGTCACCAAACTTGCTACACGGGTTCACCTCGGAATCCTGGCCTACAACTATGGGTTGTATGTTTTGTTGTATATTTGAGGATGCTGGGCTTATAATTTGGTTCTGCCACAGTAATTATATTGAAAACTTGAAAGCTGCTCTGTCAGCAAGTATTGGGGTCTTCAAAGAAAATGGAGGCGGGGAATATTGCACTCGCCTCAGCGTGCCCTTGTTTAACATTAATGTATACACTGCATATATTCTTATGATCAATCTAAATTTTAATCAGTTACATTAATGCTGCTATTTGGTGGTATTAAAATTAACATAATGACCGTTCAGCTATTAATAATCTTCTATTGATAAATAAATGCTGCAGCTTAACATGCTCTATTTAATTTTGTTAAAATAAAGATAAATGTAAATTTATATACTTAATAAATTACTAAATGTGTGTGTGTGTGTGTGTGTGTGTGTGTGTGTGTATATATATATATATATATATATATATATATATAGTGGGGCAAAAAAGTATTTAGTCAGCCACCAATTGTGCATGTTCTCCCACTTAAAAGATGAGAGAGGTCTCCAATTTTCATCATAGGTATACCTCAAGTATGAGAGACAAAATGAGAAAAAAAAAATTCAGAAAATCACATTGAAGGATTTTTAATGAATTAATTGGTAAATTCCTTGGTAAAATAAGTATTTGGTCACCTACAAACAAGCAAGATTTCTGGCTCTCACAGACCTGTAACTTCTTCTTTAAGAGGCTCCTCTGTCCTCCACTTGTTACCTGTATTAATGGCACCTGTTTGAACTCGTTATCAGTATAAAAGACACCTGTCCACAACCTCAAACAGTCAGACTCCAAACTCCACTATGGCCAAGACCAAAGAGCTGTCAAAGGACACCAGAAACAAAATTGTAGACCTGCACCAGGCTGGGAAGACTGAATCTGCAATAGGTAAGCAGCTTGGTGTGAAGAAATCAACTGTGGGAGCAATTATTAGAAAATGGAAGACATGTAAGACCACTGATAATCTCCCTCGATCTGGAGCTCCACTCAAGATCTCACCCTGTGGGGTCAAAATGATCACGAGAATGGTGAGCAAAAATCCCAGAACCACACGGGGGGACCTAGTGAATGAACTGCAGAGAGCTGGGACCAAAGTAACAAAGGCTACCATCAGTAACACACTACGCCGCCAGGGACTCAAATCCTGCAGTGCTAGACGTGTCCCCCTGCTTAAGCCAGTACATGTCCAGGCCCGTCTGAAGTTTGCTAGAGAGCATTTGGATGATCCAGAAGAGGATTGGGAAAATGTCATATGGTCAGATGAAACCAAAATAGAACTTTTTGATAAAAACTCAACTTGTCGTGTTTGGAGGAGAAAGAACACCATACCTACTGTGAAGCATGGGGGTGAAAACATCATGCTTTGGGGCTGTTTTTCTGCAAAGGGACCAGGACGACTGATCCGTGTAAAGGAAACAATGAATGGGGCCGTGTATCGTGAGATTTTGAATGAAAATCTCCTTCCATCAGCAAGGGCATTGAAGATGAAACGTGGCTGGGTCTTTCAGTTTGACAGTGATCCCAAACACACCGCCTGGGCAACGAAGGAGTGGCTTCGTAAGAAGCATTTCAAGGTCCTGGAGTGGCCTAGCCAGTCTCCAGATCTCAACCTCATAGAAAATCTTTGGAGGGAGTTGAAAGTCCGTGTTGCCCAGCGACAGCCCCAAAACATCACTGCTCTAGAGGAGATCTGCATGGAGGAAGGGGCCAAAATACCAGCAACAGTGTGTGAAAACCTTGTGAAGACTTACAGAAAACGTTCCTTCAATGTGATTTTCTGGATATTTTTTTTTCCTCATTTTGTCTCTCATAGTTGAGGTATACCTATGATGAAAATTGGAGACCTCTCTGATCTTTTAAGTGGGAGAATTTGCACAATTGGTGACTGACTAAATACTTTTTTGCCCCACTGTGTGTGTGTACATATATATACAGTATACAGTATATATACTGTATATATAAAATTAAAAGTTAAGTTACAGAGTGTAGTTTTATAGCTTTAACGTCTCCAGCCTTAAAAACTTGCAGAAATACCATGGATTGGAGCATGCTGAACTTATTCAGGCTATAAGTTGCATATTGGTTTTGTATTGGTATCAGCAGATACCCAAATCTAAAAATATCGGATCAGATCAGGCATTAAAAAAGCTGCATTGTTACATGCCTCTGAACAACCATCTTGCCTCTAATATTACATTGCTGAATGCAGACTTCTCACACACACAACAGAACTGTGAGGGAGAACTGGTGCCAGAGTGATATTTAAAGAATGTTGGACAGTTTTAAAAAGCAATTATTGGTTTATTTTATGTTTTAAAAGGGCTTCGCAGTGAAGAATACCTTGCTGAAGATGGTGGAACTGGGCAGCAATGGCTCTGCACGACTCCTCACCCTCCGCCTCAACACCACTCAAGGCCCAGTCACCCTCGTCAGTGTGTATGCCCCAACACTGACAGCCACACCAGAGGCAAAAGACGAGTTCTATGAGAATCTCGCAACAACTGTCAGGATCATCTCCAACTCTGAACAACTCATTCTCCTTGGAGACTTCAATGCCAGAGTGGGTGCTGACCACGACTCCTGGCCCTTCTGTCTTGGACCATTTGGCGTGGGCAGAATGAACGACAACGGACAGCGGCTGCTCGACTTCTGCACATATCACGATCTGTGCATCACAAACTCGTTCTTCAAGACCAAGCCTCAACACAAGGTTTCCGCGCTCAAAGCACTGGCACCAGCTGGACTTGATCCTGACCAGGCGCACCTCACTGAAGAACGTGCTAATCACCCGTTCGTTCCAGAGTGCAGATTGCGACACAGACCATTCATTGGTGTGTTGCAAGGTCAAGATGCAGCTGAAGAAATTCCGTCGTGCTAGACAGCCTGGAAAGGCACGGATTGACACCAGCAAGATGGCCCAACCAGAACTTGTTGAGCAGTTTGCCTCCACCTTTGAGAAGGAACTTGGTGTACCATAAGAAGGAGAATCTGCAAAGCAGAAGTGGGAAGAGCTGCGAAACACCATCCACCGCACAGCCTTGGCTACCTTTGGGAGGAAGACCTCGAAGTCACAGGACTGGTTTGATGCCAAGTTGACTGAGATGACCCCTGTCATTGAAGCAAAGCGCTCAGCACTTGCTGAGTACAAGAAGTACCCAAACGAGAAGAATCTCCAGATTCTCAGGGCTGCGAGAAGCAAAGTTCAGCAGACTGCTCGGCGCTGTGCCAACGAGTACTGGACTCAGCTCAGCCAAGACATTCAAACCGCTGCCATAACAGAGAACATCCGTGGTATGTACGATGGCATCAAGAAAGCACTTGGTCCGGCTCAGAGCAAGACGGCCCCCCTCAAATCCTCCACTGGGGAGATGATCACAGAAAAGAACAAGCAGATGGAGAGATGGGTGGAACACTACTCCGACCTCTACTCCAGACAGAACACCGTGACACCGTCAGCCCTTGATGCCATCGACTGCCTGCCATCCATGGACGAACTTGACGCCGAGCCAACCATCGACGAACTCAGCAAGGCCATTGATAGCTTGGCCGCTGGCAAGGCACCCGGCAACGACGGCATACCCCCGACCTGATCAAGCACTGCAAGACTGCCCTACTGCTGCCATTGCATGACGTCCTCTGCCAGTGCTGGAAGGAAGGTGCCGTACCACAGGACATGAGGGACGCCAAGATCATCACCCTCTACAAAAACAAAGGGGAGAGAAGCGACTGCAACAACTACAGGGGCATCTTCCTCCTCAGCGTTGTTGGCAAAGTCTATGCACGAGTTGTTCTCGTTCGTCTACAGAAGCTTGCCGAACGTGTCTACCCCGAGTCTCAGTGTGGCTTCCGCGCTGAGCGATCAACAGTAGACATGATATTCTCCATCCGCCAACTCCAGGAGAAATGCAGAGAACAGAACATGCCCCTGTACGTCGCCTTCATCGACCTCACCAAAGCGTTCGATCTGGTCAGCAGAGAGGGCCTTTTCAAGATCCTGCCAAAGATAGGATGCCCACCAAAGTTGCGGAGCCTCATCGAATCATTTCACACTAACATGCAGGGGATAGTGCAGCATGACGGCAACGTCTCAGAGCCATTCAACATACGCAGCGGAGTGAAACAGGGCTGTTTACTTGTGCCAACCCTCTTTGGGATTTTCTTTGCTATGCTTCTGAGGCATGTCTTCAGCACAGCAACAGAGGGAATCTACCTGCACACAAGATCTGACGGCAGGCTTTTCAACCTCGCCCGCCTGAAAGCCAGAACCAAAGTACGCGAGGCTCTAATCAGAGACATGCTGTTCGCAGACGACGCTGCAGTCGCAACCCACACACAGCAGGAGCTTCAGACCCTGATGGACCGCTTCTCCCAGGCATGCAAGGACTTCGGGCTTACCATCAGCCTAAAGAAGATTAACGTCTTGGCGCAAGGCACGGAAGCACCACCAGCCATCACCATTGACGACTACGAGCTGGAGGTCGTGAATCAGTTCACGTACCTGGGGTCCATGATCAGCAACAACCTCTCCCTTGATACAGAGATCAACAAGAGGATTGGAAAATCAGCCTTCACACTCGCTCGCCTCACCACACGAGTGTGGGAGAATCCCAAACTCTCTGTCAAGACGAAGATGGCAGTGTACAACGCCTGCGTCATCAGCACACTGCTCTATGGGAGTGAGACGTGGACAACATACGCCCGGCAGGAAAAGAGACTGAACTCCTTCCACTTGCGTTGCATTTGCCACATCCTGGACATATCCTGGCAGGACAAAGTGCCCAACACAGAAGTTCTGTCCCGCGCCGGCCTTCCCTCCGTGTTCACTCTACTCAGGCAGCGCAGGCTCCGCTGGCTAGGCCACGTTCACCGTATGGAGGATGGCAGAATCCCCAAAGACGTCCTCTACGAAGAACTGGCGACTGGCAGGAGCGACGTTGGCCGCCCACAGCTGCGCTTTAGAGACGTCTGCAAGAGAGACATGAAGGCCCTGGAGATCAACACAGAGCGCTGGGAGGACCTTGCAACGGACCGCTCCAAATGGAGAGGCACCCTGACCAGACAGCTCAAGGCGGGTGAAGAGAGACTGACTGCTGCAGCAGACGAAAAAAGGACCCGCAGGAAGAACCGCAACAGACCCAGCAGCACGGAGACCACCCACAAGTGCGACCTGTGTGACAGGGACTGCCATTTGCGCATCGGCCTGTTCAGCCACAGGCGGTGCTGTTCCAGCAGAGTAGACGTTTAGGATTCTCTTCCATGGTCATCATAGACCGACGGAGGCCGACGACGAATGGATCTTTTTTTTTTTTTTATTTTATACAATACTAAATATTGGATTGTCCCATCTCTAATACATGCATGCATATATTACATGGTTATTTCATTAAATAAATTACATTAGGGTGACTGTAAAAGACTCATCTCTTAAAATTACTTTTGATATATGATTACAGTTGAATGGCTTTTATTCCCCTCTTCCAGATTACTTAAATGTTTTTCCCTCTTTAGTTATTCCCAGTCATGGTGGGAGATATAGACAACACTGGCAGTCTGAATGCCCAGATCATCCACCAGCTTACAACTGCAGTGCGCTCCAAAATAGCCATACAGGTATGTAGACATAGTAACCCCCCCAGTTTTTCAGATGTGTTCATTTATATTTTATTGCAACATTTTAATTATATTTCACACTGACACCAACTTCATTGTCCCTCCCTATTTTTCCTTATATAGACTCAGCAGCACAAGTTTGTCAATTGGCAGTGTGACATGGAATATCGCGGTGATGACTTCACTACTACTGTGACGCTTGGAAATCCAGATGTACTTGCGGGATCTGGTATGATTGATGATTGTTATTCAAGTTGCCATGGAAATAAAGTGTTAGCCTTAATAGTAAACTTAAAAGTGCATCATGCAGCTTAATAACTTCTCTGAATTTGTACATAGCTTCTCTGGAAAATAATCATCTGATCATTTAATCTTAGTCTTATTTTGATGTACAGCACACAAAGGCAGAAATTAAGATGAGAAAGTGTGCTTTTTCAGCTGTGCCCCTGACACAACAACAATTTATATTATACAGACATGGGTACATCTCTGCATTGCCTCTCTATGCTGCAGCAGGTTTGTGTGAGATGATCTTAACCTCTTGCACTCCGGGATACCGTGGGCGGTCGCGTCTCTGCGTCCTAGTGCGCATTGAGATGCACAGTGTGCACTGAAAAAAAAAAAAAAAAAAAAAAAAAAAGAAAAGCTGCATTTCCGTTCTTCCAGTACAGACAGCCGCAAACAGAAAGCCAAAGGAGTGTTTTGATTGGTTTAGATTTGATTGACCTCTCATTCGACTAATAAGAGCCTTGAATTGGGTTTCTGAAACCTTGAAGAACCAATGACTGAAAACCTAGCAAGAAGGACCTGCCTACCAACGACTGCGAATACAACGAGCCAATTGAAGCAGAGAAGTTCGACGATTGAAAGCGTGCATCCCGTGCATAAAATCTGTTTTGTGTAAGCCGCTGTGTGTAACGGTAGCGTTCGCCAGTCTTTTTTTTATTACTACTGTTCTTATTTGTTTTGAAAAATCGTTCGCCAAAACCGCAATCATGGAATCATGGTTTGACCGGGTCGCGTGACCAGAACCACGAGTCGTAACGAGCGGACCAGCGTCATGTTCGTCTGACAATGAGGAACAGATGTTCGCTAACGACACTGCTGTTGTGGACAGGTAAGTGTTAGAAGCTAAATTATTTTTTATCACTGAAAATAGTAATAAAAATGACTTTTGACCGATCGGTAAATTACAACGGTGCGTCATGGCCACATGACGGACCGTTGACGGACCGTTTTTTTGTTTGTGCACCGAGCTCCTTTGTAGCGGGGGGGGGGGGGGGGGAGTTGTTATCCTCTACATTGCAGATATTTTAGTATAATTTTTATTGCACTGTAGGTTATTTTTTCTTGTAAAAAAAGCCCACACATTTTTTACCTGGCATGCTTCTTTGTGTGTGGGTGGCTTGTTTGTTCATTAATTCATTCATTCATGAATGAATAAACACCCCCCCCCCCCACACACACACAGCCCTGAGTGTCACCTTTCATTAGAGCCCAAGATCAAGCTTCTATGTTGAATCATTCAAAAGTTATAAACGTTTTTCCAAACTGTGCCATTTGGCACAATTTGGCACAGTCCAAAAACGCGTGGGAACAACCTGAGAAAAAAAGCTGTATAATATATTAATTTTTTGTGGTATTGTTACAAAATTTGGACCTCAGCTGGATAACACTTGGTTCTACATTTCTGTTGCATTTTCCAGCCCGGATCTGACAGCTGTGTGTTATTTGCAAGCATTTGTATCTAAAAAAAACCACCCAGGCAAACTTTATTTTCTTCAAGTTCAGTATGTTTAGATGACTGTTACTCAGTGGCAGGAGCACTTAGAGAGATTATGACTGTTTTGCCAAAAAAATTCAAAGTGTTTTCTTTTAAATGAGACCAACCCCATGAAGATGCTGCAAAGGGTTGAAGAACAGCTTTTGATTTACTTTGGGTATGTTATTTTTAGGCGTTTTTAGGGAAATTGACCAGAGTGCAAGGGGTTAATTCCTCTTTGTAAATTGTTTAATTTGTGAGGGTTGTAAAAACTCCAGTCAGGACATCAAGTCAGTTTTACAAACAAAAAGAGGAGTTTTTGTTTTTCTGCCTGGGTCCATTTTATGCAGGTGAATTTTAGACAAGGGGATTATATTCATTGGGACATGATTATCCCCCACCGGTCGAAGCCCAAAGGGGTTGAAGAACCCTTTGGGCTTCGACCGACGGGGGATTATGCTATGGGTCAGTCTGTCCTTCTGTCCCTCTTTTGTGAAATCAACTCCTCCTACAATTCCAAATGTTCTGAAACTTGGTACCATGGTTTGATATACTCTGATGATGTGCATATTGCAGTTTAACCCTTTAACTGCCTGGAAAAATTGGCAGGAAAACGCAGAGTTTGACCTCAGAATTTCAAATGATTATAGCTCCAGAATGGTGAAAGTTAGAGGATAACTGTCAATTGGAAAAATGTTGCAGACAAACCAAAGGTCATGACTGGCCAATTTGCACCCATGCATCTTGCATAATTTGACCTAATTTGCATATGACAGTTATAGTGGGGCACACACAGCAATACAGTGATCCCTCACTTATCGCGGTTAATGGGGTCCAGAACCGACCGCGAAAAGTGAAAAACCGCAAAGTAGCGTCACCCACCCCCATTTTTTACATACATTTTTTTTGTGTATATATAATATCAATAAGTGTATATTAACCCTATAAATGCATATGTTATCATTAGAACATTAAAGAATAGTTTGAAACATGTAAATAAAATATTAATAATATAAATAATATACATAAAATAATGTATAAATAATACGTACATTCATTCTCTCACTCTCTCGCTCAACGGGAAGGCGTAGAGGCAGCAGGAGGAGGCGTAGAGGCAGCAGCGACGTCTCGGCCAATCAGCTTGCGAGATAGCCGAGCCAACACGAGAACAAAATCTCTTGGGGGGGGGGGGGGAATGCTGGCCAGCGAATCAGAGAGGTGGATTTTGAGTTGTGCCGGCTCTCCGTGTAGTCTCCCTGCCTTCTGCTAGCGCCCGGGCAACTTTTTTCTCAATTTTGAATTTTTGATGAATATTTTTGAAAAATCCGCGATGCACTGAGGGCGCGAAAGGTGAGGCGCGAAGTAGCGAGGGATCACTGTAACACTAACAGCATATGGATAATTTGGATTATTAGGGCCTGAGCCACTGACAACGTCAGTTGGCGAAAGCCCTATTGTATCCGCTCACGTTTCTTTATTAGGGCCTGAGCCACTGACAACGTCAGTCGGCGAAAGCCCTATTGTATCCGCTCACGTTTCTTTATTATTATTATTCTGCCCAAATGATCGCATTTTTCACCCTCTGAACGTTAACCAAAACGCGATTTTTTTTTGGCAAACCCCTCAGACCCGGCAAAAAATTCGATAAACTGGAAAACATATGTGCCACCCCACCCCTCATTTTTGTGGGTGGGGCCAAACGTACAAGGTCTATGGAGACTGGAGACCATAAACTTTGCCGAAGACACATCAAATTTGGGTGAGGTGTGAATCACCTCAAGACATGCAAAAAACATCATTGTGGCCCATACCCACCGACAACAGGAAGGCCGCCATCTTGCCTCAAAGTCGCACCACCTCCAATTCGGAAAAAACTCACACCTCGCATTTTAACGCACTTGTCCTAGGGACCAGATCCAATTGAGCTCATTTTTACATGGGGGCATCTACAGGCATTGGCCATTAAAAGTTATATAAATTAAGTCAAAATCTCAAAAGGTGTGGCCAGGGCGCCATGGCGAAGTTTGACTCCTCCCCTTACAACTTCAACCACCTGTAACTCGCCCAAAACTTGTCCGATGTCCACAAAACTTTACATGAAGGAAAATAGTGTCACCCCGGACGCAATGACCTCAAAATACCTGACAACCGATATAACGCCACATAGTGGTTAATGAAAGAATTGCTGAAAACTGTTTTATTTATTACTCACAAGCGGCTGGGCAGAATGATGTGAAATTTTCAGAGATTCATCAGAACACAGACATGATCATTACTGAACATCAATGTTAGTATGACATCATACGTGTTACCATAGAAACGCCCTTCTCGCCATTCAATCCATGAGCTTATGGGGAGGGGTGGGAAGGTCTTGGAGGTCTAAATTTTTCAACATATGTTGAGGTCACTGTCATATGTAGTCCAATATGGGTGGACAACACATAACTTACAGGGAAGTGTTGCCATGGCAACATGGCGACGGTTGACTACACGCCATGAAATTTCGGAAAGTTGTATCTTGGACAAACTTTTTCTGATTTCCACCAAATTTTCAAAAATGGATAATAATCCCACCCTGAACATTCCTATATAAAATAACAAAAGTTTTAGCGCCGCCTAGTGGTAACAACATTAGACCCTTGTAAATTGGACATACTTTGCACAATTTGCAACAAATTTTATACGATCAATATTCTCCCTTCCCCGAACTCGTCTATATACAAATAATAAACAACACTCCTAGCGCCCCCTAATGATTAAAGGAAGAATTACTGACGGGCAAAACTTGTCCGATGTCCACAAAACTTTACATGAAGGAAAATAGTGCCACCCCGGACGCAATGACATCAAAATACCTGACAAAAGATCTGGTGCCACATAGTGGTAAACGAAAGAATTGCTGAAAACTGTTTTATTTATTACTCGTGCGCGGCTTGCCAGAATGACGTGAAATTTTCTGAGATTCATCAAAACACAGAGATGATCATAACTCAACATCAACGTTAGTATGACATCATACGTGTTACCATGGACACGCCCTTCTCGCCATTCAATCCATGAGCTTATGGGGAGGGGTGGGAACGTCCTGGAGTCATGAAAATTGGAACATAGGTTTAGGTGACTGTCCCATATAGTCCAATATGGGTGGACAACACATAACTGACAAGGAAGTGTTGCCACGGCGCCATGGCGAATTTTCACTCCTCCCCTTACAACTTCAAAGTCCTGTAACTCGGGCAAACCCTTTCTGATGTGCACCATTCCTTCCATAATGGAAAATAGTTCCACCCCGAACGCAATGTCATCAAAATACCTGACAACAAATATAGCGCCACATAGTGGTTAACAAAAGAATTGCTGAAAACTGTTTTATCGATTACTCACGTGCGGCTGGGCAGAATGATGTGAAATTTTCTGACATTCATCAGACCACAGCCATGATCATAACCTGAAAACCTATATAGCGCCACATAGTGGTTACTGAAAGAATTGCTAACCCACTATTTACTAAATGGCTCTCTGTAGTTGCACAATTGCAGATAAAAAATGGACCTAATTAAAAACTCGAAGCACCCCACAAAGAGATATTTTTTGCACATCTTTTGCACCCAAATTTTATGTCTCGACGGCAAAGTTTACAGTCTCCATAGACCTTGAAAATTTGTGTACGTTTGGGGGGGAACATATCTTTTCCTGTTTATCGAATTTTTTGCCGGGTCTGAGCGGTCTTGGGATTTATAAATTTTTGAACATATGTACCTAACAGCCACACATTTGAGGCAAAAATTGCACACCCACTAGTGCCTAAGCAGCTCTCTGTATTTCAACAATTGCAGATAAAAAAATGGACCTAAAACCTCAAAGCCCCCCAACAAGAAAAATTGTATGATGTTCTCTCATGTAGAAGTTAATAATTTTAAAATTAACTTTTAAACTCTGAATTGTTTACTAAATGGCTCTCTGTACTTGCACAATTGCAGATAAAAAAATGGACCTAATGTACCTAACAGCAACACATTTGAGGCAAAAATTGCACACCCACTAGTGCCTAAGCAGCTCTCTGTAGTTGAACAATTGCAGATAAAAAAATGGACCTAAAACCTCGAAGCCCCCCCAACAACAAAAATTGTATGATGTTCTCTCATGTAGAAGTTAATAATTTTAAAATTAACTTTTAAACTCTGAATATTTTAAGCTCTAGAAATTGAGAATATTTATTTCCGATGAATTCCCGATATATATTTCCGATGTCCCATGGCGAGGAGTCAACCTTCTCCATGGTAACACTTACCTAATCAGTGATGTGCAGATCCAAAGAGACCAACAGCTGCTCTGAGTCTGAGAGTGTATTAAAGATCTTTGTCTCTTTAAAATGGAGTCCTCTAACAACTCCTTCAAAATGGGAGAAAACAGGCCACTGTCTCATTTACAAACAGCAGAATCGTTACCTACGATGCGGCAAAGTTCAGACTCCTCAGCCTCACAGCAACCCCATTTTAATGACCAAGCACCTCCCACTGGACAAATCATTCATTCAAAAACAGTTCAATAAATATTTCGTTACCTACGATGCAGCAAAGTTCAGACTCCTCAGCCTCACAGCAACCCCATTTTAATGACCAAGCACCTCCCACTGGACATATCATTCATTCAAAAACAGTTCAATAAATATTTCTACAAAAACAGTTTACAGTTCACCATCTTCCAATATACAATATCTCACAAAAGTGAGTACAGCCCTCACATTTTTATAAATATTTTATTGTATCTTTTCATGGGACAACACTGAAGATATGACAGATTCGTCTGCAAGCCAAGGACCATCTCTGGTTAAAATTTCAGCAAAATCCATCCAGTAGTTTCTACATAATCCTACTAAATCACTGCAAGAAGTTTGAGCCTTGGTAGAGGTATGCAGTCATGGATCACCCCCAAAATGTAATGGTTTGTGTGTAGGCCAAGAACCACTTCTGGTGAAAATTTCATCCAAATTCATCCAGTAGTTTTGGAGTATTAACCTCGCCAGCCCACGTGACAAACGCGCAATGCATTCTGGGCGGGGTAGGAATAGCGATCGTAAACGGACTGCAATCACACAGTGCCTCGGCATTTCTTGTGAATGAACGGGAAAAAAAATCACAAAATGGACCATGAAGGAAAATTTAAAGGGACCATACTCCGCCAAATTGAATGGTACTGCAAAGGTACGCTATTTGGCGAAGCTTGAAGGGGTTAATGGACTAGATCCGTATCAGCATATCACATGGAGTTCGGATGTAAACATTCTGCCAAACTTCAACCATGCCTTCATTTATAATTATATGACTGTAAGCATAACTCCACACACACATGAAGTTTTTAGTAACTTTAGGTCTTTGAAGCAAGCAGAAGTGCAGTTCACAGACGGATGGGTGCATGACTGGTAGATGTACAAGGTAGACTTGAAGACAGTTGTGCTCACAAAGGTGTTTTTTTTTAATTTCTTGGCTTGATTACAAGTATTTATTTACTAAATAAAATAAGTGCATGCCATAAATTGTCCTGCACCTGTTGTGAAAAAGGCTGTGTGGAAATAAAATCCCCATATAAGCACTGCAACAACAACATCCTGCAGGCCTGTGCAGACAATGATTTTTACCTGAAACTCTCTGATGGGAGACTAGAACTCAAGCACAGTCACAAGTACTACAAGCAGGTACAAATGCAAATTTTTGTGACAGGCTCACATTTCTGTGACTTTGTTGTGTGGACCACAAAAAGTTGTGTTGTTGTACGCGTCACACCAGATTCTGACCTGTGGGAGGAAACACTTTTACCAGTGGCCCAGAACTTTTTTTTATAAAGTTTTCCTACCTGAGCTTGTTGCCCGTCACTTTACTGACTCTGACCCCACAACACAAAAGAGGAAAGCTGCAGCTGATAAACCCACCCAGAAGCCCAAAAGACAACGTCTAACTGCATTACAGCCAGGTCCCACACACAATCCCAGAAGACAAGCACATAACACAGCAGAAGTGTGGTGGACTTGCAGGCAGCCAGAAGAGCTGGATGACATGGTTGCCTGTGATAACCAAAACTGTGAAATTCAGTGGTTCCATTTAGGGTGTGCGGGACCCTGAAGCACCAACCCCACAGAAGCCGTGGTTTTGCAATGTGCACATTAGAGTAGTGCTGTAACATGAGACAGTTATGCGATATAACATGGTAGAACAATGATACATGTCGATCATGCATGTCAATTTATATTCTTGTATTGTGTTATGGTTACAGTTTTGCATCTTTGAAATAAAGAGCTGGAGTTTGTAAGCCATTGTGTACTTTATTCCAAAAATTGTTACAAAGCAAGCAAGTGTATTTATATAGCACATTTCATACACAAAGGGCAACTCAGTGTGATTTACATATATAAAAAGAGGAAAGAAAGCAAAATGTTTGAGCAATAAGAAAAATTGAAGAGGTGCTGCTTTAACTGCTTCAATATTATTGACACAGTTAAAGACATGATGACAAAATGGGTAAACCACACCAACAACATGTCATGTCCTACATTCTAAAACTAAAAAGTTCAAAGCAGTCAATAAAAACTATGACCTTATTGCCAAACATTTCAATGTACTGATGTGGCATGCTAGCCTGCAAACAAGGTCTCTTTGGCCAGTACACCAAAGGGCTGAGGTGTGCATGGAGCACATTTATGGTGTCGCAGAACAGGATGGATGCGGTTTGTCTGCTTATGTCAAAAAGGTGTGCAATATGTTCAAGAGGCAAATTAATCCGCAAACGCATCATAGTTAAAAGGAGAATTTGAAATTGGGACATTTTTCTGTCTTTGGTAGGCTGGGAAAAAATTGCATCAGCAGAGCCATTAAACTGAAAGATGGAAGCCCAGTGTAGTATTTCACCTTTGAGTCATTATCTTTGAGGAAATTCTCATCCAGGGTCTTTCTGGAGAGCTCTCCCTTTAACTTTGTTCTCCTCTTGCAAGAGTAAAATTTCTTTAAGCCTAAGGTGACACATGCTGCAGTTCTGTAGCTCTTGTGCATTTTCCACTGGAGCATCATCAGCCTGACAGATCAGTGCTGCTTCATCAGATGTCGTCTCCTCCATCTCAGCCAGAGGTGTGGTGTCATCTGCTGCTGATCAGGACAATAAACAACTGTAGTTAATATATTTTGTAATCAAAAGGAATCCCAAGACACATTTTAGAAAGAAAAACATAGGTAAAAAAAAAAAAAAAGACTACCTGAAGGAGCTACATTATCCATCTCAGTCACACGGCCAGTGATGTTGGGGGTCTGTGCTGGGGGGTCACTTGCATGCTCTGCTGATTCTTTTTTGTCATAATCTCACCCGTCTGTCAGGAGTGGCAGCTGGAAGCTCTGCATGCCCAAGGCTTAGAGAAGATGCCCAGTCAGGATCAGTCTAGCATTTCATAAGCTGGTCTGCTGTTAAAGCAATGCAAACGGTAGGAAAATACTTTGGTGTAGAACAAATTAAACCCGCTCACACAGGTGTGTGAGTGGTAAATTTTTCTAGCTAGTAGGATATCGGAGTCTTTCTTTAGCTTAGCTCTGCTTAGCTTAGCACTGCTGACGTAGGGTAAAAGCGATGACCAGGCAAGTTTTAACCACGACACAAGCAAGTTTTAACAACAGACATACACAATAAATCATAACGTACCTTTATGAAAATGCTTTGAGCACACCAACATCCATACAGGTGCGTGTTTGAAACTTATGTCGGGTCTTCTGACTGCTGCAATCCAGCCCAGGCGTCGCCTCTTAGTTACATCCGAAACGTGAGCTGTGCTGTTCTTCTTCCATGCTGGAAAATGAAAAAAGCCTATTCCGTGGTTTATCTTTTCTCCACGGCGGTTGTGAGAACGACTATTACAGTTTAAAACACAGCAAGACTTCGCCATGTCTGCTTTGTGACGATGCCTCCAGCTTTTACGTGATGTCAGCGAACGGTTCCTACCCTACCCAGCATGCACTTGGTGAATTCTATGGACACTACGTAACACTGGCAGAATCAATTGTTGGAAAAGTGTGTGAGGATATAAGAGCCTTGGTGGAGGTATGCATTCCACAGGAAGTTTTCAGTTTCAAATTTAGCAATGTTTTCTCACACAACTTATAACAAAATAAACGTAGCACTTATATCTAACGGTTAACATGCAAAATGTTAAGTGTAAACCAACTTACAGGTGTGCTTGGCTCAGATCAAACATGCTAATGCTAACGGGCTAGCCGCGAACGTTGGCTAAAACGCTAATCTCAAGGGAAACAAATTTAGCAATGTTTTCTCACACAACTTATAACAAAATAAACGGAGCACTTATATCTAACGGTTAACATGCAAAATGTTACGTTTAAACCAAGTTACAGGCTGGTTGCGTGAGGACTGACGTACGTCGTCTTCTTCTGAGGTTTTATGGCGGTTGGCAAACGCCTTGTAGGAGCATTACCGCCACCTTCTGGAACGGACTGTGATTCGAAATGGCATTACTGTCCTATATCCTTGAAATTAGTCCTGTTGCCCTAATAAACCTAAAAACTGCATGATAGACCGCATCTCCTGAACTTCTCTGCAAAATCTCTTTCACACTGAGCTGGTTTTGTCCTGCGATAAGCACAGTTGCCATGGAAACCCACTCATTGCATTTCAATAACGGACATTTATACATGGGGCAAACTTGCAATAATTTGCACTAAATTTTCGACGATTGATATTAGTCCTGCACCAAACAAGTCTACATAAAAATAACAAACAAAAGTTTTAGTGCCCCTATTTTTAAAAGGAAGAATTGCTGAAAATTTTTTTCTCTTTTTCTCTCACTAGCAGAAAAAAAAAATGCATGAAGGAATCACTAGAGCTGATTGACAGTACATGTAGATAGTACAGAACTGTTTCCATGGCGACCAGCGTGCTTCAACACACACAGTGCAGAGCATTGTAGCTAGATGGAATAATATGTAGATATATAAACACCCAGTGCGGAGCATTGTAGCTAGATGGAATAAATATGTAAATATATATACACACACAGTGCAGAGCATTGTTGCTAGATGGGATGAAACAGCACAACCGTCTACTTAGTTATCCTATATGGTATGATTATGTACCCATACATATTCTCACCCTCCATAGCGACAGGTATTTTCCTAATTGTATGCTGGAGGGGACCATTGTATGTCTTTTACATTCAAAACTATTAGGTTGTCACGTCTTTAGGCTATCTCTAAGAGCAGCCCTACTTAGGTTGTACAGTCTGACAGCCGTTGGGAGGAAGGACCTGCGAAACCTCTCGGTTGTGCACCTAGGATGATGTAGTCTGCTGCTAAATGAACTCCACCGTGCGTTCAGTATGTCCTGCATAGGGTGGAACTCGGACTCCAGCAGAGATGACAGTTTAGCCACCGTCCTTCTCTCTCCTATCTCCTCCACTGGGACAACGCGCTACCCCAGGACAGAGCTAGCTTTCTTGATCTGTTTGTTCAGTCTCTTCCTATCGGCTGCCATAATGCCACTGCCGCAGCAGACCACCGTGTCATACAATGTCTTCAGCAGCGCCCCTTGTACACCAAAAGACCTGAGTCTCCTCAGTAGGAACAGCCTGCGCTGTCCCTTCTTGTAGAGTGCGTCAGTATAGTGTGACCAGTCTAGTTTATTGTTCAGATGAACACCCAGGTACTTATAGGATGTCACCATCTCAATGTCTGTTCCCTGTATATTTACTGGTGATGTGAGGTGTTGTCCTGAAATGAGAGTGGAGCAACTTCAGCAGAGGGACATGACTGAAAGTTTGGAGACATTGTTTTTGGGCACAATGACTACGGCACCTCCACCTAATGTGCGTGGAAGAAGTCGATTGGAGTAAATGGCCAGCAGGTACTGTTCAAAGCGAGGGAGGACGGGCGGCGGGTTCCGCGGCCGCGCGGGGGGCGAAGGTCCGTTTACACCTGCCTGCAGGTTTAATTATTATTATTCTGCCCAAATGATCGCATTTTTCACCCTCTGAACGTTAACCAAAACACGATTTTTTTTGGCAAACCCCTCAGACCCGGCAAAAAATTCGATAAACTGGAAAACATATGTGCCCCCCCACCCCTCATTTTTGTGGGTGGGGCCAAACGTACAAGGTCAATGGAGACTGGAGACCATAAACTTTGCCGTAGACACATCAAATTTGGGTGAGGTGTGAATCACCTCAAGACATGCAAAAAACATCATTGTGGCCCATACCCACCGCCAACAGGAAGGCCGCCATCTTGCCTCAAAGTCGCCCCACCTCCAATTCGGAAAAAACTCACACCTCGCATTTTAACGCACTTGTCCTAGGGACCAGATCCAATTGAGCTCATTTTTACATGGGGGCATCTACAGGCATTGCCCATTAAAAGTTATATAATTTAAGTCAAAATCTCAAAAGGCATGGCCAGGGCGCCATGGCGAAGTTTGACTCCTCCCCTTACAACTTCAACCACCTGTAACTCGCCCAAAACTTGACCGATGTCCACAAAACTTTACATGAAGGAAAATAGTGCCACCCCGGACGCAATGACCTCAAAATACCTGACAACCGATATAGCGTCACATAGTGGTTAATGAAAGAATTGCTGAAAACTGTTTTATTTATTACTCACAAGCGGCTGGGCAGAATGATGTGAAATTTTCAGAGATTCATCAGAAGCCAGCCATGATCATAACTGAACATCAACGTTAGTATGACATCATACATGTTACCATAGAAACGCCCTTCTCGCCATTCAATCCATGAGCTTATGGGGAGGGGTGGGAAGGTCTTGGAGGTCTAAATTTTTCAACATATGTTGAGGTCACTGTCATATGTAGTCCAATATGGGTGGACAACACATAACTTACAGGGAAGTGTTGCCATGGCAACATGGCGACGGTTGACTACACGCCATGAAATTTCGGAAAGTTATATCTTGGACAAACTTTTTCTGATTTCCACCAAATTTTCAAAAATGGATAATAATCCCACCCTGAACATTCCTATATAAAATAACAAAAGTTTTAGCGCCACCTAGTGGTAACAACATTAGACCCTTGTAAATTGGACATACTTTGCACGATTTGCAACAAATTTTATACGATCAATATTCTCCCTTCCCCGAACTCGTCTATATACAAATAATAAACAACACTCATAGTGCCCCCTAATGATTAAAGGAAGAATTACTGATGGGCAAAACTTGTCCGATGTCCACAAAACTTTACATGAAGGAAAATAGTGCCACCCCGGACGCAATGACATCAAAATACCTGACAAAAGATATAGCGCCACATAGTGGATAACGAAAGAATTGCTGAAAACTGTTTTATTTATTACTCGTGCGCGGCTTGCCAGAATGACGTGAAATTTTCTGAGATTCATCAAAACACAGCGATGATCATAACTCAACATCAACGTTAGTATGACGTCATACGTGTTACCATGGACACGCCCTTCTCCCCATTCAACCCATGAGCTTATGGGGCGGGGTGGGAAGGTCTTGGAGGTCTAAATTTTTCAACATATGTTGAGGTCACTGTCATATGCAGTCCAATATGGGTGGACAACACATAACTTACAGGGAAGTGTTGCCATGACAACACTGAAAACTGTTTTATTTATTACTCACGCACGGCTGGCCAGAATGACGGGAAATTTTCAGAGTTTCATCAGAACACAGACATGCTCATAACTGAACATCAACGTTAGTATGACGTCATACGTGTTACCATGGACACGCCCTTCTCCCCATTCAACCCATGAGCTTATGGGGCGGGGTGGGAAGGTCTTGGAGGTCTAAATTTTTCAACATATGTTGAGGTCACTTTCATATGCAGTCCAATATGGGTGGACAACACATAACTTACAGGGAAGTGTCGCCATGACAACATGGTGACGCTTGACTACACACCATTACATTTGGGAAAGTTGTATCTTGGACAATCTTTGTCTGATTTTCACTACATATTTGACAGTGGATATTAGTCCCACCCTGAACAGTCCCTACGCCACTGACAGTCTGCCCATGTGACAGACAATAGTTTAGGTTGTGAAATGTTTGGAAATCTGTCCACACTTAAAAGCATATGCTAGTTGTGCTTCTTTGCCATTTTTTCACATAAATTCTCACCTGTTATTAAATTGTGACTTCAGCACATTAGTTTGCTACAAACAAATTTACCACTCTTAACAAAGTTCAGACTCCTCAGCCTCACAGCAACCCCATTTTAATGACCAAGCACCTCCCACTGGACAAATCATTCATTCAAAAACAGTTCAATAAATATTTCGTTACCTACGATGCAGCAAAGTTCAGACTCCTCAGCCTCACAGCAACCCCATTTTAATGACCAAGCACCTCCCACTGGACATATCATTCATTCAAAAACAGTTCAATAAATATTTCTACAAAAACAGTTTACAGTTCACCATCTTCCAATATACAATATCTCACAAAAGTGAGTACAGCCCTCACATTTTTATAAATATTTTATTGTATCTTTTCATGGGACAACACTGAAGATATGACAGATTCGTCTGCAAGCCAAGGACCATCTCTGGTTAAAATTTCAGCAAAATCCATCCAGTAGTTTCTACATAATCCTACTAAATCACTGCAAGAAGTTTGAGCCTTGGTAGAGGTATGCAGTCATGGATCACCCCCAAAATGTAATGGTTTGTGTGTAGGCCAAGAACCACTTCTGGTGAAAATTTCATCCAAATTCATCCAGTAGTTTTGGAGTATTAACCTCGCCAGCCCACGTGACAAACGCGCAATGCATTCTGGGCGGGGTAGGAATAGCGATCGTAAACGGACTGCAATCACACAGTGCCTCGGCATTTCTTGTGAATGAACGGGAAAAAAAATCACAAAATGGACCATGAAGGAAAATTTAAAGGGACCATACTCCGCCAAATTGAATGGTACTGCAAAGGTACGCTATTTGGCGAAGCTTGAAGGGGTTAATGGACTAGATCCGTATCAGCATATCACATGGAGTTCGGATGTAAACATTCTGCCAAACTTCAACCATGCCTTCATTTATAATTATATGACTGTAAGCATAACTCCACACACACATGAAGTTTTTAGTAACTTTAGGTCTTTGAAGCAAGCAGAAGTGCAGTTCACAGACGGATGGGTGCATGACTGGTTGTACTCTTAACAACTTTTAATTTATTAGAAAAATGTTTCAAACATTATGTTCGCAAGCATGCCCACGTGACAAACACACAATGCATTCTGGGAAGTGAAGTCCGCATGTTACATCAACAGACTACAGCCCACTTTTTGATCATGGCGTAACATCTTCGGTATAATCGTCAAACCACAATTTGCAAGATTTTAGACTCCGTAAACCGCAATTTGCAAAACTTAAAAAAAGGTTTTAAACAATATTGATTCGCCCATTATGACGTAGTGTCCATAGAATTCACCAAGTGCATTCTGGGTACGCTCGGAACCGTTCGCGGACATCACGTAAAAGCTGGAGACATCGTCACAAAGCAGACATGGGGGAGTCTTGCTGTGTGGTAAACTGTAATAGTCGTTCTCACAACCGCCGTGGAGAAAAGATAAACCACGGAATAGGCTTTTTTCGTTTTCCAGCCTGGAAGAAGAACAGCACAGCTCACGTTTCGGATGTAACGAAGAGGCGACGCCTGGCCTGGATTGCAGCAGTCAGAAGACCCAACGTAACTTTCAAACACGCACCTGTATCGATGGTGGTGTGCTCAAAGCATTTTTATAAAGGTACGTTATGATTTATGGTGTACGTCTGTTGTTAAAACTTGCTTGTGTTGTGGTTAAGACTTGCTTGGTCATAGCTTTTAACCTACATCAGCAGTGCTAAGCTAAACAGAGCTAAGCTAAAGACACTCCGATATCAGAGTAGCTAGAAAAAGTTCCCACTCACACACCTGTGTGAGCGGGTTTAATTTGTTCTACTCCAAAGTATTTTCTTAATTTTTCCTTTGCTTTAACAGCAGACCAGCTTATGAAATGCTAGACTGTGATCCTGACTGGGCACCTTCTCTAAACCTTAGGCATGCAGAGCTTCCAGCTGCCACTCCTGACAGGTTTAACCGCTTATGCAGATGGACAAGATTATGACAAAAAGAATCAGCAGGGCATGCAAGTGATCCTCCCAGCACAGACCTCCAAGATCAGTGGCCACGTGACTGAGATGGATAATGTAGCTCCTTCAGGTCGTCTTTTTTTATTTCACCTATGTTTTTCTTTCTAAAATGTGTCTTGGGATTCCTTTTGATTACAAAATATATTAACTACAGTTGTTTATTGTCCTGATCAGCAACAGATGACACCACACCTCTGGGTGAGATGGAGGAGACGACATCTGATGAAGCAGCACAGATCTGTCAGGCTGATGATGCTCCAGAGGAAAATGCACAAGAGCTACAGAACTGCAGCATGTGTCACTGTAGACTTAAAGAATTTTTACTCTTCCAAGAGGAGAACAGAAAGTTAAAGGGAGAGCTCTCCAGAAATACTCTGGATGACAATTTCCTCAAAGATAATCACTCAAAGGTGAAATACTACACTGGGCTTCCATCTTTAAGTTTAATGGCTCTGCTGATGCAATTTTTACCCAGCCTAACAAAGACAAAAAAAAATCCCAATTTCAAATTCTCCTTTTAGCTAACATACATTTGCAGATTAATTTGCCTCTTGAACATATTACACACCTTTTGGACATAAGCAGACAACATGTGCTATATAAATACACTTGCTTGCTTTGTAACAACATTTGGAATAAAGTACACAATGGCTTACAAACTCCAGCACTTTATTTCAAAGATGGAATAGTGTAACCATAACCATGACACAATACAAGTATATAAATTGACATGCAAGATCGACATGTATCATTGTTCTACCATGTTATAGCGCATAACTGTCTCATGATACAGCACTACTCTAATGCGCATGTCACAAAACCACGGCTGCTGTGGGCTTGGTGCTTCAGAGTCCCCCACATCCTAAATGGAAACACTGACTTTCAGTTTGGGTTATCACAGGCAACCATGTCATCCAGCTCTTCTGGCTGCCTGCAAGTCCACCACACTTCTGCTGTGTTCTGTGCCTGTCTTCTGGGATTGTGTGTGGGACCTGGCTGTAATGCAGTTAGACGTCGTCTTTTGGCCTTCTGGGTGGGTTTATCTGCTGCAGCTTTCCTCTTGTGTTGTGGGGTCAGAGTCAGTAAAGTGACGGGCAACAAGCTCAGGTAGGACAGCTTTAGAAAAAAAGTTCTGCGTAACTGGTAAAAGTGTTTGCTCCCACAGGTCAGAATCTGGTGTGACGCGTACAACAACACAACTTTTTGTGGTCCACACACCAAAATCACAGAAAGGTGAGCCTGTCACAAAGATTTGCGTTTGTACCTGCTGCGACCGGTATTTTCCTAATTGTATGCTGGAGGGGACCATTGTATGTCTTTTGCATTCAAAACTATTAGGTTGTCACGTCTTTAGCCTATCTCTAAGAGCAGCCCTACTTAGGATGTACAGTCTGACAGTCGTTGGGAGGAAGGACCTGCGAAACCTCTCAGTTGTGCACCTAGGATGATGTAGTCTGCTGCTAAATGAACTCCACCGTGCGTTCAGTATGTCCTGCATAGGGTGGAACTCGGACTCCAGCAGAGATGACAGTTTAGCCACCCTCCTTCTCTCTCCTATCTCCTCCACTGGCACAACGCGCTACCCCAGGACAGAGCTAGATTTCTTCATCTGTTTGTTCAGTCTCTTCCTATCGGCTGCCATAATGCCACTGCCCCAGCAGACCACCATGTCATACAATGTCTTCAGCAGCGCCCCTTGTACACCAAAAGACATGAGTCTCCTCAGTAGGAACAGCCTGCGCTGTCCCTTCTTGTAGAGTGCGTCAGTATAGTGTGACCAGTCTAGTTCATTGTTCAGATGAACACCCAGGTACTTATAGGATGTCACCATCTCAATGTCTGTTCCCTGTATATTTACTGGTGATGTGAGGTGTTGTCCTGAAATGACAGTGGAGCAACTTCAGCAGACGGACATGACTGAAAGTTTGGAGACATTGTTTTTGGGCACAATGACTACGGCACCTCCACCTAATGTGCGTGGAAGAAGTCGATTGGAGTAAATGGCCAGCAGGTACTGTTCAAAGCGAGGGAGGACGGGCGGCGGGTTCCGCGGTCGCGCGGGGGGGGCGAAGGTCCGTTTACACCTGCCTGCAGGTTTAATTCACTTTATTTTCCATATTGTGACATAAGGTTCACAAAGTAAGGAGGCAGCTGTGACGAAAAGGCTCGTCTTTTTACACACACAACACAGAACTGAGGGAAAATGAAAAAAAACAAAACAAACTCTGCAGTTTTTTTTCCCCACAATATGCACCTACATGCTACAACTACATTCATTGTTAGAAATAGAAAAATAAAATGAATAACACACAGTTTACGCCAAAATATTTACCTGTTTGTTTCAACAGTGATCAGCCTCCAGAAGTTGTCGGTCCAAAACAAATTCAGAAAATCGATGGGGCACGCCAAAGACATATCTCCGTCCCCACGATATCCACATGGCTCTTGAAATGGTTTGAGCCACGGCTGATATGTTTCTTCATCCGTAAGGAGCTCCCAGGCATCATTGTCCAAACCCCCAGTAGGATTTCTACTGCTGGTTGTTGCTTTTAACCTTTTAACACTTATAGTGTTAAAATGTTATTACTTCTCTCACTCTATTAAGCACTACTGCCTTTGATTTGATTTATGGCCTGACAGGCGCCATGTGGCACCTAGGGCAACTCTCGTCGGATGACGAGGTCAGATTGTCCCTAAATCTTCTAAACACAATAACTACTGAAAGAAATTAATGTAGGCCTTTCAAATCAATACAGTAGTTGTATCGATTTGGGTCACCAGTGACCTGAAAGCACTTCTGAACAAAAAGAAGAGAGCTTTTAGGGCTGGAGACGAGGAGAAGCTGAGGGGAGTGCAGCATGAGCTGAGAGAGATGCTGAGGAGGTACAAAGACAATTATAGGAGGAAGTTGGAAGAGAAACTCAGGCAAAATAACACTAAAGATGTGTAGGAGGGAATGAAACAAGTAACTGGGTACAAGGGGAGAGTCAGGCAGCCATCTGGGAGCCAGGAGAGAGCTGAGGAACTGAATCTGTTTTTTAATAGGTTCAACTCACAGTCTGTCACCCGAGCAACACAACCAGACCCCCCCCCCCCACGCTCCCGTGCAGAACCTCTTTCCATCTCCCTGCTCCTCCTCCTCAGGGGGCACCAGGACCCCCCCTCACTTCACGGTGACTACAGATCAGGTGGAGAAACAGCTGAAGAGACTCTGTCAGCGGAAGGCTTCGGGCCCGGATGGCATCTCCGCTAGGATCCTGAGGACCTGTGCCAACCACCTAGCTCCAGTACTGACACACCTGTACAACCTGAGCCTGAGTCTGGAGAGAGTACCGGTGCTGTGGAAGACATCCTGCCTGCTTCCTGTCCCCAAGAAGTCATCTCTATCGGATCTGAATGACTATCGACCAGTTGCCCTCACATCTCATGTGATGAAGGTCCTGGAGAGACTGGTCTTAGCCCACCTGAGGCCACAGGTGGAGACGTGGCTGGACCCTCTGCAGTTTGCATATCAGCCCCATTTAGGAGTTGAAGATGCTGTCATCTACCTGCTGCAACGAGCCCATCAGCACCTGGATGGTGGAGGAGATACTGTGAGAATCACTTTTTTTGATTTCTCCAGTGCCTTTAACACCATCCAGCCACTGCTGCTGAGCGAGAAGCTGCGGGGGATGGGGGTTGACAGCTCTGTGATCTCCTGGATTACCGACTACCTGACAGGCAGACCACAGTTTGTCAGGCTGGGCAGTGTCTTGTCTGGAGTGGTGGCTAGTGATACGGGAGCGCCACAGGGGACTGTGCTCTCTCCTTTTCTTTTTACCTTATACACCACGGACTTTCAGTATAACACTGAGCCATGTCACCTGCAAAAATTCTCTGATGACTCAGCTGTTGTGGGGTGTATAAGAGGAGGAGAGGAGGGGGAGTACAGGGCACTGGTAGACAGATGTGTGGAGTGGACGGAGCAGAATCACCTGAGGTTGAATGTCAGCAAGACCAGGGAGATGGTGATTGACTTCAGGAAGAGGAAGGCTCCTTCTCAGCCACTGCAGATTAGGGGGGAGGATGTGGGAGTGGTTGAAGACTACAAATATCTGGGTTTCAGGATCAGTAGCGGGTTGGACTGGAGATCCAACACCGATGCTGCGCACAAGAAGGGGATGCGCAGACTCTGTTTCCTGAGAAAACTGAGATCCTTCAACGTGTGCAGCAGGATGCTGGAGCTTTTCTACCAGACTGTTGTCGCCAGCGCCATCTTTTTTGCTGCAGTCTGTTGGGGTAGCAGTATCAGGGCCAGAGATACCAACAGACTTGACAAGATTATCAAGAGGGCTGGCTCTGTAATTGGTTTCAGACCGGAGACCTTTGAGACAGTGGTGGAGAGGAGAACACTAAATAAACTGCGATCCATCATGAACAATCCTGATCACCCCCTCCACCACACACTAGGTAGGCAGTGAAGCACTTTCTCCAGTAGACTACTACAGCTTCGTTGTCGAATGGCCAGGTACAGGAAATCTTTCCTGCCACATGCAATTTCACTGTACAATAACTCACTATGATGTTGTATTCTGGTCATAGCTATGCTGCCACACTACACCTTACAGACTAACTGGTACCTCACATTTCACTCTGCTCCTGATAGTCCTTCTTTGTGCAATGGGATGATTCATGTGTTTATACGGGTCATCATCATATATTAAGCTATGATGTATATAGGTTCTATAGTCGTGTTAGTTTCTTTTTTACTTTCCATGGGTAATCCCTTTTTCTGTTGTGTGTGTTTCTGTTGTTTGGCTGTCAACTGTCATGCTGCTGTTACACTGTAATTTCCCAGTTTGGGATCAATAAAGTACATCTATCTATCTATCTGTCTATCTATCTGTCTGTCTGTCTGTATTGGGATCTTCAAAGAAAACGGACTCGTCTCAGAGTGCTCTTGTTTTTAGAATGGCATGAGTTAGGGTTGTCTGTTTTATTCTAGCTCAAAACACTGGTAAATGAACCAGCTCTATGATTTATGGAACTTTAATAAACCAGCTCTCTGAAATATACACTATGAAAGACCCAGCTGTCTGTAGAATGTATGAAAAAATACTTTTTAGAACAAGAGCACTCTGAGGCGAGTGCATTATCCCCCGCCTCCAATTTTTTTTTTTGAGATCCAAATACTTACTGACAGAGAGCAGTTTTTCACCTTTTCAATATAATTATAAAATAATTATAATAAACCCATCATCCATGAATATACAACAACCTATACAACCTATAGTTGTAGGGCAGGATCCCAAGGTGAACCTGTGTAGCAAGTTTGGTCACCCTACAGAGCTTTACACGTTCTATAGTAAGAGGGCATAGGGGGTGCCAGTCTTGACCTTTGGACCCCCAAACCCATAGTAAGAGTTCAGGATCCCAAGGTGAACCTGTATACCAGGTTTGCTGGCCCTAGCTTTACTCATTTTATAGTAACTAGATCCCGGCTACAGAGCAGCTGTTCGTTTTTGTTAATTGAGTTAAACTGTAGTTTTCTGTAGTAATCTGGCTTTGTACATTTCCTGTTTTATGACCAAATAAGGAGTTGTTCAGTTCCCGCTGAACTGAACAACACCTTATAAGGAGTTTTTTAGAACTCCTTTTAAGAACTCCTTATAAGGATTCTGAGGTCAGGAGTTCTGAACAACTCCCTGTAAGGTCTTCTAAGGAAGATCCAGTTCCGGAGCTTGGATCAGGCCAAAATTTTTATCATTTTATCCCACTGGCCTCCAGATCCTGCCCTGTGAATTTCATCTCCCATCTCTCAGTGGTTATACCTTTGCCACCTCTGTGTTCATTTAATAGCTCCCCTATGGATGTTCAATAAAGATTTCCCCTCCTAAATTTCAACATATCTGGGGAGGCTGAAATTAACAGGGGTCATTGGGTTTAACATTATACCCGTAAATCCAAATTTTCAGTCCCCAAATCCCAGCGGTTATACCTTTTCCACCTCTGTGTTCATTTTATAGCTCATTTATGGACGTTCATTAAAGATTTCCTCTCCTAAACGTCCACATATCCGGGGAGGCTGAAATCCGGGGATGCACACCCTCATAACCTCAGCAAAGCATGTATCAGATCTGAGGTCAGTCTGACAAACGGTTCATGAGATTTGTGAGGAACAGTTGGGACACACAGAGAATCCTTGCATTATGATAATAAATTTACTATTTACCATAGTGCAAATGGAATGTTTACTTTGACCCAAACCCATACTCAGGTCAGGGTGTAAGTCATCCAAGATGCGTCTTAGATACAACTACTGTATCTATTTGAAAAGCCTACATCATTTCTTTCAGTAGTTACTGCGTTTAGAAGATTTAGGGAAAATGTGACCTTTGACCTCAAGGTCATCCAATTAGTCAAATTGTAATGTGCGCATCATCAGAGTATATCAAACTATGGTACCAAGTTTCAAAACCTTTGGAACAAAACTGTAGGAGGGGGTGATTTCACAAGACAGTTACTGTCTAAAAAGTGAGGTGAAATAGGTCATAGGTCAGGGGCTACAAGTGCTGCAAAAATTTTCTGATCAGAATCAAATTGCAATATCCGCATCATCAGTGTATATCAAACCCTGGTACCAAGTTTGAAAACAATCGGAACAAGACTAGGAGGAGTTGATTTCACAAAAATGGGACAGATGGGTGGATGGACGGACTGACCCATAACCTAATCCCTCGTCGGTTAAAGCCCAAAGAGGTCGAAGAGCCCTCTGGGCTAAGTATTAATGCATTAAATGCTAAGTATTAATGAATCATTTTCTGAAAAAAATGAAATATAAATGGCCCACCTCTCTGAAAAACGGCAAATGTGAGTGATTGAACTTTAGAAAATGCAAACTGTCCACTGTGAGTCTTTTATTATTTTGATAACTTTTAAATTTAACACAACCATGATTTATATAATAAGCAGCAAGTGTGAAAAGTATTCACTGTCCTTGCTTACTCAGCAATAAAGTAACTTGCGTCTCTGGTTTCCTGAAGAAAAAAAAAAATCCCTTCTTATTTTTAAATCTGTGTGTTTCTGGGCTTTTTAACGTCAAACAGATTAAAAATTATCAAAGCACGGTCCCTTGTATGAGTACAGATTGATATTTATGTTTTATGTTCTTGATAGAAAAAACTGTTAGTCCATACATAGAAACATACATAGAAAAAACTGTTAGTCCATACATACTGCAGTTGCAGTTACAAAAACAGCTGGTAAAATAGTTTTAATTCACATACTACATTTTTTATATCTTATTTATTGCATGATTTTTCTACATATTTGTCCAGGAGGGTTTCAAACCTGCCAGTTGCTCTTTAGCGTTATTATATAGGCCTAACATCATCCTCATATTACCAAAAATTGCAGCAGAGGGCGCCATCAGTGCATGTATGAAATTATGTCTGACAGGCAGTTCAGCTTATTATAGTGAGTAAAAATGTTAGGCAGTAACATTTCTCGGTCACTCAGAAAGTCATATATTAAGTATTTACAAGCTTTAATAAAACATTTGACCAACTTTTAGCAAATCTAATATTGTAACTGCTATACTATATAACAGGCCAACTGAAGAACCTTTTCACAATGCTACAACTGTTAAATGCTGTACATGTGTACTGTACTTTTCTTGTGTAAGAAGAAATGATCAGAATACTACATGCGTAACAAGGAATTTGGAAAGTATTATTGAATCAGCGTTAAGGTGGACAAAAAGTTTGCAAAATAATAACATGTAAGGGAAAAATAGAGTGAAAATAAAAGTACAAGAAGACCTGCAAGAGGACAGTGTTGCCAGAAGAATTGTCTGTGAGAGGAAATTCTACTTTGTACATGAAAGAAATGATTTTTTGCTGCTTTACTTCAGGTATTGTGGTGGCACACTATCTTCAGTCGATCACACCAGCGCTGGCTCTGGGTGGAGAGTTGGTGTATCACAGGAGACCAGGGGAGGAAGGGACTGTCACCTCCCTCCTGGGCAGGTACTCAGGTAAAAGTTAATCGGAGCTTTTTACACTTGTACACCTCAAAGTACTTGATGCTCTTTTACTCTTCTTTCTAATTTTTTTTTTATTTCCAACCTATAGGTGAAAATTATGTTGCTACATTAACCTTGGGAAGAGCAGGAGCTCATGCTACATACTATCACAAAGCAAATGACCAGGTATCCAGTCTCGGTACAAAAACGGCATGTGTTTTTACATTTTGTTCAAACATAGCTTTATCATGTTTGTCTGAAATTAATGCTCACGTGCTCATTATGTAAATGTAAACATTGTAATTTTTCTGACTCAGTTCAGCCCACATGGAGCTTTTTTTTTTTTTTTTTTTTTTAAAAAGAATATACTCACTGCCAATGAAAATGCAACACAATTTTTGTCTAAATATTTTTTTGGTCCATCCTATCTGAGCTTGAGTAATAGTGTTTGTATGACTCAAAATGCATCTAGAACTCATTTTCACTGGTTGTACTCACTGTCACGACTCACTGCCTTTGAGCTCTGGCTCTATAGCTTTTTTTGGGCTTGTTGTACTCAAAAGTCAAAAATGGGTGATTTTTAAGGAGTGGTCATATTCCCGATATAAAGATGAACAAAATTGTATCTGTATGTTGTGAAATCTCCACAATGCCACGACTGTCACATGACGAACGTAACTATGCTTTGGGCCTTTTGGAAGATGTAATGTTGGCACGAAAGGTGGCACTCCAGTTGTGCTGTAACGCATCAACCATTGCTCAGTTGTAACACCACCAGGTTGAAACTAGGTCTGTGGCCAATAGACCACGCCCAGGACGAGCATGTGTCACCTCTCTGGACCAAGACCAACACATCGTGCTGCAGCACCTCTGAGATTGGTTCCAAACAGCCACCCAGACGGCACAGGAAACTCCATGGAGACACCAGCCAATGATCTCTGCCAATACCATGAAAGGGCACCTCAGGTTCAGGACCTACAAGCCTGAAGACCCTTTTGAGGGATGATCCTGACAGCGGAGCGGCAACAAAATCGCCACAAGTGGGCTCATCAGCACAGCAGGTGGACCCTACGGCAGTGGAACACCGTTTCTCTGACAATTCCCGATTTTGCCAGTCCAGGGCCCCATGTTTTGTCCGACAGGTCAACCGATGTGGCAGTGCTGGAGTCATGGTGTGGACTGGCATTTCAGGTTACTACAGGACACAGTTGGTTGTCCTTAATTAATAATAATTTAGCAGCAGAGATAATATATTATCATTGTACAGTCTACTGGGTATTATCAGGGCACACGGCTTTACACAGAGGAATTCTCACACTGGATGGTAATTTGTACATTGCTCATTTGCACACTGCACATAGTCTTATGCCATCTCACGTCCATATCATTTCTGATATTAAAATGACCATTGCACAGTCTATTGGGTATTATCAGAGACAAGTCATACGTATTTAATGAATTTTTATTTTACTCAGGGACAGGTTATAGTCACCCAATGAATTTTCATTCTTCTTGTTTTCAGGTTACTTTATTTGTACCCGTAGCTAGATTTGTTTTGCAGTCAGGTGACATCCTTTCAGACACACATTTACAAACCACAATTGTTTCCTCTAGTTTTAACTGCTTTAACTGTCCTAATTGCTTTAATGTGTATTTTATTAGTATTTAGTATTAAGGTGTGTTGATTACCTTTATTAATATTAGTATTGATGTGTATTTATTACCATGGCATTCATTCGGACAGCAAAGTAAGAATTTCAATGCTCAGGAAATGTTGCATTTCTTAACTGTGCACATGATAATAAAGCTTTTGAATCTTGAATCTTAATGGCACTTTAACCATCCAACGGTACACTGACCACATTCTGCAACTTCTTGTGACACCCTTCTTTCGGAACCACTCTGACCTCCAGGTATTCCAACAGGACAGTGCTTGTCCACATGCCTCCCAAGTCACCAGGGAGTATCTGCAGCAACAGAACTGTAGAAGTTGTCCTTTCTTGGCCTTCTTACTCTCTGGATTTATCCTCTCTTGAACACTTGTGGGCTCAACTTGGGTGACATGTTTCAGCCAGAGTATTGGCACCGCAGAACAAACAGGAACTGGTCGTGGCATTGTAGGAGTGGCTAAATATCCCCCAGGACAACATTAGACGGCTCGTGAGGTTCATGCGGAGGGGTATTACTGCCTGCATTAATGCAAATGGAGGCCATGTTCCATATTGAACTTTGTTTTTAAGACAAATGTTTTGTTGTGATTTTGGAAAATCAGGGTGCGTCCATTTTTCAATTTTGAAAATTGTTGACGCACAGATTTTCACTTGTCGATCTCTGATATTGAGTTGAAGATGTCTGAAAATAATTTGCATCCTTTATTTGACCATTTCCATAAAAATTAGCAAAAAATCAAACTTTTGTAGAGTGTTGTGTTTTCATTGACAGTGAGTATACTGAAGGTGAGGGACAAATATTTGCGGGGTGGGGGGGTGGGGGGGCTGAAAAGTTCACAGTAGTCAAATTTGACCAAATGTTTATTTTTCAACATAGTTTCCCCTTTGGTCCACACACTTCTTCCATCGGTGTTGCAGAGCTTGGATCCCTGCAGTTGAAAAATAAACCACATTTGGTCAAATTTGACCACTATGAACTTGTCAGCCCCCTGTACATTTCTCATTTTGTACACAAGGGAATCGAGTCCAGTTTAGTCAAGCATTTATTTGAAATTTGTTACTCATGTTTTCTGTCCACTTTCAAGAAAACTGAAAGAAAGCACATAAAAATTAATTCTAGATACACTTAACTGTTGCTCACAAAAAACCCATCTAAATTTCAGCAAAGCACATATGTAGGACTGGACCTGAATATTGGAATATCTGAATATTGATTCATTAGGATGGTATTTGGGTTCTTTTTTTTTTTTTTTTTTTTTTTAGTGACAGCAATACTATAGCCAAACGGTTTCATTATGCATGGTTTTGCCAGTGTGTTTTTGTATCATGATTATACAAAAGTAAGTTAGGGTAGTGAACACTGTGCAACATTAGTTCAACACCACTTCTGAATGAAATGCCACATGCCTACCCTCAGCTGTGTGGGGACACATTAAATAACTGGCACTTGTTACTCATTTAAAAATAATTGGTCACTTATTTAACCCATGTGCTCCCTTTGGAGGTGGGAGGAGAGGCTAGCCAGAGGTGCACAGCAGGACAGCCTGGGAGAAGCCTCTGTGGCCACGCTTGAGACAAGGCTTTTCATGCTTCTTTTCACCTGCCTCCACTGATGAGCACCTCAATGGCCACCTATCAGTCCTCGGGATAGCTTGCTTTGGCACAGAGGTGGTGTCTGAGGGGAAACCCACCTAAAGCTGGGTTCTGTAGAAGAGCCTGAAATGATGAGGCGATTTGATATATAAACCAAAGTTTATTTATCAGCTCTCCTAACAAGTCTCATCTTAGTGCAGAGGCAGCAGAAGGAAAAGAGACCGAATATCTCCAGCTCACTGACTTTATACTTGCACATAACAAAAGACATGCATAACAAAGGCTGACATCCCTCATTATCTTAATCTCCCCATTGTCTTGGCGCTTCCTCTCTTCTCCCTAGGGGGGCGAGGGTAGCTCCTCCGGTCTCCACCGCAGTGTCTGGGAACGTCTTTGTTCTTCACTTGGCGGTTGAGAGCCTTTGTCCTTTCAGAGGTGTGAAGTTGCTTTACGTATCTAATTACCAAACATTTCCACATGCTTCAACATATGTAGGTTATGGAATATATGATTAATATAGACCACAGCCCCCCCCCCAAACGACTAAGAAAAGACAATAGAAAGGTTCACAGTCTAAGATAATTACTATGACATACTAAGTGTTACATTTCTTGCCACAGAAGAAACTTTCCAGCAGCCATGCCCCTAAGAGAGTTCAGTGGTAATCATAACAGCATAGTAAAATCATAAGTGAGTCCTAAACTGTTGCAGCACAATTAGTGAACAATTGTGGAGTAGTTTGCATCAGTCCCTGTGCTGTCTGGGTTTTAATCTTCTCCCAAAACTGCTGTGGGTTGGTTTAGGCGTCCTGCTGGGACTTTCTTGTGAGGAATCTGCAGCGTGGGAAGGAGAGTGGTTAATTGTTCCCTGCAGGGGGGCTGAGTCTTTTCTCTTGGGGGGTCTACCCCGCCGAGGTGCTCTCGCCAACTGTGCAGGCTCGTCTTTCAACAAGAAGGCAGGTTTAAGTCTGTCAATGCTGACTGTTTCTTTTCTAGCCCCAAAATCAAGCACAAAGTGTTTATCACTATGTTCCAGCACTCTGAATGGCCCATCGTATGCTGGGCGGAAAGTTGGTTTTAAAGCTTCATGCCTAACAAAAACGAACTCAGCGTTTTTTAAAGCTTGAGGGACAAAAACCTGTGGAAAGGAGTGATGAGCTGGACCGGGGAGAGAGTCCAGTCCGTTGCTGCCTAAAAACCTTGGGACTGGAAGGTGCCCTGGCTCTGGGTTCTCTGGTAAAAATTCACCTGGAAGCCTGAGAGGTTGTGCAAAAACTAATTCTGCAGGAGAGGCGTCTAGATCCTCTTTAGGCGCAGCACGCAACCCCAATAAAACCCAGGGAAGTTTGTTTACCCAATTTGTATCCGTTAGTGAGGCTCTGAGGGCGGCCTTTAAAGACCTGTGAAAACGCTCACATAACCCATTAGCCTGAGGGTGATAAGCGGTGGTGCGATGAATTGTTGCCCCTAAGCTGTTGGACATGGCTGACCAGAGCTCTGAGACAAATTGAGGCCCCCTATCGGACGTGATGTCCGATGGGACGCTGAAACGTGCCACCCAGTTTGTCAAAAAAACGCGAGCGACTTCCTCCGCTGTGGTTGCCGCTAGAGGGACTGCCTCTGGCCAGCGTGTGGTGCGGTCTATCATTGTTAACAGGTGTGTGAAACCTTGGGAGGAAGGTAGTGGCCCCACGAGGTCGACATGAACGTGGTCGAACCTTCTAGCAGGGATTGGAAAAGGCTCCAGAGGGGCTTTTGTGTGTCTGTGTATTTTGGCGCGTTGACAAGAAATGCAAGTTTTTGCCCATTCTTTTACGTTTTTGCGCAGGCCTGGCCACACAAACTTTTCGGCGACCATTTTAACAGAGGCGCGCACACCTGGGTGCGCGAGGGAGTGAATTGCGTCAAAAATACAGCGGCGCCATGTAGCTGGTACTAACGGGCGAGGTCGGCCGGTTGAAACATCGCATATTAGGGGGGGCACGCCGTCGCGTAAACCCTTTTTCTCCAGCCTTAACCCTGTTGGTCCAGACAGGAGTGCGCGCACGTCCACGTCACCGCTTTCTTCCTCTGCCATGGCTGCATAATCTATCCCTGCATGGATAGGTGCTGCGTATGTGTCTGCGTTAGTGAAGAGTTCTGCTGCTGAGGCAGTTTAATCTGTCTCCTCGCGCTCTGGTGATGTCACAGCGCGAGAGAGGCAGTCTGCTACCACATTAAGTTTGCCTGCCACGTGTCAAATGTCTGTGGTGAACTCTGAAATCGCAGCCAGCTGTCTTTGTTGCCTGCCTGACCATGGTTCTGAAATTTTAGCCATAGCAAAAGTGAGCGGTTCATGGTCTACAAAAGCCGTGAAACTCCGCCCTTCTAACCAGAACTGGAAGTGGCGGATGGATAAATGCAGCGCTAGCAGCTCCCTGTCAAAAGTGCTGTATTTACGCTCAGTTTGGTTTAGCGATTTGCTAAAGAATGCTAAAGGTTGCCAGATCCCGCTGACATGTTGTTCTACAACTGCCCCTATAGCCAGGTCCGAAGCGTCTGTGGTTAGCGCGATGCGGGCCGAGGGATCTGGGTGAACTAACAATGTGGCATTAGCTAGAGCGCTTTTTACTTCCGCGAAGGCGTGTTCGCGCTCCGGGGTCCATTCGACCGCGTTGGAAGCTTTCTTTTTTCTGAGCACGTCATATAGGGGCTGCATGAGCTGAGCTGCGTGGGGGAGGAAGCGGTTGTAAAAATTAACCATTCCTAAAAATTCCTGCAGCGATTTTGACTGTCTGTGGCCGTGGGAAACATTTTATCGCGTGAACTTTGTCTGGAAGTGGAACTGCCCCTTTCGGAGAGACTTTGTGTCCTAAAAAATCAATTTGTGACACGCCGAATTTGCATTTGGCTGGATTGATTATTAACCCGTGCTCTTCTAGTCTCTGAAAAACCGTAGTGAGGTGCTGCTCGTGTTCTTCCTCAGACGAGCTGGCTACCAGCATGTCGTCGAGGTAGACGAAAACAAAAGGAAGGTCGCGTAATACTGCGTCCATCATCCGCTGAAAAGTTTGAGCAGCGCCTTTGAGGCCGAAAGGCATTCGCAGAAATTCAAAAAGGCCGAAAGGGGTTATTACAGCTGTTTTAGGAATGTCCTCTGCTCGGACTGGGACTTGATGATAACCGCGGACCAGGTCTATTTTTGAAAAAACGCGCGCACCCGCCAGATGTAGTGAAAAATCCTGAATGTGAGGAATTGGGTAGCGGTCATGCGCTGTCGCATTGTTTAATCTGCGGTAATCTCCGCACAGTCTCCAAGAACCGTCGGATTTCGGAACCATGTGAAGTGGTGAGGCCCAAGGGCTCTTCGAGCGTCTAACAATGCCTAATGTTTCAAGGGTAGTAAATTCGTCCCGAGCTATGTTGAGCTTGGCCGCGTCTAAGCGGCGAGCTTTGGCAAATACAGGTGGGCCCGTTGTGGGAATAAAGTGTTCGACCCCGTGTTTAGCCACTGTAGCTGAGAATTTGGGAATTGTGAGTGCTGGAAATTGGGTGAGGAGTTGCTCAAACTTACCTCCTGCTGTGGTGACGCTGGCCTGCACAGGTGGTGGAGAAACTCGGGCTGAGCAGGGAATAGAAGCAAAGGACAGTGCATTAACCAAGCGTCTGTTCGCTAGATCCACTAATAACCCATGTGCACACAAAAAATCTGCGCCTAACAAGTTAAAGCTCACCGCCGCTACAACAAATGTCCATCTGTAGTTGCGGCCGTGGATGAGGAGGTGCAGGCTCTTTTCGCCGAAAGTGTCGATGTTGGAGCCGTTGGCTGCCACCGCTCCGTTGCCCCGGGTGCCCATGGCTCAATCTGCGTGGGAGGGCGTGACGAAACTCAGCTGAGCTCCTGTGTCGATGAGGAACTGCTTGCCGGTGTGTCCATCCGTCACATACAACAGCTTATTCTTCTCGCCGAGAACCGCTGCTGTTAACGGCTCTCGGCTTTGGCGTTTTCCCGAAATCGTAAATTTGCAGGGGGGAACGCATTTGTGGGCCTTCTCGGCGAAACGGTCGTGATAATAACAGACGTCGCTCCGTCTGTAACGTTTTGGCCGTGTCGCTGTCACCGCGGGCTGGATCTGCTCAGTGGGTTGTGGTTCTTCGTGGTTCCGGGCATCAGCGTTGAGGTCTGCGGATGCTGCTGTGGGTGTCAGTTCCTTGCAGGCGTTGACGAGCTGTTGAGCTTTGTTGGCGAGCACGCGGAAGTCTTGCTGGGTGCTGCATCTCATGTTGGCGAGTGTCCCTCTCATGTGTGGCGGCAGCGTGCTGAGGAATATGAATTGGAGGAGGAAGTTGTCATTGTCTTCTTCTTTAAGCTGCAGCAAATCCTCCATGAGGGCTTTAGGTTTGCACCCTCTGTGGCCGTAGACCTCCAGGATCTTCTCGGCTCTCTCTTCAGCTGAGGGGACGTAATTTGCCACGATGGTTGCTTTCAGTGTTTCATATTTGTCTTGGGCCGGCGGCCGCCGGATCATGCTCCGCACACACCTCGAAGTGGCGGCGTCGAGTTTGGAGACGATATGATAGAATTTCGTATCGTCAGCTGTGATGCCCGCCAGTGCAAACTGGGCTTCAGCTTGTTGAAACCACGAGGCGGGGTCTTCTTGCCAGAAGTCTGGCAGCTTGACAGCGACGGCATTCGTGTAGACCATCACTGCTGTGTCCGCAGGGTGAGGGTGCCTCGCTTCGGCTCCCTCAGCGGCGTTGGTGCTCGGTTGAGCCCTCTCAATCCCTTCTGCCGGGGGGGAAAGTTGTCCGTCTGTTCCCCTGTCTGCGTGGGCGCTGGCGTCTGCCTGGGTTGCCGCAGATGAGTCGATTGCGGGGGAACGCCTCAAGTCCATGCT